>JBBDHG010000008.1:9617500-10217500 GCA_037951165.1 Lophius americanus | reverse complement strand
CTCTTTCAGCCCATAAAGACACAGACAGGCAGCTGCTGCACTGCAGTGACATTTGCTCCAAAAGATGGTAACACTTCAGGATTACTTACAAATGTTAAGGTGCCTAAAAATACAGACACTTCAGTACTGCAATATTCTATTTAGAGTTACTGCACTGATTAGGAGTTTACATCCAAAGATGTGTGGCTGCGTGGAATTACTAAGGATTGAGTTTATGGATTCCTTTAACAGTGGTGGTGAGATTGGCCAGGAAAGTACCAATCACATTTTGGTGTACATACAAGTACATAAAAGGCCGGATGTTGCAATTATTTTCCCAAATTACACAAAGATTTTGGACCAAATTCCCACTTATGTTTGTGGGTAGATGGGGCATGGGCCAGGCTTGTCTAATGGAAATTGTTCTGGAGGAACAGTATGTGCTCCCATTATCCTCACATCCACAGCCAGCAACAATAAACAGCAACAACCGACAAGATGTTTCTCCTCTGGGCCTCGTGCGTTTGGTTGGTCTTTTCAGCAAGATTAAGGAAAAACTACATGACAGACTTGCATGAAATTTTACCAAAAGGTAAATTTATGCATATTCTAGAGGTGATTTAATTTCAGTGATGTTATATGTGTTGCAGCATTTAAAATTTAATTTATTCCATTTTAAATGAAAAATTAAATTATAAGCTGTTTGGAGCATAGACATCACACCATAGACAAATTTGAACTGAATGATAGAGTAAATTGTCCTGCAGATATTTAGGTAGTGAAATTAAAATTATGTCAATAATAACAGAGTTAATGGAGACTTTGGTAAATTCCGGTAATTTGGGTCACATGGTGTTAGTAGTAGAAGCTGCTAAATTCGACTTACAATGCATGACATTCTAAGAGGTAGGTTTTGTCATTTGGCAGAGTTTGTATTCTCTGAGTGCTTTTTGTAGTTTGTGAAAGTATGGCGATGGAGTGGGACTCATATGGGAGGTCATTTCAAGGGAGTAAGATTTGTACATCATAATTTATGTGATAAAATAATTGAATTCTATTGGACTTTTGGAAAGAGTTAGTTTGAGTTAGTAAATGGGTTTTTGTTGTTTCAGCGGTTAATATGCAACTGAGGAGCAACTATATATGCAGACAATTGAATGATTAATCTCTCAGATGTGATTGTAATCAAATAGGTTTTGGTTACTTAAGCAGTTTCTTAACACAAAATAATTCAGCTAGCTTATAATTACCTAAGTACCTAAGTGAGCTTTGATTTCACATAGCTCCGAAATATCGTTGTCATTCATCAATCCTCTGCTCCAACATGTTTACCTGCAACACACATTTCATCGATCTCATTACAATAATCGGCAGACTTAGAAGGAAATCATCACTCTTTTATGACATTAACCTTCATTACCAAGCACAAAAAAGCCAAAGGACCGTCCAGAAGCAGAAAACAATCTTTCTGCCATTGTCCTGAAAGCGAGATCAGGTCCATCGAAGGATAGAAGAAGCAAAAATACAGGAAGAAAAAATTGTTTTCCCCTCGGTTAGCCTCAGAATTTCAGATTTTTTCAGAACCTTTGTTACCCAGTAGGCAGTGTGGGTGGGTTGAACCCGCTTATCACATTAATTATGAATAGCTTTGAGAAATGTAAATAAAGCAGGCATAATGAACTTTTAGTTTAAAAAGTGTGTTTTATTGAAGCCGTCCGTTCAACTGGACGGATGTTCTAGGCTGGATAGTATGCATGAGTGCTTTTTGAGCTTGGAATAAAGAAAAATTGTCTTTAACTACTGTTCTCAGCATAATTGCCTCCACTATATGGGTCAACTGGTCAGCGATTCTTGAGCTAGTGTCAATCCCATGATTAATGAGAGCTGCTTATCTCTAGAACAGCAAACTGGTAATCACTACAGCAAAAACATTACAGCATTCGCAAAAGCCAACACAATCTCTTATCATGCAAATCTAAACGCTGGATGTGCAAAGAGTGGAGAATGTGAGGAAAGTTTGGTCGATGTAGATTCACCTCCATCCATATTCAAGTTTTCCTAATTTTCTTAGACTGGAAATAGTTATTTCTAATAATGAAACTTTAGTGTTAAGATGTATTGCATTTTCATGCTGAAGCTGTAATGGAAAGCTCAATATTTCAGGTGAAATGCAGTCAGCTTACATGAGCTTTGTCAGATGGGGCAATTGAGGTCGACAGCATTATTAATGAATGCTGAGTAGGGCCAAAGAGACGGACAGGGTTTAGAGATGATGGATAGAAGAGGCTAAAAGTGATGAGATTTAGGTCAGGCGCTTCCAGGAATGTTAAGATAGCTTGAGAGGAGGGTTCTGTTTTAGGAATCTCAAACTAACTTTGCTACATGCATTTTATACAAGAGAAAAAAAATATATTTCCTATTTAATGGAAATCATTTGAAAATCACTTGTGTTTTATTAATTACGTTTTCACATTACATTATGGGAGCTGTGCTCTTCATGTCCCACTTTCATTAACAGCTGGACAGATTTCACTGAAAATTCAAACTTTCTTTGTAGGGCCTCAAACAGTGTTTGTTTCTCTGTAAAATTTGCTTATTTAGGTAGGTTTTATTGTCAGTTTCTTTTCATTTATAATTTTCCTGGGGGTGTGGAGGTTATCCCCTTAAGAAATCATCTTAACGACAATCAGAAACAATCTCCCTGCCTTCTGGGGAAAAAAAGGTTTCTGGAGAGAGGCAGAGAAAATGAAAAGTAAAGTTTGGAACGCATTTAGAATTGATATCATATTTATTTATTACATATATTTATTTATTGAGACGTATTGTCCGTGTATACGTGTCCAAGAAGTGTAATTAAAGCAAATTCAGGAAAGAAATGTGAAGAAGAAGAAATGCTTGACTTAAAAAGACAAGAAAACATAATCGGAGTGGCTGAGAGTAAAATGGTAAAGCAAGTCTCTGGCTGCTATTTACCTGGACATTGTGGATTTATGAGGGGACCGCTTTACTCTAAAGATCAGCCAATAAGTCCTGCTTCAGCAGACTCCTGGCGAGAGCATTTAGTCAGCCCTGACATTCAGCTGTATTAGCTCATCATATTAAACACCCCTTCACATCAGCTCTGCACCAATTTGAAGAGACAGCAGAGCCGGCTGAAGTATGCGGAGCTGACAAGGTGCTCGAGTTCCTTTTAAAGGCCATTTGTAAAGATTAATACCCATATAGCATAACTTGAATTCCTCTTTTAATTCACACTTTTGGTAACACAGCACTTTTACTGCCCGTTTCTCTCAATTTGAGCTGATTTCCAACAGCAGCAGGCAGCCTGAAGAATCTTCGACCCAGCATATACTAACATCATCAGATAGCGCGGGACAAATGAAGTGTGCCACATGACGTACTTCTTCAATTAGGCCAATAATGTATATGAATGAATGTACTTTTTTTTATGCATGAATCTTTAATGATTCTAACCAATCGTCTCCTCGGAAAGCAGGCAATGCAGATCTATTTGTATAGCACACGTCAACTACAAGGCAAATCAAAGCGCATACAAAATGTATTTACAAAAAGACGCAACATAAAACAACTTTATAAAAGTTCAAGAAAATAATTTGAGAATATATGATTTAAATAGAAATTAAAATATATACAAAGTACAAGAGTGAAAGTTGCAGTACAGTGTAATAACTGAGTAATTCATTGACTGTATTAAAGGCAGTGGCAGGAAGGTCTCAACATTGACTCAAAAGAACAGAGTTATAGCAGACCTGCACTTCTCTGGGCGTTTGCTCCAGATATGTGTGGCATAAAAATCTGCAGCACTATTATCGGTCATCTCCCGGTAGCTAATTTGCAAAGGGTTATAAATTTAAACATTGATCAATTGGGCAACAACATATCGCTCCAACATTTTAGTTTGAACTTTTTGAGTTATACTGCTGGCAGACAAACAGCCGCAGCAAAAAAGAGCCTCTTGTATCTCAGTAGTGGAGCTTTAGATTGGTGAGGAGGCATAAAAACAACTATTTTCATCTTTACTGAAAAGATTAAAAGCACATGAAACTAGTTCCTCAAGATAATTGTGTGTGGTGTGTCTGAAACACCTAGGGTGCAGGAGTTTTTGGTGACGAGAAAGTCGTCAGCTGCATAGACCGCCATGAAATTTGAGATGTTTCTTTGCCTTACACGAATATAAACTTTTTATCTTCATGAGCTAAAATATTTAAGGGCATGCATTTTAATCAAAAATGTCCTCTTAAGATTTGATAAAATAAAGCAACAGTTTCACAAATGAATCATGCAATGGTTCTATAACAGCTACACCGAGACAGAAAAAGTTATTTTTACTTTTTACTAATGGAGGACCAGCAGGCGTAGCACCATCAGTAAACCTTAAACCAGTCCATCAGTAAGATTCATCTATTCGGAGGTAGATATTAACAGAATGTGGTGGTTGGTATATAGGAGCAGAAACAGTTGATGGCTCCAGGGTTAAATAAAGAGCAACGTAATGCTCGGTTCAAAAGTCCTACTTCCATGCCCTAGAGCTTTGGTTGATTTATGGACATTGTTGTCACTACCCACTGCAAATATTGTATATAGACACACAGACTCATGTGCAGATACAGAGACCTCAACCCTCTGACATCATACAAACACTAATGCATTATAGGTCCTCCAGGCAGTAGCTATTCATAGAACCATCTCCAAATGTCACAGATGAAAGGTTATTGACATTACCGTCAGATAGTTCTGCAACCAGTCACTTCAACATTTAATCAACCAACCAGTCCAAGCTGCCAACCAAACACCCGCCAAAGAAATATTTAGTGAAAGGCATAAGCTGCACCTGTAGTCTTTGTGTTACTAATCAACAGCTGTAAGGAGGTGAAGAATCCTTGAACAAGACGATGGTCATGTCATCTGGGGTTGACCCTGACCTGCCCTGAAGAAAAAGGAATGATGGGAAATAGAGAATCAGCTATCAGGCGTCAGTTTATTGCTGACGCATTTTGTGCTATTTAGTCCCGCTACTGACAGACAAGAAGGACCAAATATACAAAAACATTTGGTTTCACTGTTTTATGTATTGATCAAACCGCTATAGACAGGCCCGCCCATTCATATAGGCCGACTATACGCTCGGTTAGGGCACCATTTGCCGGAGGCAATGTGTGTTGGTCAATAAAATTTGACAGACACGTAACGCGCCAGCCGACCACTCCGAGAGAGAGAGAGAGGGTGAGAGAGCACAAGAGAGAGCGTGAGATAGACAGAGATGTTAAAATGAAAGTCTAAAAGTCAAATTATTTGAATAATTTACCTCAAGTTCACAACTATGCACTATATAGAGAGAGGAGGAGAGTCTGTTCTACAACTACTTCTGGACATTCATACATTAATTCATTCATTTTCTGTCACCCCTCATACTGGACATTCATTGAAGAGGATGTTCTGTTAACATGTTTTTCTTCAATCTGCTTTCATGTCTTGGAAATTGAAATTTATTTTCCAAAATCAATTCATATTTGCCTAAAGTGTGATATTTTATTCATTTTAATTTTAATAGCAGTTGATAGGTTTAATTCAACACAGCTGGAGGTTGTAGAAAACCTCATATTTTCAGAAATAAATTCAAACACTACCGAGCTGCATTTATATTGTTTACAGCTACATTAGACACACTAGTGCCTGATTACTAACAGGTATAGAGATATAACTAACGATTGAATTCATCGGTTTTTGGGAAAGTCAGGTGTATATTTCAGACATTAGGGGGAGCTTTATCTTTGAAAGTTTTAAGGCCAAAATTCCGAAACCTTTAACTCTAATAAACCTTTAACTCTAATAGCTAATATTTGACTAACTTCGGGGAGTTTCCTCAAAAACCTAACTATTGGTCCAATATTATCATTTATATTAAAATAATTTAATTTGAAGAGTTCAGTCAGACAGATTGGTTGTACAATGCAGGGGATTGGGGGCTTTTTGTGAATATACCCCTGTTGTCAGGCCTAACAAGGTAGGCCTGGTTACCAAATGCAAAAGACTTGGAATACTGGTATTTTTGCTGTCTAACGTCAATGAATGTCAGCATTCATGGCTCCATTATGAAAGACAAAAGGAAAAATTGGCATCCTTGAAGAGGATGAAGGCTTGTCAGAATTTCACCCCTACACATCTTTAAGAACTTTATAACTTTCTGAAAAAGTGTGGACCAAACACAGCTTTCCAATAAAAGAACATTGTATCTACAGACAAGCATGGAGGGGGCAGCGTCATCCTTTTGCAGATCTTTGCTGCTTCGGAGACTCCTGGATGCTATAATTAAGAGAATCACGAGTCTGTGTCAGCTGACAATGGGCAAGAGGCAGGTAAGATCTTAGAGAAGTCTCCACTTCATAATGGGGATCACACAAACAACCATCCATGCTCATATTTATACCTACAGACAACTTACAGTCCTCTCCAGTTTTTTTTTAGTTTTTTTGGACTTTGGGAGGGAGTCAGAGGGAACCCATGTGTAGGCTACAGTCGTAACCATTACACCACCGTGCTGCTGGTGATTTACGGTAAGAAGGTATCGGTCTGAATCCCCCTCCACAGGCCTTTCTGTGTGGAGTTTGCATTGTTTCCCCCTTGTCTGCGTGGGTACTCTCCAGGTATTCCTCCCACAGTCCACAAACTTGCAATCCATTACAGAAGGAGATACATACAAAAAAAATAAAAATCAGGTGTCGGTCCAATACTTTTTCACAGCACTGTAACCGGTTTCTAACAATTGAACATGAACAAGTTCATCTTCAGAAACTTTATTTCTTTCCCCCGTCATTCTCCTGTTTGGGCTTGTTTTTATCTTCAGTTGTGAGAAATATTCTTGTTTTAAATATGGACGATACAGAAATTGTTTGCTTCACTAGCTGTTTGTTGTTGCCGTTTCATGCCTTACTGCATTTCAAGTGTCATTGAAAGTCAAAAACACAGGTCCAAGAAAAATAAGGGCTCGTTCAGCTTCTTATTATTGTTGTTTTTCTGCCGATGGCTGGTGTCACTGAGGTCACTCCTTCATTACAGGTTGAGTTGGCTCAATGTCTGAAAATCAACCATTTGTCATCGCTAGTTTTAGCACAAATCCTTAATGAGAAAGGCTAACTTTGACACATTGTGCTCTCTGCTTGGAATGAGGGTTGATATATTGTTGATTTTCAAGAAATAAACCTTTAATGTAGTCACTACTACTCAAGCTCACTGAAGGCAGCTTTTTGTTTTGCTGAAAATAAGGAGATCTAATGTCATATTGAATTATTGATCTAGATATGACAATACCCCTTGAATATCCCCAAATCAATGGTGTCTTTTATTCTGTTTCTCAATCATTGATTGGATCATGTAAAGTGTCTTTAAGTCCGTGTGACTGATTGACATAGACTACAGACACAGACTCAATAAAACCAGCAAGCGAGTGACCCATCTTTGTCCCCTGACTGTTATCCTTGATGACGTAAATTAATGTGACCACAGAAAGATTGTCAGCAATTCTTCCCTAAGCATGACTCCCAACCTTCATCAAGATGATCTACACATCTGTCACATACCCTCATCCTCACTCCCATGTCCACAGCACTGCAAATATGCTCTCTAAAATCAGGGCTATGCTTTAAAGGCAGGAAGTTCAGGTTCATCAAATCCAGCTGTGAAGTGAAGACGGATTTTTTTCCTTTTCCTTAAAAGCCAAAATATTTCAACATTTGATTGACAGCTGCAGTGTCAAGTCATTTCTTTCATGTGGAGCTGATTATTTCTACCTAATCAGCAGTGGTGGCTTGTGGAGTAAATGCAAGAAGAGATCAGGTTCGCTTCTAGGATGGTTTAAAATACACTGAACATTTAACGTCCCTAAACTGACCTGCATATGCAAAAACACACCAATAAAGAAGTCACACACAGCACACTGTCAAAACGGAAGCGAGATGGAATACACTAAAGTAATTGTGAATGCTTTGTGACGTCAGAGTTGCATATATTCCGAACTGACGGTTCAGACCAGAGTTGCCTTGCAACAAATCCAATCCATGTCAGATGTTTGACCAAATATGGTAGTGCACCAAATTGGAAATATCAAATAAATGTGGTTTGCGCTGTTCACACTGCCAACAAAAAGTCACATAGCAAAAGATCTGACCTGGGTCAGATTTCTTCTGCAGTGTGAATATAGCCAAATATTACATGCTATACAAAATTGACTCAAAGTCTCATTAACAAGATATTAATATGATAAATATGTTTGATAAATAACAAGCAATTTAATTCTGTACGATGAAGCGGGAGGTGTACAACTTAGCAGGAGGAAGATGTTTGTGTCATCTTCAAGACAAATGGAACCAAATGGACAAATGTAATGAAGTTAAATGTTGTGAAATATTTGACCACTAAAAAAAAAACCTTTCATTGTGGTGCTCAACCAGCAACTTCTTCCTGGGAAGAGGGTCAATGTCTAAGATTTTCTCTAATTATGCCAAACTACTGAGACAATTTCTTTGACATATTCTGGATGGAAGGTTTAAAGGGCTTTTTTCCCCAACATTTATTAATAAATATGGATGCGTTCAGCACATCTGAACAGTAGTGTTGTGCAACAAAGCGCAACTGGACATTTTTCTAAAATACAACTGCATCTCTTATCGAACAAAAGGTGGCAGGTTTTACATTTTCAACTTATGTCCCTCTGGACTTAATTAGCTGCCACAGTTTTTATTAGCCCACCCAGTCATGGGATTTTTGTTCATTGGGGGTATGATTTATTTAGGTACTAAACTATTTTGTGTACTTTCTTGTTATTGAAGTTTCGCATTTTCTGCTAATTCATACCTCTGATCGAAAAAAGCATGGAGCCCACCTTGTCAGTTGAAAAACAATTATTTTGACGCACAATTACCTTCTTGACAAATATGCATTGTTATCACAGATCTTCAACGACAAATGCAGGTGGGTTCTAGTTTCTTTTGCACGCTGCAGCATTTATTTAGTTTTTTGTATTTGTACGTTAATTAAAGGCATCCTCACCTGCCCAATAAACTTAATAATGTGCTTCAAAGGGGCCTTCCTCTGCTCCCTCAGGGATGGGTCAAATTCTTCTTCTTAAACATGCACAGTACCAAAGCCAAAAAAAAACGCTTATGTATTTGACGTTCTAACGGTAGATGTTGCGATGGCGACAACTGAAGTCAGAAAGCGCGATGGTGGTTAAGAGTTTTCTTAAGCAGGTATAACACACCTTGTTTACTGTAGCTTTGGGTGCAGTGCATGTTAGGGTCATTATCGAGTTTATTTGTTCTTTGATTTTACTTTTTATTCTGAGTAACATGGTCACATGACTCGGAAGTTAAGAGAAGCTACCACCGCTGATCAAAACATCATGACATGCTTGTGCATCATATCTGTTGTGTTCAGTAATGCTAAGACCCTGAGGCGCTGAGAACCTACTCAAGTGCGTACTCTGCATGTAGGAAGGGACTGACCTTCCTAAAGTTTTTGAGATGTTCTGATCCCCTCATCTAGCCATCACAATCTGTACCTTGTCAAAATCGCTTAGCCGCTCATTACGTTTGACATTTTTCCTGCTTACAACACAATCATCGGGACAAAAATCTCCCTTGCCGCCTCACATATCCCACCAACTGACAGACCCCATTATAAAGAGAAAATCACTGATATTCCTACGTCATCTGTCTTTGGTTATAATGTAATGGCCGACCAGTGTATGTCATGTTTTGAAAGTTTATTGTCATAGCTCTGGGTTTTATGGTGTCTGTTTCTTAAAGTTTATTACTGTAGGTCACGTCTTGTTTTTTGCATTTCATGCTATTTCCGTCTGGTTTCTCCAAGGCTCATTACCCTTGGAAAAATGTTTCTCTATAGATTAGTAAAGACTTCCAAATCTTTTATTCATTTTACTTTCGTTTTTGACCCTTTTTTTCTGCCTTTGGGCACTCATCTTGAACTACACTCATAACACGACCTTTAATAATCAAACATTAAAGTCATGATTAAACATTTATGCATCAATGATTTTAAATTCAATAATATATATTCTACTGAAATGGGTCATCCTTTGAAATATTTAAGTTATCCTTTTTCGATTGCAGTACTTTTACTGTATTTGACAGGATTTTTACTTTGACTTAAGAATAAATATGCTTTTTCCAACAGTGTCAGTGTCCATCTGGTCTGGATGTTCACGGGCTCAAATACCTTAATTTACTGTCGCTTGGTTTAGAAATTGTTAGCTCTTTGCCAACACACTGTTTTTTATATGCAGCACATATATTTTGCGTATGTCATACTGCTAGCTGGTTTAATTGTATTCCTGAAAGGTTGGGGATATTATGGAATTATCGCCACATTCACCAAAGATCCTTTATGTTAACGCGATAACTCCCAAAAGAAATTCATGGATAGTTTTCAAATTGTATACCCACTTAGATATTGGTGTGAGTAAAGTATTGGGTTTTTTGGGGGGAAATGTTGTTTGTATACTTCGACAGCAACTTTATCTCCAAAAGTTCTCAGGCCAAATTTCTCAACCGTTGGTCCAAATGAGTTAAATTTGATGAATTGACTCGAGGCGATCTATCTTGTAAATATATCAAATAAAGCTCCCCTTAATGTCAGAAATATACAGTCAATATTTCCTGAAATCAAACCCAGGTCTTTCTCGCACTAAGGTCTATGAAGTCAGAAAATAATCCTTTAAAATTGTTTTTGATTGATGAGATCACTGTTTTTTATTTTAAAAACTGTCCTCTCAGGAGTAAAATATGAACTATCAAAGTTTGTTTTTGGTCCTGGTGATGTTCAAAAAACTATAAGCCCTTCTACTGGCGTTGTATACATACTACAGCCTTACAGTGAATCAGTGTGTTAAGGTTGTTTTTTTCCCACAATATAACATCGTATGACGTTGGGACTTTTTTTTAAATGCAATGGAAAACATTTTTATAGATGAAAGCTTTCATTTTTTTTTATTCTCAGTCATGCAGGTCAGGGTATTTCCAAAACGTTGAATCTGAAAAACAGAACCATTTTAACCATAGTCAAAAGATTGCTCAATGCTCAAAAAGGACAACTTAAATAAAAAATTTAAAAGTTAAGATCTGCTTTCCCATTAATTTCACAAACAGATCAAACTTTGTTTTCTAAACTATGGCCTCTATAAATTGAAAACACAAGTTGCCACATTAGCGATTTTGTTTGGGAATATCGTCTCCATCACAAGTTTAAATAACTTACATTTCAGCAAAGTGATGTCAGCATCACAGTAGTGGATCCACCAGACAGAAAAAAAGGGCTCATATTACAAATAGATTTTCTTCTGCAGAAGAAACGTTCTCTCAGGGTATTTAAATATAATAGCTTCAATTATCTGTCTGTCTAAACGACATTTTCTGTACGAATCCTTTTAGGAATTGTTACTGATCCATGTTTTACATCACAACACTCTCTGTTCTTGTTCTCTTCCCTCTCCATCTAAGAGACAAACCTGAGGCAGTGTGTGTAAACACAAATCCACTCTTCATAGGGAAAAAGAACATAGGAATATACTCTGAGGAAATCATTAATTTCCATGCCCGAAACAATACTTACATAGGGCAAACCTACAGAAAGCTGTTACGTCGTTGCTGAGAAGGTCAAAAGAGGAAATGAGGGTGTCGATTTATTGAGCGTTTTATTGATTGCTGCACAGAACTCAACATGTTTCCATCTCAAAGCATAATTTTATTTGTGCTATGTCATCAGAATTAAAAATGGGCTAATGCTCATTGGACAATAGATTAGAAATCATCAGTTAGCAAGCTTTTGTAGCTCACAAATACATAATCGCTGAGAGTAATGACACAAAAGCTGCTTTTGGAGCCAAAGCAAAGACAGAAAGGGTCTGATTTATGTCTGCATACAGCAAACATGTGTGGGTTCGCTTCCATTTCATGCTAAATATGCAAGTAGACGTGCTGACATGCTGAAGTAAACTTAATATCATGGTAATTTAGGACAAATATTTATATTTAAATGTAAAATTAAAGTTTGGTTTGAGAAGAGCTAATTGCATGTCTTGTTTGGTTAGTTTCTACAGCTGTGGGCTTATGAAGGGCAACCAGAGAACTGGAGAACACAAGAACTATTGGTGATTTTTACATTTGTTTCTCTGACGATAGTTTGTGCATGGGTAAGAGAAGACATTACATAATTTTGCTGCAAATCCAAATATTGTGGTGGTTCCTGGATTTTGATATAACATAAAATATATACAGGCTTGGTTATTCTGGCTTAAATGAGTATCAAAATGTTTTTGCTTAGAATCCATATCACTAGTTCTTCCACCATATTAACATTAATTCCGCATAATATTGCTCTTTGTTATTGACATGAAAAATTAAAAGGGTCCCACAAATATGTATGTGGGCACTAAAGGCTTTTAACTCCTTGCTGCTCTGCCCCATGTAGCCATGACAGAGAGGTGGGTAGCCTTTGTGAAACAATGGAGACATCAAGTGATAGAAGAGAAAAGATATGTTTCATAACCCAAAGAAGGAGTTTAGGAGTGACAAAGAAAACTACCACTCTTCCATATCACCCTAGCTCGCTTTGCTTAGCTAGAGTTTAGCTAAGTTACATGAACACAATATTCATATGAGCGAGCGAGTTGGAAGAAAATCTGCTAGCTTTGCTGTAGTTTAAGGTATTAATTAAAATACTGCAGAATCATTTTACTGGAAAATGAGATCACACATACATCTGAATCCAGATCGCTATCTTTCTATGATTAACATTTTTTTTTTTTTACATTTTTCATAATTTTAATGGAAGATATTAAGAAATCATGACATAACTCATATTCTACTCTTGAGTGCCATTCCAATTTCCAGTTGTGAGACTAATTTCTCACTAAGGTTTTCCCTCAAAGTGAATTTTATAATGTTGATCACTTTTGAAAGGAACTGGTCATGGATTTTAATTCCATGAAATGCACTTCAGTTTATAACGAATGAACCACAATAATCCAAAATGGGACAAGATAAAAACATGGGGATTTTGCAATTTCGCAGCTTTTTATAACTGACTCTAAGGACTAAAACGAGGATAAATTAGTATGAGGCGAGGACACAAGAGCTGTGTGGATGACTTAGAAAGTGAAATAAAGTGAATACATTCAGGAGTCTGCAAGGGGCATCCCATGGCGTATTTTAATCTGAATCATCAGCCGCCTCAATCATCTTCTCCCCGAGTAGAAAAACAGGAAAATTATAAATTCATCAATTTATGTCACTGCCTCTTGCCACCTACACAGCACAGATGGTGTTTGTGAAGAGATTCAGCCACAAAACTACTTCTGGAGCAATCAAGACGTTGTTCAGAACTTTTGCAGGAAGTCGTAACAAGTTCAGCTGCTGCAGAGACGAGGGGAGGCCTCCGAGTGGAAGTCTCCGCTTACCGGGACTCAATCAGGCGTGACACGCTGGCCTTTGTCAAACTCTTGATGCCTACCTCCTGTTCTTACGAGAAAATGATCGCTCCCAAGTATGAAAACATTTGTGTAAGTGGGGAAAAAAAATGAAGAAGCAATGGTAGTGGGGTTGTAATGGGTGAAACGGCAGATGTTTGAAGCAGTGTGGTCCGGAGAAATGCAAGTAAAACTGTTGAAGAAAATGAAAAGAAATAAAAGTCTGTACCCCTGGGGTAAACGGAAACAGCAGCTGTCCTCTTGGTGAACTTATATTCTGACCACCTGAAAGCACAGGTCAGATGAGTCTGTTTAAAAGTGGAGCTACAGTTTGCGCCGTCTGAATGTTCCATTTAATGAAATCTTTTCAATGTAAATACATTTTAAACGAGTAAAGTTCTCGTGTTGTTGCCCCCGATGTCTGAAAGTTGTGTATTGCAGCCAGAGGGAGGTCATGTAAACAGGCTACTCTTCATTCTTGAACAGATAGTGACATTGTTGGCTTTGGATGGGGTTGCTCAGCAGGTCAAATGAGTCTTTTAGGGGACTTCCTACATACCTGATGGGTTTACTTCATTACATCTGATGTCCCTCAAACAGCCAAATCATGACTGCTGCTGCAGAGATGGTCGTTAAAATGGGATATCTGTGGAGAGAGGCAAAGGGTTGTGGCGTTCTCTAGACCTACCAGACTGCACCCAATGCACAAAACAAGTAAATGATGGGGTACGAATTATTGTATCCGCTTAACGTGACGACTAAAACATTTCAAGGATCATTTTCAAATTTTGTACCTACATAGACTTTAGTGTGAGGAAGAACTGGATAGGTCAGCTGAATATTTCTTACAGTATATAGGGGGAACTTTAGATTTAAGGCCATACTTTTTCAAAAGTTGGTCCAATATTTGTTTTATAGTCTAATAGTTTATATTTTACTTGTAAAACAACATCTTAGTTCTTATTTCTACCTTCCTAAGCCAAGAATTTATTTTAAACTATGTAAAAATTGCATTTTTTTTGTCTTCCTGTTGATTTTGTCGTGACTGACATCAATTTGTTCATGACTTTTTATGGGCAACCGTGGGCGTTGTATCAATGCGCACATTCTGCGCCACACTTGCAGTAGGTCGTGATTCATAAAAGGAAATCGGCGTAGTACGTGCATGCTGCTATAAATCAGTATATTTTTGTGCGTGCAAAAATCGGATTTTTGTCCGTATACACACTTCTGACGCAAATCCTACGCAGTTTTAGCAGACAATGCAGAAGAAGACACAGAAGACTCCTTGCCATTGAATCATCACATTTTTTCTAATAGCTATTCATGTCTCATTAATTAGCAGCAACTGCCGCAAAAATCTTCCGATCCCTGGAGTTTGGTCTATGACATTGGAGCGTTTTCTGGGCATCTACTGCTTCGTTCTGGTCCCGCCACAGCATCTCAATGGGATTCAAGTGCTGAATTTGTCTAAACAACTCCAAAAACTTTATTCCTTCAGAGGTGAATGTATTCCTCGGCCTTGCTTCATAATCCAGTCATGTTTGAGCTTCAATTTTTATTGACGACCTAACATTCTACCTCCGAAGTGTCTGATAAGAGCAGAATTCATGATTCCCTCTATTATAGAAAGCTGTCTTGAACCTGAAAGAGCAAAACAGCCTCTCAACATTACAATACCAACTCCATGTTTGACCCATGATGTTATTCATGTGTTTGGTTTATGCTAAATAGGACGGGATTCTTCTCAAAAAAGCTCCAAAACTCAAATGATTCTTCATTTTGTTCCGGAATAGAAGTAGCTTTCTCCTGGCCACTCTCTCATGGATGCATTATTGTTGACCGTCTCTGGAATGTTGGCGGCATTAACACTGACCATTGATGTGAAAGAGTCCTGCTGTTCCGAAGATATTTTTTTAGGATCTTTTTCTGATCTGATCTCCAAATCAGCTGCCACCATGCTTTTTGGGGAAGCTGACACTTCTGGGACCTTTTGCTATTGGTCCATATCTTATCTGTAAAGTCCCAGAGCATAAGAAATTGTTGTTTTACCGTACCACCACCCTCCTCATGTTTCAATCCCCTTCTTCGTCACCAACTCTGGCATTTCTTTAGATTTTAGCATTGTGTGGCGCACAAAGCCAACTTCCTGCTTCTCAAAAAGTGTATTTAAGATATGTGATTGAACAGGGCTCGCAGTAATCAGGTTTGGCTGGGTCTAGTCCAGATTAAACCAGTGCTTAATTCAATAGTTTTTTTGGATTAAGTTATAAAATGGGAAAGCAACTATTTCCACACAGGTCCAGTTTGTATTAGGTAATATTTTTGGCTAAATTGGCGCAATACTCTTTTAAAGTTGTTTGAATTTTACTCTGTTTTCCTTTCCTAAAGTTTGTGTGAAGACCTGATAGAATATTAGACACACTGAGAAAATAAAAGAAATCAGGAGGGGTATGTTGTATTTTTCCTACAGAACTCTTTCAGATATTTGACCTTCTAATGAACCAGTCTGATGCGAGTGAATTACAGGAAGCACAACTGATAATTGAACCATGAAAATACATTTCAAGGAACAGACAGAATGCGAGGCAACGAGGTGAAGACCTTAAATTTCCTGGGAGAAATGTTACAGAGGAAAATAGAACGGTTAAGTGGACAGTGTGAAGGGTAATAAGTCATGGAAGAAGGGGATTAAACAAGAAACAAGGGAAGAACAAAAGTAAAGAGTTACCACATTGTTATTTTCTAATCTACCCAGTTATTGCAGCAGTTTTGAGAGAAAAAGAGGGAGGGGGCAGTAAATGGCAGACAATACAGAAGACAGAAGACTCCTTCTTGCCATTGAACATTTATTACGTTGGCTCAGCACTCCACTGGTAGAAAATGACTAACTGTATTCCTTTTTTCAGAAGTAATTTCAAGGCAGTGCGGGGTCTTTTGTTCCTAAGCTGCAGATTAGAGCATGAAAAAGTATTCAGATTACTGGCGGTCGCTCTGCTCACTGCAGCAGTTATAACCACAAATAGTGAAACACAAAAGGGTGCAAAAGTTTTGATGTTTTTTTTCACATGCATTTTGATATGTTGTGTTGGCGATACAAAATCTAAATGTATATTAGAGGCAGATCCAGCATTCAGGTAATCAAAAGATTTAAAGTTCAAGAAACAAATGGTTGATAAATAAAATGATTAAACTTACTGAAGACACTGGAAAAAAGGAAGACCGAAAAAATGAGGAGCCCAGAGGACAACCTACGAACTGACTTAGAAAAGCACATAATTAACTTCTCAAATCACACACTTCCATAATGAGCCTGGGAATTTTTATGTGTAAGTGCATTCACACTAACAACAGGCATAGAGTGTTCTACGAACAGATGGCATGCTCAATGTATGGGGGAAGTATTTGTCAAAATAGCCGAAGCAGATTTTAGCGGCAACGTTGTGCCACATTCAGCTCCAAATGTTACATTTAAATGTTATATCTAAAGGGTTAAATTTACATTTAAATGCTATACCTATAAGTTAAATCTAAATATTACATTTAAATTCCGACTCTAAATCTAAATGTTTATCTAATAGATCTAAATGTATGTTTAAATATTAAGTCTAAATCTGAATGTTAACTGTATATGTTATATTTTGTAACAAAGAGACCTTCACTTATAACTCACTTTATATTTGCACTTTTAAACAACTGTCACATGCAGTTTAAAGACGGCACTCTACACTTTAATTATAATACTGGCACTTCATTTGCAAGATTTTCACATTTTTTTATTGAATATTTATGCAATATTTAAAAATATCAAGTAATTGCAGTGTCAGGTGCTTGAGCAGGTACTTGGATCCAGCTGGAAAATCCAGTCAGACAATATAGCTGCACATAAAAAAGGTTTTGGGGTTACTGTGTGGTATATTGATGTAGGTTTATTATAATATCGTGATTGAAGTGTGTGCTGCTGCATTGGGGTGGAAAGGACGTGAAGTTGTTTAAACTCACCTGCTCCATGTCTCCTCCAGGGTGTTCGGGCCAAAAGAGTCCCCAGGTTAACGAGCACTCTTAAAAGTTCCCGGGAGAGTCCAAGTGATAAGAGAGGAGGGGGTTGTTTGGTAGTTGGGTTTCATTCACTTAATTATTATGAATATAGTCATATGGTTATTTGGGGTTCAATTACAACGATGTCTTACAGTTATTATTTTAAGCTTTATTTTACTTGACTGATATGAAATTTATAAGGTTGTTGAAATACATATCTAAATTTTAAATCTTAAATAATATAACTATATGTTACAGCTAAATCCAAACGATTGTCCAAGTGTTAGATCCAAATATTATATCTACATGTTAAATCTAAATTTACATTTTATATCATGTTGAACATAAATGTCAAGAAATATGCAAATTTTTACACAAATTCAGCTGGATTTCCCAAATAAAAGCTCGATGAAGAAAAACACTTCTATTCACGCTAAACGCTGCCTTTTTGCACCAAGGTGGTTTGAAAAAACAATTCAAATCAAAACATAACTTCAACAAACGGCAAACTAGGATGTTTGAAATTAATCCACACACCAAATTCCCCTTCAGCAAACACTTTGATAAGAGAGTAATGTAAATGTTTCAGTTATATTAAACAAAATATATGTAAGAAATTCTGGGGAGATCAAATAAATCCATCTAAGGGGATACACCATTGACAGTGCATCACAGCATGTGCAGCCTAATTCTTTTTTCAAACTTCACAGTGTGTTAACCTTTAAATCAGCGGAGCTGGATAATTACATCGGTTAAATTTCAATGGGAGACTGTAAACAGCAGCTGGATAGCACAGATAAACAGATGAAACACTGGTTTCACTCGGGGTTGCTGAGAGTGATGCTGTATCCGCTTTATATACTGCTAGATAAGAATAATCTACTCCACGATAAGCGCCTAGGGGAACGCAGATCAATCTGTTTAATACAATCTCAAAAGTGCTGTAATGGATCTCACCTTCTCATAATTCTGATTTGAATATCAAAACAACACCTCCTGTGTTTGCTCTCTGTGTGTCTCCAAATGTGCCTCATTTTATAAATAAATGTAATTTTCAGTCCATTTTCATGTACATGAAAAATACCTCAGGAGATTGGAAGCAGAAAGTTTTGACCTTAAATGACACATTAAATGAATTATCAATAAGGTACAGCAAAACATTTAGGAGACAAATAGTTAAGCAAAAATAAAAACAAAATTCTAAACCAAATGCGGCTAATGCATTGCCATTGTTTTCATATAGTTTTCTTTAAACTAATCATTTATCCTGGTTGCTGCAAAGATTTGCCATGCGTCATGCTGTATGTTGTTATTTGTAATTACTTATTTTAATCAAATACTTTTCCGCAGAACTCTATGAGGTATGTTACTTTCTAATGGACCAATCTGTGATATGAGTGAATAACAGAAATCACAATTGATGATTGAAGCATGAAAACTAATGTCCATATGTTAAATATCACTGTTATGTCTAAATGTTCTATATTGAATGTTATATTTAAATCAAAATGTTATATCAGATTTTAAAATCTAAATCTAAATGTTATATCTAAATGTAAAATCTAAAAGTTAAATCTAAATGTTAAATCCAAATGTTAAATCTAAATGTTAAATCTAAATGTTAAATCTAAATGTTAAATCTATATTGTATATCTATATGTTAACTTTAAATCTAAATGTCATCTTTGTTAAACCTTAATTTAAATGTCATATCTAAATATTTATCAAAATCATGATGTTAAATCTAAATGTTATAGCTTTAAGTGAAATCTAGATGTTATATCTATAAGTTAAATCTAAATGTTAAATTTAAATGTCATATCAAATTGTTAAATCTAAATGTTATATCAAATTGTTAAATCTAAATCTTAATTTTTAATCTATCTATTCATGTGTTTTCAAATTCAATAGAATTTAATAAAGATATTCTTGTATTACTTTTACAGAATAGAAACTTGGTGTCTTCAAATAGTGATAAGGCTGACACCCTATTTACAGCTGTGTTTTCAAACTGTGTTAACACCTGGTTTTCTCTATGTGTTCTGATAATCCTCATTCAGATTGGATCTCAAAACCTGACCATCAATAATTTGTGATTGCAGCAAATCAGCCCTAGACATACTTCAAAAAATCATATACTTATAGCTGTGCATTCACTGTATGATTTGAGCACATGTTTCAGCCACATGACTCATTCGCTCCTGCGTCCTTCATTGTGGCGTGAACAGTAGCGAACGAACAAATATTGCAGTCCAATCAACTGCTCCTGTCCAACCATTGGAGATCAGGAATTTCCTTCAGCAGTTGTCAGAGACTTGCATAGTTGAAGCAGAGCCAGTTCCTCAGAACGATATTTTTTTCAAACTACATAGAGTTGCAAACACAGTGCCTAAATCATGCCATGCCATCTACATTTACAGTAAAATGTGGGTAAATTGACCTCCAATTCTTTCTGCTAAATCGATAAAATATTACGTCCATGTTTACCGAGTCACAAGTCTGTGAGTCCATTTACACTCATTTATGCTCCTGATCTTCACGATCCATTACTGCTGTTCTAAACTCAGTAGAAACCCCATTGGTTCATGGTGTGGACTGGAGCAACACCAAACATCCAACCCTGAATGTCTACAATCAAAGGACATCATTGTTGACATCAGGAAGAACAGTCCTAAAAACACCCTATTATAGATTGACGGCACCAAAGTGAAGTCTGTCGAGAGCATCAAGAATGTTTTCTTTTCTCTACACCTCATATTTTGCCGAAAAAGCACAACAGCGTCTGCACTTCCCTCAGCAGATGAAGAGAGATTGCCTCCTCCCTTCTATCCCCATCACCTTCCCCTTTGCAGGGGTTCTATTGAGAGTACTCAGCTCCATCTTTGTTTGATATGGGAACTGTAAGACCTCAGATTGAACCTGTGAAAAACTCACATGCTGCCTTAGCATGCACCCATCCCTCTCAGGAACTGTTTAATCCTTCTTCCGTCTCTTCCATCTCAGTCAAATGCATAACAACAAGTTACTTGTAGACCCCTCCCACACACACTCGCATAAACCCTTTCTACCATGAAAATATTCAGGGAGCTGGAGAAGGTTATTACCCCTCCACTGATATGAGTCAAAACTGTATTTGGGATGAATGACTGCCTGTTTGGCAACTGCACCTCCACTCCGGTTAAGTAAGACCAGTTCTCAACCTCAACAATATCTAGAAGGTAATAGGGTATGCTCTCAAACATTATGATCCTATCTGTAAAATAGAACTTTCCTCGATGGCATTCTTTTTTCTTCACTCAAAGTTTCTCCAAGATTCAAGTCCCGGTCTATTCCTATTTTGCATTTATATGCTGCACACGGCTCATTAATTAACATACTGAACAGTACCACTGCCGTGCTGATGATGCCAACTTCTAACTTTAAAACCATAGTACCGTAAACAGTCTAACTGACTATGCTAAATACCCATCAGGCCGCAAGGCAGAAACATTAGCATGCAGCATGTTTGTTGACAAGGCCAAAAACAAATTGGTGTATTAGACAGTAACACTTGCACTGGAATTTTGTTTGTGCTGCCTTTTCACTTGTGGGCGTTACCTTTTGGATAAGAACAACAAACCAACTGGGAAGGCCTATCCTCTCTAAAGGTCCACATGAAGTTGATTCTATTTTATTTTAAACCAAAGTCTTTCATTAGGTCTGGAATCCTGGAGACTTTCAGTAATTGTTGAGACATCTGCAAGAATAAATATGTGTTGTTTATGTGCTTTAGGTTGATGGCCAAGTAAATAAACTGCTCAAAAAGAATTAAGAGAACACTTAATAATGATTGTATTATGACACCAAGCCAGTTGAACTTCAGGGATATCAATCTGTCCATTTGGGAAGCAAAAACTGTAATTTTGAACCAGTTTCACCTGTTTTGGTGTCTGGTAGGGCATCCAGGGTAAAATGCCAAATGAATATGCGGAGCAAGATAATCCGCTGTGGCAATTGTATCTAAATTCGCGAGCTCAGAAAGAAATAATTAACTAGATTATTCAGTCACTATGGAATCTTATCTTAGTGCATGTTGTTGTCTTCACAGAAATAGTTAGGTTGAGTCAATTTTGACTGTTTTAAATTATGAATAAGCCAATTTGAGTTGAGTAATCAGGGGGATTGCTTGTACAATGCAGGGGATTGGCAGCTTTTCAGGAATATCCCCCTTGATGCAAAGAAGAACAGCGTAGGCCTAGTTTTAAAGATCAGATCTTTCATATGATTTGAGGTCTTATATAAGGTTGTCCTTGCTTATTTCCACTTGTCTTGGTTTCTATTATGTCCTCTGGTAGTAGACCTGTTTTCCCAGATGCCCCTAATTTTTTTCTCTGGGAGGACTAATCTGGTTTAAGAATGCAGGATCATATAAACATAATTCTGACATCAATCCATAGGTTTCCTGTTCATCTTTGCATTGATTTTAAAATTTCATTCCTGACATTTAAGGCTTTACCTGACTGGGCCGCTAATTACATCACAAAGTCCTGACCTTTAACGAGCCTGGGCAACTTCTTAAATCAGCGGATGCTGGTTTGCCAGTTGTTCCCAGAGCTCAGGTTTTAAAGGTTTTGCATTCTAAGCCTCAAAACTCTGGCATTATTAGACCAGGTCTCATCAGAGAGAGACAGCTCCATATATATATATATATATATATATGTGTGTGTGTGTGTGTGTGTAAGTGTAATCTTGATAATAGTATAATCGCTAAACAGATATAATAATAACAATGATAACACATCACTTTTCTTCCGTGACTCTTTTACAAACAGACAATGGTGAGAGAATTTTAGAAGCAATGGGAATGAAGAAAAAGTGTGGATTTTTTCTTTTTCTTACAAGATCCAATAAATTATAGATATGGTAAATGGACTGTACTTATACAGCGCTTTTCTAGTATGCTTGAACACTCAAAGTGCTTTTACAACACAAGTCAGCATTCACCCTTTCACACAAACATTCACACAGTGATGATAGAGGCGCCACATGCTCATTAGGAGCAGTAACCATTCACACACCAATGAACAGCCATTGGGACTGACTCAGGGTTCAGTATCTTGCTCAAGGACATTTCGAAATGTGGACCGCAGTTCGATCGAACCACCCTCCTTCAGAAAAGCGGACACCGCTCCACCAGCTGAGCCACCGTCGAGGAGCTCATCCTAAATGGTATTTCATTTGGGAAGAAACTACCACGAAGTTTTGTTACATCTGTGCATCTTTTAAGTTAATGTATAAATGAGAGACAAACTTTAATAATGTGCAGCTCATCTTTAACAGATCCGTAATGCAGATGAGGTTTTCATTTCACCCTGTTCTCCTAGAGTTATAATGTTTGAATGAATGAGTAAATGAGGGCTTGAACGGATGCTTACTTCTCGTGGTTGTTTGTGAGTTTGTGAGGATGCATCCATTGCGGCTAATTGCCTTTGCTTTGCAGAGGGGCGGCGTTCAGTTTGCCAGACCTTGCGACCCTTTGAGTTTTAATTGGGAATCAAGTGTGTGAGACTATCAACAGTACAACCTCAGCCAAACTTTAGTCACGTAAAAAATAAATGCTTCAGAAACTGCGTGAGAGACTGAAGGAAGATGATTATATCTATCAAGAGTCGGCAATATTATTGAATTGTCAACGCCACCGCATATCTTTTGTGTTAATACCTCAAAAACCATTACAAGGATCATTTTAAAATTTCATACCCACACTGACCTTTAGTGCGACGAAGAAATTTATTAATTTTGGGAAAGGTTGACTTTATATGTCCGAGATGATGAAGACCTTTATCTCCAAAAGTTTTGGGCAATAATTTCCCAAAGGTAGGTCCAATTTTGTCTGGACTTGTGTGCATGTGCATGTGAATCAACTCAAGGAGATCTTCTATATACCACATTTTACTCTAATACGTCATATTTTACTCACTACAGGTAGCTTTTTGAAAACAATTAAGACATTGTCTTTCTGACATAACTTTGAGGACCTCTATCCCGTACTATGGAGAGAACAGTCCATCTTTGGGTTTGCTCTGAGTCCTTCTTCTTCTCTTGGGCTACCGTCTCTCTTGTGTTTCAGTTGTTGTTTAGTAAATTCTTTTTACTGAAACTTATTGGCACTATGTTTTTGTTTTTTTTAACCATAAAAAAAGAAAAAGCAGATATATTAAAAGATGTATACACAGAATACACATGTTGCACTCAGGCCATAACAAATTGAAAACAGAATAACTATAAAATTTACATTTTTGTTAATATTGAGCAAAAACAAAATATTAATGTGTTCCTGGAGCGTCATAACGGCACTGTTCATTTAAATACTATACTATACTTTTAATTAATAGTACTTGTTTAATTCACTGATGATTCCTTCTTAGTTTAAGAAAGGAAATAAAAACCTTCTTGAGTTATTATAAGTTCACATGAATTTTCTGGAAGTTCGCCTTTAGTTAATTAACTTTTTGTGTATATTCTCATTCATCAAAGTCATGGTAATCAATGAAGGTTGAATCTGAAGCAGCTAAACTCTTTAGTTTAGGGTTGAAGACATTTAATCTCTCATCCAAGAGGATCAAACTTTTATTTGGCTGTAAAAGTAATAATAAAGAAGATACATTATGATATTTAAAAACGTCAACTTTTATTTTCACATGATTTTCAGTAACACTGGTCTCCTGCTTGTAAATCCTGTGTTAATTTAATCCACCCACAATTCAATCTCCTTGGTTTGTGGACTTTCTCTGTTATTACAAAATGTGGGCGGACATTTACCTTCGCTAAAGAAGTTCTGCTTTCACCCTCGTCTGTTTGCTTGTTTACGGATGACTGGTTGATTAGTAGTTGATTGATATGTCAAGAGAATCACGCAAAAACTGTGGAATGGATTTCCATGTAACTCAGTAGAACAATGTTTTTTGGGCCAAAATGGACTCCACATTAGTGTTGCTGGGGAAAGAAACTTCTACAACACCCTTCTTGACCTGCTGCCACCGGGACCCGACTTCGATGGATAAATTGATTCTGATAAAGAGACAGGTTCCTTGGTTCTTCCTTAAAAATGGTATTTGACATTTTCTTTAATTTATCTGGGAATAATTCTTTAATGTAACAAACCAAGAAAATTTGATTCAGCTCCAAATAAAAATCCACCAGAATTGAATACGTTGTCAAATTTAAAGATGTTATCTGTCCTAAGAATTATGGTTACGGGTCTGTTGGATAACAGTGGATGTATACGTGTCCTTATCCTTTCCTCTGAGATTCAAACCTACAATGACGTATTTTGATGACGCACATCGTTATCCAGACACAAAAGGTCATATAATTAAAAGGGTAACCTCTTGAGTGGATGTAAAGAATCAAGACATTAGGGTAGTATTCTTTCATTATGCTGTGAGATCAAAGCACAAATGAAAGGTTCGAGTGGTTTTGCTCCAACACAGCAGTTGTCTCACGGTTAAAGAGGAGACTGTTACTGGAAAATTGTGTCTGAAATGGAAAAATAATTACCTTAATCCAAATGGTCTGTTATTATCCAGCCACAATGTTGGATTTTGACTGGAACAGGTGTTGCTTAAATACAGAATCATATTTTCAGGCAGAAAAACAATCTGCAAAATGGATATTCCATTAGGAGAATGTTTACCATTTCCATTTCGGTAAAAATAGCTGCTTCTTGCAATCCATCAGCTAGCATGACGCACAGATGACCTTCTGCACAACAGCATTCTTGCTCACCAGGAAGTGAAAATTTGGCCTCTCAGGTCAAGCATTTTTTATTCATGTTTGCTCTTTTATGTGAATGAGTTTGTTGGGTACATCATATTTTACCCACTAACTTAAAGGCTGCAGCAGCATCACAAGAAGATGGTGCAAAAGGGAATTACCGTATAAGGTAAGCAGGAAGCAGAACCAAACACTGTACCAAAGAAAATCACAAATTAAAACTCTGTTGAAGGCTGTGCTCATTGGATTAACTGTAAAATATGCTGTGGGTATAATAAAAAAAAGAAAAAAAATAGAGGCATAGAAATATAGAGCAATACAGTTGTTATATTTTAGTATTGACAGTGAAACAGGAGCTGCAGAGAGAGGAGAGCGAGAAGGGACCGAGAGACATGAAAAACATTTCTGACGGAGAGAGAGATCAGCGACGGGGCAAAACCAAAGTACCAAGTAAATTAAAGATTTACTTCGCCTTGAAAAGAGGATATAAACTTGTGTGTGTCCCTGCAGAGTCAAAGATGCTGAGCAGAGATAGATGCCGACCAGCGTCAGGCTCAGTGCCCACAAACATCCCATAAATTAAAGTATAAAAAGATGCTGAACAACAGAGAGAAAAGAAAAACAAATAGTAAATCTGTATGTTATGAAATGATCTTGTTATAGAAAGGCTAAGACCTTGAATGGTAAGCAGAATACCGCAGTAGTGTTTTCCATAGTTGTTATTGTCAGAACATTTTCAAGACCTCATCCCCACAATATCTGTTTCTTTTGATAATACAAAACGGGCATGTTTCAATAAGCAGGCTTAGCAGAAATTCAGAGTTAGTTAAGCCTGAGGTGAGGGAAACTCTCAGTTCTCCACCTCATGAGGTGGGGTAAGTTGAGCTCAGACTCAGTTACAGCGGTAACTTATTCTGTGAACCTAACCTGCTCACTGGCAGGTCTGCTTGAGGGAATGCAGGTCTTGCTCCCAAACTCTCCCCTCCTGCTGTGCCTGAAGCAGACCTGGATGTCATGTCCTGTCTGTTTCTATCGTCGCAAAAGAATTTTCAGATCCAGAATAGATGTTCTCTCTTTCCCTGACAATTATCTTTTAGAACGAGGCAGGTTTTTCTTTACTCTCCAAAATGTATTTGAACAACGTATTACAGCCAAACATCTCCAACTTCACACTCTGTGGACGTGCTCTCAGATCAGAGCAGATTCTTTGCGGTGCTCTGTGTTGTTTTTTGGTTTTTTTTTGCAAACAGCAGCCTCTCATCAACATCAGCAATGCTGAGAACATCTGCCCCCTTAAGTAGAGCGGTGAAAGGTTCTCACTGGCTCTGAAACTCCTGCTCCACAGGCTCGTCAGGTTCCTTGGCCACAAACTTCCCAGAAAAATCAAAGATGACTTCCACAGGTCTGCAGGTGACTAATGTAGAAATCCTCTAATTGAACAGCATGACGATATTTGAAATTGTATCTGTTAATTATGCCTACATTGTGTTCTGTGAATCAAAAAATGTGTGATTTTATTTTGAAGGGTTTCCTGATGTGATGGGCTGTTTTGCTGCGACAGAAATGTCCCATCACTGCTCCATCAACTGATGGAGATTATCTGAATAGCATAAGCAATGATTTTCAGGTACATACAGTATAATCTATCAATTCATAAATCTATATTGTATATAAATCACACTCACACATTGACAGATATATGTGCCAGTGTATCTGATTTATCTTGGTAGGAATGTGTCATTATCTGCACCAACAAGATCAAAGGAAATGAAGCCTATCTCATCGCCAATTGTGATGCCAACATTTAGAGAAGAGCAACAGATTGAAATAGATGATCAAGACAATCCTGTCCACCTTGTAGATGTCCCGGGACACAATCTCAAATAACCGCTCTGGAGACTAGGGTCATGCTCGCACAACTCTTACCAGGATAATCAGTTGCAGACAATGAATTAATTAATTTGAAACCACTCCAGAACATCTGAAATAAATACAAATAGTTTCATTTCAAATTTTTTATTTCATACAAATTCAACAATAAGTTCTTTTACTTTCTTCCAATAACATGATACAATGTGACTATGCACCCACCTCTAGGTAGTGTTCAAATAATTTCCGCTGCACCGTCTCCCTTTTTACCCCCAAGTATTTCATCTCTTCTTCAGCCTTTGCCATCTTCTTAATTAGATTTTTTTTTTTGCTTTCTTTCACTGGTAAATAGGAAACCAGATGACATTAAACGCCACAGTTCTGATTGCAGAATTAATCTGGCATTTACTGAACATCTCATTGTGTCAACGTTCTCCGAGGATGTTCCTACTGGTGCCCAGCCATGCTCTGCTACAAAGAACAAGAATGCCTATGTGGGATAAAAACATTGTTCTCAGTGTATTATTGTTTGTAAATTTGAAAAAATAAGTAGTATGAAAAAATAATGTTAAGATGCATTCCTCCACAGGCCTCTCTGTGGCCGGCAATGTGACTCCATCTTAATCATCATCATCATCACCATCATCAACCAGCCATTATTGATGGCTGGTTGAAAATGGCTGTAGATGTTCTGCTACTTCCACAAAATCTTATTTATTGAAAAATAATGGCTGGTTGGGACCATGGGTTCATATTGGTTATGAGAAATTTCACATGTTATTGGGAAAAACTGTCAATACAAGTCTGACGTGGCTTGCATGCAAAATGCAAAAATGTTCCTCGAGTAACTTTATATATATTTTAGTCATAACTTGTGTTATACTCTTCAATGTTACTTGAAAATGAAAACAAAAACAAACTTAAACTATTCAAGATTACATACCTCAAGGCCAAATTTCCCTCTGCGTTGTGTTGGTATGACAGGAGCACACAGACTGTGAAAGCTTTTTGGGCCAGCAGATTTCTTAAAACGAGATGAGTTAGAGACAGTAAAGAACTCTAAATGAGACGACGAGTGAGAACTAAACTAGAGAGGAAGAGATGGAAACAGTAATGGCAGAAAGGGACCGGGGAGAAGAAAGCGGTCTGAACGTCTGAAGTAAACTAGCGGGTCCTGCCTGATGCTTGTTATCTCTGCTACTTCCACAAAATCTCAGCTTGGCCTCACTCACATTCCCAGAAATGGCTCCAAATGATCACTAATGGTATTTTCACAGCGGAGCACAACACATGCAAAAGTAACAACTAGGTTG
The DNA here is from genome assembly GCA_037951165.1 of Lophius americanus. Lineage (NCBI taxonomy): Eukaryota > Metazoa > Chordata > Actinopteri > Lophiiformes > Lophiidae > Lophius > Lophius americanus. Next base: position 10,189,045 of record JBBDHG010000008.1, on the reverse strand, counting down.
GCAGGAAAGATTTAAAAAAAATATTTAATGGAAGGACATGTGTTTTTTGGTGGCTAAAGATCTATTCCCATCCTGATTATGGATCATATTTCCTCCATTCATTTTCTGTAATCAAATATCATGTTCAGAGTCACGAGGAGCTTCATCTTAAATTGGGTGAGAAGTGGGATACGCCCTGTTTAAGTCATTAGTGCTGACAAACTGAGAAAAGTCATCTTTTCATCTGTATGACATGTTTTTGGACTGTGGAAGGAATCTGGAGGAGGTGACCCCTGGTGAAAACTTGGTGAAACTTCCTGCTGTGCGGCAACAATGCTAACCACCTCGCATCCAACTCAATGTTTTTTTTCCCACATTTTAAATCACATTTTTTTTAAAACCCGTACCGTCTGTCACCATTAACATGTTTTGGAACGACACAGCTTCCATCCCAATCACAAGAACTGATTTTGGCATTGTACGTTTCTGCAAAAAAAACAGATGTTCAAAAATGTTTCATTTTCATGTTTCAACAATATGTTGTGGCAACTAAGCGCTAAAAGTGGTGACTGTGCTGTTTAGGTTCATGACGAGTTCATGTTTTGACTTCTAAACCTGGTGTTCTTGGCATAAACAAGCATAAAACAGACACTTATGTAGAAATATCCCATTTATGAACATAAACACAGATGCAACATTTATGTTTTATTTGAAATCATCCAGTATTTTCAACACAAGCATTGATAAAAAAATGTCCTCACTTCTCCTTAAAAATATTCCAATATGTAGCTACAACACACAATTGGAAGATTTCCATGCATCAGTTCAACATACATTTTTTGTCACTACAAACACACAGGACATTTTTTCTACACCTTGGTGCCACAAAGATGGATAGGACATTTTTCCACTGCCATGTTAAAAATATTTTTGCTTTGTCCCCCAGATGCAGCTGAGAAATGCCCAAGAATTTCATTAAATTTATCCGGTTTGGTCACCATGAACACAGCCTGGAAATGTTCTGATCCTACTAATGCTGTCTGGTTTTGTCAGTTGAACGGCTCTTGTACTGTCGGCACCATTTCCTCCTCGTCCTGATGAGAGATTTTGCCCATTTACATTAAAACTGACTGAGTGCGATTAACATGCTGACATGCTATGCTGACAGCAGAACTGAAAACTGCATGTTCAAAGAATGTAGTGGTTGCTGGTTTGATCACCACTGTGATCCAAAATGCAATATCTCAACTTCTACTGGTGGGATTGAGATCAAATTTCCTGCAAACTTTCAAATTGACCAGAGTCTGGAACCTTAATGACTTTTGCCTTGCTCAGGTTTTTCCAATGTTTGAAGCTGTGGTCCCCCTCACCTTACCTTCCTCTAATGTCCCTGCGTTCAAATTTGACAAATGAGGGGCCAGCTGCGGCTCAGGAGGAAGAGCTTCCTCTTATTAGACCGTCTGTGGTTCGAGCCTTGGTTCCTGCCCTCTGCAGGCCTCAGCGTACAAAACACTTAACCCCAATATGCTCCCAATGGCTCCTATGTTGATGTGTGAGAGCAGCTGGTAACCAACTTAGCAGCCTTTGTCACCGTTTTGTTCTGAATGCTATCAAACTAGCTATAATTCAGAGTTATGAGACTTAGATTTGATCTAAACCGCAGCAATTGGTGACGTCAGGTTTTATACCTTATTAGCCTCAATGAGCTCTATGTCATAGCCTGCACTAAAACACCAACTGCTTACCCCTTTAATTAGCAGCAAAAGATTGTGACCAGTTAATGCAACTAACTTCCTGTTTTGAAAATAATAAGTAATTTTTGCCCTGGTCTGCCTCTGCCCTTAACTTTTATTTTGTCATGAACCAACAGCAGCTCAAAGTTTCACTTCTGCTATTAAATAGTTCAACACAATGGTTTCTTCTAATGACCTAGCCCTGACCCTAGCCCATGACCGTTTCCGCTGGATGTTCCAAAAAGTTGTGTTTTTTTTAGTGAAATTTCCCAACAAATATTGGAAGTGTTGCAATATAATTTTAGTACCAGAATTCATTCCAACCCCAAAATGTTTTTTATTGCAATTTGTTGAACCCAAAACTTTTCTTCTAAATCCATGACTGAAGCTCACCTGCCTTTTATTGCTAGTTGAAAAATATAAGCATGTCATGAATAAGTTGTAAAATATAGTAGCCCCCTAACTATGAGCATTAGCATTTTCATTATGATAATTAACTCATGCTTAATCCAAGAATTATTTTAATGTGCAAAGTATCGGAGTACAACATCACAGAGCTGCTCGCAAGTCCTGATTGAATGATTTTTACTTGATTGAATTCAGTAATTTTCTGCCATCAGAAATCTTAAATCACCATTTTGGAAATTTCCCAAGTTTTTAATGAAAATCCTTCTGCCGCACTTTTTCATTTCTGGCTCTTTTAACTCATTTCAAACAGTTAATAGCTTTCATTTCATTACAATGAAATTAATACATATTAAAAAAAAAACTTTTCTGTTGAAATATCATCTCCCTGTTAAGCCCACCTGTGAATAGCGTCGCTAGCAGACATCAAACTAAGGGTTTGGAAGGTATGAAATGATGAACGAGTCTCATTCAACCGTCGGGAATTAGACTTGACCCAGTTTTAAAAGCTTGAGCGTTGGAAGTCGTTTCACAGGACCACAGAGGGCTGGATATCACTAGTTGGCTGCTTCACCTAAAAGCCCCTTTCACAGAAAGTCTCAGCCAGGTCAGGATTATGAATTTATTTTTGGCATTATGCAAAAATTGGGCTTTGACATGTGGCTTGAACATGTGGCTCAATGGTATATTGGATAACACAAAGTAAATGAAATGAAATAAATAAATAGGTGAACCGTATTATCCAAACGCATTTATGAGCATTCATAACATATTAGAACACTTTTATCACCACACACACCTTTGGAATAGAAAACTTTGTCCAAATCTTGTTCTGTTAACATCAACAATTTAAATAGAAGTTTGGTTTTCACGATGTACGTCCTCCAAAGTCAAATATTTAAGCATTTGTTTTAAACATTACTGTGGAAGCTGTGCCTGGTTTTAGAGTAAATTACAACTTACTTATTGATCCTCAAATTAAAAACATTCTGTTAGAATGATACCAGCAGGGCTGCCAGAACACACCACACTGTTAAACTTGCTAAGTTAATATAACTTGAAATAAATGTTGAACGTGATTACATAACATTTTTTAAGTGAATGTAACTCAACTTTGTAAATCATAAAAGAATGGATATTTAGGAAGCCTTTACTTATAAATTCCTTTGTCATATAAAATGCATGAAATACAGATCATATCTTAATTACCTTTATCATAAGAGTATGTCATTTCTCAATAAAAGATTATTCAGTTTAACTTTTCTTTTAAAATTCAAAGACAATGTTGGTACCCTAGAATTATTTAAAACCTGTATTATTCTGAACTCAAAATTGCATGATAGTGTCCTTAATGTAGTTTTTGAAACAGCTGAGAAAACATGCAACTAATTAATTCAAATTAAATACACACCAGGAATTAAAAAATGTTAACAAATGTGAAGTTACTCATTTATTCAGCAGCATGTTGACCAAATATCTATAAAAATATTACTTGGCAAATTTTCTTAGGATACAGTGTAAAGGCCTTGAAATATGGTCTGAAGAAATGGAACCGTCAAATAAATTCACATGATACAAAACAAAAACAAAGGCATGATGGCTACAATGAGAATAATATCCATATTAAACCTTTAAATCACTTCCATAGTTGGATAACACAAACATCTAACAGTGATTATAAACTGTTGGAATAAAGGGCAACTCTTAACCATCCCAGTTTAACACCAAATCAATTAAACACACTACTGAACATCGTTTTGAGTTGTTATGACGAAATTCACACAAGTTGGATCCGCAGCAATGTCAATTTTACCTCAATCCGGGCCTCAGTGGATTCATGATTTTGGCTTACATTGACAGTTTTTACCTAATTTTGTTCCTAACAAATCATATAATGTACATCAAAGATCTTCCACTTGATTCATGATGATTATGATTATTTTGCGCATAGAGTTGTTTAAGCCGTTTATATTATACATTATATATTTTAAACAGCATGAAAAGAGCAAATTTAATCATTTTATTCGTGCCCTGTTTAAGGACAACATGTTGGCTGAAAAATGAAATTAAAACACTTTTCAGTTAACACAGCATTCATACAAAATTATTTACAACAAATGAATAAAAACAATTTACAAGGGTCGACTATGACAGCAAGTCAGTTTGTAGCTGTTAAACTTTTCCAAATCAACACCACAGAGTGACATCACAAGCCTGCATACGAATGAGATAAGCCATTGCTTTTGCGGTCATATCCACGTCGGTAAGACTAATAGCAAGGCTCAGCACTCAGAACCATCCTCCAGGCCCATTAAGACTTTCTGGGTAAAGTCAAATGTGTTGGCTATCTCTTTTGGGTAACTTAGATGCAGGGCACACATCAGCGCAAACAGCACGACAAATGCATCAGCACGGATAGGGAAATCAATAATTATGTTACCCTCCACCACAACTGCAATCTTCTCGGGGCAGAAGAAAGTAGCAACTTGTTCAGCTAGGACTGATGGAGCAGAGTCCGACTAGTACATCAGTAATGTCTGGTTCATCAGCCTGCATCAACTGAAGAACAAGAAAGGAAAACCATCATGCGTTCCAATAAATTTCAATGACTGACTGATTATGAAATCACCAGTAACAATCTGTCTACGAGATTCACAAACATGATTTATCCCAGTACACAAATATTTCTTTCAGGTGATTATCAATAGGAAACATAAAATCAAAGTGTGGAAAATCGTTGTCATAGCCGTATGAGAACAGGCGAACATGTTACCACACACATAACCCAGTCCTCAGCCACTATGAAGCACTTTGAATTTTTTTTCTGTGATCCTGTCTCTTTCAGTCAAGGATTCTTGGTGACAAGTGCCATTCTACCACTGAAACGTCCTTATCACTAGGGTATGCTTTACAGCTATGCATTTTGGCTGCAGTCGTTTCAAGGATGTCATGGTTTTGTCCCCTAGATTACTGAAGGGTCTTTCTTCTTCACTCATATGTAGCATTTCCCTCAACAAGCCTGAATTCCATCTCAGAAGAAAAAGTGGGCTCTGGGAAAACACAAGGCCATCTCTCAGCCCTGTCTGGGGTCATGGCATGGGGCAATATTATTCTGTCATCTGATGCCACTGAACTTGCATCGCTCTCTGATGGTATAGCTTCTAGTACAACCTTCTCTGGAAGTTCGTCTGTGTCCATGAGGGAACAAAGCTGCCGTCAAAGTCTGGATCTTCATACGATAGGCTAAAGTCAAAATCTAGCTTACATTTTTTATCATATCATTCTTTTTAGCTCATCTACAGATTCTAGTCATTTAAATAAAGTAATCATCCTCACGATGTCAAACAAGCCTCAACTTTGACAGAGGTCAAACTCGAGGCTTGTTTGAGGGGTCTAAAAAAAGATGGTCCATTGAAATGAGATGCCATCATATGCTGATGCCTGGTATCAAGAGTGCATGTCATGCATCACCCTATTGAAAAATCAATGTTTTCCCTCAAATCTCATGGTCCACAGGTGAACCACAGGCCCTAAACACTTTGTCAGTTCTGGGTTGGGTTCCAAATAATGATGCTTGGGTCAGAGCTGAAAGTTAGGAAACAATGCTTGAAGACCCCGTCTGTGATCACTTATTTTGCACTGCAGCTACTGGATGGATTCCTCTGTGAAAGAAGGGTACAACATTAGCAGCACAATTTCTTTAACATACTTCGTCTCCTTCAGCCCCATTACTCCCTACCATAAGTGGTAGTAACCTCAGCATAGTGGCATCTTCACTTCCTTACCCACCAATGCTTAGTTTGGCTTTATCAAGTTTATCAGTGGTGATATGGAAATGTACATATTTTGTTGTTGAGATATTCAAGAGAGAAATATTTTGGATGAATCATTTCACCGATGCACAAAGTCAACTCATCAGGTACAATTCCCTCAAACAAATCTGGCAATATATATATATATATAAGTAGAGAAACCAGTAATGGGATAAAAAATGCTACATTTCTCCTTGCACAACATTTTGCACATAAAGATCATGGTAGTCCTTTGTTCTCACGACAAACTCTCTTTCAGACACATCGCTAACCTGTATCTGTATGTGCGCACATACATAACGTCAGAGGATTACTGTCAAACTATTTGAGCAGAAATACCGCAATACAATAAAGTGGTTGAGTATCGTTAACTTAAAATTAAAGGTCAATTAACTTTTTTCAAACTTTTGAGTGATTATGACCCATTATTTCTAACATGCCCTCACTGTTTGGGGCTTAACAGTGCAGAATGACATTTTTATCACATATTTATTTTTCAAATAATGTGCTGGGATGTTCGAGAAGCATCCAAGATGCCGGCTGTCATCCACTGTAACATATTATATGGGATCAAATTATGAATTATCTCACCCAATTACCGTTCTTGTGTCCAGCCCAATATCCTGTGTCTAGCATATCTGCCAATAATCAGGCTGATATTGCTGAGCCTGAACCTGTCATAACTTATTACCTTGGATTTATCACCCTGACAGTGTTTGATTTGTCAAAAGAATGTTCAATATTGGCATTATATGAATTCTACAGATAGGATAATATATACGGTGAATAGTACTATGAAAATAATTGTTACCCTCAGGCTACAACTATATACTCTTGAATAAATAATACATATCTGTGGCACTAATGTGAAGGTAGCATCTTGTTATGTTATATTAACTTGACATATATATATCACCAGGAGGGGAATTACAATCCTACGTTTGTCTCAGCTGCCAAAAGCCCCCAAAGACCGTCTATCCCACAAACACTTAATAATGCAAGATATGAAAATAAGAATTTTTATATAAAATTGTTCCATATCTTCTGCGTTGTACAAGCAACCCCTCAAATGGAACTCCTCAAATCAATGTGAAGTTATGTCCGAAAAAAATTTGGTTTTCGTGAAGCTCACCCTAGGGGGTAAAATATGATCTATTTAAATAAGAAATATTTATTTGTAAAAATCGATCTGACTTGAGCCCAAAAAAGCAATTCAAGGCTTTTTTCAGGCTGATATTGATATATTTGTATTATCATAATCATCTATCAGTGCGCTGGAACCTGTACGATGCCACAATGAGCTGAAGTCAAACTGAGTTACAGAAAACAGCTTCAAATATAATGCTTTTGTGAAATGAGACGACAGAAAGATAATGGTAAGGCAAGAAAGCTCATCAGCAGAAACCATTACACCAGACCACATAGATCCAGCCAGCCCTAAACCATTATGGGGAAATCAGAAAAGATGAAAGTTTGGTTGCCCTTTCTCAAATCTCTATTGTAACTTCTAATGCATCTTGTATGTCGGGGTTGTTAGGATAAATTATGATGTTATTCATCCCTTGGTGAAAGAGTTCACCAGCAGAGCAGGTCTTTTGTGAGCAGAATCCTATTCAGATCGGTGCTTACTCTCTAGGCTGCAGAAAAAAACAACACTCGTTTAAAAAGAGAAAATATCCGTCCAAACAAACAAAACAGAAGAATTTTCAGTTGTTTCACACGAGCAATAGTTTCCACATGTAATAACATGATTGGCTAACAATTAAATGGTTTGATCTTTAAGCTCAGTACTTAGGCATATGTAATTAGCCAGTCTAGGTGTAACAAACTAAAGTACTTCCAGTCGACTTGCATGAATAGATAAAATGTTAGCAGTTAAAAATCAATTTGATGTGAGTCGCATTTAGTTCTGCTTTTAGTTGCTTTAGTTTGGTGACAACAGGAGGATCATTCTATAGGTGGATGGTGTGTCTTGGAAACTGAGAAGGATTTCATACTAGCTAAACATTCTGACACATACTTGGTAACAGCCCGAGACCAAAACTGGTTTACCATAACATTAAAAGACCCAAACATCAGTGAAGGAAGGTTATGTGTGGGAGAATACTGTGAGGTCTGACTCACTTACAAGAAAGTTGCAAAACAAAAGCCGCTGAGATTTCTGGAACAACTCAGAAGATTGAATGATTGTAAGACATCATTACTGTTGATTGTTGTTGGAGTTAGTGGCCCAGAAATAATGTCCCGGTTGAGGCAGAAACATTAATATGTAGTGTTCAACTGTGAAAAAAACAATCCATTTAGTTTGGGCTACATAGATAATAATGAAGATGTGACAGTTAACCCGAAAGAACTCCAAGAAGCTTTCTTCCAGCTAGAAGATAATAAGATGTGGATAATATAATTGCTGAACATTTAAAACTTGCCAGTAAGAAGCTTTACCCTCTGCTGGATATTTTTTTACCGGGTTATTAGTCAATGGTATTCTACCTGACTATATTTGATCTGTTATTTTATACTAAGTGTTGGAAATAATTCTACCAAATAGGCTGGAACAGTACATCCTGACCAATTTGGAATTTAATAAAGACATGGCAATTATATGTATATTTTAAGTTTAAAGGATATTTTAGATAAACACAACAGGTAAACAACCAAAATTCCACAATTTTGACGTGTTTATTGTTTCCCCTAAAGCCTTTGAGCAGGTAAACCAGAGGCTGAAGACGTCTCTTGGATGAGAAGTGAAACTTCTTCAAGTTGCTTTGGATTCAAACCACATGGATTATTGTTAGGGCAATAACAGTTCTTTTTTATATATTTAAAGATATATAAATAATACAAAATCATAATAATTATAAGTGAACAAAACCAAAAAAATTGTTTTTCATAAATGTTTATGTTTATTTATTTTATAGGTAAAATTGAGTATTTCTGATTCTGCAATATAATTGCTGTTAAGGTACACAGTATATACATTTGAGTTTGAAGTAACTTAAATTGAAGTAATTTACTTATGTTATAGGACTTACAATTAGTATTATAATAATGCTATATATTTATCTTTTCATTTTAATTAAAAATTATTATTATTTTTTTTTTTACCACAACATATATTTTGTGACTCAGAAGTATTTATTTCAGATTTATTTGTTATATTTATTGATTTTTTTAGACATTTTATATTATTTTGTACACATATGTAAAGCCATGTGGGAGCGCTTCTACCAACAACTACCACCAACAATTTGGCCAATGAATAATTAAGTTCAACAAACTGGAATTCTGTTAACCCTTCTTTACAACATCTACGTCTACGGATGATCTGTCCTTGCAGTTAAGGAGATGTGTAACAAGATGTATGGTTGGTAGTTCTCTCATTAACCACCTTATGTATGCAGATGATCTGGTGATATTCAAAATAGAGTAATATTACGATAGTCAGAAGCAAGGAAGATATAATTCGTATTTCCTAATTTCTTCCTGTTTAGGATTGCATTTAACTTGTGTGATGAGGCTAAATACTTGGGTCCTGTCATGAATAATTATCTATGAGATGATAAGAACATCATTATTTACAATACTCTGAAAAGGTGTCCCACATAAGTTTCCGGTTTGAAAAGAGTAACAGCCCTGATCCGACCTGCATGCCCTAAACAACAATAACAAAGACATCAAACGCAGCTTGCTGTATATATGGAAGCAATATGGAAGCTGAGTGGGGTCATGTGACTGTACTGTATGGTAATTTGACGGTAAAATGTTGAGTATTCTCCTCTTTAACAGGTCAAGCAAAATTTCAGAAAATATGTAAAATTAAATAAAAAATCACCTTCAAAATGATCATCATTGATGCTTTTTGTATTTCTGTTGAATTTATATCCAGTTCAACTACTTTGATAGCATTTCGGAGAAGAAATGCAGTGTCTATGGTGCCACTTTCAAACAGCAACACGCATGATTCTCTTCAGCATGAAACCGTTTCATTTAACTTGTGTAAATCAGTGGCTGGCATACTAATCCCTGACACTTTCCATTTCGGTCATCGTGTACCGAAACAAACGCTGCTGGATGGTTAAAAGGTAGGAAGAGCAGTAGTTCCTACGTCGGAGCGTTAACCCTCTGCTGTGTCTGGCCTGAACCCTGACCCAGCATGACTTTGGGTTAAGCACGTCCATACAGTTTATTAAAGGGGCGGCTGTAGCTAAGCGGGTCCGAGCGGCGGTCTCCCAATCAGAAGATCAGAAGGTATCCAGTTCAACTCCCACCAGGGTTTACATGTCATAGGGTCCTTGAGCAAGACCCTGAAACCCTAGCTCCCCAGGGTCTTCATGGGAATGCCCACTGCTCCTTCAGGGAGGGGTCAAATGCAGAGAAAGAATTTCACTATGTTGTACTCTGTATGGCTGTGATGAATAAAGAAATTATTATTATTCTTAAAGTGAGGATAAAACATAATTGAAAATAGTAAAATAAAGTGGTATGGGGAAGCGATTACAGGAAAATACCGTAAAGTTGATGCCTGCTTTCTCTTAGGTGGAAATCATTTATGGATGGCGAACCCATAGCACTTGGGCTACGTAGGAATAGCTTAAGATGATATTATTCTTATGGTTTCTGGAGATTGTAGGTGGCACCCACTTGGATGAAGGGAATGATTATGAGCTGATCTAACAGTTATTATCAATGAAACTGAATCAGAGTGATTTATTTACCAACTGATGAAGGAGCTGTAACATCACACAACCGGCACTGGTCACTCTTTGTGTCACTTTCCATTTCCTGAAGGAAAGACCATCTACACAAAGAAAAGCTTAAAAGGACATAAGTACCTTGAAAAAAAAGGGAGTCCCATAAGAACCACCTGAAATTTTTGAAACTCTGCATCTGGGCCACAAATCCCACATCAAGACAGTTGGCACCTTCAATGAGGTCCAATTCCAAAAGGACATTGATTGTTAACAAGAAACTGTGATTAGCCTGCTGCAAACAAACATATTTAATCTCAAAATAACATTAAAACTGCCCATAAATTCTGGTTAATCAAGCCTAAAAACCTATTTTGGGAAACTCATTCAATAATGCTGCTTCCTGGATTTCAAATGCACTTACGCAGGAGTCAGTCGGTTTCATGAAGTCTCCCCATGGCTGCATTATCAGAGTAACTCACTCAAAAATAATTGTGGATTGCCTCATAATGCTATTTGAGAATCTTGTAAATGGTTCTCTGAATATGAGAGAAGGAGGCATTAGATGCTTTCAGCCTCCACACAAACATCAAGGTGGTGTATGTTTGTTACAACGAGCTACAGTTAGGAGTTTAATAGCAACGTTTTGTTTCAGCTTGAAGATTATTTCTGTTTCACGGAATCTTGTCAACGTCTGATCCCCTTTAATCACCCTATGGGTTTCTTTTTCTTTCTTCTTTTACTTTCTTCAACTTCCATTTGTTTTTAGTTAGGTTCTGAGGGGCCTTCGTTTGTAAGCTATTGGATTCTTCAATAATTCTGCTTTTTTTCTTTCATCACGTATTTGCGTGTGGGTCCTTTGCTTTGAACTGATGTCCTTGCTTCTTGTCAGAATTTCATCAGGTTGTCCATTATCAAAGTTTATGGATAAACTGAGCTGTCTTGGCAGAAGTTTCTTCTCTCTAAGTGCTGTCCGATGCTAACAAGTTCAGGATCCCTCTACCTCTAACTATATTAGCCATTTGAGGCTTACCGTGTGGCAATTACTTGGTTTAATGACTTTAATTTGAGTAAATGCACACATACTCAAACTGAAATGGACAGCCCTCAGAATGGCCTGTCTTCCACACATTTTAAAACTGCAATGTCACGGTTGATTTAATGCTCCCATAGGCAAAATAACCAAACTGAGTCGGGACACAGAGTCCGGGGTCTAGGAGCATTCATTTTGGTTTCCTTTTTTTTGGTTAGGCCAGACCTTTCTGGGTTTATCTCTATTTTCAGTTTCCTGTTGCTTTCATTTAACACTTCATTAGCTTAATACTCTAGTGGGCCCTCCTCAAGCCAGCCACCTACAAACTGGGAGAGTTAATCATTTATTAAAATATACTCTGTGGTCACAGTACTTTCCTCATCCCTGCACCTGTAACAGCAGGAAGAGAGATCCATGCATTCAGTCGCACCATAAACGGCATACGTTCTCACTGTGAAGGGTCAGCGTTGTTTTCTGTCTGCACAGGAAACTTAGCAATGCTCCTTTTACTGATTTCCATATTATGACATTTTTTCTTAAAATTCATTCTAAGTAGACATACAGTATTTGGAAAATAAATCAGTGTGAGTCAGAGTGAGATGAGGTTTGTAGCCTCTTCACTGTTCTGCCACTCATTCTTCTCGGTGTCGGCCGTCTCTGTGTAAATTGAGGCTGTGAAAATAAATCAGCCACAGGCCGTCTGGTCCAAACTGGACACCGCTGACCAAAAGTTTCACAAAACTTGAGGGAAGGTTTATTTATCGTTTGTCTCTTTCATCACTCTTAAGGCAACAGTTCACCCAAAATAAAAATTTTGATCATTATTTACTCCCCCCTGAATCGATAGAAGCCCAAAGGTCCCATATTGATTTGTAAATAAAGTTATTTACACTCTATTTTAAGATGAACGTCTTCACTGTAGCCTTTAAATACAACAATGCATCCATCTCTCAGGAAGATGCATGAGCAGGAAAACATGTTTTATTTTTTATTTTCTTAAATTTTATATATTTCACATCATCAAAAGGAAATTTAAAAGGAAGAAATTTATTTTTGAGGGTATGATAGAAACCTTTTAGAGCTTACATGAAAACCAAACCCAAGAGTAGAAAAAAATACGTATGAAAATGTACATAATTGGAGAATATTATTATCAAAAATAGACATCAACTGCAACCTAGGGAAGAGAAGAGCAGCCTGTGCATCGTATTTAAAAAAAAAGAACTAATAAAGCCTTTCTGCAACAGAAATCTTTGTGTAGATAAGTTGAAAAAGTACTTGCCCGGTCAATATAACAGTAGGTTAAGTATGGATAAATTAAGCTGTAAAATAAGATAAGAAAACATGAACAGTGTAGCAGACATCTTATTTTTCTCAGGATCCCGATATGTTTATTAACATTTCTGCTGACAAAACCAACCTGATCTCTCCAAGAGAGTTGATCATCAATCAGAATCCCCAAGAAACATTTAGTTGAAACTTTGATTATTCCTTCATTATGACTATTTTTTTGACATTTAATGAAACCGTATTGAATAGTTGAGAAGGTCTTGATTGGAATCATTGATGAGAGTTGTTAATTCTCTATTTGAGATGATAAGGTTAGAAGGGGTGCATTTTCCCCTTCCCCCACTCCAGGATGCTTTTTTTGAGGAGTTCCAATCAAGTCTTTCTGGCAAGAGACCCCATAGTATATACTTACATGATTATCACCTTGTTAAGTTGTTTAATGCATATGAGCCATCCTTTAGGCACCAGTGGGTAGCCCTGTGCAGCACCTTGAGAGTTAGGGGCCATTCATTGAACCACTGACCTTCTGACAAATGGAAGATTGCTTAAACTGTTGTTTGGGAGAATTCTGCAATAAATAATGAAAAATGAAGCCTAAAAGTTAAAGGCTCTTGGTCAAATTGACATTGGGACAGGAGTCTCTGACATCCTCCCACTGTTCAAAAACATGAACATGAATATAGTTGAGTTGGTGTCTAAAACTGACCGTATGTGTGAGTGTGTTGACGCTGTCCAAGGTGCTTCCAGCCCTGTGCTCAATGTCTGTTGTCAATGTTTGTTAGATTTAAATGCACTACGAGATTAAGCTGTGTTCGATATAAACACGCCAAAATGCTGAGCTCAGACCGCATGATTGACAAAACAGATTCCCTGCATCTTGCCCAAATATGAAGGTTTATGAACGCTACTCAAGTCCTGAAATATGACAAATAGCGATCCCTTGCCTGATTTGCTCCATTGCACCATTTAGAATGAGTCTAGAATGTCAGAATTTGTTTCCCTTGACCCATTGCCAACGTGATTAACAGGATGACGGAGTGAATACAGAAATTTTATATATTCCATGTTTATGTGTGTACTCTTCTTAAGACTCTGGCTGTCTAGTAGCTACGCTAAGCTAATATTTGATATCCCCTGCTTTGTAAAAGCATTGCTTGAACTGGTATCAAATGTAAAGTTATGTCCGAAACACTTTGTTTTCTAGGGAGTTCATATTTTCTAAGTTCATATTTTACTCCCTAGGGAGTAAAATATGAACTTAAATTGTGATATATACAGGATACATCTTCTCGAGTCAATTCAAATTCACAAAATTTGGACTAAATCAGAACAACGGGTAGAAAATAGTGTCCAAAAAACTTAATTATTCATAAAAACAATACTCCTGCTGAGAAACATTTTGAGATCATAGCTCCCCCTATAGGCCAGTGACACACTGTCAAAAAGGGATTTAGTTTGTGAGATATCCCTACCATAGGTAGAATGAAACACAATGATGTTGTTCCTCATCTTTAAGGTCTCTTATATATGAAATGGATTCTTGCATTGCAGAGCTACTACCAAGTAAATTACAACATTCTGCATTGATACTCATTTTTTACATTTCCACTTATTTTAGGGAATGTGTTCATGGCTCTATATTTTGAACATGCATCAAGATATTTACTTCCAGGTTTTTCTGTTGTGTTGAGCAATTTCCTGAGTGCCAGCTGGTAAAGTTTCAGAAGTTCTGGAGCTTCCACTATTAATCTACATGAGTAGATATGTTCAGGTTAAGAATTGGGTCTTTTTAGTTTTTGGCATACATAAAAAAAATCTATCATTGAAACAATTTTTGCAGCCAAATATTTTTATGCAAGAATCCATTTCATAAATGGGAGACGTTAGATATGAGGGAAAACATTGTTGTGTTTTGTTCTACCTCCAGTAGGAGTATCCCAAAGCATTTTGGGGCATTGTCACTAGTCTACTAGTGTTGGAGATATAAGACTGACCTCACCCAAAATCAAACATTTTTTCTATGATGTCTATGATGGATTAAAATTTGAAAATGATCCATAAGATAGTTTTTCAGCTATCACGGTGACACAACATTGGAATCGTCATCATAGAATATATAATACTTGCTTCATTTTTGATTAATGGTATCTTCATTCATCAGATGAAGTCTACAAAATTCTCAAATCCTGATCATGTTTCATTCATTCCTCTATTTTTCTTTTCACTTGAACAGAAGGCATGGTTGACCTTCCCCAACATGACCTTACCTGAATGAATGGTCAGGTAAAAACATTTTGATGCTCTTCTTTGGACCAAGAGAGTAATATTAGAATGTTGCTCTGATATTGCCTGATCTCACATGGTGATTATTTTCTAGACCGGTGTGGATGACACATATCTAGAATAAATAGCATAGCAGAAAATCCAACAGGCAAAGGGAAAGATGTTCACAGATCGGATCATTGCGGTTTGATGGTCAAATGCAAACAGGTGCATTCATAAACCAAGGATGGAACAAAAATGGAGAGCTGAGCTGCAGCTAGGAGAGCAAGAGCTTGTTTCAAACTATGAGTGTATGTAAACAGCCATCGAAGAGATGAAAGAGATGCTTTCATCTCTTCGATGTTTTACAGGAGATACACGTCATGTAAGTGTTCGTATTAAACCATCATATGTTCAAATATAGGATAACAAAGACATTCAGTCGAATCATAAAGATCTCTGAATCTCTCACTTTAAGACAAGTCTCATGGTGTTAATTCATCAATTTTCTAAAATAAAAAAAGAATTTCAATCAATACATTGGCTCAGAATCTTTTTGATGACTACAGCATCACATTTGATAGAAGTATAATTAAGAAGAAGTTATACTTTACAGTTTGTGTGGGATGGGTCCAGGAGGAAACTTCATTTGGCACGGTTGGATAGACAATGTACCCAAAATGTGCTAAAATGAGATTTTTAACCCTGAGAGGGATTTTGGCGGCAAAATACCACTCGTGTCAACAAGAGGGAGCTGTATGCACATTTTGATCCTTTTTTTTAAACTCAGGGATTAACAGAAAACATCAGAAAAATACATATATTTGAGATTAATGATTTAATTATGCCCAAATAGTGGAGGGATGATATGAGGAGTGACAATATAATGTATGTTAAAGGACAATTTAAACTACGGATATTGTAGTCAGTGCTCAGAATAATAGAATGATACAAATTATTATGCCAAAGTATTATGCCGATTATAAACAGCAATAGCTTCAATTTCTGTATGATGAGACTTTCATTTGTCTTAGAGTCATAATTTGACCTAAAAAGCTAAATTACCCTCCATCCCTTTTTTTTCTTTTCTTCTTTTTTCTTCTAGAAATCTCCTGTGAAAACAGAGAATGCTTGAAATTTTTTCTTGGGGTCAAATAATCAATAAAATATTTATATTAGAAAAAAATAGAATGCTTAAAATTACAGTTTGCCTTTTTTTGAGAAAAATTTTCTTTTTTCACTCAACTCTCACCAAAGATTAGAGAGATTGAGGTAAAATTGAACATTCTAATGACTTCAGGCCACAAAGATGTGAAGAAATAGGAAAAATGAGCATTGCAACAGGCGACACCAAGGTGACGATCGGTTCCTGCTCAGAGTAACAAATTTCACAAGTGTAACAACATGAAAGAGAAACATATGTAAATTCCATTTATAAGGTCTCAATAGAGAAAAGATGAAGTGAGATGAGGGTGAGAGAGATCCAACGTATCATGAGTTCACACATGTTCAAGTTCAAACAAATAACTGTATGAGAGCGTGGCCATAATGCAGCGGCGTCAATATTTGACCTACTCTCATTTCCCCTGTCGGTTTTTTTTAGCTGACTCTTAAAATCCCCGACTGAAGTGACAACCCCCTTAAAGCTCTACAATTTAGGACTGTAATCCATCGCCGCCTGAACTAATACCCCCTGTACTGGACCCAATTATTCCAGCCAGCACTTTGATACCCAATCCTGTATGTTCATGCTGTCCTGATAACACAAACATGCACCTCCATACTAGACTGTACAGCACAGACACTCACAATTCTTATTTATACGCAAAAACATTCTTCGGAATCTATTCCACATACATTTCAATTTGAACTCTTGTTTGTTTCATTTTAATGTCCATTTATTTCTCTTTGTTCATTTATATTTTATCTCAGGTTTCTATTTCGTAGACGTGTCCCTCTTCAACCTACGAAGGAAAATCAGAGCCAGGCGTGAAAAACGGGGAGGAAGATTTTTTTTTTTTTTTCATATTTCACTTGGAGAATAGAGTTGAATTGTTGAGAATAAAGTCAAAATGTCGAGATTAAGCCTGACATTTCAACATTAAAGTCAAGAAATTCTTTCTACTTTAGCTCACAAACACAGTTTAGTAATCAGTATTAGGACTCTGAAGAGATTGTGCCGAAAACTGTGTCTGTTCAGAAGGAAAAAATAAACACAAGCTCGGAATAGGTGGCAGCATTTAAGTTAATATATCGTATCAGAGGACACCATAAGACATAAATTAAGTTGCCTGATCCAGAAGGTGTGGTGCTCAGGCGGGCACGGCGGATGAGACACGGGCATTACGGCAGCGAAGGTCCTAACTCACTCATCAAGCCAGGCGTGATTGCCATCAATGGTTGTATTAATGGTTTTAGTCGCTTTGTTTGATGGATGGAGGCATACAGAACAATCAACAACCCCAAATTTATAGCCCACTACTCCGTCACATCCATTCCTTGCTTGGCAGGATGCCCGGAGCGACTGGCTGCTGTCAGAGGCAGAGAAAGACTTGAATTGCAAAACAAAAAAAAAAAATTCAGTCTATCTATCAATTCAACTTTACTTCTCAAAATGAAATATGAAAAAACTAAAAATTCTTCCTCCTCTCATTTTCTTTCCTATGCCTGGCCCTACGATTCATTGGTATCTAACTGTTTACTGCTGTGACACTATGACTTCCTCTTGGAGATGAATTCAATGTTATCTTATTTTATGGCCACCTTTTAAGAAAGGCGTGGCTCCCATATAATGAATGAGAGCAGAAGGGTTCATTCTCTCTTGGCCATTCAGAGGGTTGTTGAAGGTTTCCCAGAGGCCAGGAGTGGCTGAGCAAGATCATTCTGATAACCTGTTAAATTCAGTTTAAAACACCTTAATGTCCTGCTCAACTGTTTGGTTGAGAGCATTTTGAGTCACTATGTTTTGTAGAAAAATGTCTGCCAGTTGACTATATATATATATATATATATATATATATATATATATGTATATGTATATGGAGGACTAAACAGAATTATATAACATGATGCAACAAAATAGAAATGTAATAAGGGGGAAATTATTTTCTAAAACTATTGCTCCATCAAAAGGTTGAACTAATCTAATCAAAGTTCACTATTTTCCATGAAGTTACATTTCATCATGAAATAATTGTATAAGTTTGTCTTTCATTTTGTGGTGTATTCAGTGTTTCAGACATTAAGAAATAAAACATACAAAGACATATTTTTTTACACGTACCATTTTTCTTCCCTGGTTTGGACAATGAAGGGGTTAATGTATTTCGTTGTGCAGAAACTGCAGTCTGGCGTTGCACCGTTGAAACTCTTGATGTCTTTCTTCTTCCTGGATGAGAAAGAATTTGAGTGAGTCTCATTTTGGTGAAAAATCTCATCTCGGTTATTTTAGAGCTATTTGTGTGCAACAGATTTTGCATCGCCTCCTGATACTGGGACACCTGCTGACTCTCCTTGGAGGAGTCAGCTCTTTTCATTTCGTCTATTTCACTTCATCTGAGGGAGCTGCAAGAGCTGGAACGCTTTTATATGCGCTGCTGGTTGAGATCAAGGGTGCGCTCTGCTCACGCAATCACACACTAAACTCTCAAACTCTAATATTAGATCTGAAAGATACTTGTTGCTGCAGCTTTGGCAGATCTCTCTCTCTCTCTCTCTATTGTGTGTGTGATGGATCTTCCAGGAAGCGGGTAAATACTTTGCTTTCTCATTATTCTCGAATCTCAAACATTGGAGATTCTGCCGCCTCTAAATGAAAGGTAGGATGATGGATGGGTGCAGAAGTATGAATGTGCGTACATGTGCCCCTAAATGTGTTTGCTGTCCCTCTTTGTCGTAGTTTACACCTGCTACCTGGAAATTGAGTCACACAGACACAACAGAGCTCTAACGTTAGAGTGTGAAGTAGCCTCTGGAGGACTTCATGCTATATTTCTCATGTAAATGCATTGGGTTGACGCACTTTGCTTCACTTTACTCACAGGATCATTTGAGTTTACGTGCATGAGCGGCAAAAATCTGACTTTATTCACCTCGAGACCAAAGCTACAAACCAAGGAAGAAGAATGATACCAACTGTTCTTTCCGTCATTTCCCACCATTCACCACAACTAAACTAAACACAGCTACTTCCTTCTATTTTTGAGAAGTAACAGATACATTGAATAATCAAAACGGCCGTATCTGGTTTCACAAGTATTTGGAAAATCTTGATGCTGAGACACAGAGTCATGAAAAAATTCTCACTCTAGAAGAACTGAATCGTTTTTCATCTAATTGTGCATTTGCATTGACTTTGTATGTATTTGTGGACACACCATCAGACAGGGAGGGCGCGCTAACAGTTCAGCTTAGATACCACTATGAAGATTTCTTCTTATAGAAAGGTGGGGAAAAGTTCCTCTGGAGAGTTGGCATGTGCTGCGTGGAGTTGGTTTGAGTTTTTTTTTTTTATTATTTCCAGTAAGCCCCGTCTTCCTCAGTTGATTGTGATTGCTGCAATGCTGCTTCTTTATGAGGCTCTATAAATGTTTTATAATGTATGTATTTTATTATCACTTTAATCAGACAGTACAGCAGTGTGGAATTAGTTATCTGCCTTTAATGGCTCCTTGAGGAGCATCAGGTCAGCTTGTGAAGCAAATTGGGATTCAGAGGCTCAATCAAGAAGATGGAACCACCTTCTGACTGGGGTTTGAGCACAAACAAACTTCCTGCCTGTCCCTTGGTGCAGTGATGCCCACATTAGGAGTACATGTTTCCGTTCAAGGTCACCGTGGGGTTCACAGGCGAGTTTTTTTTAACTACTTAATCAAAATCCAGGTTTGTTTTTAAGCTCTGATTTAGTGAAGCTTTTTCAGCGTCTGCGTCCCTTTTGACCTTCAGTTTCATAGCTTTCCTCACACTCCAGCGCTCACTTAACCACAACCAAATGAATCATGCTGGACAAATGCAGAGTGACAATGACAGAGGAGAGAGGAGAGAGGAGAGAGGAGAGAGGAGAGAGGAGAAAGGATAGAGGAGAGAGGATAGAGGATAGAGGATAGGGGTGGGTGCTTCCCTCACTCCGGGGCTAGAGAGGAGGGACTAGACCAGAGCCGGTTCATGTCCGCTGTGAGAGCGGCATAGCTCAACATCTCCGCTCAGACTGCGCAGCTCTCCTCACAGATATCTCCTCAGCTCTCTCCGCTCCCCCGGTGTCTCCAGGCGCTCACAGAGCGCAGCTCCTCAGCTCCTCGCTGCTCTTTGCGCACAGACGCGTCTTCACACTGAGGACTCCTCAGAGTCAGACACGCAACTCTACTCTCTCCCTCAGTGTTCCGTTAATAGTTTGAGCTGGGACCGAACCACAATGTGATTCCTGCTGACGGGGATTTAGTGACGCGATATGCACCCAGGATCTGACATCTCCACATGGATATGGTGAGTCCAGTTGGCTTCATTTCCGCAGATTGTGCGTCTTCTGTGCGCGTACGCAGCTGGTTTGGCTCCAGTTGACCTCTGCTGTGGGTATATACGGTGGTCACAAGTCAGGAGTGTGACCTTCTTCGAATGAACAATGCATGTTTTTTTATTATAGGCTATTGGAAAAAATTGAATTCCGAATGACTTAATTCTAATTCTTTATTCTATCATTGGTGGCATATTTTGTTTAATTCTATTGGAAATGATGTCAGTGCTGATGACGATTCTATGATCCATGACTCCAGGATTGTTTTATGTCAAAATAGTCAAATATATAAAGTACATTCTATTGCCCATAATTTCCTGGGGAACGTTTGACTTCCACGTGGGGAGCATCCAACCGATGCTTCACATTGATCTGTGCTAATGCCAGTCAGTTTTCCATACATGCATGTGATTACTGGGGGTTTGAAGCTGCGGAACTGTCAGCTGTCACTCCTGTGCTTGAAGCTGGAGGCTGAGGAAACCCACTGGAGTCTCTGTAAGTGATGGGAAATCACTCATTTAGCAGGACTGTTGGGAGTTGTATCTTGTTTCGGTGTGCGATTATTGATTGTTATTGGCTATACATTTATTTAAATAGTTTGTACTACTTTGTATTCTTGTGTTCTTATGTATAAATTTAGTCTTTTGGAATTGAAATATGTTTTGTGACATAAACCAAATTGAATCAAAATTTTTATTTCACTTCCAAATGTATCCTAAACAGGGACTTTTGCCGTTTACGTCAAGAGATCCGGTATTCTTGCAGGTTTCATTTAGTGGGATTAAAGGGATTAAGGATTTTAAGTGAGTTTCTAGCTTCAGTTTACATGCTGAAGCCCCTTTTTTCTGTTCTTAAAACACTTAAATGATGTTCACTATTACAGAAAGCTGCAATTTGTCCATGCAGCAGTTCTGAAATCAATCATCTGTAACCGAAACTTGTACTGGACAAGTTTTATTAAGGTTATGTAATATTTATGGTGCTAACACGCAGGACATCAACATTCCTCGATCAAAGGTGCAGGTACAATGTGTATTGACTGATATGGCGAGGGGAGGATCGCTTCAGCTTAGTCACAGATAAAGAATGCTTTGAGCAGGATTGGAACGCAGCCAGAGTACTTGCAATTTTTCAGTCAATGCAGGAGTTGTAGATCAATGCCGACGTCTGTTCTCAATT
Organism: Lophius americanus; assembly: GCA_037951165.1. Classification (NCBI taxonomy): domain Eukaryota; kingdom Metazoa; phylum Chordata; class Actinopteri; order Lophiiformes; family Lophiidae; genus Lophius; species Lophius americanus. The sequence goes on along the minus strand of JBBDHG010000008.1, from coordinate 10,167,155 downwards.
GATTCATTCAGAAACTTCAAGCCCATACAGTTGAAGAAAATACACACACTTTTATTTAGAAGTTAACACAAGAAGGGCATCAGGAACTCGAGATGCCTCCTTTTAGAGGAGTTGGATTAGAGAGAGTTGCTGAGCAGCAGCAGAAATTGTCCAGCTTTTCTTGAATCTACTTGTGGATGTAAATATCTCCTCCCACACTAACAAGGAGCTCTTCTGCAGTTGCGCTTGAGATTAGGTGGGTTTTTAAAAGCTTGACTTAGACTGCTTTTTGTGAATGCAGTATTAATTTCTTGTAAATCAGCCCACCATTGCCCTGCAACTATAATCGCTGTTTGATTGTTGAAATCAAACAGAGGCTGTGCTGCACTGAGTTTTTATTTCTTTAAGGAAAGGTTCTATGTGAAGCACTGAGTTTGTCCGGTTCAGTCTGTTGCCGGGATACAGGGTGCGATCAAACCCGCTTTTCCTTTTCTTCTAACAATATTACAAATTGATTTGCAGATTGGTTAACATTTGATTTAATCCAGTAATTTTTACTGGCATCTGGTCAGAGAGAAATGTTGAGATATAATATTAGCATTTTGCAACTCCTTGGGATTACTCATTACTCCTGACAGTTTGTCAATTTTTTCCGCATGGGAAGATCCCAGGGGAAGATTTGTAACCCACTGGGATTACATATCTTGCACATCTGTCAGGGAAAACCTCGGGATCTCTGAGGAAGTACAGGGGGAGGACAAGCTCTGTGGCCCAACTCTGACCCTTAATTGTGAAAAAACGAATTGTACAGAGTAATTTGTTTCATGTGAATTTAATAATTATGTAATATGTTTAAAAATAAAGTGAGAATAATCTCACCTAATTTGGGTATCAGGCATTCATTGTTATCCTATTATCTGCTTCAATTCTATCCTTATTTTATTTCTTCACTGTAGAGCTGAAGGAAGTAACTCCTGCCCCCCTGAGGGCAGAGTAGAGACAATACAAGCTGCATTTTTCAATTATTGTTTTTATTTTTTGGCTCGGATCAGATTCACATTTATAATTACAGTGATTATGTCTAGCTGTCATATGAAGGCATCTATCCACTTGTGCATATTTGGATGAATTTTCTGCATCTTCAACAAGAAATTACATCTTATTTGTGAAACAATAATAGCATTTCTATTGAAATCGTTGGCATAGTAGTGAATGTTCATATTACATTTTGCTCTGGAGGATGAGTCTGTGCATGCTTATATACAACGCATAAATTCTGCTTTGACAGTTTCATTCATGTCACATGGTCACAGATCAAAGGTACTCAGCCGTACATTTTAACCTCAGTCAGAATAATATTGATTATTTAATTATCAAGGAGGCTGCCTTGATGTTGATGCGACGGAGGCAGAAAAAATGGGAAAGTGTAAGGATCTCAGTGACTTTGACAAGGGCCAGATTGTGATGGTTTAACAGCTTGATCAGAGAATCTCCAAAGCTGTAGAACTTGTTGGGTGTTCCCGGTTTGCTTTGGTTATTACATACCAAAGTTATCATTGATGCACATGGGGAGCAAAGCCTAGCCAGAATCATCCGATCCCACGGACGAGCTCCTGTAACACAAATTGCTGTAAAGTAATGCACGTTCTGATAGTTCCGAGAGCGGTATCAGTGTCAGGACCAAATACGAAAGGGACTCAAATCCAATCAGAAAAAAAATCAGATTTGTGTCACTATAAGGCATAAAAATCAATGGGATGGGAATGATGGTTTTAACGTTTTAACATATGGATTCTGCTTTAATGTTTCTTGCAGGTCAGTGTTCAAAGAGCGGTTTTCGGACTTGAACCAATATGATGAAATAGAGTGAGGGCTTTGAAAAGCTGTGGATTGGGGGAATGCTGAATAATGTTTGTCACTTGTGAGCTAAGTTCTGATGACAGTTTGAGATTGTTTCCAACTGCAAATTGAAGCAGTCATTTCATCATTTTATACGCTGATACAAACAGTGTATAAAACTATGTCTCTCATCTGTATAAACTTTATTTGGAGTTTGTTCATGTGTTAGTGCTCTATACAGCATTCAATACAGTTGTCGAAGAAAGTGATTTTGGTATTTATTAGATTAGTAACACATTGTGAACGTCCAGCTGACATTCAGGCAGGACGTGCAGGACTGTATATCACTAAATCGGCTCAAGTTCTGCTACAGTCAGAAACTAGATGTATGTGTAGATGGAGGCTTCAGGCAGGGATTTATCTGCTGCATTGAAAAATTAAGAGCACAAAATGACATATAATCCTAATCATGATGTTTAGTTAAGATGGAGACATTTTAAATGTTTCCAATGAGACCACGTTTAATGTTGGTTCTGTATAAGCGAAAGGATCACGATAGGATCCTTTATGTGGTGGATATGGATATGAGTGGTCAGGGTGCATAAAGCTTATTGATGCACTTGGGGAGCGATGCCTAGCCTGTATCGTCCAACAGAAGAGCAAATATGTGCTAGAAATGTTGGAAGAATTAATACAGGTTCTCATAGTACGATGTCAGAACACACAGAACATCACAGCTTAGTCCATATGAGGCATTATATTGTTAGCTTGTTCAATGGCGCCAAATAGACGACTGTCCTCCATCAAAAGTGCTTACAATGGGCACGATAGGATCAGAACCGGACCACAGGGCAATGAAACTGGTCTGGTTGATTATGTTTTCTTCTAGATCACGTGGACACGTCTCTTGGTTTGTATTTTTGTATGATATTATTACACTAAACATGCTTGATGGATTCTCATGAAACCACATGTTAGTTTTGGGAATGTCATAGGAAAAAAAAACCTATTAAAATCAAATCAAATTTAAAGTTTGAAGTGGTCCAGATTAAATGGAGGATTCAGGAACAAAAAAAAAATGTCCTCAAGTCTTCCATCTTCTATCTCTAAAACCACCTGACAGATTTTGGACAGCATGGAGATCTCATTAATCTTTGGAGTGGATCCAAATAAAAGCGAAGATTTCACGGCTCTTTCTGAATAATGCAAGCGGAATCTTTTTCGACTGCTGTTGTGTCAGTTATTACTTTATGGATTACTAGGCGACTGGGTGGGAGAGGCCGCATAAGCCAAGAAGAATAGCATTACATTTTGGAGTGAATCCAAAAAAAGAGGCGGACTTATGAATTCCCGTCACTTCCTTTAACAGAGCTTGTTTTAACATATTAAATGTATTATGTATAAACAAAATGACAGACATATACATTTTTTTTAATAATTGGAGTTTGAACTAGGTTGGATTTGTTTAAAGATTACTGTTCCAGTTCCAAAATAATTCCTATACAATTTTAAACTTAAACGAGAGTTGCCCTTGAAATGTATTTTATTTCATTTTAATGCTATCATGTTACTGGCAAATTTAGCCTTAAAAGGACAAGATTTAAATTAGTCAATATATTCACCAGCGAAAGCAGTTATCATGACAGGCATAGTAGGGGACTATTGTAATTTCATTTGAACATCTAACACAATGGGCTGTGAAAATGTCTATGAAATATACAAATATGAAAATATTCTGCATTAATAATTTGGTTCTGGGAAAAAACAGAACTATGCTGACCCACACTGCTTAGTGCCATGGGAGCCATGTGTGGGATGTTCATATCCTGCAGGGAAAAGTGACGATACAGGCAGGTGGCGTATCTGACTCACTTCATACTGCGAGGGAATGAATACAAATTATTTCTATTTAATGATTAGAACCATCTTTGAATGTGCTTAAGTTATTGGTTTCACAAATCCAAATTGAATATGCCATGACTAGTGTTTCTACAGCTGCCGGAACTGATTGTTATAGCCCATTTCAACCCATCTTCTTAGGAAAAGTTATGTCCGATACATCTGTGGGCTCCCAAATTGAAATAGATACAACCACAAAATGGCAGTGAAGAGTATCAACTGCATAAATTATTTGGAAGAAGTTGTGAATTATCACGAAACAGACATTTGAAAGGTAGCAGAAACTTATGACGTGCTTTGTAATAAGAAATATTGAATACATGTATGAAAATAAAATGTATACATATTTGTATGTATATATATATATATATATATATATATTATTATATATGATAAAAAATTCAAAATGAAAATACACATGCATTTGAATATAAGATGAAATAACCCAAAGTGGGGATTCCTGGGTATTGGGCTGTATCCAGCCCTGTAAGTATCTGTCATAGCGTGGATGGTTGATCAAGTGTAGCTGATCATCAAGCGGTTGAAATGTTTCAGACTTTAAGTCTTTAATGTCCAGCGCAACTTTTTAGTTAAGCACATTTTCAATCATTATTTCGTACTGAAAAATGTCTCACACTCGACGGAAACTCTACGTAACATGACCCAGTGGTAGTGTGTATATGCTAAAGAGTAAGGGGCCAAAGATGGGGCCCTAGGGGGACACCATAGGTCAATGAGACTACTGAGGAGGAAATATTACCGATTCGAGAGGTAGGATTTTGTTTTGGCATATTATAGCATGTGTCGGCTAAACTAAAAAGAACTATATAACTTAATACAACCAAAGAAATCTAATAACGGTCACATAGTTTTCTAAAAACATGCTTCACCAAAACAGTGAGGAGATTTCATTTCATAATGAAAGTAGTAAGGATGAGCTCATCAAAGAAAATGATATTATTATTACAGTTTTCTATGTGACGCATGCATGCACACATATGTTTTGTCTCTCTCCTCCAATTTGTATCGTCCCCTCCTTCTCAAAGCCATCAGAATGAGCTTATGCAACAATCCAGTAGTTTTGTTCAGTAAGTGAATCAGCTCTGCCCACAGACAAAACATCATCTGCTGAGAATGAATAGGCTGACAGCGTTAAGCTGGCAGCGACGTGCTCTAGCATCGAGCTGAATAATTAATTGTATTGAAAATCAGGAGCCCGATCAATCACAGCATATGCATTATCCACAACCTTCATTAAACACCAATCATACTCCCACATATGCTGAAAGTGACAGAGGCAGGAAAGGCGAGGCAGAAGGAAAGCTGTTGTAAAAGTGAAATAAATGCACCCATAACACACTCATGAAGTTTTTGTTGCTTTGATGATGAGTAATCACAATTACTGTCGAGTGTGCTCACAACAAGGAAGAATTATTTTATGTAAGCATGAGCAAAACAATCAGCAATGCCAGTGCGAGACAAGTTATCAGTGAAAGCCGGGGATGAAGCTCAATGTCTGATTGCAGTCCGTTTTGGATCCCAATGGGAAGGAGACACAAAAGAAAAGCAGAGATGCGAAGTCTCTTCTGTGCGAAACTGTCGACTGATGTGACGTCACAGCCCAATAATCTTAAGGGTGTGTTTATTACAACTTCATTTTGGCTGTTCTTTCCACTGGAAGTGATAGTATTGATGTTTACAAACATATTTAGTCATTCAGCTGAACGTTTTCACCCAAATGATACAATATGGGAAACTTTGCCAGTTTGCAGTGAAATTAATTTGCATGCATGGGCAGTGCCACTCAAGAGATTTGCATACAGGCTAAACAGAGACACACAATGTTCACGAACATTCAGACTCATCAGGCAATCATGAACAACCATAGCATTGAATTCAGACTGAAGTCCTCAGAGCACTGATTTTGGATACGGAAAACAGGATGGAATGATGCATGAAAGACTGTTTCTTCAGGCTGTTAAGTGAGATTGAGGGATTCTAAATTGCTTCTTGGAGAGTAGAAGTTGGCACTCTTCATTCCAGACGTGTGAAGAATCAGGAGGAGTTAGCTGGTCCGACCGTGCTCTTATTGTGATATGCATAAAAGGATTGTGTCACCGGCCCATACTACTTGCCTACTTGGCTTATAATCTTTTAGCAGATTTCGATGTGATTGACCAAGCTGCTGAACCAGACCGTACTGCAATACAGCATGACACTCTTAATCACTGATTGAAAATACAAAACAGATGGATAATCTCTCTACTGGCAACAAACGATCAGAGTCTAAGAAGGAAGTAAATGCGCTGCTGTATCGTCTTACGTAAATTCTACATGGGGGATCCATGACAGGGTTGCATCTATCGATATATTTCCGCCTGGGTCCGGATGATTATGGCTTTAGATTATATTCACAACGATTATTTGTTTTTTGCAAAGGGGGAAAAAAAATTTCCATGGTTGATAGGTTTGATCTGTGCTGTGCAATGTGATCCGATGGAGTGACTGGACCATCACATTGGACTAGATTGTACCGGATTGGGGTAGTGTATTACAGCACTGTAATACGAAAAGATACAGACAACAGCTCACAGCCAACCCAGCCTGAATTTGTTTTCTCTCATGTGATCTTGGAAAGCCATGCAAGGAAGCGCATGGTTAGTACTTGGAAATGTAATTGCTATATTACATTCTCCAAGTTCAAGGAAATGAGTATGTTTAGTAAAGTTAACCTTAAAAATGATGAGCGATTAGAACTTAGAAGTTTTAAGTCGTGGTCAGGGATTTAATTAAGCACTGTTCACTTAGTATAAAGCAGTGCCCACAAAATAAAAAAATGAAAAGGATTTGGTGCATATCAGTTGAGACTTGTATATTGTATATAACATATTTCACTCTAATGATTCATGTTTTACTCACTAGGGGGAACATTTTTATGGAAAACACTTTTTTTCTGATAAAACTTCACATTTAATTTGAAGAGTTCAATCAGAGGTATTACTTGTACAATGCATCGGATCCGGGACTTTTCGGGGATGGTCGACAGCATGGGCCTAGTTTTATTCAAACATTTTTATCATTACACTTTTAAATTATGCTGGTTTTGGTTATCATTTGAGTACTTTATAAGCACATTTGTATATCAACTTCATTTATCGTATTTAGTGTTGTTTTTATTACACTTGTAACTTAGTTTGTATTTTTATATGCACTTAACTGAGATTCTATGGGATGTGTGATATAGAGCAGGTGTTTGTCACCTGCTCTATATCACACCCACATTTTAGTTTTATGTTTGACTGTTTATTCATTTAATTGTGGACTTCCTGGTTTACATCATCTCCCGTTCTTGTGCAATATTTACACATCTCTCATTTTGAGTCCCTCTTCTAATGAGGCTAGTTTTTCACCATGGCTTTTGGTTAGTGTGCTTGTTCTGTTATTCTAATTCTGAAAATAAGCAAAAGAAAATGTATCAAAGATTTTTCATGAAACTGGGTTGGATGTTGGCGAATCTGGTAGTGAAGACCACTTGCATTTTTGTGGTGGATCTGTGTGAAGGGGTAAGTCCCTTTCTTTTATATGGTGCTTTTTTTTTTCACCTTTTCTGTGTATAAGTAAAAGGTACCTGTCTTCTTACCAGGGCACTGCGTTGAGGGGTTGAGTATTTGTCAATGACTATCACATTTTGGACTGGATCCAGATAAAGGGCCAGATTCATGATTGCTTTCATCTCCTTCAACATTAAAAAAATATCAATTATTCATAAACTGCTTGCCATATTCCTATGAAACCTATTAGGTAAATAATTGGAATTTTGTGCAAATTTAGTTTAGAGGGATTCTTAAGCCCTGGTGGAAGTGTGCACCGTGCTGAGTGCTCCTCCAGTTCTATTCAAATGTTTGACCTACAAATATCGTAATGCTTAAGCTAGAAAAAGTAATTTTTTGAACATGTATTAGTTTGCAAACTGTTTACTCAAGTAATATTTTTCTGCACTTCAAGAGTCTTCCATGTAATGCTCAACATAATATACCATCGGGCAAAGTCTATCTCGCTCTGAAGAGAAAAATAAAAGGTGATAACATGAATGGTTAATTAATTTCTTTTGTTAACTGCACATTAGTCACGGTTAGGTCAACGTTTCTCTTTGTTCCTAAGTGTAATATCCTTCGCCGTATTTTATTGGTACATTCAATGCTGAAGTCATCATCTCTATTATTCTGTACAGCCTTCCGGGTTTATAAGCTGCTGTGTGAAATGCTGATGTCAGCATTTCTCTTGTTATCAGGTATAGCTTGAATGGCTGTGTCACAACTGCTATTTTTATTTTATTACAGCTCCTGGAGATTCATGAATGCCTGTTCAGATCAAAGGTTTGATCAAAACTAGCCAGTCTGCAATTTCTGAGAAGCCACCTATTTATGTCCATGCCGTTTAAAGTGTATCGTTTCAATAGTAACATTGCCATTTTTTTGTGGCTGAACATAATATATTCCATTGTTTTTTTTATCCTTTTGTTGTGCTTATGGGAGAGAAGGACTCATACTGATTGATGGTGAATGCAAAAATTAACACATGAAAAGAAAAGTAGTGATCTCAATTTATCAGTACATTTAGATTTTAAGGCTTTTTTCATACAGACTTCCATCCAAAATATACTTTCAACCATGATTGATTCAAACATGAGTATGTTGTTTTGCGGTTGTGGAAGTGATCTGCATATTGTTCAGCACCAGCCTGTTGTGGGCATGGGAGGTGCTGAACAGAGTTAATTACCTCCAGTTCATGATATCGGATCTTCCTCTGAATGGGTGAGGCTCTGATATCACGTCAACCTTCACCGGAATGAGGGTGACAGCTGAAAGTGTGGGAGTAACTCATCCTCCAGAGATGTTCTGATTTGATCCATGGGATCACATTAGAACTATCTGAAACATGAGGTCATCACACAACCGTGTAAATATTTAAAGGTGAAGAAATAGAGCAAAGACAGTGCTATATAATGATCACCTAGAAACTGATGATAGCGTATAATTTGAGCCCATTTCTGGCACCAATTTTGAGATGTACGACTCATTTCAAAGTTTCATGAACTGTGGTTTCAGATTTAGCATGTCATGCGTTGTTAAAGCCTTCAGTTACCAAGAATCTGGCGTTTTTGTTCATCCCCTTGACATAAAAAATAACGGGTTGATATGATGTGGCTGGTGAATCCATCCTTCTGGCCGTCCGTCCATAATAATGCATTCTCTGGGGCAAACTACTACAAATAGCTTCATAAAGCTTTGTACCATATCAAAAAACAAAAGGAAGTCTTGCATTTGACATTTTGAACTTCCTGCAAATCTTATCTCATCTTATCTTATCTTAACTTAGCACCACTGAATCTGAATTATCTGTGATAAGTATTTGCAACTTTTAATAATTGGATTTTTCTACAAAGGAATTTTCTTTAAGTTTCCATGGAAAGGTAGTTTCAAAGTTACTCTGTCAGTTGCCCAAAGCAATTGTGATCCATGTAAAAATTACCTTATGCACATTAGATCATGAACACACAGCAAGATTGTTTCTATTCAATAGCTACATACAGTTTAAATTATCCAGATTAATATATTTGTACAGGTGTATGTCCTATGTCCTATGATTATTGATAATTGTTTAATACCTATTTTTTGAAGTATATAAAACAATTTTTTTTTCAATTTTCTCAACTTGATTGCAGAATTTTATGATATAATGTCACCAATAACTAAGAGAGAGATTACATTTTGTGATTGAACACTAAAATCCTGACAGAGGTGCCTTTAATTAAGTATATAAAATGTTTGCTTGTCAGTCACTGAAACCATCGGATGTGGCACCTCATTACTGAAGTTGGAGAAGTTTATAAGGAGGGGGATTCAGGTATTGTGACAAGTTTGGAGGCATATCGCAAACAACATCATTTGTCGTTAAGAGTGAATCAGCTGTGTTGTTGTTTTTTTTTGTTGCTTGACATTACTTATATGTCTTTGGAGGGAAATTTCAGTGATGACATAACATAGCATAACAGAGTAAGTGGTTGATAAATAGACAGCGTGAAGTAGCCGAGGTTACAAAGAGAGAGAGAGAGAGAGAGAGAGAGAGAGATGGTTGGAGAGACGAGCAGAGGGCATAGAGCAGTGGTCCCCAAACTAAGGCCCGCGGGCCGGATACGGCCCGCCCCCACATTTGGCCCGGCCCCCTGAACAATACCAAAGACGCATTTTGATTTTGATTTTTTTTTTTTTTTTTCATCAAGATTGACAGATGAACATCTGCATCAGTGTTTGAGACTGGCTGTGACTAGAATGGAACCTGACATTCATGATAATGTTCCATGGACTTTTTTTCTGTGAAGAACCCAGAGAAGGTTATTTGATTATTATTGATTTCATAAATAGTGTTATTTATATCCAGGCTTTTTTTCTGTGAAGAAACCAGAGAGTGTTATTTGGTGATTATTTATTTAATTAATAGTGTTATTATTTATTTCCTGACTTTTTTTTTTCTGTGAAGAACCCTGAGAAGGTTATTTGGTTATGTGTGGCTTTCTGGAAAACAATACATTTTTACGATTAGGCACAGCTACAATCGTCACACTTTTTCTGTTAAAAACTGAACCCGGCCCCCCATCAGAGAAGGGAAAAGTTATGTGGCCCTCACAGGAAAAAGTTTGGGGACCCCTGGCATAGAGGGTTGATGCACAAAAGTAAAGGTATTTGAGAGAAGAGTGGAGGGCAGGAATGGTTTGAGAGGCGGGGATGCAGCATTGAAGAGAGGAAGTCTTGGCTTTATTTTTGGTGTTCCACCTCAAGCAGTCCGTCTGACAACAGAAAGAGATACTGTCTGTGTAGAACCTGAACTTCATTCAGAAAAAAAACTCACCATGTTGACAGCATCTCAACACTCCAGTCACGGCTGTTTTTTCAACTGATTAGATTTTTGCGGCCGTGTGTCAATAGTGTGGTTTGGCTTCCTGTACCGTTGGCCTTGAGATGCAGGTCTCCGGCCACCCCACTTCTTCAAACTTCATAATTTCAAAGCTTTAATCACGATTCTGATCAACATACAAGACTAAGAAGAAGTATTTAACTCTACAGTTAGTTTTAATTTACATCAGTTTTGCCAACAGGAATGCATGCATAACCACAAATCATCATTTGTGTCATTTGTGTACAAACACAAATGATCAATTACATTTGTGTTTGTTAATCACCCATCAGTGATATTGGGTTCAGAGCCTTCCCTGAAACCATTTTAATTTTAAACTCTATTTACCGGTAAATATAACTCAGTGGGTAATTAGGCTGTGTCCCAATCGGAAGAATAGAAGGTAGCCGGTTCAAGCCCCAGCAGGTCTACAATTTGTAGGATCCTTAAGCAAGACTTAGAACGAATCTATCTATCATTATCAGCAGTTCCAGCATCCAGTTTTCACTTTGGCTGTTTTTAGAACTTTAGGGATTTTGTTTAAGTTGGATTCAAGTCTAGGGAACATGATAGACAAACAATGATATCAATACATTCATCATCGAGGGACTGCCTAAACACTCTGGTCACATGATGCCGGGAATTGTCCTGCAACAGGGGGAACCCAGGGCCCACTCCACCACCCTACGATCTGACTTTGGGTCCGAAGATATCCAACCCATTGTCAGACCATTGGCTAGCACACAGAGGTCTTTGCAACTTACCCAGCACCAAACTAGTCATGCTGGATGATGTGGCGTCTCTGGCCTGTTTCACGTCTGTCACATGAGTTGAGTGTGAAGCTGCTGTAATTTTTGAAGAGGATGGCTAATTAATGGAGGATCAGCAAATTCCTGTGTTCTCTGGTGAATGCCGATGAAGCTACACAATGCTGGGCTGTGAGCACAGGTCCCACTGTTGGCTCTAATGCCACCTTCATGTAGTCTGTTTGGGCCGACCTATGCACATGAATATCCCATGGAAGTCATGTTATAGGGCTCTGTCAGTTCTCCACCTGTCCCTCGTTGCACAAGTGAGCAGATACCAACCCTGCTGCATGGATTCTGTCCTTTTACTGAGAAACACAGGAAATCAGCTTGCGATGGCACAAATGAATGTTCCATCCTGGAGGACTACCTGTCCAACCTGAACGTACTGCAGCTACCGCATCATTCTACCAGGAGAGACCAGGGCACTAGCGAAATGCAAAAGAAAACTTCACTTTATCTTCAGTATCACTATAGTAGTATTAAATATAGTGGGCAGCTGGGGCTCAGAAGGTAATAGGGTTTGTTTTGAGAACACAGAGTTGATGGTTTCGTACACAGAGGCAAGTAAATTTGATCATGAAATCGTTTAATTAAACATTTGTTGAGTCTGTCCGAGTTGTTGATTCTGTTCAACGTCTGTATGCGTCACATGTTGGTTTGTTTAGCACAAACATGAATCTTCATTCTCTATTTGTGTGTTTGTGCATCCCTAATAGCCTGTGGTAATGACTCCAGCAGAGCTTAACTTGTGAAATTACTTTCTGATGAAGATTTATTGGATACTGCCGCCTAAATTATTTCATGCACTCCTCTGGCAGTAAATTATCCCAAGATTTTTTTTTATTCTGACTGTTTACATAAGACTATTGGACATATATTTGATATGGTACTAAAAATATTTGTCATAGGCAGAAATGCTCTCATTGACTGTGACCAAGCATCATTAATATGATTTATCTACTCTGTTTCCACTCCTTTACACTTTTTATGACTACAACTTTAGTCAATTTTACTACTTTCACTGGCTTCTCTTTTTCTGCAAAATGTAAATGTGAGTTCTAAACTTCTTTTTGTTAATGATATTAATATTGATAGTGCCTGTAATTAAACAAGGGGGTCACAACGAATTTGACAGAAAAGAAATACAATCAGCATCAAAACGGTATGTGGCCTTTATTAGTTCAATTTGTTGCATAAATTTGCCTTGAGTTTTAAACTCAAACATATGCTACCAACCTTTTCTGTAACAACTTATTCTGTTCAAGGTCTCGGAGGCACTCAGGCCCATCAGGGGATGATTTTAGACAAGAAACAGGGTACACCCTTCGTCAGTCGCTAGTTCAACACAAAACCAATACATAGAGATAACCTTTAATGCTGTCATTCACATCTACAGGCCATTAACAGTCACCTGAATTTAACCCCAAGTCCCCAATCCTCCTGCACTGCATTAGCAACTCCCTGATTGAAATACTCAAATTAAAATTAAGTGGAGTAGATTATGATATATAAAATCTAAATTGGACCAACGTTTTGGAAGTTATGGCCAAAAAAATGGGTTTTTCGTTTAAGAATTTTGAAATTTTTTTTGAAAATGATCCATCACATAGTTTTTGAGTTGTTGCATTTAAAAAAAGGATATGTGACAGACTGGCGGTCACGATGACGGTTGTATAATGTCCTCGACCTGTCGGGGATATATGAATTTTGTCAACATTTGTTTGATCTAGACCATCTGAACTGGTATTGTCTTATATTTATTGATCCACTATGTTTACTGAACCAATTAAATACATATAAATTTATACTATAATTGGCTGTTGATTAGTAATGACATCATTGAGAAGAGTGGGTGTTCAAATTTAAGTTCTGTTCAACAAGCACAACCACTGCCTGCTCTGATACATGTAGGGATACGCATTTTTATTTGAAAATGTGAATATTAGTTATTATTTAGTAAAAATAACCCCTTACCCCTTACCCCTGCCCTGTCATTTTAGTGATCAATGCAACAAAAATCAAACAATGAGAGTTTTAATATTGGTACAGACTGAGACGCAGGATCGTACCAGATGATGTTTATTGATTCGACCAGTGTGATTCAGCCTCCTGTGAGCAAAAACTGCCTCATTATTCAAGTTTATGCAGCTGAAAAGAATCAGAGTGGACATTGATTGTGACTCCTGATTTAGTTCCTGGCTCAAACACCAATGAACCAACCCAAACCTCTGATCTCCCCCAGTCACAAAATTATGCAAGCACATAGACATTTCCACTATATCGCTGTCTGAGTCTGCTTTCTTACATTCTACCCATTTAGCTTCTGCTCTTATCCTCAATTTACATTTAGAGTCTATCATTTGTTTCCAAAGATGCTTACAAAAGTTGCAACTGTAAGGTAAAGATATTCATCACACACACTCTGCAAAGGTTAACCAGCCCTTTTAGATTTGAAATGTTGAAGACAGAAGAGTCTGACATATTCCGAGAAAAAGTCTGACATGAGAGGTTTGCGTCATTCACGTTGCAAATGTAACACCGTGATGTGAACTGAGCAATGGTCCGTGATGCCCACTCCATTTTCCACCCAGGGGAGCATGGAGTTGAGGCACACTTTGATTTTAACAAGGGTGCAACATCAAAGCTAATCATGAATCCTTTTAAACAAAAGAAATGTAGAAACGTTCTTGCAACATCTCTACTATTATTAGCTTGATTGTCATGAAAGTTGGTGCACCATTTATTGTCCCAGAAGATAAGGCATAATGAAGTTTGAGTATTGACACAAGCACCTTCCAGCTTATCCTGTGAAATACACCTACATCTCCCATGTGTAGGGGTATAAACACAGTATATTAGCATTAGAACTGGCACAAAAATTGGGTGCAAACATTAAGGATCCCCAGAGTACGTTGGTTTATATACTGATGATCAACATTCATCAAGCTGCTTTAATTTGTTCATAATTTATTTATTAACAGGGGACTTCTAGTGGACAGGAGTTCCTAATATCTGCTTTCTTATCAAAAACTGACCCTCTGGGATACCTTATTATGACATCAGGTATGTGTCAGAGGAAGTAGAGGGTAGGGAGGAAGATGGGAAGTTGCCCAGTGGGGCTGGCACTCTGAGACCCCTGTTTTATAACCCTTAAGAGGCTATAAATAATGCCGATCAGCCTCAGCCTTTGAGGTTAGCGCTTACTATCATATGTAAGCCTAGAAATGCTTAAGAAGGGAAAGTTTTATTTTTAAACTTTAAATCAAATGGGCAAAAATGACAAGGCCAAAATACTTTTGGTTGTGTTACACATGCATGTTTTAATATCATCGTTGTTACCGGGGCAACTGTCAAAATCATGTGAAAGTCCACCACAACATTCACTCCTCACACTCGTCTCAGATGTCTGTGACATCTGAAGTGTGTGTGTGTGTATCTGTATGTTTTTGTGTGCGAGTGTGCGTGTGTGTGAGTGTGTGTGGAGACGTGAGTGAACACTGGTCGAATGAAATCTGACTCTAATACTAAGGTGTGTTTCTCAGTAGCTCTGCATTAAAGTTCACTTCAAAGGGAGCGAGTGTGTGAACATTGATCTGAAGGCTGCCCTCCCGCTGTCAACACTTGGAGAAAAGACACACACATGCGTACACAGGTACATGTAGGAATAAAAGCATACACGAGTATGCTGTGATCTAAACTTAGAAAATATACAGCAGATGAACACCTCCTTCACAAAAACTGTCTTTTGGAAATGTTTAATGCTGCTAAGCAAATTGAATTGCGTTTAGTGGGAGTGAAGTTTGGAGTCATTTCCCATTTGTTTGTCAGTCTCACACATACAGACCCAAAAGTCAAAAACCAAAAAGGAGGATTAAATGTGGAAAATGCCCTTTTTTTGTAGGTGAAAATGACCATTTGGTGTTTGTATGATGAAAGTTTGTCCATTCTATCCAATTATCACACAAAAATCTCTAAATATATATAAAATATAGTACGTATGACTGTTTTTCCTACTTGGGTATTTTGCCATGTGTAGGGAATGATGTTAAATTATGTCACAATGGGCTTAAGTCAAGCTGCGAGTGGAAAACACTAAACATTTTTGAAATGGTAAAGCTGCCTGCCTGTCCTTTATGAGATATGCAAGAACATGCGGCCGTAAACAAGACGGCTCAGTGCAATGATTAACAACAGGATGTCGGAGCAATGTGAAATGTTCAGGATCTTCAGGCACCATTTAACTCAGCTACTATTGTGCTGCCCCATGTACGGAAATAGTGCTTCCCAACAGCTGCCATGGATTCATTTGCCCTAATTCCATTTTTTGTAAGTTCTCTGCCTGTTTACCATCTTTTTTCCACTGTCAGCCCCCCCTCAAAAAAAAGAATTTAAAAACGTTATTTTCTTTTTTTCTCGCAAATTATTTAAAATCAAACTTTGTTAAAGTCATGTTGTTTACTTTACTACTTCTACAGAAAGAAAAAAAATGCTTGAGGAAGACCACAAATTAGGTTTGAAGATTATCTATAGTATTTAGGCTAAATACACATTTTGGTTAGAGGGACAAGCTGAAAATAAGAGGGCAAAGTGCCATTTTACTTGTACACCTGAATAAAATATGCTACATACATATCCTTTGTGTCATGCAGGAATTGTTTGTTTTACTTTTAGTTTCTGCAGCCGTATTAATGTACCAGCTAGATACATCAAAATCAATGACGAATAGAATTCAAATAGTCTGAGACTCGTGGCTAGGTGTGTGACGATCATTAAATTCACTTTTATAATTTTCTTGTTCCATCATTATAAGTCTTATCACAACGTACTATTATAAATATGCCCTGTCTGAGAGTTTCAGTATTAGCCAATCACCTAAATTGACCATTGTCAGCAGCTGTCTGTACAAGTTCAGTGAATTGTGTAGGTTGGTAGATCCATATGTTTTAGATTTGGGGTTTCGACCACTAGCTTTTTGCTGTTTGTTCAACTAATTGTCTCCTTTGCATCTACTTTTTCATTTGGCTTAAAACAAATGCTTGACCACAAAACACAGAGATCCATGATAATCATGTCAATAGAGGCTCGAGGAAAAGTTAAGAACCCAGAGAGATACAAGGTTTTTTGAGCTAAAGTGTTCCTCTTGTAGCATAAGTTCAACCAGATGATGTCATTAATAAGTTAAACATCAACCAAAGAACAGGACATTGGGATGGTGATGGAAATCTCATTATTATCACAGCTACTAAGATAGTGTTTATTACAGATTTAATAATCATGTAATAACTGTGACACACCTATTTGTTGCTAAGAATTTCAAGAGAATTTTATTTTGAACTGAATTAAATTCTCAGCCAAGGAAAAGGGAAAAAATAGAGCAATGTTGGTTCAGATCTCTGATATCAATCTTTATCAGTTAATCATTTTATCACTGACTATGATTAAGCAGTTTCCAACATACAAACATTTTTCAGTACAGGTAAAGGTTCAACCTCTACTACGGGAAATTCGGTCTTTGTCGCCAATTACTCAGAGGCGATGCCCAGTCTGAAGCACTGCTGAGCATATTTGGTCTACACTGGACCCAACTAACACTTTAAAGAGGCCAGGAGTCAAGCAGGAGCTCTGTGCTTTTATTTTTCATAAAATTTGGACCATTGCTGATGGATGAGATGGATTAGCCAGAAGTGTTCACATTGTATTTGAGTTATTACAAGCTGTGGTGAGGTTGTTGGTTCTGGAGTTATCCGTTGTACTCGTAGGTTTCCATCGTTTTACCAGTTTCTAATTATGTGAGCAATGCAGACAGGACTGTTTGCGTGAAACTCAAGCCAGTGTTAAAACTCCTTCCTGAGAGCTGTTTATACCAGAGTGATTTAACCTTCAGAGACTGCGGCTTTTACTGGGAAAGGGACAGAAGGTGTAGCCCCCCCAGAGATTTAAGTATTTTTCTGCAACTACCAGGATATCTAAAACACTGAAATTTCTATCCATGAAGAAACAAGTTCTTAATTTTAGGTCACAACCATTTACATAGAAGATGATACAATTTTTAAAACATTGTCATGGCTGCCTCATGGACTCCTTCATCTGATCTACAATAATTTGTCACTGTTCTGGACCCAGATGCAAACAAAACAACCCTTCTAAAACAGGATTCAATAAATTTAAAGGATTTGTAGTCACTCATTTAGTCCATTTAAACCGAACATAGAAACCAACATGAAACTGAGAAAGAGCCAAGGAGAGGGAATGAAGTTTGGAAAATGGGTCTGAATATAAACAGAAAGGAAACAGGACTATAAATATGAGTGACAGAGCTCGGTCAGTGGAAGCACCCACGGCGAGGGTCTCTTGGGTTGCTACTGCATCTCTATGACATGAAAAAAAACAGCTTTAATATATATAATCGATATAAATCCCATGATGGATTAGGCTCGCTGGTTGTAACCCAGTACTCATCGAACTAACAGTGAAATGTAAATCTCTCCGTGGCATATAGAAATAACGTTCACCTTATGTACATATCATACCCATCCAGAGTCACAAACAGTCACGCCGTGCTAAACACTGATGGTGGGTAAACAGCTAAATGAAAGAGATGCGTGGCAGTATTCAGAATCATAAACTGATATAATCTATTAGACAGAAATGCGGTGACGACAAACATCCAAGAATTCTGATACAGAATTTTGATACAAATTCTTCTTCTTTTTCTTTTTTTTTTTCTTTTCTTGGGTTGGGATGATACTTATACATGCAACAGCATTAAAGCCCCAGTGGAAACAAAAGGATTGTGAGATGATTCCACTGCTTTAAACTGAAAGTCTTTGAATTTCACACAATTTCACAATTCTCACAATTTGAGAATTGAGACTGAGATATAACTCTAGAAAGAAAAAAAGATCAATGGGCTTTAATCCTTTTCCTTACATCTGAGAGTCTTTCAAATGTTGTTATGTTCTCGATACAAATATGGTTGCAGTGGTGGCGCACGTTTGGCCTTTTTATTTTGAATTGTATGTGAAAATTGTTTTTTTCTCATTAATTTTTTTTGGTTATTTTTAATGGCTTAACAAATGCTTAGTGTGATTACATGAACTTTTGAGATAATTGAAAGAAAATTGAAAATGTTTGACACACAGACAAATGTTTTACACAGAAAGCTTTAAATTGAGGTGGACATGCTTACCAACTCAATTTAGAGTGTGTGTGTGTGTGTGTGTGTGTGTGTGTGTGTGTGTGTGTGTGTGTGTGTGTGTGTGTGTGTGTGTGTGTGTGTGTGCGTGTGTGTGTGTGTGTGTGTGTGTATGCGTGCGTGCGTGCATGTGTGATCCTGTGAAGATTTGCATGCTGGCTAATAAAGGAATGCTTTGATAAACAATTTATTTTTGGAGGTTGAAGTATGAACATGTGAGCGTGTCTCTGTGGCGTCTCTGTGGCGTCTCTGTGCATCAACCCTGTTGACATCACTGAGTTGAACCAGTCTTTTGTTGCAGCAGCGGCTGGTCGGCCGGTGATAAGCAGCTCTTTAAAGTTAAGATCACTCATCCGACCTCTGATAAGTTCCTCTAAACAAGAGCGAAGAGAACAGGGAGCTCACCTGTGCCGTACACTGTGCTCCATGTTCTCTGTGCTCTGTGATTATCCTTTTCTCCTCTCGGCCTCTGAATGATAATCTGCCTCCCAGGATTGATTGTTTAATGTCGGATTAGTTGATTAAGATACACAGAACTTGCATCTTAGCGAATTCTCACACCACCGTTTTAAATTTAGAACCGTTTTACAAAATTGTATTTCTGTAATTTCTACACACTACAGCAAAAATTAATCTGATTAAACATAAAATAATCTCTAATTCAGGTGTAAAAAGTGGAACCCCTGCGCTGCCCTTAGTGACAGATTTCCATAGGATCATTGATGTGATCGACACAGTGAGCGATGTGTTACTAATTACCTTGCAGCTTTTACGCTTCACTACTCCTCCACCCGCCCGACGCTGCCATCTACTCCTTCTAGGACTCAAAGTCATGGCTGACAGTGATGGATATCGGGTGATTAGATTCCGATTTAAAATAAAAATCTTCTTCTTCTGTCAGTTTCTGATCAGGATTCGTCACAGAGCTACATAATTGGACTGGCATAGGTTTACAAAGGATGCAGGACCCTCACCAGAAATACACTGACCCCCCAGTGACTGGGTGTGGAGGCCCCAGGCCAATACAAACTCTTGATCCTTTGTTTACAAGGCTACCGTTTTTGTTGACACTTAACCAGTGACAAGCTATGAATGGTCATCCCCTTGTTTGTTAAGGTTCCCTCACGCTTATCCAGATCCTTGCTACAGTCCAAAAACATGCCATATTGGTCAATTGCTGAATCCAAATTGCCTACAGATGTGATTATGAGTGTGTATGGTTGTTTTTGTGTTAGTTCAGCGATGAACTGCCAAATTGTTAGCTGGGTTCGATTCCAGTCTTTGGTGGCCCAGTGGTGCAAGCACCATGAAACTTAAGAAAACACATGCAAATAAAGAAAACATATTCATCCATTTGAGAACACAGGAGCGCTGCAAAAGCCACAACTTAACACATTAAGAATAAAAGATCTGTAAAAGAGACAGGACAACCCTAGCGTTCACGAACAATACTAATAAGTGATGCACACTCAAAGCTCTTTTCTAATGCTTCATTTATTTAATAAAACAGAAATAATACACAGATTTTTGTGGAAGATTTCGAGATGTTTTGATTAGCCATGTTAGCTTCGCTTAACTTTCGGGTCGTGCGGTCATGTGATTTAGAATAAAACACTTAGGAATTTCGTGAAAACAAAATAAACTTAATAACGACTGACCCAAACATTCCCAGTACCCAAAGCTAAAACAAAATAGCTTCTGTATGTCTCGTTCGAACCATTGTGTACACGTTGGCATGGCAACAACGTAAGTCGTATGTGCAATGGTGATTAAGTACAAAGTTTTTTTGTGGTTATTATCTACAGCTGAACATGACAGTACAGTTTGGCAGTGTCTAGTGGGGAAGCCCGGTGTAGAAGCACTGCAGCGGATGATGAGAGGATAATGTGTGTGGGGGTGCGCCTCCACCCAGACACATGCAAGTGGAAGCAATAAGAGAGAGAGAGAGAGAGACAGGGGAAAACATAACAAAAAGATGATCATGGACAAGTTGTGACAATATAGTGAGTATTTTCTGCATTTTTTTCCAATCATTAAATTTTAATAGTGAAAATCTACATAAATCTGGATTTTTTTTAACAAGAAACAGTCGGAACCAAAACTGCTCCGGGACATTATTTTACTCACTGTTTGTGATGACATTAACTAAAGACAAACTATAATGAACATGTAATTTCATGAGTAAAAACTGCTATTCTTTCATAGCAGAACAAAGTTCATTCTGATTCTATAGCAGTACGTTAACATCCCACAGCTGTGCAGATGTTCTTCGCTGCCTGAGGAATTCTGACTACTTTTTACTGCAGTTTCAATTCAGTGATGGTGTTGCCCAGGCAATGAACACCATCCCCTGTGCACTCTGATTAAAATACTCTGATTACTTCTGGCCCTGCAAGCTGACAGACACCAACAGCATTTAGATCATCTCCCCAGGTGAAGATTACGGTGGAGGTAAAGTAAAATCATCTTTTACATTAGCAGCCTTAAAACTTAACTTGAACTCAATCAGATTTTGCCAATGGGAAAGGCAAAAATCTAGAAGCAAGGTCCTTTACATAAAGAAAAACTTAATCTACACGGTGCAAAAAAAATCAAATCTACTGCTTTAAACCTGAATCCCTCAGGAAATAACTACAAGAAAACAATTTAAATGGGAGCATAGGGCGATCTAAGAGGTGTAAGGCGCTCTGCTGCTGAGAGAACCAGGAGGTTTAACCTTTGATTTATCACTTCCTGATACTGTCCAGGGAGATCACTTCAACAGTCAACAGCAAGGCGCGAAAATTCCTCCCTTGAGGGAATGTTTAAGACCAAACTGTGCAGGATTTATATATAGAGATACAGCAGCCGCCACCGCGTGGACACCTCGATACAAACAGCTGTACATGAGCCAAATATTTGCCAAACTCCCAGTTTGAAGGCGGTAGTGGGCAGACTGGCATGGTATGCGGAGGCTCAGTCCTGTGCCACCTGGCTTCGCTCTTAATCAATCTCCAAACTGTTCTGGCCGTGCTAAGAGAAAAACCACTCCAAGTGTTTCTGTGCGACGAAGGCAAACTGACGAGAGGAGCGCTTTCAAACAGAGCAGGCACAGAGGTACTGATATTTTATCACAAAGATGTTAGTCTGATTCGGATTGTTTGCATTTCTATGTATTTGTAGCTGCTACTTTTAAAAGCTTTTCTGGGACTGTCACCCCACAATGGTTAATGACAAGAATTAGGAGATTATTAATGGTTGTTATCCACAAATTCTTTGCAGGTCAGCTTGGTGCAAACTCTGGGTTTACTTTGCATGGACATGCCAATTTTCCAACTGCAAACAAGAACTTGTCTCTGGCTAATACTTGCCTTTTTTGCTGAATAGGTTTCATCAAACAACCCAAGGTTTTTGCAGTGTTTTTTTTATTTTTTCAACAGCACATCCACAGTAAGAGTTGGCATCTAGGCTCCAACCTCATATCTCCCTGCAGGTATGCTTACACAGAGATATTGGCGGGTGATGCAAACAAGAGCCTTGTGAGGATTGAGAATTATCCAAGTCAAATTCTGCATGTTTTGGTTCTGGACTTTGTCAGGTGAATTGCTCATGAAGCCACCAGGTCCCAAGTTGGTTTCCCTCCAGGGATGTCTAGCAGAAAAGATCTGATCTAATCAACACAAGGTTTTTTTCCCCAGAAGGCTAAGTTATACTTATACATGTCAAACTCGTCAGATGTTCATCTGTAAGTGTTGGAAATCAGACTCTTATTTGATTTTCAAAACAACAACCACATGCACCAGAATTTAACACAAGCCTGCTTGGAGTCAGATACTGTCACAACTGTTTGACCGGCCTGTGTGACATGCGTGTTGCACAGAGGTTTTTTTTCTAAGACAGCTCCTGTATTTTCCCATAAGATTTTTATTGATTTTTCAAAGGTTTGATGTACATCCATCTGTGTCAACATCACATGATCCGAGAAACTGTACAACGGGATATGGTTTACAAGGTGAGAATGACCCTTTGAGGGTCGGAGGTCATAGTTGAGTGGCAGGCCACACAGAGAGTGGAATTTATCTGTTCGTAAAGGGGAACACGCGTAACTAGCAATGATATGAGATTTCCATGAAGTGGTATCATCCTAGATAATAATAAAGCTATACCACTGTAATATAGTCATTATATTCCTGAAAAGTTGGGGATATTATTGAAATGTCATTGGCGCCGCCGCCACATCCGCGTTCGCCACATAATAATAATTTCAGATTATTTTCTAATTTTATTGCCATACAGACTTTAGTGTGAGAAAGAACTGTATTGACTTCAGGAAAGGTGGGGGGGGGGGGGGGGGGGGGGGGGGGGGGGGGGGCAAGATTTCTCAGACATTTATCGGATTTGGTCCAAATTTGGTCCATATGAATCGACTCGAAGAGATATATCATAATTTACTCACTTTGTGGATCTTTCTTTAAAATTATACTATGGACATAACTTCACATTCGGATTGCTTGTAAATTTTAGGGGATTGGGGGCTTTGCATATCCTTGTTTATACATGTATATACTTTTCAATATAAATTAAATCTATGATACATCACCAATTTAAAAAGAAATCAGGGGGAAAAAGGAGCGGTATCTTAAAAAAAGAAGTACCTCCTTTAGAAATAAAAACACAAACTGTAATTCTTTTTGAAGATAAGTAGGAGTTTAAAGTGAGGAAACCTAAGTTTTTTCCTGTGATCAGATTATCAGAAGAGCAGGAATGACTTGACTTATTTTTCTCCAAGTGCTGTAATACTTAATGCTAATGATAACCTTGATAACCATATATCTACAACATGTTCTATAATCAAAGTCTGTTCTAGAACCAGAGGTGGAGCAGTTTTCTTATCTTCAATTTAAAACCCGGTTATAACTTGAGATGGAACCTAATTGAACGGACCGACAATCGGATCAAAAATAATTTTAAGACCACATTTTTAAATGTGAAATTTTTAATAAAAACTACATTTTTTTCCCCTTCATCTGAGCTCTTATTACCATATTTTTTTATATAATTAAATATAACTTAATACAAATGACAAAACGGTGTAGAATTGGTCTGTTATGTAAGCCTATGGCGCAGGAATGTACATAAATGATCTGTTTTTGTGACTTTTGATCTCATGGTGTTCGGTGTCCGATAACCTAGGAGGGATCCATGTGTGTCTCTTTGCCTCAGCAGCTGTAAATAATTGCAGAAAAATGGTGAACTGAACATATTCAAGCATTTAAGACCTTTTAGTCACAGGAATGTTATTTGTTAGGGAAATAAATCTTTAACACAGACTGAGGGAGTAAACGTGTTTGAAGTATTCCATACCATAATAGCCACGTTTCAAACCAAGGGTGTCCGTACTTGAGGGAAAATCTCTGATTGTTTTTATAATATCCAAAGTACTAACATGCTACTGATTTTTTATTTTTTTCACAGGCAGTCATGGTGTTATGGAAACCCAACCGTGAAGGGTTCACAAGCCACTTAGAGCGCTTGTCCCAAGCCCGCATAAATATATCAGGAAGGCATCGCACGAGATTTGATCCAAACGTAAAGTGCATTATAAATTAAATGTATTATTATTATTATTATTACTTAACACATATGCCAAATCAATATGTGGAACGAGACGATATGGTGTGGCGATCTCTAGAAGAAGAGACGAAGTTAGAAGTAGAGTAGAAGAAGAGAAAGTAGAACTTCGTACTCTACTTCGTAAAGTAGAAGAAGAGAAGAAGTTAGAAGTAGTCAAGATATATAAATTAAATGTATTATTATTATTATTATTATTATTATTATTATGGAGATATGAATGTGAGATTCTCCCCTTCATTTGGACAAAATGCAAATGTTCATGGTATAATAGCCATAAAATTGATACCATCATGGACCATCAAACTGGCAAAGCTGCAACCCTCCGTGTGACCAATCATTCCCTGCACCTAAAATTGTACTTTCTAACGCCTAAACTCAACCAAAGTGCTATTTCAGAATAATCATGTGAGAAAGGCTCTAAGGCAGGAAGGTTCTGGGTGTACCGCACAGAGGGGCGCCGTGTGCATGTGGGTAAAGGCATGACAAAGCCACATCAGTTCCTCTTGACCTGAAAAGAGAACATGATGTCGCAGCAGCTTCATGAAACTTGCACTGATGGTGGTAATTAATCAGAGGTGACCTTTGTGTTCATATCTTTCTCTTTGGTCCCCTTTATTAATTAAAACCCTATAATGTTCTCAGCCCGCCCCCCATCAAAAAGAAATATGTAAAAAAATGATTTCTTTGCTTTTGTTATTTTTTCGAATAAAAAAATCCAACTTACCGAAAGGTATCAAGGCAGAATGTTGTATTTTAATGAAAAATAGTCTATTTGAATTAGATTAGCTAAATTTTTCGGCAAGGTCTGTTTTAAAAAAAATTATTTGACCCTTATAGACCCTCTCGACCACCGTGTTGTATTAAAAACAGGTTCAGTCACATTTTTAATAAGAAAAAGAGATTCAAAATGAGTTCAACCAAACAGTTGAGCAGGGCATTGAAGTGCTGTTTGGCTCATTTTGAAATGATTATACATGTACACTTCAGATAACGTAAAGAGAGTAGAAGGTAAGGAGAGGAAAAGATTTGGTATAGATTGGGGCAAGAAATGCTGGAGGCAGAGAAAGGTTACGAGCTTAGATGGAAGGATGATTGGTATCCTAGCTGTGTGCAGGACCAGTGCACTGTTCCTGGAAGGTCCATCCAGTGGGTGAGATGCACTGGCTTCTCTTCCACTCCACCACCCACTGAAATCTCTCAGCTCAGAGAGGGAATTTGAGAGAAGTCGAAACACTTTGCAGAGTTAGTCACAGGAGAGCTCGTCTCTCAGCTCTGCAGGAAGCTGGAAAGGAGGGAGAAAGACAGAGAGAGCAAAACATGGAGCTGACACTTGAACATCGGTCAAACCTGTCTGGAAACTGCCCCGGTATTTAACTTAGCCTCTGAGGTTGGTGAGAACTCCTCAGTTTATCCTGGCAGGGTTTTATCTGGAGGCCTTGACTGCAGGCTGAGGTGGCACCAAACACTGACTGGAGCCACAAGTTATTTTTGAATCGTACTTACAAGAACTGAAGAAGTTAGATGAAGTTAGTTCAACATCATCATCAAGCAAGAGTTACAAGGTACTTACATTTTTTGCGACTGATTTTGTTTTAAAAATGCCTCGACATCTTTTTAATGCACAAATACACCAATCAGCAATGACTGCTGACAAGTAAGGTCAGAATAGTACCGATAATCTCTTGAAATACTTCTGGTTTTTAGACCCTTCATCTTATTCTTCTCCAACGGGGTCCTCAAACATCCCTCCAGGGCGATGTTTGAGGACCCCTGGAGGGATGTTTGAGGACAACTATGTTGAGAGACAGTTGATCTCTCAACACAGTTGATGTGTTGAGAGAAGAACCAATGATTGGCAAACAGAGGGTTCTGAGATACGTTAATAAGGGCCAAATTGTGAAGTCTAGACTACTGGACCAGAGCATCTCCAAAAACTGCAGATCCTATCGGGTGCTACCAGTCTGCAATGATCCTACCAAAGTGATCTAAGGAAGGACAGCTAGTGAACTTGTGACAGGAAAAATTGGCGCTCAAGGTTCACTGGTACACATTGGAAGCTAAGGCTAGCCCACTGCGTTGATCCCGAGCCACTGTAGCTGCTGAAAAAGTTCCTAGTGGTTTCATTCTGATAAAAAGGAATATACTGATCTTCATAGAGTCATTTTTAGGTTGTTGTTTGAAGCATTTCACCAACTGCTTCATGGATTGCGATTGGAATTGGTAAACATGTTACAGCCTCAAACATCCCCAAGCAGAGCTGGGGATACTTAGGGCTGAATATGAACAAGAACTTTTAGCGACTTTTGCAGCCACTTATCTGAAAAAGTAAGAAAAAAGCCCAAGATAATCTCAAATCACTCACAAAGGTTGAAATGCTCTCCTAAATTTGACGCTATATAAATAACATTCAGCTGCCCTTCAGTATTCCTTATTAGCTAAATGATCTAAGTTACTACTCATGGACTTCTATGAAACATGATTGTTTTAGATATGATTCAAAACTGAACCCATTTGTATCCAGATAGAAATATGTAACCAGGAATTGTTGGGGGTTTTTTTTCTCATCACTCAATTTTTTAGATATACAGCATTTTTAACAACTTTACTTTATTACAAAAGAAACCTGCTGGACTGACTTTGACAAAACTATCTGGACAGATGGTGCATAAACCAGACAAGTTGAACAGACATGGGTAGGATCGTAAGGCCGAAGCATAATTTCTGTTCTCAGTTTAAGTATGTGCCAAGTTATTCACATTTACTGTAAAATGAGGCAATGAGCATCTGGTTTGAATGCTTCTGTATTTAAAACAAGCCTCATTACAAAATGTCCCGTTCACAAACACCACCGCTAACAACCAAATGGACATAGCATTAGTGTCATTAGAGAAGTGTTGGTAACTGATGCATGAAGGGTGTGGGGATGATATCTGGTTATGACCGACCTCACAATAAGTATCATTCTTTACTCAGTTAAATAAAATAAATGTTCACCCTTAAACTCTCCTGATTAAAATGATATCCGAAGTTCAATCATGGACATCATCCTTATCTAATGCATTCCTCTCTCTCCTTCTTCCTCATATCATCTGATTATGGGCATCGACTCCTTTGCTATGACCTCTATTAGCCAATCTTCGCTGCTCTTCTCCACGCTCTTGCTTTGCGTGCATTATGCTATGCCACAGATATCATTTAGATGCACAAACTTCGGTAAAGTGGTGGTACATTGGAGAAAGGTGCAAAACTGTATAGGCTCAATGTCTTAACGTCAGGTTAAGACTTAGATGGAGACTGCCATCATTCTGCATTTCATGGTTCAATTAGAGGCCATGATTTGGCAATTAGTCTTGTTTTTTTTACAAAGCAAAGAGTTATCTATATTTAATCTGACAGGCTTGAGATAGTAGAAAGACTCTGAGTGAAGGTGTAATGATGCTTTGTAGATACAGGTAATAGTTTCTGCAATCACGTTGAACTGACTTACAAAGCAGCTCACACATCATAAAGAAAGCCTGGAATGTGATCAAGGTCTCATAGAGAGCAAAGAATTTATACTTTGCAAAATGTTGACCTTTTTTTGTCTCTATGTTAAGTCAGTTGTTAATTTAATGCAATACTTGACTCTATAGAATAGCAAACCACCTGCTAATGGAAAATGTCATGTGATGCAAAGCTAGTGTAAGTGTAAGAACATTGAAATGCTCAGGAGTAGCAGAGAATGGTGTCACAGTTTTCTCTGTGAGAACATTATCTCGACCAAATGAGCGGATAATCACCCTCTTGAATGTACTTCCGTACTGGTCTGTGTCTTTTTCATGCACAGTTGAACAAACCTAATGATCAAGACGTCTGGACTGATTGCCCTCTATTCACCAGTTGAACAAATTATCTATTTTAACGGAGACTCCAATATGTTACCTGTAAGAGTTTGTAACTTTATTATAAGTATTGCAATGTGTTCCCATCTGCATCCTGGCGTTCATGGACCGGCCTCAGGTGCTGCGTAGGAGTTCTTTATTTTTAGTAATAGGAGATTAAAGAGGACACGGTTCCCATCGCAGACGGCTCCCTTAGGAGATGTAGCTGCTGTCTAATAATATTTGGATTTCCTCCGATCTAACAGTGGGAGAACTGTGACCTGAGAGCCAGTTTGGTTGTAAATATGGGAAAGTGATCAGATCTGTTATTGAAATCACCATTATTACCGATGAGAAACTTAAAGGAGGAAACTTCCGTTGTTATTTTGATCCGGTTAAGATATTTCCTTTCTATAATAAGACTTTATTATCCCCTCAGGGATTAACCCCACAGAGCATTCTATGGATTTATCGCTGATTGATGTTAGATTTTACAGAGAGCACCATTTGTTTTCAAAATATGCAACGGCAGTAAAACATGGGAGTCTGAGCTCTGCCTATAACTCACATTTCATTAGTAAAAATAAATAAATTATGTTTGGTTTTCAGCCTTTACCGAAAAAAAATAATTCTTGAGTCACCCATTCAAACAAACTTATTATGATTAGGTAAAATAAAAGTATAAATGAAAGTATTTTATGCCTCACATTTACGCTGGATTAAAATGTTCTTTCTGTGCTTACATGCATGTGGGGTAACATTGCATATATGTCAGACTCTAACAGTTTTTATTGATTTTCATATGAATCCATATAACACTTTCAACAAACATTAGGAATGAAAATGAATACATAGAAATGAAAATTCATTCAAACTTTGATCTGCTGCATTATCCAAATGTCGTGCATGAAAATATATCGCCCAAACCTGCCTTATATTCAACACCCCTCATTTTCCCCATTGTCCCTTTCAGTTCAGATCTTCAAAGTAGTTTGAAAAAGGGATTCACATATCTGGTATGGCATGTTATTGAAGGATTAATAATAAAGCTTAAAAATGATACCCAATATTAAATAACTTACCGTTAACAGTAAGTAAATAACTTTTACGGAATTAGGGAAACGACAGACTTATTTTTCCTCCTTATGATAAATGTAAAAAAAAAAAGATTTATTCTTGATTTATACGTTTCAAAACATCCAAACTGCCGACTTGTGCACCTGCACGCTTGCCCAGTGTCAACTGGAACCTCATCAGGATAAACTATTGCAGAAAATGGATGGATGGATGGATGAATTATTGATATAAACCGATGGAAAACAAATTTTATATGAGAAAATATTCCACCAAGCCGGACAACTTTTCCATTATTGTTGCTTCAAGAAGCCTAAAATGTGTTGTGCATACAACCGTAAAATACATCTTTAATTTGTTAATATTAATGTAATTCTATGCCATCCATGCCCTTTTAAGTGTTTCAATTGCACTTAATAAAGTTGTACCTCCGTTTGAGTATTTTGATTTACGATAAAAAGATTCTTCAAAAAATATGCCTCGCGGTGATTTGAGTTACCAGTCTTTTTTTTGCTCGATTCACTGATTTTTCTGGATACGAATGAGTACCTGTATCTCATAAGAAACTTGCTTGGATACGAGTGCTCTGATTTGGTTTACAAGCATCCTGTTTCAGCAAATGGAAGCCGCGAGCGAGGGCTTCCTTTGTGCGCCCCAAGACTAGAGCGGAAAACAAATGGATCTCAGGTCAGCCTCCCTCGTGTTTGCGCTCAGTTAGCGTCATACACTCACAGAATAGTATCCGCGCGCTGGAGCACGCTTACGTTTGGAAGGAATCGAGTGAAACAAAGTTAAGTGAGCCAGAATCTGCCGGCTTTAATGTCATTTATCATCGCTATTTATTAGTAAAGTTACTTTTACTCTGTATAAAAAAACATGGAAAATCATTTTTATATGAATATATTTGGGATATGGAACAAAATGATTAGATTTCCATTCATTTGAATCAAGAAATTTGATTCTGTTGACAAGGTTTTTGGCTTGCGAGCAAGGTCTTGGAACGAATTAAGCTCGTAAACAGATGTACCACTGTATAAGATTTTAATTTTGAAACACCACATTGTGTACATGGCATGTACACAATGTGGAAAAGATAAAATAAATACATCTACCCTCAAACCTCCACAGATTTACCCGTAAATCATTTGGGACATTTTTACCTACATACTATGTTACATATGGTTGTCAAATCCTGAATTTGCTGAAAATTTCAGGTGAAGGCATATCTTCAGTAAGTGACTTAATAATTACTCAGAACTTCATTGTTGGTGCTGTGGCTGATAAAATCAGTGTCAGTGTGATGTGACAGGTTGATTATTTGTTTCTGTGGTGGCTGTAATGGTGTGCCAGTTAAATGTTGCTGCAGCAAAGAACTCTGTCCTGTGCTAGAGGAGATAAGAAAGGACACAATGATCCTTCTTGACACAAACTCAGGAAGGACTTTACTTGACCTTAAAACGCTCCAACAAGAACAACTACTTGTAGTTCATTGTTGATGGTTATTATTATTGAGCAGGGCTTTTACTGTTGAGGTGCTTTGCATTGAAATACAAAGCAGGTTCTGCTTTTACACTGAAGTCATTATCTGGACTGGCAGATCCACATCTGGAGATACATTTGTATTCAGTTTGAATTTGGCCCCACAAGGATGTTCAAGGTTTGACCCTCCTACAAAGCGCAGTGCGGTCAGACGTCATGTCCTGCTTACTCACTGTTCTGTAAGAGTGACACGGACCACATTCTAACCCACAGCTACGACTTTTGAGTTAAGTAAGGCTTAAAACATAAGTCTATTAAACCCAGTTGAGGTCGTCACATCCTTATGCTGTAGTCACTTTGTTATCCTTTCTTTAAACATGTTCTTTTATTGTTCGAATTGGAACTTTATTATACTGTCTTTGCTTTTGTTCTTTCTGTATTTTTTTATTTTATAGTTTGATTGATCTTTTCTGGGTTGAAATATTCCAAACTCCATATATTTCTCCAATGCCTTAATTTTGCTTTAAAACATGGAACTTATGGGGATAAATCTAAATCTGGACCGACAGTTTTCAGCAATTCAGCAATAGCCACTTGATGAATAAAATAACCACCTGCAGGTTTGAGGACAATGATTATGATAGAAGCAGTCAGCACTTGTTTTTACCCTCAAGGTTTTATCTTTTTTTCACCATGCATAATTTCCTGGAATTTTCCAAGATTTTAGTTCTAGGGAAACATATTTGCCAGATACGATTAAAACCTTTCATTTTCACGCTCAACAAAGTGCCAAAGGCAAGGAAACATTAGGAAAAGGATGAAAGAATATACTATGTAGACCTTTGTTTCAATATTGGTAAATGCTTGCTAAAATGCAGTATAATAATAATATTAAGTAGGCCTATGCTGTCGTTCCTCACAGAAAAAATATATCCTTGAAATGCTCCCAATCCCCTGCCTTGTACAAGCAATCCCCCTGATTAGGTTTTGTCCAAAATACAAAAAACAAATGCTCCTCCTAGTAAGTACGATATTAACTTGGGAGTTAAATATGATATATAAAAGGTACTTTTTCTTGAGTCTGTTTATATTCACCAAATTTGCCCTAAATCAGACCAACGGTAACAAAACAGCACAAACGGAATGAGAACTGACTGGAGAAAATGTCAAGTAGATCAGAATGAACAATCCAGCAGCAACCCATCATGAAGTGCACAGATGTTGTACAATTAACAAACACTCTATATTACATGGCAGAACCACCTCCCGGTGTTTTCAAGCAAATCCACATTAAAACGGGGGGGACATGCTCAGGCTTTAATGAGATCCAGCTCTCAGACAGCTGGAAGCTTCTTTGGGGATTTTCAATGCAGATTTTTCCCCCCATGAATATCTCAAGATTCTGAGATTATTATCTCTATAACTGTAAAAAACTGAGAAGGTTTTGTTTCCTCCAGAATATGTATTATACTACTGGACATTTTATAGTTCTCTCTGAAAAAGAAAATAATCTCTGGAAACTTTCTGTTTGCCGCTTTGAGCTGGTTTGACTGATGACAGAGAAGCGATCCACTGTAACCTAACCTGACTCAAAGCCTGAAAATCATACAAAAATCAGTGAAGTACGTCAACATTAATCTCAGGCGTATTTATTATCTAATTCCTTCACAAAATTGCAAAGACCAGAAATATTACCAACCGTGATAAAAATGGATTTTCATTCATTATTATTAATAATATTAATAAGAAACCAATGTTTTTTGACAGTAACAATGCTCACCACACGAATCATGTAAAAAAAACAACAACAATTGTTCTATGTCTGTTTTGTTACCTGCCTGGTTTTTGTTTATCTGTTATGTGTTTGCTATAATAAAATCAACAAAATTCTTAATTAGAATGAAAAAAAATTGTTCTCAGATACAGTTTTCCGATTTGATTTATTTCGGTCATATTTTCATTTCTTCTATTCTCATTCGTACACATGTATATTTACATATTTAGAACAAACAAACGTTCATATACACATACATACACAGGCTGAAGCAACAGCTTATTGTGCCTATAACTCTTTACATAGTAAATTTTTTTTTTTAGATATTCTCCAAAACTAACAAAAGCAATTACTCTCCAAAAGTCATTGGCAAACAAACAATCAAACAAACAAACCAAAAAAACAACCTCGGTCATACTTTTCAAATTATATATGTACTTGCAAACAATCATAAGTACAAACATACACCTATACAAACACATACCATATATACAAATAAACATAGATATGCATATATATGTATACGGTATAAACAAACTACATACATTTTATTTTCTTTGATTTTCATTAATTATTATTAATAAGGAACCAAAATGCAAACCCTCAATTCAAAAACTTTACGTAACCAAAAATAACCCATTACATCCTTCAGTAGCCCTTCAGGAAATAAAAGTAACATGTATTCATGTATTATATGGTGCTTTCACACTGCATTTGATCCAGGCTCAGACCTTCTCCCGATGTCGGGCCAAAGTCCGGCTGATTGATCTGGACCTTGATCTAGGAGAAGTTTCACAGTTTAAGTCTTTTAGTTTTTAGTTTAAGAAAATGATCTGCATGACTTCATAAGTGAAACTTTTTTTTTTTTAACTGTTATGTCGGTAACTTGTCCTTGGAAAATTCTATAATAAGAAGAAGCTCACTAGTTTTTGAATTGGAGGCCAAACCTTTTGTTCTTCTTGTAGCTCTCTTCCTCATTTGGTCAGGATGCACTTGATCTCTCCACCTCTCCGTGAAACAGAAAGCTCGATGCAGCAAAGTGACGCAAACTCTTTGGCTTTTGTTGTAATTCTTAGAAATGTAGCTAATTGAGGGATGGAGTTTAAATAGACAAAAGCAGATTTATGGTGTCGTTTACAGAGAGAAAAATTAGATCGTTTTATCATAGCACAACTCCTGGAATGTGTGGAACAAAACAGTGTGAGAGCCTCCGAGGGCGATATTTACTTTGCAGGATGGAGTTTTCATTATGCAAACTCTCCTCCGAGCAGAGCATAAATAATCTCTCTTGTGAGGTTAAAACAGCACGTGGTGCCAAAGAGTCAACATTTCTTCTTTCGAGCCACAAGTACGAGGTCTACTGAGAGGTGTTTGTGCGTAGAGCTGTGTGCGTTTGATTCGGGTCGCGTCTGAATGCTGAGATGCTGGAATGAGTCAGCCTGCCAACCCGGCCGGTCCACTTGTGATGAGCGAATGTAATGGATCCTATTTTTAGCCGAGCTCCTACTGTGTCGACTGGTCGACTTTGAAGACTGTTCCTTCCTACACACATCTCAGGTGCTCCAGTTCATGGCAGAAAGGCCTGCAGAAGTTAATAAGTGAAGGTTTATTGGTCTGCGTAAAGACTGCTCTTCAATAGTGTAAGAATTTTTCTAGCCATGAGTTTATTTCTATTTCTTAGACTCATGTTGACTATCATGCTATAACTTTGTGCTGCATGTAAAGTAATTACATCTCGGAGAAGTTGGGGACATTATGGACTTGTTATCGCTGTGTCCCCTGCTGCAGATTGGTCGTTTTAAACGCAATAACTCCAAAAGGTATTTCATTGATCAATCTCAAATTTCATCACCCACACAAACCTTTAGTGCGAGGAAGAACTTCATTGATTTGTGGAAAGGTTGGGATTATTTGTCTGACCCTAGGGGTGGCTGTATTGCCAAACGTTTTTCCACATTTATTGCATAAGAATCGACTCAAGGAGATCTATCTTGCGTATTTCACTATAAGAGCTCATATTTTACTCACTGGTGGGGAACATTATCAGAAAAAAACACAATTATTTTGGGACATAACTCAAGAGTTAAATCAGATGGATTGCCTGTACAACGCA
The DNA here is from genome assembly GCA_037951165.1 of Lophius americanus. Classification (NCBI taxonomy): domain Eukaryota; kingdom Metazoa; phylum Chordata; class Actinopteri; order Lophiiformes; family Lophiidae; genus Lophius; species Lophius americanus. The sequence goes on along the minus strand of JBBDHG010000008.1, from coordinate 10,132,567 downwards.
ATGGATTGAGGGCTTTTTCGGGGTTACACCCTTGAAGTTAGTGAAGAGAATTCTAGTCTAATTATATGTTTTTAATTTTACAACAGCAGAATCTGTGGCGCTTACATTAAGATAGAATAAAAGCTTTAGCATAGGGCAAATAAACAATGACCTGCAGTATAAATAATGGAAATATAAGAGCTCGACACACAAGCACAAAGCTTCATATAGATATATATAATTAAACATTAAACAAGCATTACAGTGGAAATAAAATGTACTATTCATGCAATATAACATGGCCAATAATACCTCTTGATTATAAAAGGAATAATAATAAATGCATTCCCTGAAACAAAGATAGAAATCCTACAGAAGAATAATTGGAAAAATAAAACGACCAAAAGTGAGTGAAGCCCACAAGTTGAGCAGCGGTATAGACATCTCATTCTCCCCACCGGCCATCAGGCACAACCACTCCGAATCTCCGGTCTATTTAAGCTGCAACATTTCAGGAGCTCTCCTTCTATCTGCAGTGAGACACGACTTGTGATGTCTGAGGGCATTTCTATACAGCTCAAAAAACGCATGTATATAACATGTAAAATTAAATAAAGTATAATTAGATGCAGTCAGGCATATAATGGAATCGTCAGCGCCGCCGCCCCAGCGCCCTAAATTAAAGACAAAAGGAGATGGTAAATTTGAAGTAGTGGCTCTCACACTTTAGAACTCTCTCCCTTTCCTTCCTTCCTGAAGCCTCCGTTCTTATTTCTCTGGTGTTGTTTGTGACCGACACTAACGACATTGTCGTTTACAGTCATTCGTGAGTTTGCTGTTTCACCTCGATTATTTATCTTCTACTTCGCCTTGTTTTTATTTGTTGATTGTTTTTATGGACAGTTAATTTCTTTGAGAAATACTTTGTGAGACAATCTCTGCAGAAAGTGCTATACTAAATTAATGTAATACTTTTATTATAAACTTGCTAGTAGAGAAACTTGAATAATTTTATTCGGAATGATTTTCACTGAATGCATAACTGAGCTGAGGTGATAATAAATTTTCAGGTCATTACTCCCACATTGTTAATAATAATAATAATAATAATAATGTAACCTTTATTAACCTCATACAGTCCAAAACAATTCAACACTGTGAAATTATTCCTCTGCGTTTGAGGCATCCCTCTGCAGGCTCACTGTGAAGCATATCACATAAGCATTATTTTACATTAAATTGTATTGTTTGTGTTTTCTTTCTTTGTTCTCTCTAATTAAAGCTTCCGTGGTAAGGCTGAAACAAGCCGCATAAGCTTTTAGAGAATAATTTAGGAATACAAAGTTCCCGTCTCTCAGCAGAGTAATTATCCACCCTGCGGTGCCACTGTGCCAGGAATGATGCCATTTTTAAAACAACCAGTATTATGGCCATAAATAGGTATACAAACAAACACACACACACACACACACACACACACACACACACACACACACACACACACACACACAGACACACACATCCAACCAATTCCAAATGACAAGGAAAGGTTTTAATTGGTCAGTTATTCCAATGCAACACCCATCCATTTAGGACACTTTAACTGACACCTGCACACAGAACCAGAGTAACCCCGCTGGATGATGGGTAATATCGTCTGGGTTTGCTGTCAAATCTTCTCTATGGCTGTTTTACTGGCAGCTTTTTTGTTTCTTACGTAGAAGAATTCCTGTCGCCCACATGAACCGCTCCTACCGATGCTGCTTAACAGAAACAACCATTAAGATTAATGGGACATGAGGAACGTGCGGCAGAGTCGTCTATGCTGTGTCTCTACGAGTACAATTTGTTTAAAGGGAACAAAGTCCTTTTGCAAGACAGAGCTGTGAAAAACAGCTGACTTTTTAATGATAATAGTGAGGAAATTCAGGATTTCACTTGAGGTTAATTACTCAACCATTTGGAGTCTTGTGCTATTGTTATTTTTTCTTAAATATTCCACATTAAGAATTGGTTTGCATGTCAATATGTGGCAGTGACATCTCTTTTCAGCACCATATCACTTGTTTTGACCCTTATAATTTTCTATTCGAATATTCACATTCTTTAACAAACTGTTTTAACATTCAAAAACAAAAGCATACATAAAAGGTAAAAACGGATACAACAGAATAGCTTTTTTACTGTAATAATCAAAAACATGGTCAATGACACATTTCAAAGAAGAAAAATGAATATTGAAATGCAGACATGGAACAAACAATGGCATTTGCAAAAGCCAAAAGATGATTGGACGAGATGTATAACTCTATATATCTGGGTTTAATTTGTCCATCAACAACAACCCAAAACCGGCAGATTGTTTCAAATCAGTCTTTTAGGCACTCTTGACAAAGATTCATTTGTATTTGGAGCCTTTTATATTTACAATCTTTCATTTTTTCCCATATTTCTGTCTGAGTTTAAGCATAAGTTTTCAGCTAGAATAGAAAGACAGAATCACAGTGATAATCACAGTGAAGCATTGCGATAAGGTCATGTGATCACCAAATCTGCAAGATATCCCAAACAGTTGACAGAGATTTTGCAGAAATAACATGTCGGGATGTTGAGGCATTTTGAGGCAGATCTTGTTAGATGTTGCCATGGTCTGAATTTTTGCTCATATCTGACTTTTTCATGGCACTGTGAACTACCCAAACCAAAGGGAATCTGATATTTTCCAGTTTTGAGTTGATCCACTTGCATATGTGGTCCTGAATTGGACAACGGTCTGATTTTTTGCAATATAACCTCATTCTGAAATATCTTTGAACGACTTTGACGTCATCTTCCATCAATATTCGTCAACAAAGCTGCACTGGCAGAAGTCACTTTTCACCCATAAATATCTCTACAAACAGCACTTTAACACTTCACTTTAAAAGGAAAAGCCTTCAAAATAACTTCAGTGGTTTCTACTTGAGCGCGTTTGACGAGTTTTTTATTGTGTTTTTGCAAATGTGGGTCAGTGGAGGGCCGTGAACTGCTCATACATACATTTTCAGTTATTTGAACAGCACATTAGTTTCACTACTGTTCACATTTGTGTTTGCAAAATGAATCTTAATATAAATGACATGTTCTCCTTCTCCATCATCCATTAATTCCGTATGGACACCTCATCAAATGTTATCTCTATTAGATCATTTTAAGGGAGTATTAGATTCCGGGGACTCAAACATTAGTCCACCTGTTGTCATCCATATTTGATAAAGATGACATTGCATGTCCCACCCTTTGTAGAAACGATAAGATTAAGTTATTTTCCATCAGGATAGGAGGAACTGAGGAAACACAAGGTTACAAATGTGTGTAATAACTATACAGCTGTGTGGGTTTGTGTGTGTGTGCGGGGTTGTGTGGGTGTTTGAACTTGAGATTTATTATTCCATTGAGACTCTGAGGAGTGCTCTATTACATGATCATCCGTTATTTGTCCTTTTCTCCCATTTTTTCCGTATCTAAATAAGACACTGGACCAACTTTCCATTGACTGAGACTGAGAGGTTCGTGGCCCACAGATGTTATTATCAGCGTGTTTATGTGTGTCTCCGTTGGTTTGTCTTCAGCGACAGAGTTTTATACAGTCATGAGTCACTCTCTCTCTCCAGGTGCTCTTTGGACGTTCCCGGAGTTTTTTTATGGCATTTGCTGATGAAATCTAGACTGAGTCACCCTGAGTGGGATTAGCACCAGGTCAGACAGTGAGACTGACATACAGGGCAGTCAGTTAGCTTGGAAAGGTCAGTTTTTGATGACTGCTCAGAGTGCACCGACCACTCCTGATTACTTTTTTATTAACTGCTTTGGCATTCGCTTAAAGTCAGTGTCTGGGCAAAATACCAGCTGGTGTTTGATCCCACACTGAGTACTGGCGTTTTCAAGAATTCAGCCCCCTTAAGAAAACAAGACATGTCTTTGTGCTGCAAGTATGGATTGTTCTACCAACTATTCTGCATTAATATTTTAATCAATGAACAAATAGTCAATAAAATGAGGCAAAAGTTTAAATCTTACATTAGTCCAAAGATTTATTTTGTGATCTAATAGGATCTGTTGTTCAAATCTGCCGACACTTTTAATCAGAACAGCTGTGTTGAATAGCATCGATTGATCCGAAATAACGTTAAACGCAGAAACTCCTCATCACATGATTCATCATTAAAATCACACTTTTGTTATAGTGGGATTTATCTTCATAATGGTTGTCTTTTGAAGTTTAACCGCCATTTTTGGTTTCTCACTGTTTTCTTGGACTGATTGATTCTTACGTTCAGAACATTATGTATAATTCTTGGAGCGTTTGTATTAAAAACATACTCTCTGCTTTGGTCCGGTTTATGGCAGCGGCATGTAGCACCTAAGTTGGGATGCTGGGAAGGTTTAAATGGTGCAGTTGTTCTTCTGATTGGTTTATAAAAAGGTTTAAACTACCAATCTGCCACCAAATGTCATCAATGTCATTCGTTTTGGGCATTTTTACTCTGAATGGGTTGATTTTGTACAGAATTTTCATTCTGATTAGGGTTTTACATAAGTTATGCTCAGAATAAAGGAGTCCATGTATATCCACCGATTGACTTTTGTACTAAAGAAAAAAAGTAGAAAAGTTTAGAAATTAGTGTACATTCATAATGGGTGGAATCTCCTGGGCTTCCTAACCCAACAAATTACAAAATGAATCTTCATGTTTGCTGAGGAACTGTGGAGCCCAGGATGGAGCCTGGCAGTCTGGGGACCGGACCTCTAAGCTTTCCATAAGTGGACAAGCGCTTTTACCTCCAGAGCCGCAGTCCCACCAAAAACAGTTTTTGCTGATTCTTATTTATTTAAGTTTTTGTTTTTCAGTAAGAGTGATCTGTAGCTCAAGAAATGCCACATATCGGCTAAATTCACCGACTAAAATTTCTTCAAGAAGAATTCTCCTGCTGTTGGCATTATTTTGGGATCCAAGTTCTATTTTTGTACAAACTCATACATGTTTGATTTACTGGGAGTGAATTTGTCTACCCAGAACAGAATGAATGCTTTTCAAAATAAATATGAGCATTAATGAACCCAAGCACTCGTTCTATGCTTCCACTGCCAGGAAGGCTGCTCAGACATAAACTCTGTTCCTGACAGGCATATTGTTGCGCTTATTGAAACCAACAAATCCAACACCAGTCAGAGTTTTATGTCCAAAAGTTTTCGAATCATAATTTCACAACCGTTGGACGGATTTAGTCCAAGTTTGGTGCATATGAATAAACTCGAGGATATCTATTTATCATATCTGTTATATTCTACTCTAGGTCATATTTTAACCTCATATTTATTTGAGGAACTCAATCTGGGGGATTGCTTGTAAAATGCAGGAGGTTGGAGAACTCTCTTGGATATACCCTTGCTGTCGGGGACAACAGCGTAAGCCTAGTTGTGTTACGATCGGGCCTACCTGATCTGTGAATTCAAATGTTCTTCTGTCACTAGATTTTTACACACTGTAAGTTTTGTGACAGCTCTCCTTGTATATAGGCAGGTGAAATATCAGAGTATTTATTCACTTGCAGGGGACAAATGATTGTGAAGCGTTGGGAGCAGAGGCTCCCCCAAGTATCAACCACATGCCTGTCACTCCAGTCCTCAAAGTTTTGGACCATATCGCTTTCCTCAGGAAATAAAAAAATACACACAAATAAGTTGAATTCATGTTATGCCCAAAACACACCTAACTGAAAATAATGCTTATTTTTTCATCATTTAAATAGCATATAGGAGTTAAACATGCCTTTATTGAACGTCTTCATCATCATTGAATTTAAAGATTTCCCTTTAGAGAATTTAAATAGGCCCGTCACAGTTAAGTTATTCACTGTTGCTGAAACCCTTTTGCTTTTGCCTTTTCTTGATTGATAATGATCATCCTTGTTTTTTTCTGAGTCTTGCTGCACGGGCTATTCTGTCAATCTCATGAAAATTCAATAGATCAGCCTAAATCCTGAATGGATGATATAATCAACCTCTAACAGCCGCCAGCAGGAACATTTTTTTCTTTTTTCTTTTTTTTTTTTAAAGCCTTGGTGTATTTTATAAATGGAGTTTTCATGGACTAGATTTGCTGCTTGGTGTCTCATGTACACCGACACCAAAGGATGTCCATTATTACCAGTTCAGCAGCTGGATTAGCTGAGCCCTCCACTTGTCGGACCCATACTGTAACAGTGCACTCCCAACAGTTGTTAGCCCAGGCTTAATACAATATAGGAAGAAAAGGAGGAACATCCATCATGGTATAGTGAAAGAAGAGCCCTAAAACTGCCATAAAACTCAAATTAGCATTTTCATGAAATTTGAAACTTCATAAAGAGGTACATAAGTGTGTGTCTCCTCTGGTTGGTTTAGGAGAACGCGGTCTTCTCTGCCAGGATTACGATAGTTCTCCCTCCAAAAGCTCGTCAGGGCGGCTCCACTTTTTGGCATTGAAACATGACCCTGCCTGGAGGGCAACAATGATGGCAGCTAGATTGTGCCCCACCAACAGACACAGATTTGATTTCAGCCCTCAAATAATCCAAATCTGTGTGACTGAACTTGGTAGAGAACTCTGGAGCGATTCGGTCCAGATGCCGTGAAGTAATTTTGGTCACTCCTTAACATGCAGGAGAAACAGAAGGAGAGTTATGAGTAATGAGGGGTTGATTGGAGGGGGCCTCAGACACACAGGAGCAGGTAGATAATACAAAGGAATTAAAACAGGGTGTTCAGAATTCAAGGTAGGATAGTTTTTCCATTAGTAGAAATGAAGGACTTGCCTTTAGCCTCTTCTACTCAGTGGTAATTAGCAACTATTTCTCTCAAGGTTCAACTAAGCAGGAGAAGTCATTATTTCAAGGTGTTTTTCTGTAGTTCTTTTTGAGCTGGTATTTCATTAACTGAGTATAATTAAATGATAACACATATCATGTGACAAACAGTAAAGCATTTCGCTGTTTGTCCAGAAGCCTCCATAGGACAGGTTCATGCCGTCAGAGGTCCTGGTTGGGGCTATCAGACGCTGACAGGCACTGGCTCGGGTCGCCTCCTTCGGCACTGTACTCTACTCTGTGGTTTAATGGGCCTCTAAGTGGGGAGACAGGCAACAGATGCTGTGAGGACAAAACCACACAGCTGGATCATTACAGACAGACTCCAGGCTCTGACATCTGGCTAATATTTGAAATGACTTTCTGGAGAGTGTGTGAGCAGCGAGTTTGTATATTTAGAATCACTCTTTTCTTTTTCTCATTTCAGCTAATTATCCAGTTGGTTGGTTGGTATTAGAAGCCCACTTGAATTTAATTTGTGTCAACAGTTACAACCCTTACAGAAAAATACAGCCTTGCTATATTTCAGTGACGAAGAATTATGCCAGATAAAAAATTTACTCAATTAGTTAGTTGCCAAAATACAGCAATTTTATTCACACCATAACTAATACCCTTTTACATGTTTCAATCACACAAACACCTGTGAGGTATTTACTTTCAATGATCTATGCTATTAAACAATTTGGTAACCCATCGTTTTATAATCCCCTAATTACAAAATAAGTACTCGGTAAATATATGGTGATAATTATCTATTATTGATTATTACCATGTATTAACTGGGTAAATACCTTGCAGTTAGAGGATGTAAAAGAAAGGGTTACAAACATTTGATAAATTGCTATACTTGATTTATACAACGTTTGCAAGTGTAACCTTCTTCACCAACAGAGATATTTTTTTATTCCTAAATTGAGTCAAATCACGTGAATTTTAATCATATAGCGCAAAATCACGAAAAACGTTATCTCAAGCCACCTTCCCACATGAGCAACCCCTTGACAAGAGAGGGAAGAAGAAAAACTGTCTTTTAGCAGACAAAAACCTGGAACAGATCCCGACTCGGGCTGGACAGCCTTCAGCCTCGACCGGCTGGGGTCGGATAGAGAGAGAGTGATGGAGATGACAGAAAACAGGGAGAGGGGGAGAAAAGACACTGACATACACATCAACAATAATGACGCAGCATTAATGAGATGGCTGCATTTAGTAGTAATTAGGACAACTTTTGGTAGTGAAAAAAAAAGGTAAATTCCTTTAAAACATACACAACCCTGCCCTCCAAAGGCGAAATAAAAAGACAAGATCCAACCAAATGCTACATGCATTGTTGCAGATGTGGCGGCTTAACCGGCTTTTTATTTTTGTAAGTACAAATATATCGCGGTGAATGTCATGGCAAAGAGTTCCAGAAAATTCCTTAGACACAGAAATAATCCAGAAAATGCAACTTTTGTAGTAACCGCGGATGTGAATGCCGGATGTTACAGGCCGTCAGCCGGTCGCTGCTTGAAATGATAAACAGGTTTATTGAATCCAGAGTGACGCGAGAAAAAGAAGGATGTGGATGAATCGATGATGGACAGATGGATACTGGATCTGCGTCAGTGTCGGAGAATGTCTTTATTTTGAAGGCATAGGGAAATAATATAATATTCATAACTTGGTATTTTTTGTAGATTTTCAGCTGAATGTACTATTTTTTTTTTTTAATGTTTGTTCAGAAAAAGCCTTATTTAATCTCCATATAGTGGGTCTGACAAAGACACAGAGGGATTCCGCGTTTTAGGTTGTTACTCTCTTTTGACAATTGGAGGATCATAATTTTAATTAAAAACAAATTAAAGCGAGCGCCAAGCCTCGCCATCACATCAAAACATGAAGAATTGTCGCTTCCCGGGATGGCAGGCTAAGAGCGCATCCTCTCTCCTACTGGGGAGCGATCATTCCAAACCGTCTGCAGCCTGTCCATCTTCATCGATATATGCCGGTATAGAGGGACGGTATAAAGGGACACTCTATACCGTGTGCACAGCGACGCTCTTCTTTTATTGTAAAATAAAAACTTCAATTCAGGGATAAAAAAAAGTCAGGGATTTCATGGAATCTTCATCACCGCGTACGCCGCCGCAGATCCTCTATGTTAAGGCAATAACTGAAAAAATATTTAATGGATCATTTTCAAATTCATACCCAGTTTGACCTTAGTGCAAGGAATAAATGGATTTATTTTGGGAAATGTTTGTTGTGTATTAGCAACACTATACTAATCTCCAAAAGTAGTCATGCAATAATTTCTCAACTGTTGGTCCAATTTAGTTTCATTAAGTTGGTGCATATCAATGACAAATCAAAGAGTTATTACTTGTATTTAAATCATGTTTTACTCTAATAATTCATATTTTATCTCCTAGGGGCAACTTCTTGTGAAAAACATTGTTTTACAGGCATAACTTCTGAACCTTTGGTCCAATTTAGTCCCGACGTGGTGCGTATGAATGAACTTGAAGAGATCTGTCTTGTATATATCATATTCTACTCACTGGGTGGAGCTTTTTTTTAAAACCGAAAACACGGTCTTTCAGACATAACTTCACATTTAATATTAGGAGTTCAATCAGGGGGATTACTTCTACAAAGCAGGGGATTTGAGGCTCTCAGGGATATACCCTTGCTGTCGGGGATGACATCATAGACCTAGTTCTCTGCATGTTACAAGTTGGAGTAGTTTTAACTGGATCCGACATTCATTTCTGTTAGTATGTAACTGAAATGATTTTTTTGAAATCTGTTTCATTTGTGAGGGATGTCAAAGACAACTACACAGTCAAAACTGCAACTACTTGAGCACATTTCAAGGTCAGACCAAACCTTAATGGATAAAAGCAACTCATTTAGAGATTCCCAACAGCTTGAAATGTTTATCGTGCCAGGCACTGTGTGAACCAGGACTCATTTTGGTGACAGCTTTCAGCGCAATTTACCTCTGATTCTGCCTTTCCCAGTGAGAATACAATAATTTGTGACTGATTTGAGGAGCTCCCCTGTTGGTTAATTTATTGTGAAGTGACTGCCTGATAAATCTCTCCATCATTCATTTAGTCAATGCAATAAAGTTCCTCTAAATCTTAATTTCACGAATTCAATTGCTCACAAACATTTCTTTTAAATGCAGTCCTTTATTTTGCGCTCTGCAATTGAATATCTCAAAAAATCCATTAGCTGATCTCTTTAACGTTGATTGGACTGCAAAGAGTCCCCTGTGACAAACTCTCATTATAAATAAACTTAACAGGATTTGGTGGAAACTTGAGACAAGCAAGCAGCTTCTTTCTCGGCAAGCAGAACTTTCTAACATGGAATTTTTCAACCTGTATGCTCTGACAGAAAATAAAATGTGGAAGACAAATTTTATCTTTTGAATGTTAATTTTAATGCAGATTCAGAAAAAAAATACCTCTAAAATTCCTGGTGTTGGGAACTATAAATCTTGAGAATTGTGCAGCCTTAGAGTGTTTCTAGGTTTTGTGTGTGTGTGTGTGTGTGTGTGTGTGTGTGTGTGTGTGTGTGTGTGTGTGTGTGTGTGTGTGTGTGTGTGTGTGACACCAACTCACAATGATCTCCTACCTTTTTCGGAGTCCAGGAGTCCATGAGCCAAGATGTAACATTTTGCTTTCTCTGACTCAAAAATGAGACATCCATGAAATAAGTTTGTTAAGGTGTAACCACAAAACTATTTTTAATAGATAAATTATTAAAACATTTGTAAATCAAGCAAATAAGCTTTTCAGCTTGTTTTTGGAATAACTTGATATGTATCTGTGACCAAATTGATGATTCCCCTCATTAGTGTTTATTTTTACCTTCATGCATTCATCATGCAGCAATTTTTTCATGTGCCTGAACACGTTGGGGGTGTTGCTTCTTGGCCTTGACACAACTAAAAACACTCTTTGCATGTCATTTCTGTTTGGATAACATCATTCGGACTCTGAATACCTATAAACAACAGATGATTATCTGCTTCAAGGGCTAAGCCCTTCACCTTTTCTCATCTAGAAATTTGTTTTGAGTGTCACCTATCTGTTATATATTAGTGATACTCATATTGTTCCTCATCGGGATTGCATCCAGAAAGTGTTTGTAGGAGCAGCATGGTGCAGAAAACCGATGTGACTCAGATGACAGTTGTATAAGTGGAGCTCTATATGAGCGGAGCATTCATTTTTTATTTTCATCAATATTTCTTGATCATGTTTATTTATTGTGGGAAGCCAAGTTTAAATTCAATTAATTTTGAAACCCATAGATGAAAGGTCGTCTCGACATGATAGGATTGCAGATCTGTCTTCATGCTGTTCACACCATGACTCTTAAAGATTTTTCAAAATGTTTCACTTCTTAAACTTTATTTATCCAAAATGTTTATTTTTAGATTTGTTGACCCCAGAACCTTCGTGCTGTGTGGCGACAGTGCTAACCACTGTGCTAATCACATTTAGTCTACTTTCATTAATACTTGTTGGGAACAAAGTCTAAACTTGAATTTTAAACTTATTTTACCTTGACTAAATGATCCCAAATTCAGGAAGAGATTACATTCTATAGGAACTTTTTTTGTCTTTCTCTATCCTGGATCATATCCTTTAATAAAGTTAAGGAGCTTAAATGTTTGTATTTTTACTGGCTTCAATAACTGGCTTTGTTTTTAAGTCACTGCAATGCACTCGTCACTGATTTGACTGCAAGCTGAAGTAATGAACTGACAGCATGGATTTCTGAGTGGTGCTTTGACTTAACCCAGGCTAAACACATTTTGATGTCCATTTGTTTTTATTCTAAAAACAACTATGTGGCTTAGTTTTACATATACATTTCGGTAAAATCTAAAAATTTTAATATTTATTAGAGAAATACTAAAATTATAAGGATTTCACGTTGGCATTATGGGACATGTATTACATTTATAAAAAGAAACTTAACGGAACACTCACCCCAATTTATTCCAGTCTCTACTCATTCCAGAACAACGGAGAGTTTGGCAAAGTTTCTTAGTCCATAAAACATTTCCAGAACATCACGGCTAAACCTTGGATTCTAAATCAAGTCAATTTTAATTGCATGCCATCAAATGACAGATCTCAAAAGCACATTCCAAATAAAGGAAACCCAACTCATTATTTAACATGTATCCAAAAAACTCCCACACGAGCAAACAATTAGTAACACTGGCAAACGTATTTCTTTGAATGAGCAGAAACCTCGAGCAGATCTGGACTCCGTTTTGCAACTCTCTGCCAAGACCATTTGTGTTGAGCAACAGACAGAGCGAGAGACACAACAAGTAAGGAAAATTCAGCTTTTAACAATTCTTCACATCCATTCATTCACAACAATACAAAAAAATAACTTCATATTGTTTGCTCACCTGAATACATACTGTATACAAAAAATGTAGGGTCCAAAATGTATTTTTCTTTGTAACCTCTAAGGTACAAACATTGGTGTACACCCTGTTAGAAGAAGGTGCACAAACATGAAAGTGTGTCCTTGTGCTGCAAATGGAGATCAATCAGGGCTCATGATTCTTCCATATCCCACATGTTTACCTAACGGCTACCTGAAGTCGTATAACATGATAGGGAGTTCTACTGAGGTTGCAGCAACAAGTGTCTCTTCTCTTGTATCTTGTATCTTGACATTACATTATCAGTGCGAGCAGAGCTCTCCGTAGCACGTGTGTCCATATTGTATGTGCACTAGTCTTAATAATGTTTGTCACGAGGGCTAAACAATATAATTTTTAGGCATCCACATAACAATGTACCTTCCATCTATAGTTATCTTGCACAACTTGCAATGTCTGGCAAATTAAGTCAAACACATCATAGAAAAGGAGTACTCTTAAAGTTTCTGTACAAATGGAATACACTTTGAGGTTCTGTACAAATGGAGAACGCTTTACGGTTCGATACAAATGTAGAACCCTTTAAGGTACGGTACAAATGGAGAACCCTGAAGGGTATGCTACAAATGGTGAACACTGACAAGAAATGGAGAGCTCTAAAGATTCGATTTGAGCCACAGAAAATGACACTGTATTTAGTGAACCATAATTGTTATACCTATGCTATAAACACACTTGTAACACTTAAATAAAGCAAGTGTTTATATCAACGCAAAGGAAAATTTCGGTAGAGATAATACTTAATATAGTGCTTATCTATGGAGTGAAAGTGGATCTTGAAAATAAAATCAACAAGTCACTTTAAATTGAGATCATACAGTGTGCTCTGTATAATCACACCGCCCTGATGGTCCCAGAGCCATAGAGACTCAGTAAAGTGCACAGTATATGAAGTAGAATATCTTTATTTGCAGGGGTGACTTAATTACCTCCATGAGACGGCTTTGCTCACAGCAAACAGGAGCTTAGCTGTGAAGATTAACTCCAAATTGAATCTAAACCATCCTGAACCTCGCTACTCGTAAAGCAGCTTTACTGCACTCTTTAACAAACACAGTCCAACCCCATGATGCGACAATCTGGAGGTCTGTGCTGGTATGGATGTACAGGTAGTGCTCCTCTTTAGTCTGCTCTTGTGATTTCATTTTTGTCTTTTGAGAAATTTGTGATAATTTATCTTTCACTTTCACACCATTTCCACTCAATAAACAAACATCTCTGGCCGAACCTGGTCTGACAATTCTCTACCATAAAAAAACAAACAAACAAGATATACAGGGTATTACTATGCCGTCAATATATTTGCAATTTATCCTGCTCCTTTACAGATTTTGTTCTAATCTCAAACTTCCTTCTCCTCTCAGGACAAATGACCCATCCTAGGAGAAAAGGACTTCATATTTTACATGCTGGCAGTTCAGAAACACAAGCTGCATTGAGTTGACGGATCCAGTTTGAGGTCAAATGTCACTCTCCATAACAGAACATATTCAAGCATTTATTAAAACTTGCCTCAATGATGTTTTAACTTCAGAATATCTGATAGCTAGATATTCACATGTTAGCTCTCCACCTTTTGCTAACAATCTGCTTAATATTTGGTGCAATAGTTTGGACTGCTGTAAGAGAATGGGGGACTGCATATTCCCTTTCATCCAATGAACAGGGCTATGGCTACGTACTGAAACTCCCCACAAACACACAATCCGAAAAATATCCCAGCCTGCAAATAATTACCTCACTCACAGCTGGTGGCACACAGAAACTTGCATAAAAGACGATGGATTTTTGACTGTCGGAGTTCCAGCAGACTCTTTTTGTTTCCAGAGCAGACATGGAGTCTAACAGAAGGAGCTTATGGATGGATTCAGTGGGCTGTTTCTCTCACACTGAGAGAGGAGCCAACTAGAAAGATGTGCAAATCAGCCATTATTCTTTAAAACAACGCTTTGGGCCACCTTTGTCAATTTACACTGAACAAGACATTGGAAGGATAAGGCCCCTCCAATGTGTTATTTTAGATAGCAGCATCCCATCTGATCTACTTTTCTACAAGCAGAAAAATGCAGAACATATAACACAGTATTCTTGGTGTCTAATGTGATTTCTTACACGTGTGTTGAGAAGTGCTTTCAAAACAATACCATGAAACAGCAACAGCGATATTCTTTCTTTATTTATATCACAGTTGATGAAAGCAGGAGCTTTGAAACCTTGCATTGTCTCCCCAATTTTAAAACAATTTTGGTTGCTTTTCCCTTTCATTGAGTCAGCAGGTCTAAAATCTCAGTCACATAAAATATTGTCAAAACATCCAATCCCACTCCTCTCCCGCTGAGCCGCCGACTCATTCCCTTTATATAGGCCTCATTCTCTGTTTCTCTGTTGTCGCTCAGTGGCAGTCCAACAACGACCACCAATTCTAATTTGGTTGCTTTTAAACTGAAACACGAGGTGGTGATAACTTCATGGAGGATCAACCCGCCATGACTCCATTCTAGAACCTCTCTAAAACTGAGGGGGAGCTGAAGACTGAGCTTTAAATATTTTACGAGGTTCAACTAGGAACATTGTGTAAGCTGCTTTCTTAATGGCTCAGGAGTAAACAAACTGTAGCTCCATTAGGACCAATTGTTGTAGCTCAAAGATGTGAAACATAATAACTATTGTCGCTTCCTGTTCCATATTATCACGGTGATTCTTACATTTTTGTCACGTTTAAGTGATGTAATGCACTTAAGATACCCTGTTGCTGAGTGTCCTATTCATGATGCCCTTCCTTAATCTCTTAAAATCATATTTAGGTCCACCTTTGATGTTCCGCCCACTATTTTAACGGCCTAGCAGTAATTAACCTTGTTGTGCTCCTGTCTTTGCTTGTTGTCAATTATTCTCTTGATGTCAGTTGTTACTATAATGTTGTCAGACCTCCAGATGTTTCCAAGGATCTCTAACGGTATATCTTACTGCCAAAAAAAAGTCCCCAAAGTAAGTGAAATATGAACAATTACTATAAAATATGGCAAATACAAGTTAGATCTCCGGTAATGTGTATGTAATATAGATCTCCTTCAGTCAATTTATTTGCACCAATTTTGGATTAAATCGGAACAACAGTTCAGGAAATTATATTAAAAAACAGTGTTTTTCATGAGAAAAATACCTTTTAGTGAGTTAAATATGAACTATTAGCATAAAAAATGATATATACCAGGTAATACTTCTCCAGAAAGTTGAGTTTGAATTTGGACAAACGATGGAGAAAGCGAAGCTGTGAGAACTGTACTGCTTTTATTCACCAACCTTAAATCAATCAAACGGAGTCAGCAGATGCTGCTGTATCTGTCGGTATCCACTGTCTGTAGATTCTCATTCATCCAAGTCATGGTAGTCCTCGAAGTTTGAATTAGAAGCAACAGAACCTCTTTGTAAAGTTTCTAAAATGCTTCACATCTCATCCAGAAGGTAGCCTCACATGGGCCTTGTATTAGAGGGGAAGCCACTTGGATGAGAGCCGACTTTGAGACAAGGATTTCTGGTCTCCTTTGGCGCTCAGTAGTTCTTGCTTTTATTTCTGCAATTTCCTTTCTAATTCTTAGTTTCTCACAGTGTCATCATTTTCCATTAGTATCATCTCCCCTCCGCTTTCCCTGACCGGATGAGAGCTGACAGACTTCGGTAAACCCCCTTAGAGGCCTCGCCCATTAGCTCAGTCATGTGCTCACCTTGCCTCAACTCCTGACTCTGTCAATTATAAAACAGAGCATGCAGTCCTGCTGAGATCCGAACATAGTGCCTAGGAGATTTCAGGCCGGTGGCCAATGAGTCTTATGATGGTATAATGATCTGTTCTGGCGTAATGAATACTCGCTTACACTGGTGTCATGCCCTGCGTTGCCCGAATGTCGGACGGAGGTGAGAAAATGTGCATTACTATGCAATCATGTGGACACGTGAGCTAAAACTCCAGTGTATTTGTATTCTTGGTGATTGTAGGCATTCTTATCGAAGGTAATGAGAGGTTTTAACATTGATGAGACATTTCATAGAGCAGTATGAAAAAATTTACTTTCCAATTAAGAGAAATTGTGTGTTAGAAAAAGAAACCCATTGATGACAGAATTCTACCATTGGATAATCGGTGTATCAACAGTCTGTATAACAATTAAGAATTCAAATTCAAAGTTTTTGGAAACAACCGCTATTTTTAGATGGCTTTGTGGAAGTTTTTTTTGCTCACATTCTCACAAGAAGTTGGGTTGAAAATTCAAGGTTTGTTTTTAATTCATAAGCTAGGTAGGCTGACTGGTTTTGTCTGCTTTGCAGTGGCAGATGGAGTGGGGTGGCATATGGTGGCAGTTGCCACCCTTAGAAGATACCCAACTACCACTCCAGTTTTGGTTCATCTCCTACTTTTCAAAAATGTACAGGAGTACACAACTACCCATGGAAATCTGTTTGGCTCCACCCTTGCTGCTTTGCAGAGCTAAATTTTGCTAAAAGCTGAGGTAACACAGTTTTGCCCTGTCTACTACCATCTACTGGGGCAGTGGGTCAGAGCCATTAGTTCGGAGCCACCAATGGCAAGTTTTGCCGCTTTAATCTCAGAACATCTCTCTGCTGATCCTCAGCCAGCTCTTAGAAAGCAATCTTTCTTCTGCTGTCAGGGGTTGACATTAAATAATATGATTGATGAAGATTAAATACCTCTAAATGAAGTTGGCTGACTGTGGAAACACGAAATCTTAATTGAGGGTTGCTTTGGAAACACAGAATTAACCCTTTTATTGTATTGCTCAATTATTTGGTTTGGTTTTTTTGATTCACTATTTCTGATTGAAAAATGTGTTCCAGTTGACCTAACCTGTTCATAATTTCACCCAGTGGCAGCATTTATATGCTAAAGACAAAGGGGCCAAGGATGGCGTCCTCGGGGAAACCAGAGGTCAAAGGGACCACGGAGGAGGCATCAACGATGGCTTATTGAGAAAGACTATTTCATAAGTAGGATTTTTTTCCCCCGGTATATTAAAGCTTGTGAGTGGTTACTAAACAGAATTTTGAACCTTGATACAACCATTGAAAGTCTAAGAATGGTCAATTAGTTGTCTAAAAACACACTTTACCAAGTTGAACAAATGTAATTGAAATTGAGTATTTTGTATAAAATTAAAATTTTCATCATGAAATAATTTAATAAACCTGATTTTTCTTCCTTTTAAAACATGTTTCAGCAAAAGATGGGTAAGTTATGGTAAATTTAGAGCATTATAAATGCTATAGATATTGCATTAATAAATGCCTAAAAGAAATCAAATGTGCAAAGACATTATAGTTAATTCTTAGAGTGGAAATTAGAGATACAACAAAAATTACAAAACAAAATTAAGATAAAGGTACAATGATGTGAAGTGTGAGTGTCTCCATACTCCCAAGTATTTTCCCTTCAAACTATTCCGCTTAAGTGCTTCATTGTGTTTATTTACTGGAAACCTTTTAGAAAAGTAATATAATGAATGCCGTGCTGAGTAGTTGATTGCATTTCCTCTGCTGCCAAGTAAGGACTAGCATTAAATCACCAGAAAGTATCAAACTTGGCGCTCGCCAAATACACAGCTGCCCAGTCATTGAGAGGAGATGATGGAAACACTTTAATGGATTTATCATGGCGAAGTCTGCAGAGTTTATTGCATCTTGTGTCTTCCAGTGAGCCCAATTGGACCTTAAGATTCAGTGCTGCATTCTTGGGTACCAGATGGCTTCAAACTTAATGCATGGGGGTCACAATGAACCCGATAATCTCACATTCTGATGTCCAGGAGATACACAGGAATTTAATTTTATCGTATTCAACACAGATTTGATATAAGATACCATAGATTCGCTCTGTTTTTCTGTGATTTGATAATCCGAATCCAAAAATGTTTTATATTGAATCTTGATTCTTTATTTTTAAAAACAATGTAGGGAAGCTTATCTCTGTGTTTGTGTGCCCATTATTTTTGCATGTCAAGCATATTTGTACCATTTGGTCAACTCAAAAAATAACCTTATATTATTTCATGAATCCGTTCTGGTTGCAGAGTTGCACATAAATAAATGCAGGTTCGATGTATGCATTAATGCGATTGAGACAATCTCTATTATTCTGTATGGCAGATGCATGTGACTATAAATCTTCCTGACATGTATGTATGCATGTATGTATATAGAGCTGCACATGAAGATTATTCATCGCGAAACTTTCATATGTCATTGAGCTCAGATAGTCTGTACAGCTGACCTTTAACCTCTTATCTACAGCAACCTCTTGGTCATCTCTTCATTTAGCAAGTAGGAAACATGTTGTTTTTTAGCATGCTCTAAGGACTCAGATAACACTGCATGTTGCTGCTAACCTTTCAAGATCCAATTTCTTTATTCTATTTGCATGGTACACATATTTATTAATATAATACTGTTATCAAGAGGTAATGTTAAATAGTGCAATTACTAATCATACTTTGGTTTTCTAAATCCTTATCTAAGTCCACAGTTGTGGGTTTTTTTCCCGATTAGTTACGCTTCTTTAACTGTCAACCTTAATCCACATTTTATTATTTTTGGCTTGTCGGTTTCTTGAATGCATCCTATTCCTAGGAAGGAGGGAGTACATGATTTAATAGTAAGACAGCAGAAGAGCATGAGAAATAAAACACATGGTATATTTTGTCAAACTAAGGTTTTAAGGATATTTAAGGATAACAAATATGCTGTATAGTTAAAACAACAAAATATATCCTTAACTTTGATTATTAGGATTTTAATAGCACATTTATAGGCATTACCTCAAGACAGTTGCATTGTGGATTTTTTGTAACGTTATATAAGACTAGTTACTTTGTTATTTTGTTTATTGTTAGGTTAGTTATTTTATTTTTTGAAGTAATAAAATGTATTCTTCCTGTGGTTCACACAAATACAATATAATATTTAAAACACATTAAGACTTTGAGAATATCAACAAATGAATGAAAAGGAAAGAAATCCATTTTGTATTACGTCTATAGTTCACCTATTTATAAATGGCAGATACAAATAGAAGGATTGTAGTGCATACCTGACAGTACTAAATATGTACAGTTAGCCCCTTTCTAATTAGAACAGAACTAGCAAAACATTTTTTCTGAGTATTTGGTGTTCCTAATTTTGAAATGGAACTTACTTGTGACCTGGGTTAAACATAGTTTGTTCCAGTTTGGTACGGCTCTATACATTCATTTTCCTAGGAAAGTTGCTCATCTGGTGTCATAATTATTTCAACCACTAGTGTGCATTAGTTGTTAGTATCAAATATATATAGTAAATCTTTGTTTGGCACAAGTGGTTCTGGATCAGACTATATCCCAGTCTCCCATCAACCCTCCACCATTTCAGCCAGTCATGCTCCCACACCATTACTTTACTCTCTCCCGTTGGGTAGTGAACGAGGAGCAAGGCAGGAAGCTCTTTGAATGCGCTGTATCTTATTAAGCTCAAGTTTTCAATCGAGCGTACACAGATGGTTCTTCTGAATACTGAATTGCTCCAACTCATTTTAGCAATTGTATTTTTAGTGAGCTGACCAGGATCTGTATGTAGAGCCTGTCTAGAGTAAAATATGAGATCTGTTTTTTAGATTTTCAACTCAAGCTTGGTATCATCCACCAAGACAGAAACAAAGTATCAACTCCTCCTGAAGCATTTTTCTTAATCTCTTTAGTATTTCCTGCAAATACATGCGTACATTATGGTATCATCTGCGTACATAGGCATTTATGTACTAATAAGTAGGGCTGATCATTTTCTGAATATGGAAAAAATTGCATATAAGAGCTGCCTAAGGGAGCTTGCCGGTTGGAACTCCACATTGAAGTGAGTTCATATTTCATAGGGCTTTATGAAAAATACAGTTTTGTCTGTTGCTTGAGTGTTTTTTTTAATACCACTTTCTGCCTTGTTTACACCTCTGTATGAAATCTAGCCGTTAAGCAACTCCCTGATGACTGGAAAACGGTCGGACAGTTTTCTGACATGTCAAAAATTTTGGTTTGCTAACTCAAGCATTTGAACAGTCGACGTATGGCTAGAATGCGCTAGTAATACCTCTTCTTTTCTCATAACGCCTCTGTGAAGTGGCCACTGAGCATCTGTTTTACCGTTGCGCACGGCGTATTATATGGATGATAAATAATATGTAGTCATTAAGTAGAAAGTGCAGTTTGTGGCTGGTACTAAGTGCATGAAAGGAAGAAAAAGAAAGGTTCATAGCTGTCAGAGCGGTGTTAGCTAACAACTTAATTAACTAATACACTATACCATCAAACATATCTTCCTTCCCTCCAATTCCTCTTCATAATCGACCAGCCACGCTGTCCACATCGTCCTCGCCACATACTGGTTCATATACACCGACACTTCCTTTTTTTAAAGATGGTTTGGAACACAGGATTGCAAAAATTATTACGACAGCTAGTTTCTGAGTTTCTTGAGCAAGTATGTATTTGTACTTTTAGCATCGTGCACACAAGTCAGGTTGAAGGATTCTATCCAGATTACCATGATGCAATATAAGTGAAAGTTAGTGGGATTGCATGCTTGTTACACAATATTGTGTAAGAGGATTATGGACACCAGCTTGAATCTGCATATGACAAGTTGAGTGCTTTATGGTAGTAACATGAAATTATGGCAGAACAATCATTCTTATGTTTTAGTGATACTCTTTATTCATCCTATTTGTTCTATCTGGCTGAGCTTTGTCCTAAAATAAATAAAGAATAATTTGCTTCAAAGCAAGAAGGTTGCCTTGTTCACCGGTGAATGGGTGACTAATTACTTGTAGGTGTGAATGGTTGTCTGGCTTTAGTGTCGGCCATGTTATAAACTGATTATTGAAAAGCTTGTCCTGAATCTGGCCAAATTTCTGCTGGAATGGCCTCAGCCCTCTGTGACCCTAAAAGGATAAACGGATATAGAAAAATTCAATGAATTAATGCTGTAAATCAGTTCAAACTAAAGCTCTAACATGCACTTCTGGTGCAATTGAAAATTCTCCTGTACTGAGGTACTTTACTATAGCAGATTCCTTTTATTATAATATTATTGAAAAAAATAAATATTGGAATTAAAAATACTTCCCCGATTTATATTGGGGTTTGTCTTACTTCTTAGTTCTTGCCTTATTTTAAAACTACTTCTATTTTGCTAACTCTAAAATAATGTAATGTTATTTGATAAAATGATAGATGATAGATAACTTATTATTAATGCTGTAAAGAAAGCAGGTGTCAACACCCATCTGCTTAACTGAACCTTTATTGATATGCTTCTTACAAGCTGTTAGTCAGTGGTGGATTGGTGGGTAGATTCCAGCCCATTTCATTGTACATGTCACACCTGTACCCCAATTTGCTCCACCGGGCTATCCACTGCTCTTCAAATCTCTTTACATTGTAGTAATTCAGGTTACAACGTAGAGCGGACGGCCACTTATCTAAAGGTTGCGGATTCATTTCCCGGTCCCTCAAGTCCACATGTCGATGTGTTCTTGAGTAAGATACTGAACCCTAAGCTGCTCATGCACGCCATTGATCTGTGCATGAGTGCGTGGATGGTTACCGCTCCTGATGAGCAGGTGGCACCTTGCTTTGCAGCCTCGGTCGTCATGTGTGAATTCAATAATTTTTGTATGAATGGGTGAATTCTGACTGGCATCGTAAAGCGCTTTGAGTGTTCGAGCAGACAGAAAGGCACAGACAGAAAGGCAAAGTTCATTTAACATTTATTTATGTAATTGTATCTGTCACAATAAAGGTTTCTTCTTCTTACCTTTACTTAAAGGAAAATCCATGCATCCATGCATTTTCATTTAATCATGTATTTATTTGTTTTAGCAATAAATTGAATCACCTAATAACCCAATACATTAACTGAGCCAGCAGGGGCAACAAGTCTGAATTTATTCCAAAGTCTTAGGAAGCGCACAACTGGAGGCTGATGATTCTGATCCGATTCAATGATAATGTTAATGTAATCGACTGAGTCTGTTGACTGCATGACTATTCTTTTTAGTTGATTTTAATAGCTCTGCCTATTATAAGACACAGATTGTTATGGTAATTTGCTAATTTTGATATCCTGTTTGCAGGAAGTCTCTGCATTTATGGTTACATGAATGTCAGCGCTGCAGGCCAGATGCCAGTGATGGAGGAGCTTGTCAGTGAGAGGTGAGTAAATCTAAGGTGGAATAATTGATAGAATAATTAAATCATGACTTGTAGTCTGTCATTGAATGAGAATGCTCAAGTTGCAAAGTAAACAACATATGAAGGCAGAAATTCTCTACATGCTTTCATTTAGTAGAACATTCAACCGTGGCGAACATAGAACATGAAGCTACTTATAAAAAAATGGAGCTAGATAGATGAAGTGATTTTCAGTGGCATGCTTTTCTTGTACACAGCGTTCAAGTTGTAGTTGTGATGTCTGCACTGAAAATGCACTTTTAAATCTATATAGCATTGCTGTTTTTTGTTTTAATTTATTTTCGAGACATTTTTCTTCTCTCATTGTGTGAGTTTACAAAAGATTTCATATAGCAGCTTTCAATTAAAGTCCTAAATTCATCAGCATTTCCCAAATATGGACAATCAGAAAGTGACAAACTTGTTTAGTCCATTTGTTTAATTCTGATTTCTTTTTTACAAAAACCACAAATTTCAAAGTTAACATATTTGTCTACCCAATGTCAGGTTTGGGTATATCCTAGAGATGATTACATTTTTGGGATGTCACTTCATGACCTCACGACATGATGTCAGAATAGAATGTTCTAAACCATCGCAAGATAGGTTACTTTGGGAGGTTTTGTTGCAATAAATAGATTAATGTACAAATCGGGATAAGATTTTGCTACATGAAGTGGTCTAATCGATTCTGATCACAATAATGTCTTCCTCCGGCGTACTGTTGTGCATTAATATCGTGAGTTTGTGTCTTTAACAAGTAAATTCTCTATTCTCTTATGAGTTTACCTGCAGACTTCACAGATGATGCATCTGCATAAGTTGATGAAAAGAATACCGCAGTAAGTGTCATGTGTTTGTACTTTTCCAGCCTGAGCTTTGAGATTTTGGAACTTTTCTGGAGTGATGGTGTATGGTGCTATCTGACACATCTTAAGACATAAGTAATTTAATTTGTACTTGTAGTCACTTACACAGAATTTAGTTTGGTAACTCTCCATCAGCAAGGAAACACAAATAGAACTATTTACTAACACACACAAATGATTTCGACCACCTTGCTGTTTAAAGCACTTGGTTAGCCATTAACTATATACTTCACTTGCAACTTCCATGCTACTTTAGTAGGAAAGGGTTTGTGGTCTTTACTTAGACTTGTACTTTTTACAACAAGAAAACCTTTTTCTGAAAACTGGAGTAACACTCCCACATAATTCCTGGAATCTTTTTAGTTTAGTTTACTTGTCTTCAACATTTTATTGCATTTGAATCCGGATTATGATTGGGTGATGTTACAGGATGGCAGATTACAAATCAAGCAGATGAACATCATCAAAAATGCCGATAAATTATTCAAAGCAATAGTGAGCGGTAAAGCTGCCTTTTGATAACATTTTATAAAAAGAAACCTAAACTTTCTCGATAATGGGAACATTGCTTTTTTCTCTCTTTTCCCCTCTATATTTGATCAAAGCTAATTATATACTGTGGTACTCCATCCTTCAGAAAGCAATGTGGATCCTGGCTTATTCATCTGAACACTTTCTTGTCTCAGAATTTTGTCTGTTACCTGTTTGCAAGACCAACTGGTATGCAAGACCGTTTATCCCCTCTGCAACAAGACTTTAAAATAAACCAACACAGTTGTTGCACTTTATTTATCTTTTTTATCTATTTATCTTATTTCACATTATTGACATGTATAACTCCTTGTGTATTAATCCATATGTTGTTTTCCATATTTGACTGTTTTCCGTATGAGCTGCTCACAGTGAATTGCCCCTATGCGGATAATAAAGTTGTTTGAATGAATTTAATTGAATTGACATTGGTCTGCAACCCTAGAGAGAATGCCATGGAATTATCCACTTGAATCATTGATGTCAGAATGTTACCCATAATAGTAACGCTATGATAACTTTATTTTAGCTTTCAAGTCTTGGTGCATGCATACAAATACCAGCTGGTTATCCTAGCTTTAAATTCAGTTTGCCTGTCAGTTTGCCTGCCTGACAACAAAACCTGTTGTCAGGCCTGTTGTATGACGAAACCTGTTGTCAGGTTGTTGAGGGGTGAATAGGTTTGGTATAGGATTAGATATGGAGAATCAATGTGGACTGTAGTATGACAGCCATGTTAATGAGATGCTTAAGCTCCACATGACCCAGTTTTCTGTTGCTGGGGTGTGAATGGGATCCAGTAATGGTAGTGATGCAGACCCTCCAGCAGCCTTTGGTGGAACCAAACAGCTCCAGTTAGCGAGAGTGATTTATGATGTGGACTCACAGTGGCCCATGAGCTGCCCTGTATGCGTATATCCCAATTTCAAATATGTCAGTCGTCACATATGTGCTATTTAGGTACGTATGGTCGATCACATGGATCAAATTGAGGTAGTAGAAAGGTGACATACCAACCTGAATGCAGGCATCCATCGGCACGATTTTTAATACCGAATCAGCATTTGCATAAGACATATCACATGTGTTGCATTGGTTGTTTCATCACCTTGGCATCATATCACGGTCTTACTTCTTATTTATCACAGCCTATGAGGTATATATACGTGAGTTTTAAGTCTTTCCTCCGGCACAGATCTCTCTGTAGCTACTCTTTTCAACTTAAGTTCTTGTGCCAAATGCAGCCCACATTATGCACACTTTCCTGTATGCAGATTTTACATTTTAAATTAGGCATAGCAATGAATGTGAATATCATTTCATCCAATTCGTCACATTAAAGATTACATTTTTTCTCTCATAGTCAATCAAAGGGAAATATACGATCATAATGAATGTGGACTTCCCTGAGGATCAGAGATTCAAACAGGAATTTTAAAAATAATTGCATAAGTGCTTAACTCTCATAGAACTTCAGAACAGATATTCTAAAATGCAAAACTTTCATACTCTCCTCCAACTTACAACTTTTCATATTTTCTTTTTCTTTTTAGTTTTACTTGCAGGAAACCCTATCTCCTATATATGAAAACAAAACAAAATGTGAACATTGTTCCAACCCAATGCCTAATATCCTCAACTGCCATCGTGGGCTCAGTTTCCCTTTTAATGTCCTGCTTTGCTGTTTGGTTGAAAAAATTTTGATTCACTACTTCTTACTGCCACTTGATACAACTGTTTATAATATGACCCATGCAGCGACAGCATCTGTATGCTAAGGAGTAAGGGGCCAAGGATGGAGACCTGGGGGATGCAACTTGTCAAAGAGGCGGGCCATAAGGAGGAGGCTTTAACCACGGCTATTGTATATATCATGGTCAATAACTAGGATTTTTTTGTTGATATTGAACTATGTTAGGATTTGCTGAACAGAATTATGGAGCTTGATACAACTAAAAAGAGTTTACTTTTTGGCAAACATCATTTGCCAAACATAACGAACTGGTTGCATGTTCAATGACCTTTTAAACAAAATTTAAGGCCAAATGGAATTATGCTGCCGGTCACTCTAATTCTAAGATGTTATTAATTAATATTTAAAGTCACCGCCTCCTACATCGTTATAAACTTGCTATATACTGCATCTTCAGAGAGTCCTTAAGAAACAACCCAGTGTGAAAATCAAATACAGTGCATCGAAATATTTGACTGTAAACAGATTTGCTATGGCCATGAAAAATGATCCAGTATTCATATTCACAATCAACAAAACATTGAATTATACATTTCATTTACATATGACAAGAATGTTAATATTCTCTAGTGCGAAAGGAATAGAAAAATAAGAATTGTATTGTAATATCTCAGTTAATGACACTAGTTTTAAGCAATGTTTAGGCGGGTGTTCACTCTACTATTTTAGAGATATCATTGTCTAATTCGAACTTAAACTGAAGGAGCAAATCATCTTTTAAGTAGTGATCCAAACCTCATGATTTATATACACAGCTGACCAGTTCAATCATCAACACAAGTAATTGAGGATTAATTTCAAAGCTCCACTTAGGAAACTTGAGGTATTTTATTTTGACGAGAGACCAGTCAAGGTTTGTCCTGGGGGCTTAGAGGCGGGGATGAATGCACACTCAGGTACTTAATAGAAGAGAGTTAGAGTTTGTAAATTAGAGATGAGATATATTTCATTCCTACAGTATTTATGCTTTAAAGATGCAGTGTTTAAAATCTAGAGGAATCTCTTTCAATAAATGGAATATAATATTCCTAACAATTTTTTTTTTGGGTAATTATTGGTAAAAAAAAAGAAAGAAAAAGGAATGTTGGTTTGAAACAAAACCCTCTTTATCTCCATAGGAGTGGGATCTCACTTTCATACGGAGGCCGCTATGTTTGTACGGTTACCTGGATGGACCAGTCGATCACTTGCTCTGGGGAGGGATTCTGCCTTGTTAAGTTGTTACTGGGAAACAATTTTGTGGTTATATAAATGGAATATCAAACTTATTATTTAGAACGAGAAAAAGCATCAGAGACCTAAACCATGCTGCCAAAGCAAACATAAAGACTCTCGTAATGGAGGAGTCTAGAAAGTCTGCCAGCTTCAGAGCACTACTATTCTGCTTCCCTAAATCTTGAGCTCTCCCAAGAACTGACAGCTGTCTTTGGCCCACTGAGTTGATTTCAGCAGGTGAACTGACGGGAACAGGTACTAGTTCACCACTGGCCTTTTTCTCCCCATCGGTGTGGCACAAGTGGATCCGAGTCGGCTCAAAGGATATTCAGGCAGTCTGGGTCTTTATGATTAGTTTTTTTGGCGGAGGAGTTCAAGCTCAGTTGTTTTTTTACTCTGCTAAATGATACCTTTGTGCCGCCTTTCCTGCAAGAGACTAAACTTTACTTTATCCGCTTCATCATTGACTTTTGCATCGTAGACTGCCCATCATGCACACTGCCCTGGCCAATAAACCTCATGTTTTTATTTCATTGTATCAACAAATGAAAAAACTTCAACATATGTCGAAGTATGTTTTATGTCCGAAGCAAAAATGTAATTTGATGTCACTTTTTAGACATTCTGTTAGCTGCCTTTTTCTGTCACATTACAGAAGTCACAGGATTTGGGGAAATTATTCATTGCTCAGAAAGCCTGAGGACGGACGACCAAAATTTCTGACCTGTCAAAATTCAGGGAGGAGTTGGGCTACGATTACTTTGTGCTCACTTTTGTGCACTGCTGGACAAATTTGGTCAGTCCAAGCTGGAATAGCCCAAAAATGGCGCAAAATCAGGCAAACACAGACATAAACCTAGGTGTATGCACAACGTACCGCAAAGTGTCACAGTGAAAGGTCATCTATGACTCAACAAGATCATGTCGAGGTTAGAATAAAACAAAACGTTTTGTTCAGTTCATTTGCTGGGGACTTCATGCCCTGTGTGTTCTAGATTCTGTTTTCTTGCACTTCACATTGTTCATTGTGAATTACAGACAATAATCTCATGTTTAATTTGAATTCTGCTCCAGAGGCTCTGCAGATGGACCCCTTCATGTTTCCCGTTTGTGCCCTAGCCATAATTGGTTGATTAAATTATTTTCAGCATAATGTGCCTTCCTTATTTTTTAATTAGCCACGGGGGTTCCCTA
Source organism: Lophius americanus (assembly GCA_037951165.1). Lineage (NCBI taxonomy): Eukaryota > Metazoa > Chordata > Actinopteri > Lophiiformes > Lophiidae > Lophius > Lophius americanus. The sequence goes on along the minus strand of JBBDHG010000008.1, from coordinate 10,104,404 downwards.
TGCATAACCCACTTCTTCAACAGACTTTACAAGGATGGGATTGGGTTAAACCGTTTAGCATTGCTTTCTGTTAGCTCACCGAGTGGGCGAGATGATACAGTTCATGTTACACAGATCTTATTTAATGCTGCGTAGCAATGTGCAGATGGTTTGCAATCACGTGTCATATGATCTTCTTAATTAAAAGGATATCCATTTAATCCTTGCCTTTAGTTGCAAGGTTCATTTCACCAGACGGCGCTATACAATGAAAATTTCACTAATATCAATAATCAGTCTCAAATATCTTTATAGAGCAGTGCCTATGCAGAATGTGATACAAACCATTTATTAAGTGTATTATTTTTTGTTCAATTTGTAAAATGAGAACGCTGTGATCCAGCTTGACAGTGATTTGCCATCATTATGGCTTGTATATTTTATGGTATTGTAATTGTGGCAGGATGCAGTTTTAGCAAAATATTCTTTCGTCATCGTGAGACACTGTTGAAGGGAAAACAAATAAATGTCTGCTACATAATCTGTATCTAGCTGTTTTTGGGTTTACGGACTATAATTAAAATCTGATTTGTCGGATATGTATATAAAAGAAAGAATTTGCAGCCGAAGCTGCTCACAGTTGGATCTCTAACTATAATGATAGATTATCATTATGAAGTAAATGTGTCATTGTAGAGAGAGAGAAGGCAATAAGAGATCAGACATAACATTAACATCACAATACCAACCATATTATCAAGGTACCGTTTGCAACTAAAGCAGGCCTGTAAAGCATTTTGTCTCCCAACATCTTTTTATCAGAACTGACATTAATTTGCGCAACGGTGGGATAAGACAAAAGTTCAAGCCTTTCCAATAAGGCCGGTTCTGCAGTTGTCCATCCTTACCGAAATTTTACCAGATTAGTACAGGCACACCCTTCAAGACATGATTTGGAGTTGCTCTGATAAAGTCATCAATTGTGTTTCCCATGTAAATGGGCTCATTCGTCCTTGCTTCCAGCAAATCAAAGACAAAAAAAACCCCCTATTGACGGGCGCCATTGTAAGAAAATAAGATCAATGTTACTCTGACTTGACTTTGTCAGTGGTTACAATGTTAAAAATAATTAGTAGGACATCAATTATCCTTGATGTCAAAATTCCCATGGGTGCTCAAACTGAATCTTCCTTAGACCAACACCTAATATTTCTCATGTCAACAATATTCTGCAACACAATAGCTCTCCCCCAGCGACTTGCATGGAACAACTGAACGTCTTCATCCCGGAACAGGCCCGAGTGTTGAAGCGAAAAGTCAATACGACGCAGCAAGCCAGTCAGAATGTTGAGATAGCAGTCAGATTTTCTTTCCTTTCCTTGAATCAGCTTTCCCCTTAGGTGTGCTGTTTAGCTCACCTCCAGTCAATGCCTAGGTGTCTGTGACAGATCCTGTCTTCTGCATGGCTGCTTCCATCAGGAGAGCTTCTGCTCAGACAGCATGCCACCAACAGGGCAGCAGGCCACTGCCTGCTTGTGTTGTTCCACAGTTGTCAATCGTTTGCTTATTCATTCACATCATTTGGCTGTTTATTACATTTCTTTCATGGATTACTTAAATCCATTCACAGCTGTAGATAAAGAGCAGGGCTATCACACTCGATCACAGAGGGGCCAAATTTGGAGATGGAGATCACATCGAGGACTGGACTCCCATTGTCCATGTTTAATCTGAGGTATTATGATAGTTTTATTTTTTATTTTATTTACTCATTTTATTGAACTGAGATTAGAGTACCTCATTTTTATGTCTCTCTCTCTCTATTGGCATTGTTACATAGAATTATTTCCAGAAAAAAGTTTTTTTTTCACAGGCATCAATAACAGCCAGAAAACTGTATTGTTTCAAGTTACAATAGTCCATATAATAGCAACCGATTTTAATACACAACGTAAACAAAAAAGGACCTTAGAATGACTCTTGGTAAATGGCTTGGCTGATTTGGAAGTTTCTTTCTATTGGCACAATAAAACAGTAAAGGTAAACTGTTGCTCCTCATATGTGTTCCTGCAGTCAGGAGCAGCTGCTCCTCAGAAAGCAGTAGGTGCATTTCCACAACGCAACAGCACTGACAAATGTTGAACAGCTGGACGTGAACTCACCTTGCCAGCTAATTAAAAAATGCGTTCCATTTATTAATACGAATGGGTGACATAATAATACATTTATTATTTATTGTTAACATTTATTTTCCTATCGACATCTCCGGCTAGACTCCGTAACAGCTCTTCTAAGGATTATCCTACAGTTTATTAGAGTGACTGGATAAATGCTGATATCTGACAGAAGAGCAGGGAGAAGCGCTGGCGCTCTTGATTGATGTCCCAGCTTTCCTGGTGCATTCCGGGATTTGTAGTTTCTGTGGTGTTTGTGCTGAATCCCAGCAGGCCAGTCATTATAGACATTGGATATTTTTTTTTAGTGTGGTGATTGGGCCGCACAACTTAGTCCCATTACAAGTAAGCAAAATGCATTGGTACGCCTTTATTTTATCTTTGAGTCAGGTTTAGTTACTGTCAGGTAACTTTCATCCAAACATTTGTACATTTTTTTTTATTCTTTGTTATGGATTTTATGAAAATCCATGCAAATTTTAAATATGAACATCCAATGAGGTTCACTGGTTTGCGAGGATAAAACTCTTTGGTAACATTTTCCTTATCAAATACAGGACAGTTATGTGTCACAACCTGAAATGGCAGCTGTTCATCAGTCTTGTCTGGCCCCAATGACTTCTACACTGTTTGATTAGTTTGTATTAGTCTTAGATTCCTCTTTCTGTATCTGATATATATATATATATATATATATATATATATATATATATATATATATATATATATATTAGTTACTACTCGTGTATGTTCTCCCCTCGTCCCCTTGAAAGCTTCATCATCATATCAAAGAAACTGGAACATTACAAATGTTGGCCTTTCAAAAGCTTTAAAAGTTTTTGCCTTTGTGACTGAGACAAGACCAAAAGTCGTCTATTGTTGGTAAATCGGTAAAGCGACGCTGCATAACACTACACAGAGCACTAAAAATTCATGTTTTACAAAGTGATATCCAGATTTTGTTTTTAGATTAAATCCTGAAGTCTATTTCTCATGAAGTATGCGTACAGCAAATTTTATTCCGTACCACTGTAGCATTTCATAACATTCAGGATCCGAGAGAGCTATTCATTACCTATCAGCTCAAAACCCATCTAGAGAATTTTGAGGAATTGATTCTTCTCTGCAATGCTGCTATCATCTCATCATCATCATCATCGACCTTCGTGTATCAAACTTTTTTTTTTCCTTTCAAGTCAAAGCCACGTGTGACTTGGCAGCAGGCGCAGCACAATGTCTTTTTCAGATCCCAGACTCACTAATTTATTCAGCAGGCATTTATGTAATCTCAAAAAGAAATTCTCCTTTCATACAAAAAAAGCTGATGCATGAAGCTGAGCAGGCACACATAGCGAGGCACTGAAAAGCAAGTACACCCAGGCGTCTATTCAACTTGGGCTCATATCAGAATTGAAGTACGCCGAGGACGCTCTCAAAAATCTGCGGGATGAAACTGACACCTGCCAAGCTTTCATTCTACTACCCTAGACTGACAGGAGTTGGCAGGAGGTGGGGTGTGTGGATGAGTTGGGTTGAGTGCTCCATTAAAAAGTGTTTCCTAGATGTTTCCAATCCTATCTGACAAGCGATTCAATCCAACTGTCACTGATAGCACTTCCAGGCAACTGATGCCTCTGCTTCAGGTCTTCCCACCTGTTTCCTGGTCATCCACTTTCAGGATCCTGAAGATCCCCTGTCAGCCTGTACTCAACACATCTTGCGAGTTGTCATTCAGAATGATTCTGCATGGGTGTGGCAACCATTAGTCATTTTTACACAGTCTACGCAAGGCGGGGCTGTTGCACCCTGCCACCCGGTTGCATTCTGCCCTGCCATTCTGTAGAAATGTAATGGAGAAGCAACGGAGGGTCTGAGTTGTTCCAGCTCTGAGATGGCAGTGGAGTTAGTAACAGATATGAATCAAACATCTGTATAATCATAAGACGGTAAGGCAGGACGGAAGTATGAGGTTTTTACTATTATTGTTATGGATCAGAACCAAAAGGGACACTTCAAATCAGGGAAGTCAGTTAGCACTTACGTCAAAGGAGAAGAAAACCAATATTTTTTTCTCATAATTTAGCAACATCTTGAGATATGGGACACCATCAGAGTATAGGATGCAATTAGCCGCCCTAATAAATATTTTTTTGATAATTATTTAGAAAGTGTCATATACAGACCAACTCTATAGATTTGCTGTGCAGCACTGTTGCACGGTTCACATTTTCACAGAGGCCTAATAATGAAAAGCTTGTCTCCTCTGTATTTTGAGGAAGATTTGGCTGCAAGAATGTATTACTGAACGTCACTTAACTGTTATGTATATATTCAAGAAAAAGTTATTTATTGATATCCCACAAATATCGTGGACATTATGGGATCAACATCGCTCACACGTATCGTTAACACGATAACTCAAAAACTATTTCACGGATCATTTTAAAATTTTACATCCCCATACTTAGTGCAAGGAAGAAATGGATTGTTTTTTAGGAAAGGTCAGTCTCATAGGAAGAACTTTATCTCCAAGGAAGAATTTAGGAAGAACTGTATCTCCAAAAATCTTTGAGCCATAATTTCTCGACCCTTGGTCCAATTTAGTCTAAAATGAATGCCTGTGAATTAACCTGACAAGATCTATCTTGTATACATCATGTTCTACTCACATAAATCCTATTTTACTCACTAGGGGAGCTTTTTTTAATATGAAATAATGTTTTCTGACATAATTTCACATTGTATTTGAGGGAGTTCAATCCGTGGGATTGCTTGTACAATGCAGGGGTTTGCAGGATTTATCAGGGAGATACCTTTCTGGTTCAGATTCTTCAGTTTCAGCAAAGCTACCCCCTACATTATAGTGTGTAAAGTTAGCCATTCCAGTCTGAGTAAGATCTGAAGAGTTGTGCAGAGTATTTCAATCTTCATTTCCAGTCATTCATCCGTCGCCAGACTCGGGTGCTGGGAGGATTTATCACGCTGGACTGCTGTAGCATCGATACAGGACAAAATCAGGATAAATGATAGCGCTTCAAAAACTTCCTTCGCAACACATCATCTCTGCTATGCATGCAGACATTGATGAGGAAAGATTAAAAGTTAAAAATGGGGACTTGATACATCCCTACAGAGGACTGACAGGACCGATTCAGGGAGTGACAGTTATCACACTGACACACACAGTGACTTCCACAGATTCTTTTGCTGAGATATTACTATATTATTCTGTGTCAAACACTCGCAGCATCCTAGAGAATAGAACACTTTCACCCTTACACATCCAGAACATCTGCCAACACATGCACATAGAGCAGCAAGCCATTCAGTACCAGTCAGTGTCTTAATGATGTGATTAGAAATTAGGGAAACACTGCTGCTGTTTGCTTCAGGATCCTGTGTTGCAGTTTTAGTTTCTGTTGCCTCCGCTCCACTGACTAAAGCTGCAGCAGCAGATTCGCTGTCGTGAGGGGATTGGAGCAGGAGAGGAAAACAGTAGAGGGTATTTGCAGCTGCAGGATATGCTAAATTAAGAGTATTAAGAAATGTCCTCCCGATACACTGTTAACATTTCCCTCCACTAAATCTGTGTGCCAGATGTTGTTCTTGAAATTTTTCTTTGAGGGTGATAACTTTTAGAGAGCTGTTAATGTTTGGAATCTTTTTGCAAAGACAAAGAGTTTATTAATTAAGAACAGCTGACTTTGGCTGACTAATGTAGCAAAAGCCTCATTCTGATACACTCTATTGATGATTTGCCCCTTTAAATTTACGATTACTGTATCTTCTCAAAAAGGGATCTTTGATGTATTGTCTAGAACACATTATATTTATATACTTACATATAATAATAACAATAATAATAATAATAATAGTAATTAATTATTATTATTATAATTATTATTATGTTTTGTTCCTTCGGAAACCTTTAAATCCATTTAACAATTTTAAATCCTTAATAACATGTCATGTTGTTAAATCTCATCAAAGTTAGGATCTTGATATATGTTGAGAAATTGAATTGCAAATATGGTAATAAATACTATATTTACTAATGTAGTAATGAAATGAAATCTGGTTCTGAAACCAAAAACAGCCAAACTATGAAGTCCTTTTTTTTCGAGTGAGGACGAATTACAACATAAAACTCTATTGTTGCAGCATCACAGACTTCTGATGAGTCAGAATTTCAAAATTAAGTACAAATTTTAACTTTAAATATTTTTAAAAATATGTTAAATGTAGTTAATTTGGTCTATTTTATTTGGCCCCTAATATTTCTTCAAGGCTCAATGATTCTGGCTCCTTAAGAAAAAAAACTTTCGCTCACTTTATACTTACAGTTTGTGTGTTTCGTATGTGTGTGTGACTGTGGGCTTAGGGAACCCAGACAGTTTTTAATCTCTAAGGAAATGAGAGCATGATTGTGATTCTCCTCCTCGTTACTATCTGGTAGACGTGACAGAGGTGCTCGGTGTAGCTGTGAAAATCTTATCTATTACATGCACAGGTATCAGAACGACGTGGCAATTAGATGCGCAGGATAGTAATGAGCGCCGCAGCACAGATAAGAATGCTGAATACTATTGGCAGCACAGGAAATGCAAGGTGTCAGAGGAGCATGCAATTCAATTTGTGAGACTGTAACTTCTCCACACGCTCCTGCTGCAGTATCGTTAAAGCAAATCCCTCAGTGCTCGCTGTCAGAGAGTGACTTTAATACGGCTGCCAACCCTGTGCAGCAAAGAGACAGAACAGTAAAAGTAGGGGTTGTGTTTCCTGCTGACATCCCTGCCAGAAAAAGGATCCCTACTCTTTAATTACATGAAATGTGATAAACTCTAGACTCTAAATGTGCCATTTACTTTACTTTAAACTAGGTCCCCTCTGATCACATGACACCGCTGACTGAACCATGGCATCAAAAACACTGGACTCTGTCAATCAACCACTTTGGACTGAACGCGCCTCACACATAAACGTATTTCCCGAAACACAGTAGTTTATAGAATTCTTACGATTATGATACCGTGACTTTAGTCAACCTGGTAAATTGTAAAATGATAAATCATGACATCATTTGTACAGACTAACTTCATTCTGGTGAAAAACCTGGCAAGTAAGATCTGGACATTATGGGGTTGATTTATTTTCTTTTTTCTTCCCTCTTAAGACAAATGTAACGTTTGTACGATGACATTCTAAGATTCATTGACATGACTCGTTCAATTGTACAACAGATCTTTTAGATTTGGTATGACAACAGAAACAGTTGGCTGGCACTGCTCCATACCATATCATGAAACATTCAAGTCATTGCACTGTAAGAGAGAGTGCTGTGTCTTAAGGTGATGTCATAATGCAAATTTAAATGCTTATTTTACATAAAGGTAATACACTACCCATAAGTCCGTCTGTTTCCTATTATAAATCATGCTTGTTTTTTTATTTGCACACCAAAACTCTACATTGCAGCAAAACTTTGCATTAAAATTTAACCTTTGCTGTCAATAAATTTGATTTTACCTCGTTTGACCTTAACCAGTGACCTGTCCAGAGGCTACCCCGCCTTTCGTTTGTATTTTTGGACAGACTCCAGCTCCCCCACTGCCCTGCAAGGGTTATAGACAATGGATGGACAGATTGTTCGACCTTTGTGTGTGTGAAGGTGTGTGTGTGCATGTAATTAAGGGCCTAAATGAAAGACAAACCCGCACAGTGCTTACTCAGACGTATGAAACTTTCTCAGTCGTGTGAAACTTGAACATTCCAAAAGACTATAGAAAGTTTGAAGGGTCACAAGAGGACATACAGTCATTTTTCTGTGGATTATATATTCAATGCCCTTTGCCTGAAATCCACAGCATGTGCATGTTTTTTTAGTATGACTGATCTGAAAGGCAAATTTAATTTCATCTGTGGTGAAAAGAGCAGCCGGCTTATTGTCTAAAAATGAAAATTCATTTTCTGAATCTAATTAATGTTAACTGCAGGGAGACACAGAAAGCAGCTTGGCTGCCGAGTCGTATTATTTCCTAACGGATGTTGGCAGCTACAACACAGACATAAGTTTTGAAGATTCTTCCTTCAAATGTTGGAATTGACCCGGAGCGGAGGGATGACGTTCACCACATCAGAGGTATCTCAGTCATTTATGATTCATTTATTTGTAGAGAATCAGAGACATTGAGATATTTACAGGAATTTCATAACGATTTAGACAGGATGGAGTGGGTTGCTTAGCATCCTACCAAAAAGTCTAGACGTCGGTCTCTGATGTCAACATAGAAGCTTTAACACAGATAATGTGTTCTAGTAATTTAGTCCATCTGTCCAAGCATAACAAGCCAGATGGTATCGAGCTATGTCAACTTAATGCAACTTAAATCCTAATGTTTAAGCAATTATGCATATAATGTTATTCTTTTATTTATCTGTCAGTGGTTATGTCTGATCAATTTTCTAACCAGAAACATCTTAATTTACTCAGAAGATGTTGTCATGAATGACAGACTGGAGGTCAGGCTATTTTCTTTTTCTGTGTTATTTTTTCTAACCTGTTTCCTGAAAATATTAAATGGATTTTCACTTAGCATCAGATAAAGTTGACATGTTCATATAAATATGGACATTTGTACTTGTATTAACACATTTGTGAGTCAACTGTCTGACCACCGCTCACAAATTTGGATTAACATTTGTCAGTTTTATTTTTTAATTTATGTGAAATTATTTTGCATAAATAATGGATTTTATCATTATATTATAGAAATATTTCTTTATCTAGAGTTATTCATGAGTCAAATTATTGCAGAAGCTCATTATTAAGAGGATTAAAGCAGAATTTGGCGGCACCTGAGGCACACATCGAGATAAATACACACCGATGCAGTAAAACACCATTCATCCCCTTTTTTAAATCCTTAAACAGCTCATACATTATGTTTTTGTGTCACTGTTTCTCTTCCAACGCTGAAGAAAAGCTCCGTACGGACGTTCGCTCATTAAAAATCATACCATATCTAAATGAGGACGACTGTGTCTGCTTCCAACCTGCTAATTTACCATTCTGGATAAATTCCCTCGGCACCGAGTAGTGAAGAAGTATTTTTGTCTGGCGTGCTCATTCCAGGTTTGTGCCTCTTTGGTACTTTGGTGACTCCCTGTCAGCTTGTATGGGGCGCAGTGGTTGGAGTGGCTGCAATCTGCTCAGACCAGTTCGAGGATGCTCTGTGCAGAGTGCCTCATTATTGTCCTGTTGTGATGCCCATGCAAATCTAATCAACCTTTTTCAGTTTTAATGATGGACAAAATATAAATCTGTAGAGGTGAAGGATCTTCTACAGCAGCTCTCTGCCTCCTCCTAAATAAATTTAAGGACTTGGCCTGAGTTTTCCCTCCCTGTCTGCATCAATCTGCATCTCTGACACCCTGTCATCCGTTAATTCTGCAGAGACATTCCGGCGTTCAATCCATTTCTCTCACCCCAAACAGTCAAATCAGGAGTCTGCCTAGCTAGAGAGCAAACCGGCTCTATGTTTCTGAGAAAAGACAGTCGCTAAGTGCTTACTCACAGGGGAACTGACTGAACTCTGTAGTAGAAAGAGTACCAGTGAGACAAATTTTATTTTTTGGAATGTCCTTGAGGTGCCATGAGATCCGGTGCTATCCAATGAAATTGAGATGGCTCGAATAATCTTCGGTCGTTATCTCAAACTTGTTTGAGAACATAAAAAAAAAAAAAACTGCATCAAAGGCAGTTGGTATTACAAATTTTGTCCATTTTGCTGATGAGTCTGATTTTATTCTTCCCTTTAATAAGCGTTACGGTGTTGGAATTTAATGACCAGCTATATTTAAGGTATTCCTGAATTTGAAAGCAGGAATGTTTCTGTGATCTGAAACATGACATTGCGTTAAATGACTATTGTGAGAGTTTCTATCTGGGACCTCTCTTTTTCACCCACAATCCCACAGAGAGACAGTGTGTCTCAATCGACTTTATAAAATAAATATTCCAGATTTAACTCATGATTTACTCAGTTTAATCGCATACACCTAAATAATTAATAAGAATATAAAAATAAAAAATGTATACACTTATTCTCTACAAAAGGATTTATGGGCTATGGTGATTAGTTTATCAATATATTTGCAAACATCATATAAATCATTAAAAAAGTAGAATAAGCAACTTTTGATTTATGTTTCAACAATAAATTCAGAAATACTATTTGGCAGTCAAGATGTCTATTTTTTTATTTTGATCTATTGAGCTAAAGCAGCTTATTAATCACGAATAAAGTGTCCATAGCTTACTTAATAAACTAGTTAGGAACAACCCATAAACACTTTGTAATGGTAGTCTTTTTGTAATGTGGTGCCTTTTTTAATGTAATATGTTTTACATAATGATAGAAACCTCTTTTACTAAGAAAATGTCTTCTACTTTTTTATTCATTGATTGAAATTATTATGGGTGAAACCAATGTTATTGGTGATGGTGTTAATCCAGTCACACCCATGAAAGTGGAGTAACATCTTACCAAAAAACACGAGGAATGAAGTTTGGAATAATGATATGTGTCATTTTTAAATGGTTGACAAGGGAAGTGTTCTCATAATAATAATAATAATAATAATAGGCCTTTGATAATAAAATTAGGCACAACTCAATAAATAACCTTTATAAGATTAGTCAATTAAAAATCCTAATCAATGTAGATTTGTTTTGACAAATGTAATTAAAAGACAAAAAAAACTAAATATTTTTATAGTTTCCAGTCTAGACATGTCAAGTAAAAAACTTCTGACTTCCATTTTACCGGCGACATGAATTCTTTTTTTCATCACACAGCAGTTTGTTTGACGACTGCTCAGTAACCAAGCAACAGAAAGGACATGTCTAGTGGACTGCAGAGGCAGAACCAAAGGGCTGTATTTATGTGAGACAAATGCCTATATGAGAAAAGAGAAGAGCCGAAAAATCTCCCTCCAGTTTGTTTGCTTGACATTTGAACAGAAAGCGAACAGTCGTTTCCCTCAGCACAAAGCCCTCACTCAAAAATAGTCAACGGCGTCATTAATACAGGAAGAAAAGATTTTTAAAACTTAGAGTGAGTAATAATAACAGTGAGATAATCTCCCCATGTGTGGGTATAGAGAGCAATCGCATTGATTCAATTGTTTGTTGGTTGAAATCAGAGTTTGCAGCCCTCTTCATGCCACACACATCTAATATAAACACTGGTGTCAAAAGGGCAGAGTGCCTACGTCTGCCAAGCAAATTTAGAAATCCTTATATGGAGACGCCATGACTCACTTCAGTCTGCCTCTGATGGTTCGGTATGACATTGACACGTGAAACACTTCTGCCTTTTGAAGAGTTTTACATGTCATATAGTGGGAGGGCCATTTGAACAACATAATTGTACAAATTAATGGTGCAATAGAAGGGTCGAGAGGATTTCGTCATGGTGCAGAGGTAGAATTTATAAAAAATAAAAAGAATTACTGGATGCATGAGCTCTGCATTGTAATCACATGTCATCTGTCCCTGGTTCACCAGACTGAGATAAAAAAGAAATAAAATACAACACAATATAGTCATTTATATTATATTTAAGTATACATAAACAGGTATTCTCCCTCAAAATAATTTCTTGTTACTAATCTAAAATTAAAAATATTTTTTTGTTACCATTTGGCTTATTCGTTAGCAGGATCATACAGAAAACATTGGATTTTTTGGACATGGATAGATTTTTCATCTAAAGGTCATGTGGTTTAGATTTGGCCGTGGGGAGATACTTGCCGCTGGCTTCCTCTCCTTTTCTACCTACATTTTTGACAAGGGTATGAATGCTCATACTGGGGAGGTCCATCCAGTTCACCAGATGAAATCAACTGGATGGGCCACGGTGGCAGCTGGTGGTTAATGGAAAAGAATGGATTCCAAATGTTTTCCACTAGTTTGAAAATCAAAAAGTATTGCTCTTTCACTTTTTTCGTTTTTTTCTTTATGAATTGTTATGAAACTGGTTTTAAAGGTTCAAAAGCAGAATCCAACAATCATACAAATATTCTTTCAATTTGATTAAATATTGGAATATCTGTGTTTTCATCAGTTTTGCTAAGATTAGTTCATGAATTCTAACGAAATTTAGCCTAATAATTTTAATTCGTATTATGTTTTAGATCACTTAATTTACAGTGTATGTTCAGGACTGGTAGAAGTATGTTTTCTCCTGAGTTCACGTCTGGTATAAGTTTGCGTTTAGGTGAGCGTACCCAGCTGCAAACAGATGGTGATGGTAATATGTTAAGCTTTCTCACGTTAAAAACTCAATATATAACAATAATGTTTTATCAACTTTGCCTTTGTTTTATATTCAGGGATTTTAACACATTGAGTCCCCCACCTGTCGTCCTGCCAGGTTTCTGCTCTCTGTTGGTCTGGAACACAGTTTCACCAGTGGAACCACTTGACCGCGGATGTTGCAGGTCTCTGGGAATTTGTGGACAGCACAGACAAATGTTTTCCATTGCTTGAGTCGTTAAGTGTTCATATAATTTCCCTTTGACTAGACATTAACCAGGAGCAGGTTTGAATGCAATCTTGGCTGATGACATCTTGGATCTCTTTCCTCCCGTCCAATTGGTCCGACTAAACGATTGAAATCTGCCGTCCGTGAAACAATCAGTTTCAGATTATCCTCATTCTCCCATGACTACAATGTTACTCTCATAATTGGTACATGTTCTAGCCAAACAGCTGAAAGAATAACTGATTAATCCAAAAATTTGGAAAATGTAAAGGTGCTACCAGTTGCGGAATCAGCATGCAAGCCCGGCAAATCACTTGATGTCACTCACATAAGATGACATATGGACAAAATCAACAGAAATGATTAAATTCACTCTGGAAACAATATCAAGATAACATGAGCACAATAATAATTTTATCCAACATTTAAGCAATAGATTATTTTGCACATAGAGAATGTAAACACAGTTGAATGAGAAACTTGGCTTAAAGATGGAAACTGATTTTTTTCATCCATTCTTTCTCTGCTCTGTGCTGTATAATTTGTATCTGTGTGTGCGTGTGAGTTGCGAGCATGAATGTGGGTTCTGCACGTGTGTGCATGCGTTTGTGTGTGTGTATGTGAGTGTGAGTGTGTGGGTGTGTGTGTGAATGTTGATTTGTCCCATTAAAACAATAAATGTCACATCTGAACAAAAACAGCAGGTAGGGGGAGGCAGCTGGATCAGACGCAAAGTCATTTGGATAAAATGAACTGTCACTATTAATATTAATCATGCTTCCTGTTGAAGAAGAGATAAAGGGATAAATTAAAAACACAAGAATTACTTGTTAGGCAATATTAAGTCTCTATAGTCAAACCTACAACCTGCTAAACTGTAGGTGCTGTCTAGTTCAAAGAAACTGTCCAATTCCTCAAATAAAGACCAAATAAATATTCTTTTTGATATCAAACAATAAATGCAGTGACAAAAGATATTCAAAACCAACAAATATAACGGTTTGATTACAGGCAAAAAAAGTCCAGATATCCGTTTTTCATTTGGGATACATTACATTTAATCAGGAGAAAATATGAATGAAGAAAATATGAATGTGTATTACAAAAGATTGTATGAGATGATTAGTCCATCAAGAGCTCTTTCCTGAATCCTTTCCTGAGTCCTGAATGTTTGTGATCGAAAGGTCTCCGCCCTGACCAGCAGCAAGGAATAGCTCAACCTTTGAAGTCTGGTTACTGGTGGCGGTGGGTGATGACTCCGCTGTGATGAGGCTGATAAACCTGCGAGGACCAGGCAGGAAGGGGGTTGTGGAAGGCACAAGTACAGGCAGCATGAAATAACTAGATGGAAAGAGATAATCATATTTAAAGACAGCAGCTGGTTTTGATAGGTTAGTGATGACGAAGTCGTCACGGTATCATTGGATAGGTGTGGCTGACTGATGTGCAAAGTTGAAATCAACTGACACCCCCTGCCTGTTAAGTGGATAATTGAGACTAAGCGTGTGTGAAGGGGTGACAGTAAAAAAGTTCTATCAGTAGTGACTGTGGCCCGAGTGTGCAAGGTGATAGTCTTCCTGACTAAGCTTTTGCGAGAGGCTTCATATTAACTTTAAACCCCGAAAAAATGGGATATTCTGGAATCGTCAAAGCCTTTGATCCATCATGTAAATGTGAAAACTCAAAAAACGATTTCACTTTCAAATTTAATGCCCACATAAACCTAAGGGTGGGAAAGAACTGGAGGGGTTTTGGGAAAAGTAAGTTGTAAATTTATTACAATAGTTCATATTTTACATTTTATCACTAGGAGCAGCTTTTCCTCCTATATAAAGTAATTTAACCATCCAAAATCTGTGCGAGAGAAATTCCCAACACAGATTCTAGATAAAGGGATAATCATAAACTTAGCAGCGATAGATTTGTCAGATTTTATATCAGAGACCTTGCTTTCTGTGAGCTCGCCCCCTGCAATTTCTGTATCAGAGGATGGAGAAGTTCACAGTATGGCTGTGTAGTTCAGCAGCTGGGATGTGTGGTCTCACTCGGTGGTGCAGCCGTTTACATCGATTACTGTGTCAAAGCTCAGACACTGCATGGTGCGAGTCGATGCGTCGGGACTCTGAGTGCAGCTGCCTCTCATTGAGCTTCCTCCTGAGGTGTGTAAACATTGCAAGCACTGGCTGGTAACGTCCATTGTTTCACTGTTTCATTGTTTCAACCATCAAGCATTTCACATTGTCACTTGATCCTGATGAATAATCCTGTATGAATCAGATTTTTTGATTCTGTATCTGTTTATTTTTATTTATACGTTGGGGAGGGACAATACGAAACATAAACGCTCCCATTTCATGCTTTATATCAGTCCAGCTAGCCTAAAGCTTATTTTCATCTGAAGTCCCAGCAGTAGGTTTGAAACATCCACTCAACAGCATTACGAAACAAAACAACAAGCACAAAACAGTAAAACAAGGTAGAGTAACACACATCTCATCAGCTCTTCCAGCATAAACAACTTATCAACCAGGATGTTGAATTATCTGATGAAATAAAGGTAGCAGACTTTAGCTTTGAACCCTCCCAGAGTGCTGCAGCTCTTTAAGTCATACGGTGGTGTCTTACATGAGTGGAGGTTCCCACAGAGCAAGATGAGAGACCAAAAGCACTATGGCAAAGGGGCACTATACATTATATATATTTAAACATTCCAATTTCACACCATTAGTGCCCGCACTTCGATTCAGGATTAACATGTAGCAGCTCAGCTTGTAAGTAATATAATATACATTTAGGCAGATGCTGTGGTTTGGTCAGCACCACACACTTTTTTGTATGTACAGCCAGGAAAATATAACTAAAGAAATCACCGAACACTCCAGCCATAGACATACCTCCCGGGAGAAACGAAGAATGTGAATGAATGTAAAAACAGAACAAAAGCTGAAAAACAAATTCATACAGTCCTCATCCTCTGTGAAGATAAGATTGATGATCATGGTTCATATGACATTAATAGACAATTCTGGCAGAAGGACGGCGCAGAATAGAGAGAGGAGCGTTGGACTTGCATCACTTTGACCTTGATTCTTCTCGCCTAAAGTAAAGTTGCAGCTGTCAGAGCTAAGCAGATGCAATGACACAGAATGATGGATTAAAAGTGGGTCAGTCATACCAAGGTGAGATTTGGAAAAAAGCCTGCAGATGCTCTTGGTCTGCTTGTCTTTCCTGTCTCTCCTTCGCCCTTTAACCTTCTCTGCGCCTCAGTAGCTTTCACAGGCTTTGAGTTACTCCTCTGAACTCAGTGATTCCAGTATTTAAATCCCTTCAGCTATATATACCTTCGGTATTGCACTCATTTCAGGTATTAAGAGGTTTTGCAGGGATTCTTCCCCAAGCAGTAGATTCCACTCCAACAAATAGCAATCCTCCCAAAGTCCCCAAAAATCCAACGGGAGAGCAATCATGAAATTATCTGCCTTTCATTGATGCTAGGGATTTTCTTTCATATCAGACTCATTCGGCATCCGCAAATCCAGGATTATGTTGGATTTTGGCAAGCTATAGCTATTAGCACATGCCTCGCAGTGACTTAAGTTAAGTTTGATATACCGAGGGGTACATTTAGAATTTTCAGTTTTTCAAAACATTTTTAGTGGCCTGGATTTGTTGATTTGTGAATAAATGGTGGGCATAGCTGACGTGATGTTGAGACATGTCAAAATATGTCTGTATAGATATGGCAATCACAAAGTAATGAGCAAGAACAGCAGTAAGCAGTTACAGAGGAGGCAGATTCAAATTATAGACAAGATGTCAGATATTGTGAAAACCAGTCAATGTCTATATACCAAAACATAGTCATACATAGAAATAGAACATATTTTTCATTATGTATTTTTTTTTGCATCTTTAAAAGATGTGTTCAAAGAACTATGACGGACAGAGCAAAACAGAAAACTCAGAAGGTAATACATCAACAGAAAACAAACACATGAGGCAAAATGAAAAATAGAGATGGAAATTTAAAAACTAGATGTCAGAAACATCCAAGATGCACTGTGCTGTAATGATAGAAGACAGTGAAGCAATAAATAGTAATAGAATAATCATCATGAACCAAAATAAAAGCAATTAAGCCAAATGGATGAAAAAAAAGACAATGAAGACAAAATTAAAGTAAAAACTTGCATCACTAAACAATAGCAATAAAACAAAAGAATTATAAAAACTAGGCCTATGCTGTCATACCAGACAGCAAGGGTATATCCCTGAGGAGTCCCCAATCCCCTGCATTTTATCAGCAAGCCTTCTTATTGAAATCTTCAAATCAAATTCGAAGTAATGTCCAAATAAAAGTGTTTTTGATACGATTATACCCTTATACGATTGAATAAGGGTGACATCACTTTAAAGGAAGTCCATAAAAATGTGTTGGAAGTGATTCAGCAAGCCTTATCTGCTTGGGTAAGTCGTTTCAAAGCCAAGGTGACAAAAGCAATGTCACTCTTAGACCTGATCCTCGACTGTGGCACAGCAAGAAATGCCCGCCCCGAAAAATCTGAGTACGCTGACTCATAAAGAGTTATCCAATATGTTATATAGTGTGGAACCACCGGTCAAGCTTGATGTTAAGGTCACTGATCAGTCAAAATCAATTTGAAAACAAATTTGGAGGCAGTGAAATTAATTCGGCATAGGGGTGGAGTGATGTCGTCAATTAAGACCATGCAACATCTCAAACTGTGTTTGCAAAAATAAAATGACTCTACCCATCACTATGTCGTCACCTCTGTCTCCTGGTGAGCAACAAGGTGGAAGATGCCCCCCGGGACATCCCGGGGGGCATCTTCTTCAGAAGTACAACAAGGACCACTTCTGTCAGCTGCTCTGACAGATCCCCCACCCAGCTCAGCTCAGACCAAATCAAGATGATCAAGAAGGATCTTAAGAAATATTCAAAGAACCAGTTAGACATTTTTGATGTTTAATACATGACACTAGTCGCTAGCTTCTCTCTCTGTAGTTGCGATTGGAACTGGACAAAAGTAATTTACACCCAAACTGTTGTTTGTCACTAGCTTGAATTTCCCCAGCGCCCAACAGAAGATTGTCACTTTATTAAAACTAAAATTGGACCTGCCGTTCTCTATGAATGAAAGTAACAGTCCTTAGAATCTCTCTAGCTGTGACTGATTTAGTCATAAATGTCTTTTCCACAATGTCACAATGAGCTTCAAATGCATGCTAAATATCAAACTGGTAGAAGCCAATTAGTCACAACATTATAGCCATCAGCCCAATAATGTGCCGGTCCCGCTTTTGCTGCCGAAACCTCTCTAACTCATCATGACACGTGAGTCACAAAACCTCTGAAGGCGTGCGGTGGTGTCTAGAAGCAACACATAAGCAGCAGATCCAGACTAGTCTCCAGCACATCCCCAAGATGCTTGATCAGATTGACATCTTTTGAAGGTCACATAAACACCTTCGAGTCCCATCCCTGACTCACTTTTCAGTGTAACATTGCGTATTATCTCTATGAAATATGTTCCTGCCATTAAGGAGTGCCTTTTCGTCGATGCAGCTGGTCTGCAACAAATGTTTAAGTAGGTGGTTTGTCTGGAGGAGGGGGTGGGGGGTCTCTTCATTCAGACTGAAAGGTCTGTTCATAACTTTAGTTGACATATCCCGTCAGATCGTAACACTTTAATTAAATCAATAATATTAACCCTATACACTGCTGGTTGTCCATATTGTCTATGTTTGAATTTTACTGTATGTTTTTTGGGGCGTCATTAAATGCCCGTAAAGGGGCACGCACCTAAATTAATCATTATTATTATTATTATTTATTAGCAGGTTTTTGACCCTGTTTTCATGAATTTATGTTGTGAAAGGAAGAATGTCCGAAACTAAACAGAAATTCAGTTTTGGAATTTATTTTTTGCTTTTTTCCTTTGTCAAATCTGGCCCAGGCCTTATAAGAATCCTGCCCTGAAGACGTGATAACAACAAGATAATTCAATTGCACTGATAGCGCCAGCTGGTGACAACAAGAAGTATGCCTATTCCTTTTTTATTTATTTATCATTTTGGAACATATCTGCATGTATATTATAGTTTATGCCAAGATCATAAAATGCATGCAGTTTTAACTTGGGGCAGATCTTTGTTGCAAAGTGTGTGTGTGTGAGAGTGTGCTTGCGACTTACCTACGCCAGCCTTCTTGAAAGACAAACTAGTAACGTTTTATTTTCAACTAATACCTATTTCTCATCAAAGAGGGCAAGATCCACCTTTCGTGAAACACAAAAACGAGACAGGACAAACCAGGACCAGAAGACCGACAGTTACACCAATCATCAGTTCAGTGGTTTATGTTTAATGTTCCATGTCAGCCAGCACCCACAACAATGGGTGGTGACTATTTTTCAACTGACCGATGGTGTATCCTTATTGTTACACTTCCTGAGGCAAAGTAACAAGGGACAGGGGAAAGAGCGAGAAAAAAAACCTACAGCAAGGCAATTCAGTTTTCTCAACCAAAATCTTATGGATTGTTCCTTTGGCTTTATGACTCTTTCACGGAGATGGTAATAATCTTATTTTTCATTTCAGGCACGTAACATGGAAGAATGCCTTCACTATGATTATTTCAGTGAGAAAAGAATTATCAGTAATGACTTTGTACTAAAAGCTGACAGTTGTTTCTTATTCCATATATGGTTCTAAGTAGGACAGAGTAAATTGTGTCCTTACCAATGGGAAAATGGTTAAAGTTACGTGAATTCAGACAGATTACATTCATTTTTATTCTAAGACATACCCGTCATATCCTTTGGAGACTGCAATTATTCAGCATGTCTTTGTCTAGTTGGGTTGTGGAGGTGGAGGTGGTGGTGGAGGGGAGGTAGGGCCTGTGTGGTCAGTTTGATGTGTTGAAGTCATTCACCTCAGTCAGACCCGGCCCCAGGTGCAACCCATTTCCAGATTTCCCCTGTTACATTCCAGCTAACATCAGGAAAAGGCCAATAGATGTTAATAATTGGAGAGGAAGTGATGGTACGATCACAGAATTTGATGCAGGGCAGTTGGATGAAGTTGAGCTCACATTTAAGTCGCCTGTGTTTTCTCAACCTAATGGTTTGGATGTGTGTGTGTGGGAAGAGTCTGACCTTAACTGGACCATTTTAGCTACCAGTGTTAATAGGAAATACAGCATGTCTTCCTACTTCCACTAGTTTGTGATACCAGTGTGTCAGGTACAGATCATTGTAGCAAACTGTTAGGTACGGTTTTAACATTTATGTGAGTTAATTCTAGTCAAATTCATTAGATATGATTAGAACCAACTGGGTTTGTGTGATAGGGACTAAATACATTGGCATGCTTAGAGCTCTGTTCTGTTTTGTTCTTATTCTGGCTGTAGAATAAAGATTTTTGAAGCCAAAGTCTGTTCAAACTTCAAATGAAACAAACATCTTTGGTCTGAGCAATTAATTACCTCCTGCTTCTTATTTTTTCCCAGCGGGTGTTTATTTGTCCGAGGACTAGCAGCATCCTGCAAAAGGTTCCGAACAGATTTTACTTAAAACGTTTTGAGGAACAGGGTACGACCTCAGGAAAAACACATTCTTGAATTCCCACATCCAAACTAATAGTTATACCAATTCCATAATCTAAGTATTGGTTCCATAGTCTCAGAAGCCAAAATAATTATCCAGATTAAAATTAGATTCATTTTGCTGCCCTTCTTAATCTAATTTACTAATAATAATAATAATACATTTAATTTATAATGCACTTTACATTTGGTTCAAATCTCAAAGTGCTAACTAGTACTACTACAGCCTCGACTACATATATTAGTTTTACTACTATTAATGTCTAGACCTACGTTGTTTGCCCCGACAGCAAATCTTCCTTTAGTGAGTAAAATATTAACTTTTAGAGTAAGATGTTTTTTCTACAAGATACTGTAGAGCTCTTTGAGTTGATTCACTTGCACCAAATGTGGACTAAGTCCGAACGTTTGATAGATTATGGCCTGAAAACTTATTGTAAACTGCCCCTAATGTCTGAAATGTACAACCGACCTTTTCTAAGATCAATCCAGGTCTTCCTGAAACTGAGGTTGATGCAGGTATAAAATATGAAAAAGATCCATGAAATAGTTTTCGGGTTATCGCATTAACATGGAGGATCTGAGATGATGACTCCATAATATCCCTAACTTTTTGGGGAAATGATTATAACATTTTTGCTATTTTGAAAATTGCATCACAAGTGCTGCTTTATAATCACAAGTTATTTATCTGAATTGTCTTTTGCTTGGGGCATAACGTTAAAATAATAATTTTATCCAGTTAGATGAAAACAATCTAATCAATCTAAAGTTCCACTCTTTGGATTTTCCAGTAGATTTCACAGCCTTCATCAGATAATTAAAATAATTATAATCATCTTCATATGATGAACACTGTTGTCATTTAAGTGTACCACTGGGCTGAAAAACCCCCAACACAGCACACAGACTAAGGATTAGTCAGTTATGTCTGTTTCCAGTGTGTCACATCAACATCTCTCCCCCATATGACATATATCATTTAAATTGCATTTTTATGAGTTCAGCTTCTTATTGGAAGCTGGAGGGGGTTGTTCAAAATCACTTAAACAACTACTGGGTAGTTTTAATAATTGCTGGCAATGTTTCCAGCTTTTTTTTTGTTTTGATTACAATATTGAGGAAGGTTTCCAGCAACGTTTCTGAAAACTAAAGCAGGAACATTTCTTAGTATTTCTCTGGAACTTTAGCAGATATTTTGAGAGAAGTGGGAAGTTGGTTTTTTGCTTCGGGCCACAATAGCTAATCCACTCTGGGTTATTAAATGATAGATTCGATATTGTACTGCTTGTCCCGATATACATTAGTTGCTGGAACTTCTTGAATCTCTGCAATGGTGTGGGGTTGCAAACTGAAGACAGGAAAGAGAAAGAAAGAGAAGACAGGGAATCCAGAAAAAATTAATGATAATTTTCAACAGATGATGTGGGTGGAGTAGTCTATTAGAAAGTTATTGGCACTCAGACTCTTCAGTGAGATTAAGACTGAAGGCTCTCTGTCCTGAGCAGCAGGAATATCCCTAATTGGAGTCCTTGATACTGGTGGTGGTGGCAGATGAGTCTGCTGAAGCTGATGAGTGATGAGGTGGATGGATTAGTAGTGGGGGGAGATGGGGAAGTGTTAGGAAATTAAGAAATGAAGCGTATTCAATGCAGCGCTTGTGGATATTGATTCCACTGCACCTCTCTTTTATAAATGCAGTGGAGGTGCAATAAGACGTGTATCACAGATATGAAGTTTTGACAGGTTTTAAATGTATGCCCAAGCTTGGTGGATAACAAAAAGCAGTAAATGGGAGTAAGCAGCATACTGAAAGAAGAAGAGACGGTCCTCATATTGGGGGAAGACAATGAAAGCTTTGTACCCTCTGAGAAGATGATGAGATCAGCTGCTAAGTAACAATGAAGGTGAACGGTTGAACCCGGTCTTTCTATTTAAATTCACACAAGTGGACATTTCAGGGTGACCAAAAAAGGCGTAAGAGTGAAGCGCCTTCTCTGGTCAGAGTTGTGATGTGATGCCTGTGGGAAGGATCTATTAAACACAGATTGAAAAATTATTTTTTTTTTTATTTTTTTTAAATGGCAGCCGTGTAGGTTCCTTAGATGGATCTATTTTCCTTTATTTTCCTTTGTTGTTATTTTAGTTCAATGTTTAGTATTGTAACACAAGTTGATAGCTGTTTGATATTTCTGTCATTCGTAAATTCATCATTAAAAAACATTTTTTGTCCAAGAATTGCCATCCATGTACATCCCACCAACCAGTCAATGCCTTACCTGAAAAGTTAACGTTACCGTCAATATCATCTGAACAAATGCTAAAAGCATGAGCAGTCATTTTTTCCTAATAAAAAAGTGAGCAGTTTATGGCAAAATGTCTGGTGTTTATTAACTCATTTTGCAGACAATGATGAAATTATTAGATAAGATCAAATTTTTCTGTTATTATGTCTGTCGTATGCAATATTATTACGATCATTATACCTTAGCAAATGGATAATAATTATTATTATTTTACCCTTATCAAAATAACATGAACGTACCGACACAGTACAACACACAGTTATGCACAGTCCAAAACCCATTGCAACATTAACTATTCCAAACTATTCTTTTTTTGTTGCTGTTGTCTATGCACACACGGTCTTAGTGTTATCGTGTATGATTGTTTTTGTCCCATTGTCCATGCACATTACAAATAGATTTTTTTTAAAAACAACACAACAAATGGTCAGAAACATTTTCCAGAGACCATCCTCCTATTACTTCATCCCATTCTTCATTAAAATGGAAGTTCGTGGGGTTTCCTACTCTTTTTGTAATAGGATTTGTTTAAAGCCACTGGTAAACTTTAAAGTTTACCACTGGCTTTAAATTTGTTGCTTGCTGGACTTATTTGTAGTTCATTCTTTCTTACCTTCCCACCATCCAGGCATCAAATATTGTTAAATTCTTGGTTTGTATTAAAAGTAAACTCTATTATCTGGGTATGAAGAGAACACCGCCAGAAGAGTTTTATTGCAATAAGTTGTTTATATGGAGCATTTTTCATTCTGTTTTATCCCATAAACTGATTTTTATCAAAATATTATTGCAATCCATGAAACACAAGTGAGGACTTACTTTAGAGTTTAGACAATGAGCTTAGAAATTTCATGACGTGAAAGCTGATGCAAGTTCCACAAGCTTGACATTTAGAGTCATTATGATGGGTGCACAGTGTTATTTTAAAAAGGCTCCAATTAGCTAAGTAAACGGATGGATGAAAAATAAAAAATGTCCCTTTAATGTGTCCTGGTAAATTTCAAGCCATGCCATGTGGTCACTGTTACGATCCCTATTCAGTATCTGGCTCAGAGGGATCCATAACACATAAAGAAAGCCACCAACTGCTGCAGTTTAACAATGTTTAATATGATATACACACAACTCAAAGCATGACGAGAAGGGAGCCCTGGCCAACACAAACAAAAGAGGGAGAAAGCCACAAACTAGCCACGAAGTTGGCCGTTTCATCTGAGCTTGTCCCCTAACTTAAATTCTCGGTCTAACCTAAAACATTTATCAAGACCGAAAACGGGTTTACCAGGAACTCCCAACTCAATTTAATATTGGAATTAGGGGCCGTTTTAAACTGGTTGAGTTGTCAGGCAGCAGACATAAACTTGACTTTTAAATCTTATTTGATTTTCTTTTACTTTGTACGGTGTTGCCGTATATGACATTGCAGCAGAATACATTCTCATCCCATTTCATCAGACGTTATTGAAGCAATAAGGGCATCTGAATGAGACGTCTCATCCAGACACCCTTGAAACATACTCTTTAGTATCTTCGTTGTACTTGCAAAGCCTTTCTGCTAAGTAATCTTGTATACCTTCGGTCCTGAACATGAAAAAGCTCTTACGAGTTTGGCAAGTTTAGGCACAAAATACATGGTTCTATATGAGACTCACTGTATAAAAGTCTGTCTCATAAAGTGGCCCTTGTATGTATTCCTTGGAGATGCATTATATTAAAGCTTGGTGCATCTCTTCCAGATGCAGGTGGCACCCTTTCGTGAATGTGTCAAAATGGCTGTGTGTGTGACACCCTGGGAATGAGATGGGCTTGACAGCTCAACAAAAGTCACTCCAAAAGACATCACTCACCCCCAGGTTTCTCAGTCTTGGCCTCTGTGAGGTTTAGCAGATGAGACAAAATCACAACTCACATAAAACAACCTTTTCTCCAGAAGATTTTTTTTTTTCATTTGAATAAGCTATTGTCATGCTCATGTATACCAATCAAAGTTAACAATAACATTAACCCTCACAGCACGACCCTTCTGAAAGTCAATCAGAAGGGTTAAAATGGTTAATCATGAAACCTACCTTATTTTCAAGGTAGGTTGTGTTTTTTACTTTTTCAACTCTTCTCAGACATTATATATATTATGCCATCAAACATTAGGCGAGGTAAAGGTAACTGAGCCTAATTGGGACAAAACTCCAGTTTGACCTCTGGTGCAGTACATATGCAGAAACCTGTCACTCAGGCAAACCTCAGCAATCATTTCATTGGGGAGTTCTTATCCCAGTAATGAAAATAATCTTCTTGGACTGGAAAAACACAACTCAGTTAGACAAGAAAATTACTGAGCCAAAGTTTAGAGTCGTAAAACTTCACTGTGACTTAAAAACACAGCAAGAACTTCGTTGCCGCTTTTATCGAGCAGCAAAAGGTTTGACACCTTATTTCAAATAATGCGTCTCCAGTTATTTCTTTGGATGAAACTAAAGTTATATCGCCTGCTATAAATATCATGAATTACTGAGCTGGGCTTTTAAAAAATGATCAGTTCTAAACTGGACTCTCTTATTAACCCATTAATTTCCTGCTCACCTTTTTGAGCGAACACTGAGTCACTATTTCTAATTGAAAAAATGTGTACCAATTGATGGAACACCACTTTATATTTTGACAAAGAGATAGCACGTATATACTAAAGTATTATGGGCCAAGGAAGAAGCCCTGGGGGACACCATGGTGGCCCCTCCTCCTCGGGGCCACAGAGGAGGAGGCATTTACTATGGCTATCGAGAAAGTCCAATTCAATAAGTAGGATTTTTGTTTTGTTTTGGCAAATCAGAGCATGTGAACAATTACTAAACAGAATTATTGTCAAAAATTTTTAGATTA
Organism: Lophius americanus; assembly: GCA_037951165.1. Lineage (NCBI taxonomy): Eukaryota > Metazoa > Chordata > Actinopteri > Lophiiformes > Lophiidae > Lophius > Lophius americanus. The sequence continues at coordinate 10,078,894 of JBBDHG010000008.1, read as the reverse complement.
CTATCTATTTTAAAATTGACCATTTTCCATTAAATTAAAAATTTCAACTGGAAATCATTTTGACTGATAAATCCTGCTGATCCTGTGAACCTGCTTTAGTAATTCATTCTTACTCCCGAGCATCCAAGCAGGATTTTCCCCATTTTCTGTGCTTCCATTTTCAATGTCTTGTGGTAACAGCCAACAAAAGAATGTGTCATGACCCAGCCTTCTGTTTCAACACATTTTCCCCTGTTTGTGATGCCGAGAAGAAGGGTTTGATAGCACCCATCCCTTCTGCGTCCGTCTGCACAATAGCAGGCTTGTCTCTGTCTGCTTGGAGGGAACCCCAGTGTCCAGACAGCCATTGTTTGCAATTACGGATTCCCACTGAGGCCCTAAGCGCCAGCCAAAATGTATTTTTTTTAAAAGTCCCTCTTCACATATGTTGATGCTCATATCCAAAGTCCAAAGGTGTTGATGGAGTTTCCTTCCTTCTCTAAATTGTACTAATATTCTTAGTTTAACTGGTAATGCTAGTTAAAGATTAACTTTTCTCCCAAATCCTGGTGCCTCTTTGTAGTAGTGGATTAGTTAAAAACATGGTCTGCTATTTGGAAAATGATTGAAGATGCTGATATTTCTATCCCCAAAAAGTTGGGGATATTATGGAATTATCATCGCTGCCGCTGTCACTGATCCTTCGCTTTAACGCAATAACTCTAAACCTGTTTAATGGATCATTTTCAAATTTTATGCCCGTATTAAACTTAGTGTGAAGAGGAACTGGATTGATTTGGGGGATAGTCAGTTAAATATTCCCAACACTAAGGGGAGTTTATCTCAAAATATTTTTGGGTCATAATTTTGTAAACGTTGGTCCGATTTAATCCAAGTTTGGTTCATATGAATACACTCGAGGGGATCAATTTTGTATATATCATACTTTACCCTCACGGTTCACATTTTACACAATAGGGGGAGCCTTACTCATGAAAAACACCGTATTGGGGCCATAATTTCTCAACTGTTGGTCCGATTTAGGCCAAGCATGGTGCATACGAATCGAGCAGAGCAGATCTATCTTATATTTATCATGTTTAACTCAAAAATAGTTAATATATTACTCACTAGGAAGAGAATTTTTTTTTAAGAGCGCCATATTATGATACAACTGCGCAACTGTTGATCTGATTTAGTCCAAATTTGATGCATATAAAAGGATTCAAGGAGATTTCTCTTGTACATATCATATTTTCTTCTAATAGTTCATGTTTTACTCACTGGAGGAGCATTTTTATGAAAAACACTGTTTCCTCTAAATAGCTGCACATAAGTTGAATCAGGGGGATTGCTTCAACAACGCAAGGGATTGGGGACTTTTCTTGGAATGTACCCTTGCTGTTGGGGACGACAGCGTACGACAATTTATTTTTCTATGTCAAAACACAACGTATGATCACACTTATCTTTATAATTTTGGCCAATATTCTCACACATTTACTGTTTTAGTTGTGCATGAAAGTCAAGTGTCTTTAAGTTTTTGATCCTCTTTGCAACAGTAGATTACAGTTTGCTTGTATTTAGACGTATAACTCTGTGGTAGTGTGTAGGGGACAAAAGGACAAACAGGGTTTGAGGCAGCGGTTCTGCAGTTCCCGACAAACAAGTGCCTTCTAGGACTGTCTGGAGAGGAGAAGCGCTTAAATCATTCATCACCACTCGCTGCATATCCTCTCTGCACTCTACTGTTCAAATGATTTAGCATATTACATGTTTAATGCCTCCTAAAGTAATGCTGCATTGTTCTTTGTTCTTATATTTTCCATAGTCTGCAACGTCCGCTACTCCACTAAAGCACCTCAATATAGCTTTTAATAAGAAAACCTAAAAAAACATGCAGACTGAATGAAAAAAAGTGAAATATTTTATTTCAAAAAAAGTTAGAATGAAATACAAAAGACATTTTTCACACTCCCATCTTTAGCTGTGTTCAGTAAAGCCTTTGCTATTTTCGCAAACTCTGATTACATAATCTCCACTCCAGTGTTGATAACTTCTGTTCTGACTTGCAGGGAAAAGTAGTATTTAACAGCTCTTTATATATCTAATATTGCACTTTGATGCAATAGTAGATACTTTCATCTTACTGGTTGCAATTTTTAAAGAGGCCCCCCCAAAGATGACAACTTCTGAGCGCGGACTGCTCAGGGGTTCATGCAGAACCACTCAAGTGCGCCATTGGAACTGTGATTTCTCACACAACAAGCTTCCCCCCCGATTCTAGCACAACTGTTTGGACTGTCATTCATCAGGGCCGGAAAAAAAACAAAAACACATGCTCTATAGATCCAATCAGCAGCACTTGAACAGATGCTTCAGCTACGGCCACCTGATATGCAGCCCCTCTCACCGTTGAGGACATTCTGCTAAATGAATGGTGTATGAGATCATCTGAGGATGTGCGTGTGACTGTTGGTGAGGATTTTTATTTTGACTTCTGCACATGTGTGGAGATTGGAACACTTGGAAAATATCTCACATCAACTCGCAGGCATCAATCACTGCAGAAATCCAGAACACTTACATTCTGTCTTCATAGGGCAGCAAAGGAAAACCAGCTGTTCAGTGATGGATTGGAGCTTTAAAACTTCTGGTCTTGTCTGGTATTTCCCCAGCCAACCCTCATCTATGTCTGACCACTTAAATGGGGTTGCTGATTGCTGATTGCCCTAAGGTTCAACTTAACTGCAAGTCAAAGTTCATGTGTGTCAGATGTCAACAAAGTTTTCACGCTTTGCTCAATTCTCTTCTTTTCCATCTGGCAATGCATTTCTGCAATTTGTGACATATGGCCAGAATTGTGATTATTCAGATGTGTTGAAAAGATAATTACTATTGATCTGTGGACTGACCAACTTAGCATCCTTACTTGCTAGCAATGGCGTGTTCTATCACTTACTATTAATTTGTACCTATTGATATTAGTGATATTATCCCGAAATCATTGATCTACCTTCAACGTGTGACCATATTTTATTCACTGGTCGTTTCGCAGTTAAGAGTTTTTCAGACTTCAGGAATGTATGTTAGAGCCCATTGTGTTTGATGGAAAAAAAGATGGAAACAATCTCCCTTAAACTCCAACATCTCATTTGTCTGAGTTTTGCCACAGTACGAACAGACCAGTGTATGCCTCCTTGTGTGGTCCAAGAAGGCATGCTCTACTGTTGTTTGAACTACACATTGAACACACTTAAGACTGCAGTGGCGTGGGGCAGTGAAGGTTAATGCAATGCAGTATTTGATAAATGAAGATAGATGATAAATAATTCTTCTACTCTGACTCAACGGTGTTGAAATGAAGCTCAGAAAAGGTCCAAAAGTGTAAGCACTGTTTAAGGAGGGACTCACTCACTACTTTGAGGTTTGTTGTACTTTTTAGACATATACAAAGTCAATTGATTGGTGAGGGAATGTGTGCTTCTTTAATTATCTCATCTATCACCAGTCTCATCTATCCTATGGCGAGTTGCCCTTTTTTATTGCAGCTGGCTTTTCTTTCTTTCTTTCTTTCTTTCTTTTTTATTATAAACAGGTGATCTTCAACTTGATGATTATGGACAACATTTTGCAAACCAAGGCTTCCTGGCTGTCTTGCAGAATCGTAATTAATTCAGAACATGAATACAGTTAATGTTCTTTACCGTTGATGAAGTGAAGTCCAATCTGGGAGCGATCGTCAATAAATTTGCAACTCCGGACAATCTGCCAATGGGTCTGTAATTTATTGTTCATCTTCCACATTTTCCACAAGATCAGCATATTGTCCAACTCTACCGTCTTCTCTCATACTGACCTGTGATCAAACTCTCCGGCTTCCGGTGAGGATATTCACTAGAGCGGCAGCTCGGTAGATTTAGCAAATTTTGAGGATTGAATTTAGAGGCATCATTTGGGATTATTCTCATTGGCCAATTATTTAATTGAGTCTGAATCTCATGTTTCTGATTATGTACTGATATCCCGAGATGGTACTTTTTGTTGAGATAAGAACTAATTCATTAACTGTGTTCTGTATCCTTGGTGTTGGTTCGGATACTATTGTCCGATTAGCCATAACAGCAGATACCCCTAATTCACATTAAAATCATAACATTGAGATCACCAGTTAGGGGCATTAGAAGATACTGGGGTTAGAAGATAATGGCGTTCATTATAAGCGTGACCCGTGACCATCGATGAGGTCACTTCACCAAGCGATGCTGCCTTTGGACAAGGGCCTTAATTTTGATGGGAAGTCAAATCCTTGAGGCTTTTATGCTCTTCCTGGTGCCCATGATTCTCTTCCTTCATTTGTTCTCACTGAAGTTGAAATATCTGTGTCACAGTTCTGTTCTCTCTCTCTTTCCAACTTGGATCTCATGCTGTCTTTCACTGTTTTTCAAGTTGCCTTAAATTAATATTTGTTTTGCCCCTTTTTTTTTATCTCCCCCTGTTTTAAACTGTGAGAGCACATGGTGTACCAGGTGGTGGGTGTCCATAGGAATCATGTGTCAAATCCAGCGAAGCCGGGTCCCCACAATCACCTGCTTGATTCAAATAAGTCCAATCCGTCCAAACCTTCCTGAGTTTATAATTCTGTTCTGCCATCTGATACTCACGACTGATCGCAGAGCTCTCATGTGGAAACACTCAAGCTGCTTGAAGTGTATTTATTTGAGCATCCAGGTCTCAGAGACATAAAGGAGGCTTCTGAACACGATCTTTATTGGAAAAATTACAAATGTGTGTCGGTAACCCAGTGCAGAACTCATGGAATGTAGACCTTTTGTTCATCTGGTTTCCTGTTCAATATTCATGAGGTGTAATGGTTCTTGTTTAGTTTTAGTGTCTTTCTGATATTTTTATCGCATTTGTTTTTTTTCCTAAGAGACAAAGCACACACTGAACAAAGTTAAAGATATGTTGTCCTTCAAAGATTGCTTTACATTATATCAACGGGAACCAAAAAAAATATTATACTCTGGCTTTCTCCCACAGTCCTAAAATATGCAATGTTAGTGACCTTAAAATTGACCAATTTTGTCTGTCTCTATGTGTTAACCTCTTTAATGAACTGGTGGCTTGTCCAGGGCGGAGGAGGATGTTTCTCCTCCATTTTTGAGGGGGGAAGACAGAGATCAAAATTTAAAAGATTATTTTTTTCATATAAACCATTACCGAATAACAGTAACATTAAGAAATAGTATTTATATCTTTAGAAAAAAATTCATTGCTGAAATTCATATTATGCTTTAACAGCCCCCTCTACAGGGCAAGCAAGGTGAAAGACAGTCTGAGTGAGGTGGAGCGCAGAGGAGGACAGACTTTAATAACCCCCTCTGAAGGCAGGATCGACTAGATCAATGTAATGTGGTTTATTGTGCTTATTTTTCAATGTTCATCTGCTATTGGAAAAAACACGTAGAGTGATTCTCCAAGGGAGGATGTCCTCCCAAACTAATCAACAATCAAAATACAATTTTTTGTTGGTCCGATGAGAATTTCCACATTTCCTCTTCAGTTCCCTACGACTGGAAGGTGCTTGCTTTACTGCTGGTAAACGAAAGATACTTGATAATCGATTAAATTCTAACTTCTTTGGAAGATAAGTAAGAAAATAAATTTTATTTAGATCCATGTCCATATATTTAATTTATTTAGCTTTAGCGTTAATTTTCAGCTTATCAGTTGGCTAGAAGGCCTGGGACGTTTACCAGTCAAGATAAATGAAGTCGGACGAAAAGTGGTGTTGTCATTGCTAATTATGCTTTCTTTTACTCGATAGAGAAAAGTACTATCCACTCCAACAATTATTGCTTCCAGTGTTTTGTTTTTGTTATTTATTTGCATGTTTCTCAAGTTACAGGTGAAAAAGATTTCTAATATTTGTTATAAAAATGTATTTGATCATGAATACATTCCTTTTTTACTTTAACTTCCCACATATAAAAAAAAAAAATCCCTTTCCTCCACAATTTTTAAACTCACCAGCCATTTCTGGTCCAGGGTGAACCCTTTCACCCAATGCCAGATGAGATAGGCTCTAGACACACTGCAGCCCCTACAAGATAAATGGTTACACAAAATGAAGGAAGTCTGTAGATCATCATTTAAATTATAGTGGAAACAGAATTAAATAAATAAATTTATTTTCCGGTTGAGTATAAATTTATGTTTGTGGTTTCAGCTCTGAGTTAAAAGTGTTCCTGTTTTAGAGCTTACAGCCTAATAAATGTATTAAAAAAAAGAGGGGGAAAAAAGTTCAGCTGCACCGGCCAGCTTGATGACTAAGTTAATTGTTCCCTGAGAAATTAGGTAGCAGATGCCAGAAGCTTTTTTTTTTTTTTTTTTTTTTTTTTAATCGTAAGCTGACAGGAATACTTATGATCACTTAAGTTTTGGTTCAAGCCTGTCAATTCCAAAAGGAAGAAAAGTGGAAATTTGGACACTCCCTCCCAGAGCCCAGCTGTGTCAAAGATAATCGCTACCTCAATAACATGTATACCAATATCTCGTCTACAGGAATGGTCAGGCTGTGGAGAAAAATTAAATGAAAGGAGATTAGTGTGTTGCTACCGAAGCCTGTCTGATTTTTTATTTTTTTTTGGTAATGATGCCTCTTTTTAAAACCTGTCAGTGATCCTGTTTAATCTGATTAGTGTGTTGGCACCTTTGATCAAGGAAAATGCCTCATTTGTACACTATCACACCACCTTTAAACCTCAGAAAGTGAGAATACAGTACTTTAACAGATAGGGACTGCATACTACGGAGCATCCCTAGTGTAAGTAAATCTGTGTCTTCGCATGTGCAATCTGTGCGTGCAGATTTATAAATCCGTTCCCTCGGATTATAAAAAAACAACTACCTTAAACATGATATCAAAAGGCACTCGCCAGTGCACATTCACACACTTGCCTTTGCAAATTAATTTTGTCATTTTGTTATCATGACCTTCTACTGTGTAAAAAAAAGAAAATCGTATTATTTATATGTATTTATATACAAATAAATAATTAATAAATTCATTCACAATAAATTTGAATTATTTGCTTTTAGAGCTGCAACTAACAATTAGTTGCATTATTGATTAACCTTGGTCTGAAAATTTTAAGAAAATTTAAAATGGGGAAAGTGTTGATCACAAATTGTATTTTGTACTAATCAACAGTCCACAGCTGACATTTAGTTTAATGTGATACTAGACTGACGAAATCAGAAAATACTCACATTTGAGAAGCTTTATTCAGAGAATAAGGAAATTGTCATCATAAAATGACTTGAACAGGTAATCATTATCAAAATTTGCAATTGGTTTAATAGTTCTAGTCGGAGAGTGTAATAACCTCTAGAGGATTATTGTAAAGCTTTACAAACGTCACACAGATTTGGGATTAAAAAAGTCGTCTTCAGGGGGCTCTTATACAACACAAGTCACAAACGAGGATCATTCATTTATCCTGCCAGCTTCTTTGCTGTGACTTCGGACATTTTGTTGAATCCATGCTACGGTTCAATGTATATATAGGAGCGAGAATTTCACAGAAAACTCTTCTAGGGTTTTCTTTTAGCTTGAATCAGATAAACTTTTTCTGCCATTTCTGTTACCTTGAAAATGGATTGAAGTTGTGCTAAAATATCAAAAATGTCTAGTAGTGGTGCAACAAAGACTTTTCGCCATTGTTCATTTACACTGAACAAATTATGGTGGCATAGCACTGCTGAAGCTAACTGGGGAACTGTATCCAAACTTGTAATTGATACTATGTAATGCTATGTTCATATTTAATGCAGTACAAATTTTCACACGATAATGTTTCCTTGATTATACTCATTTTACTTTTGTAAATCATAGGATCTTCTTGCATCATATAAAATCCTGGGGATTGATGATGCCGTTCAATCTTCAACCCACCAACTGCCTGCTAATCTGCCCCTACCAGCCATGACTACATCCAACGCCAACAGATTTACAAAGTTGTGTCATAGAGCTCCAGATGTTCACATACAGCTATGATGAGCTTCTCTTCCACTTTGTCATCATTGCTTCCAGACAAATGAAACAATGTCTGGAAACAATGATGGGGAGATTTTTTCATTTTTATTTCCCAACTTCAGTGAAGACAAAGATGAGAACAATAAAAATGTTACATATTTGGAAACGGGAATGGCGCTATTGCCATATTCACTTCATCAACAATCTACTCCACAGCTTCACTTTGACTTTCTCTGATATCATGGTGTGGGAACAATTATCTTGTGTATGATCAGTGTGAACAAAGTATTACAACAGTGTTGAGGTTGATCAGAGGACGGCTGCTTTATCAAGAGAGCTACAGACTTCCACTTTGGATAAAACTGATATTTGTGGCATTTAAATCCTCTAGTCGTGGCTCACAATACATGAAACATCACAGCTGTGTCCAGTCGTATAGCCTCACCAGCTCGCTCATTGTACAATGATTAGGCCTTGTTACTACCTCTGCTAATGGCTCAGATGTGGAATGACAACAATCTCTTAGTATACCTTTGTAACTTTGGTTCAAAACACTGAGCTGGCGCAAAACTCCCATCTTAAACAGGTAGTGAAAAACAACACATGTTCTTTAGCAATCCTAGTAAGGGGTCACAAGTCCGTGTACTTCTAGTGGCATCTGATGCCAAATCAATATGCAAAACATAAGAGGGATTACCAAAAGTACTAAGGTTACCAATGACCGCCACTGGTACTGTTAGCCAGTAGGGTGTCGGCGGAAACAATGGATGGAAACGGATGATCCAATGTGGTGGATCCAAAAGGGATCATCCGAAAGATGATTTTTTTTCTTAGCTTGCCTCTCAGATTAACAACCTCTCCACAAAGTTTTATGGAAAATGGAATGGAAAAATGCCATCTTGTTGTGTTATTCAAAGTTAAAAAAAAAAATCTTAGTTTTGTTCTTACGGTTTGGGTTGACAAACCAAACTATTTACTTATTTTTTTATTTTTTTAAATTGTAGCAACAGCTTTTACATGGTTTTTGTTCAGGTCAAAAAAAGGAGTTGGCTTCACATTAAAATTTATTGGATTCTGTCATATATATGCCACATCCTTCCACAAAATTCCAACAAACTATTTATTATTTATTAAATTAATGACTATACTATAACTTCTATGACTATTATATACTGTTTGGGATTACTTTGTGTAGGTGTTGTTGATTTCCTCGTCCATTCTGCCTTGATGGTAATTAAATTGTTATCAGTCTTATTACACAATCATGAAGGCTACAAAACAGACTGAAAATGGTTCCTTTTTTTCCACACACTAAAAAAAAATGTTCGGTCAAAGCCAATCAAGTATGAGTTTAATAAAGAAGAGTTCCGCTGCTCTGTTGAGTGAACAATCCATTAGGAGATAAAAGAGACATAATAACCTTGAAACCCGTTTGCTTAATTCAAGAAAACCTCAGCTAGCCCTGCGTTATGTCAGATTGTTGACCTGCAACAGGTCTGTAAGCAAAAAACCAATTAGGTGTAAATCCATCTTTCCATGAGTGACTTTCATCGAACGTTTTTCTGTCAGTGACACCACCAACAACGGAGGAGGGATGTCTTTTTGCTGATGCAGCACTGCTTTTTAATGCAGGTTAATTTAAGAAACATTGATTTATACATAAATACCTGGTTTCACATCCTCTTCATCACTCTCATATGAAAAAGACACAGACGGTAGTTCCTCTCTGCAGATCTGACCTGATGTGTTCTTGTTGTTGTTGTGTCTTTTTGCCATTTCCATAGCTACAGCTTGCCAAAGCGGATGGCTCTGATCTGCTTCCTGTCTCTGGTCATGCTGATGAGCATCCTGGGAAACCTGCTGGTCATGGTGGCCGTCTGCAAGGACAGACAACTCAGGTTGGACAGAGCTCTGCTTCTTCTATATATTCATTGCTACTTATATGGAGGCATGTGTACCCCTAGTGATTCACCAGGAGATAAAATGTGGGCAATATAAGTTGTGCATCATTCCTGAGATAAAACTAGGCCTATATCATGTCATGCCCGACAGTAGGGGCATAGCCCTCAAAAGCCTCCAATCCCCTGTTTTGTACAAGCAATGCCTCTGATTGAAATTTAAGTTACTTGGGTAAAAGAAATGAAAAAAAAGCTTCCCCTTTTGAGTAAATTAGAATTACTTGAGTAGAGTATGAAGACAGATCTCCTCAAGTCCATTCATGTGCACCAATTTTGGACTTAATGAGAAAAGGCTGAGGAAATATGGCCCATAAACTTTTGGAGATACAGGTGCCTCTTCATTTAATTAAAAATTCTGTTTCGACCTATGCCAAATCGTTCAATTCCTTCCTCGCACTAAAGTTTGTGTAGGGATCAAATTTGAAAATGATCCATGAAATGATTTTTTTGAGTTAGTGCATTAGCAGGACCGATCTTTGGGTGGAATTGATGACGATTCCATAATATCCTCAACTTTTCGTAGAGATATTACTAAAATGAATTAAGTAGTTAAAAATCAGCTATTCCTATTTTAAATGTTATCCATATATGAAATGAACGTACGAATAACAGACAAATTCACATTCACTGTGAGCAGAAAGTTTGAACAATGAATGACGGAGGAAAGCCAACAAAAATGTGTGGTTGGAACATGGATTCAGGGGGAATATAGCTGCAATAAATTACCTCAGTTATATTGCTGTTTTATTCTTATTGTCTGATGAATCCTATTCTTCAGTATCAATTTTTTTTTTGATAGATCACTCCTTGATGGCCAGCCTTCTATTGTTTATCTCATTTGAAAATTAATTTTCAAAATTACTCTTAACAGAATGTATTTGAGAGAAAATATAAAAAAAAACTCTAAAGGAGCGTCATATTAGTAGACAAACTCGTATGCAATTAAGCTAAACTGCTAGCCTAACATTATCGATTGCAGTGGTGGTTAAGCTTTGGTGTAGCAGGATAGAAGTTGAATTCCTTGTGTCTGTGGATAACAGGAGGAGCGACTGTGTCTGTCTGTGTGATTAAGTGAGACAAATAGAGGAAGGCTCTTACAGCGTGAAGGCTGCGGTTAAGTAATACATTATCTGCTTCCGAAGCTGGAGTTCAGTCAGTGAATTCTGTTATGACAGAACTCACAACCAGACCAGAATATTTCTCTCCAATACAAGGCTAACAATGCATGCAAAACACACACTGGCATGTCGTCCTGAGGACGGCTGGTCGTGTGGGAGCAGCTGTCGCTGCAATAATTCATTGTACTCCTCCTTTTCCTGTCCTCTCCACCTTTTATTTTTGTTTCACCACTTCCTTTTTGTCATCTCTCCCTCTCTTCTCTCTATTGCATTTTTCTCCCTCTCTCTCTGTCTCCTCCTATCTCGATACACATAAGAGCTCAGGGTGACTCCTGTCCTCACAATGACATGATGTGTGTGGGTGTGTGTGTGTATGTGTGTGTGTTGGCTGGAGTGTTATCAGTGCACACTCAAAAAACAATTGATGGTCAGGAGTGTGTCAGCTTTGACAGTGTGCGAATGAAAGCAATTAAAGCGAGGCTTGATTCTGTGTATAGTTGTGTATGTGAAGTTTGTGTGTGTGTGTTTGTTGTGTGTGTTCCCTGTTAATGAACTCTTTCGGAGATCACTGATGAGTGACAGAGTGACTTTGATGCCCAACTTCCCTGAGGAGAATCGTGACGTATCTATTTGTTTCTCCATATAATAGTTGTACTTATGGTTACACACTCTTACACACACACACACACACACACACACTGCACAACAACTGAACTGCAAATATATAGATCATCTATTTTATTTTATTTTATTTTGAGGGACTAGCAGCTGTGTGAATGGGCAAAGACATTTGTTTGAATATGACATTGTGTTGTTGTTTTTTTTAACCAATAAGAACCCACAGATGTCACAACCCCTTCAATCGTTGTGCCTTCAAAACTCTTCAGACCGTTTACCTTTTTACATCATTTGGCCTGTGAAAGGGTAGGCCTGATTAGATTTTTACAAAATGTTTAAATAGATCTAAATCAGTTTAATTGCTTATTGTTGAATGTCACAAATTGTGATGGTTACGAATAATAATCCACTTGGTTAAAGTCCAGAAAATAAACCGAACCAACCAAAATTTTTGCTTTAAGGAGGAAATTGTTCTGGCTGTTTATGGGTTGTGGTCAACTCAGATTGTCTTAAGTGTTAGTCTTGCTTACGTTGGATAACTATTTTATGTTATGAGGGGTTCTAAATGCTAAATGCTCATTTATTTTGGGTTAATTGCACAGACCACCTTTTACAGAGCTCAGATATATTACTGTTAGCAGCCAAGAGAACAAACTCAACATTAATTGAGGTCTGTGCTGCAGATCAGGAAAGCCTCCCAGACATTTCAAATATGCTCCTCGCTCACACTTTACGAGAGGTTGAAACCAGCAGAGGGTGACTCAGAGGATGCTAAACCGCTCATCAATTACCCTCACACAAACCGAACCACTGTTACCAACCACCTCCCTTCTCTCAAGGCGTCATGTCAAGTGTGTGAACAAAAAACCTACTCACACACACACAAATGCTGCCACTGAAGACTGTTTATACAGGACACTGGGCAGATCCATCAGCAGTTGTGCTGATAAATCTGAGTTCATGAAGCTGTCTGTGGTTTCTGGTTATCGCCAGAAATTAAGAGATTACATGGATTAAATTGCCAACTCCTGGAAGATACAGTACTGTGAAAAAGTATTGACGCCATCTTTGTTTCTTATATGTTCATGATAAACTGTGTTGGCTCTTCAAAGACAATTTCTCATAAAAAAAAGAAGCATCCTGTTTATGAACAACACTCTGGGTCCCCTAGAATGAGCTAGAGATTGATGCTTGGGACGGGAACGTCTCGAATTCCATTCTTAGCCTGCTGCTACCATGACCTTTAATGTATGGGTGGATAGATGGATGGTGGGTTTTCGTTAGGATTGATCATCTTTTTTTGAAAAACAAAAGTACAACCTCATTCAATAAAAAGATGGGATCCTGTGCAAGATGATTCCCAAAGTGATCCTTTTCTAATCCTTTTGACAAACATTCCATTAAAAATTGTACAAAGGTGGTAAATCTGACATTTTACCTCATATATCTTACTTTTTTCATGGTCCCTGTACAAACCCTTCTCAGGTCGCTGCTCACAGAAACGTTTGTGACTCATCCAGCTTAGTGGAGGGCATGTTTTTATGAAAAATGAGAGAGCACCTCCTCGTCTACCTTTCTTTGGTACAAAATAAGTGTAGTTGATTTTTAACCTTTCACTGATGTTCGATTATATTAATTATGAATGTATTTATATTATTTTATTAGTTTGATACATTCATTTCCACCTGGTCTGTGTTAGCCCGCCCTCCGTTTTGTATTGCAGTCTTTTTGTGTCGTCATTGTTTGCCAGTTTGTCTCGTTACCTTCTGTGTCAAACACTTTTTTCCTGAGTCATTTGGAAATCTTGGTTTTGCTCTTTGGACCTTGGCTGACTTTTTAGTTTCATGACTCCCTGTCGGATTTATTTGTCTGTTTTTGTCTGGTTACTCGTTATTTTGCCCTTGCTTGCCTCATTTCTCAATGATTAGAAAGCCGTGCTCACGCTATCATGAGAATGAGGCTGATTTCACCCTAAAACAATCGTCCTGACAGCTGAGGGAGAAACTGACCTGAACTTTTGCCCAGTCTCTAAATTTGAGCTACATTATCTTGTAATGTCAGGCATTAACAAATCAGTTCGTAAATCTACCGATCAACCTCAGCTCGGCTTAACGTTTCTCAATATTATATTATTTCGTCATTAAACTGCACCAGCTACCTCTACCGTATATGGGTCCGTCTAAATCCTTACTTCCTCAGCCACAGGGATGACATTTAATATTTTAACATGTCATTAATTTTGCAGTGGGTTTATGGGTGTCTAAATGGATTTTGCAGCTTCTTCAGTCCACAGCAGTACATTCCTTTCTAGACAGGTCGTTGCACCAATTGGGTGTTTAACCCCCACTCTTATAAAGTTGTTTTTTCTTGTTTGCTTTCCTCTTTTTTGGAGAAGGTCACGTGAATGCCGTTCTTTTCTCTGACTCTCATTTCCTCAAGCGTTTTGTCTGTGACAGAGTCACTCACTGAGTCTCATCACGCTAGGAATACCTATGTCCATTGACGTTGCTTGAATATTCAATTTTATAAACATGAACAGCACGTCACAATCATGACATTTCTATCAGTCAATTAACTGCCGTTCAAATAATTTTGGATAACTTTATAAGCTGTGACTGGTTATTTTTCACACTATTATTGTATATTTACAATTATGGTGTAATATTACAAATAGAAGACTTTCTTTATTCCCACTGCCATTGCCAATATTTAATCCCATTTCATCCCATCTCTTGCGCCTTAATCCGGCTTCGCATTCTTGCTGTATTTTCTTGAGAAAACCTTGCTGTCGCCCCGCTGCGTCCTACTCTAAATAACAACCTCATGGAAACACAATCCCTTTTAAATGAGTATTTATTCTTAGCACTTAAAGCTAAACACAGTATGTCATTATGCCTAAACATGACGACCCCCCCATCTGGTAGGGTTAATGGTTTTTAAACTGTTCTGAGTTACAGTCTACACTGTTGTGTGTGTGTGTAGATATGTGTGTGTGCGTGTGTGTTAGTGGGTGTCACACTGTATATAAGGCATGGTCATTCATCTACAGTGTGTGTGTGTGTGTGTGTGTGTGTGTGTGTGTGTGTGTGTGTGTGTGTGTGTGTGTGTGTGTGTGCGCGCCTTGGCATGCTTTTATATATATATATGAGTGTCGGGAGCACAAGCCTGCATGTCTGATGTGGTTTATACTGCTTGCGGAGCAGACAGGAGCATGTTCTCGGCACTTAGAGCCTTTTTTAAGGGCCTGTTTGGGTTAGTGACTGGCAGATGGAAAACCATCATGGCCATCCGCTCTAGGAAAGCTATTTATGGACCAGGGTACCACGCTACAGAGGGCGAGGAAAACAGGTCAGCAGACCGTCCCACTCTTATTAGCTGGTTGGAAAATTTAGGTCATGTGCAAATGTTTACTAACCTTGTATGATATAGGATATAATTTTATTATCTCGGGTACAGCTTTGATTATTTTAAGAGTTCTTTTGGGGGTGGAGCTGGGGGGCTCAGTTTCAAGATTTCCTTTAATTTATTTGATGTTCCTTTGGGAGTACTCAGTGGGCAGAACAGAGACGCTGAAGTGGAATGTACAGGAGATGACTAGCTACGGAGCATTTAAAGAGATACTCAAAGGATTGTTGGAGTTGTCGGTAGATTTAGAGGCTAGCCATAACTCAGACATAAAGAAAACTGCATGAATTTTTCATAAATCTAGGGTTCTGTTGCATCTTGGTGGAGGTTTGCTCTCACTGAGTGCTTTTTCTAGATTAATCTCAACATTTTTCATCAACAGTAAGCTCATTCAGAGACAAGATAAATAGAATGTATGATAAATAAAAATAAAAACATCTTGGATCAAATTCAGAATGTAATAAACTCATATTTTCCCCCAACTTCATCTCTGCTCAAACTTTAATCAAAATCTGTTTATAACCTTTGGAAGCATCTTCTGCACCAACTGACAGAGAAAGAAACCGATTACAAAACCTCTCCTGAACTACATTGGTGGAGCTAATAATACTCATTAACACTGCAGATACAGTTTTTGGTTTAGTCTCACTCCTTCCTGCATTAAAACACTCTGGAGTACCAGAACACATTCATTATTTATAATCAACATTAATGAGTTTATGCTCTGACGTGAATGTGTTTTTTTTTTCTGGCCCTTGCAACAGTTTTTGTCAAAGTCCATCAAATAATGAACAAACTACACAGAACGGCATGGCCAAACACATAAACTACTTGGCAGAAGAAATAAACGACAGAATGAAATATATTGAGGATGTTTTCCGCCACCCAGGATGGGATAAACACACTATGTACAAAGAACAAGACTCAGCTGCTAAGATCAATGTACCAGATAAAAGTAAAATTTGTCTTTGGTTGCAATGTTTGCCTTTTTCATCTCGACCTGTAGACACTCACCTGTGACACATATATTGCAAAGATAAAGAAAATCCTCTTTTATCCCAGAAAAAGGAAGAAAGACTCTGCTGTTAGTTAGACCAATCAAGGTGGATACAGCCCTCGGGCCTCCTTTATATCCCTAATGTTTCATCTCTTTGCACAATGAGTCTAACTTAATCCTTCTGCCTGTGGTTTCACCTCTTTTGAAGGTTGCTTGTGTTTGAGTTGAGCTGTCTGTGACTTTTCTCAAAGTTTCTTTACTTTCACACCTCTCCCTGTCCTCCTCCTGCCTCTGTAGTGAATGAGGAGATGGATGTTTGTTCGTCCCTCTATTTGTTGTTGCCGTCCTGTTCTCCAGAGATCTGTTAGATTTCAACGTGGATTTCCTTTGTTTTTTTCTGATGTGCGAAGTCGAGCTGAAATGCTCAGTTTCCTGCCTGCCTCTCTCTGCATTTGAAGTGAAATAAACCGTCTCTACAGTAAATGTTTCTGATTTCAGTCTATTCCTACGGTCTTTTACTCCTGTCTGTTCAATGCTTATCAACATCTCAAACGGCACATAGCTTTTATTTACAAATCATTTATCTAATTAAAAAATAGTTTGGATATCTACTAATACATAATATTATAATGAGTACTTGAAATGGAAATACCTCAAATTCCCCAAACACGATTTATATTTTTTTTATAAAAACCCAGGATCTCTTTGTGGTTTGTTTTCATTATAACGAGTAGCCCTTATGCGTTCTTGTGTGTGTTTTTTTAAAACTCCTCTTCATGAATCTCATAATCAATAACTCCACTGAAATAAAAAGTACATGATATTTTTATTTTTGCTAGTTTAAAAATAAAAATAAAAAATATGCCGGCGCTGCTCTACAGAATTAGTCAAACTCTTTCTCAAACTCAGTGTCATTTTTCACTCGTCACTGTTCCAATTACAGTTGTCTAAAAAGCAGCAGAATATTCTACTTCTACTCCCATTAAATGACTTATATCTCATCCTCTAACAGGAAGATCAAGACCAACTACTTTATCGTGTCGCTGGCTTTTGCTGACTTGCTGGTATCGGTGCTTGTGATGCCCTTTGGTGCCATCGAGCTGGTCCACCAGCACTGGATCTACGGGGAAACCTTCTGCCTGGTCCGGACCTCACTGGATGTCTTGCTGACCACCGCATCCATACTGCACCTGTGCTGCATCGCCCTGGACAGGTGAGACTTCCTACCGTGGTTGTGCTTGTGCATTAATATGTGCTGGCGTGAGTTGATTTATTTCAAAACTTCACTGGCAGAGACTTCCGTTATGTTATTTTTGGAAGCTCCCTGATAGTGGATTATCCTTGCCTTATGTTTCATCAATAGTTTCTTGTAGTTAAAAGCTGAGAGCTGATTAATGAGCTTATGTCAGTGGTGGAAAAGGTTAACACTGTTAGTGATTGGAAAACTTAACATAACACTTCAACTGAAAATCTAAGACAAAGAAATAAATTCTTTAATAAATAAATCTGGATCCCAGAACATCCACATCGAAGCAATCAAAGCAATTACTAAGTACAGATACGGATGGCCTTACTGGAAAAACTGACTGATTGACATGGATCATCAAATCAGTCATTAACATGGGAATCTTTCCCTTTATATCACTTGTTCACAAGTCAGAGAGTTGACCATATTTTTTTTACAGTATTACCTTGTAATCATAGGCATCTATTTAATGTTTTTGGCTTTTCTTATACCTTAGTATAAGAAATTTCGGTTCAAGATTTAGCTCTAGAGATTATCACCACATCACATTGACATGAATTACTGTTGATCTGCAGCATTACCTTGGACAGGTGTGGGACCTTGGCACACACGACAGCTCAGTATGACACAGTGCTGTAACTCCTATAATGGCTTAGAGAGGTGATTTAGGAATAGAATCACACTATGTAGCTGCGTAGATGAGTTATCCCAAATTGAATGTCAGGATCTACAATATCTCGGACGTTTACTTCCCACTGGAGCTAACTTTACTTGTGAATAACTGTGGTTTCATTGGAGTAGGTTTTGAGAAGGCAGTGAATAGCACTGCGCATGTCGAGTCGATTAAACTTTCCTATCCTTGCTAGTCTGCACCAGCCGGTCATTACGCTATGCAGTATTATCCTGCTAATGTGCATTTAGGAGCCTTACTAGCCAAATATTGTAGGAACATACCTTCATTACTGGACAGAAGAAAATATAGTTTAAATAATTTTTGAACACTTAGTTAGGCAAATACATAATACTGGTGTTTGGCGGCACAAATGTTTATGAACATGGTTATGGATTCTTGTGTGCGAAACATTAATGGGGTTAGATATTGCATCAAAGTCAAGAAACAACGTCAAACTCTTCTATTTAACTAAGTTCTTCTTAGCAGAGCCGCAGGGAATGTGTGACTTATTAGCTTGTCTATACAGTTCCTCTGTACCATGAAGTTGAAGTTTGTCAAGTGAGCAATTAATTACATATTGACAATCGAACCGCTATAGCTTCCTTCCAGAAAACATTCTGCCATTACTGATATTAACAACACTGTCACACTTATTTGAACGGTGCTAACCCATTAGATTTAATTGTGTTACGATTTTATTTTCTTGATCTTTCTTTTCTAAATTTTAGACAAGTCAACAAGTCAGAGATTAAATTTACCATTAGATCAAGCTAATTAATTACTCAGCACATTACTCAATAACTCCAAAATAGCTGTTAAAAATACAATTATATTTAATCCCATAAAATCGTCATCTACTACCACTGAATGAGATGGTTAGTTGAACATTTAAAAAAAATTGGACAGGGCAAACAGATTATATATCTACACATATACATCTATATATATACATTCACATCTAAATATCTATATACACAAATTACACGCGTATTTAGATACAATATATCTGGCAGCCATACAAGGTTGAATCTGAAGCAACTTGACGTCTTTTTAAAATTTAACACATTTCACTTCTAATGACTGATGGGGAGTTCAGGTATTTAACCTCCAGTGAGGTGTTAGATTCATGAGGTTAGAAGTTTACAGTTGACCATACATCACTAACGTGGATAGTTATTGATATGGTTGATTGGATTATCTGTTGGGTCATGAGTCAAGTTGTTAGCGTTAAGTTAAAGCCGCACTGTATGTGGGTTGCATGCGGTGGCCTAGTTTGGAGATGGCTGTTCCAGTTTAACGTAGATAGCATTTTGCGGCTCTCTCAAACCATCCATCTTCTCAGTCCAGAATGTGAATAATGTTATAAAATGAGTGACCCTTGCCCTCGGGATTTAGATGGACTGCTGAGTCCAGTTCTCATGAGGCTGGAAGTCTGTTTTGAGCAGGGGGGGGTTTCTCTCCCCTTCATAGCATTTGCATTGAAGCAATTCCACAAAATTTGACAGACCCGATATTAATTGGAGGGAGAGGGGTCCGAGACTGAGTTGTGTGAGGATGGATACATTTACTTTTATTTCCTGCACACTTAAAGGGCTGAAATACACGGAGGGAGAAAAGAGAGACGTTTTAAAGAATCACGGAACAAAACAAAACGGCAATCAATTAATTTAGTCTCCTGCAGAACATACTTATAGTGTTTATATATATATGAAAGCAAAGTATGCATATTGAGAATCATTACTGGAGTACTTTTGTTAGAACAAAGTCTTGTGCATGAGGAAGTGAACTAACCCACCAGCTGGGCTAGATGGGCCCGCAGCACGCAGTTCTAATGGCGAGCACGCTGGAGAGGACTGCAGCTTTCATAGTAGAAGGCTCAGTCAACAAGCTGGTTTCATGGTGTGATACCTCCGGTGTTCTTTGGCACTCTGGGAGGAATTTGGATGGCTGGTTGTGCCTTTCATCATGTCTCTGACCACTTCACCCTACTCATTATCTACAGTTGGTAATTTTCCAGCGAAATCACCCGCTGTGTTCTAGCCATCCATCCATCCATCCATCCATCCATCCATCCATTTCCATCTGCATAGCAGGGAGTTGCATTGGCAAAAGGCTGATATTGGTGCACCAGACCAACAAACAGTAAAAAGTCTTCTTTTGTTTGTTTGTTTGGGTCAAATGCACAGAAATTATTTCCCTATTTGAACTGTCTATGGCTGTATGTGATCAATAAAGTATTTCTTCTTCTTCCATGAATAGACTCGGGGAGATTTATCTTTTATAAGTAATGTTTTACTCTTAAAGGTCATATGTTAATCACTGGTGGAGCAGACAAAATTCACATTTATTTGATTTGAATCAGGGGGATTGCTTGTGTCACGCATTGGATTAGGGGTTTTTCAGGGACACAACCTAGCCTTCTTTCAAAAGCGCTGCGTGAAAACAGACGGTTGAGGGCAGAGAACAAACTCACCAATCATAAGGGTGATTAAATCACACTAGCATTCTGTGTCTGACCAATCTGCTTAGGTCTCTATAATGATAAATGTCCATTAAAACTCAGCAGAGACAGATAGGCTAGAGCCAGATTCTCCTCCATTTTATTGGTTACCAGGGTTACAAATGTTGCTTCATCTGATGATTTGTTTCCTGTTAGAGGCTGACAGTGAAGATACTAACTTTCTGAAAAGTTGATATTATCCACCCATTTTACTTGGATCAGCCTTATGAATAAAGCTGTAAAATAGACACTGGTAGAGCGCTTGCTTTTTTCTTTGGAGCCTCAACATAAAATTGAAAACACCTTGTGTGAAGACGGGCCCTACTGCTCGACAGATCAGATATGCTGTGCATGTAAATATTTTTTCTTTCCTTTCCTGAGAATGTGTAGCCTGCTTCACAGTAAATTAACTGTGACTTGGAAAGTTTCTTTCTGTTCCTCACGTAGTACAGTTGGGAGCTTTCTCTTGTGTGTTGAGGCTAAGGATGGTAGCCTGTGATTGAGAAACTCAGAGCAGGCAGGGTAAGCCTTATAATGCAGACAGCTGGATTAAACTTCACATCAGCCTTCCAACATCATTTTCTTTGCTTTTACAAAAACTGAATTGTGTTCATTGGCTTTTCAATAATGCTACACTATTATAAGCCTCTACGGAATGGAAAGAGGAAACCGTGTGGATGCAACTTTATGAATTAGAAATTTCGGAAGGTTTCGGAATAGGAGAAATAATGATTTAACTTATTTCCCGATTGCGAAAAAGGGAAATAAGTTAAGGATCTTTCATGTAACATGGGATGATATTGATGCCACCTCTAACCGGAAGCTAAGACCAATACTGTGCTATTGTCTTTGGATTTTTTTCTGTTTATCATGCAGTAAGGATGTGTCCACAGTAAGAAAACAGAAGACCTCTATGACCTCTGCACTGAGGCGTGCACAGTTCTATTATAATGGAAGCTTGATGCAGACAATATACTTAATGGCTGTGATCATTAACTCCATTTCATATTTATGTTCATTTATTTTGTATTATTGTAGACACAGCCACGAGACAAACAATTTTCCAAATGAGACAATCCAAAGAGGCAAAGCTCAGCAAACATGGGGAATGAAGGTTTTCTTCATTCAATAATCTAACCGGTGCTTTGCCCTTTCTATACATTCAGCCGTCTGTGCATCCTGAAGCCTCCCTTCATTAACCTCAAGATCCTGTCCCGTGTCAATCATCAAATTGTTTTCCTCCACCACTTCCTTTAATTGCCTCTTTCTTCTGTCATTGATCTGATCTAAAGAATAATATTGCAGACCCTTTCACTTTTTAATACATTGTTACTTAACCTACTAATGTTTATAGATTGCTCACTTATATGTTCCTGTTCTCTAAAAGAAAAATAGCCCCTGCGGTGATCTACAGTGTTGTATTATCTGCTGGTCAATTTCTTACCCACTGAGTAATTATTATTTTATTGTCAAACAATATAAATAAAATGGTACACTTATGTACACTACACACAACTGAACATAAAAAGTAACCTTCAGCAATAAAGTAACCTTTATAACTAAGGCGGCACGGTAAGCCTCACAGCAAGAGGCATGAGGCCGTCTGTGAATCCATTTCTGCAAGCCTTTCTGTGATGAGTTTGCTTGTTCTCCCTGTGTCTGCGTGGGTTTTCCCCAGGGCTTCCTCCTAAAGTACAAAAACATATGATACAGGTAAATTGGTGACACTGAAATTGCCCGTAGGAGTGAGTGGCCTGCAATGAACTGTCAACTCATCCTAGGTGTATCCCCACTTCTCGCTCGATGTCAGCGGGGATAGGCTCCAGCCCACCGCGACCCTGAACAGGATAAGCGGTTGATTCTGAATGAATGTTTGGGTAGACCTTAACTTTTACCGTAGGTGAATGTGAGCCAACGGACATGAGAACCACCAGATGTCTAAAAATGTTGCAAGCAAATTGAAGAAACCAGTTATAAGATGCACACATTTAGTGCCCCTACGAAGTATTTGGGAAATTTAATTCGTACCCGTCCTGTGTTTTTTGTTTAGGAGATGTTGATTGACCTTTCCCATTTTGTACATGTGGATGGAAATTCTTCTCTCCCCCTTGGCTTGAACACAATTAAATGTACTTGTCACTCACTGTTCGAGCTATTGGGCTTGCCACTGTGATATATAATTAGTGAATTTTAGAAAGTTCACCCAATATAATGTTGACTGAAGGATTAATGCAGAAGTTGTGAATTTGGATTCAGGTTGTGCTCAAAAATAGGCAAAGCTTACATTTGTTGTCTTGCAACGAATGAGAGCAATTAACCATACCTGTGACAGTAAATAATGAAAAAGTGATTGAACTATACACATTTTCCATCAGAGGGGATCACCATCAGGAAGCCTAGACATATTTTGGCCACACACAGGGGAATATACTATTACTATTACTGAAGTTACTACTATTTGTAGAAGTTACTACTATTTGTAGTAACTTCATGAGCTAAATGAAGGCAAATCAAAATGAAATGTTGCACAAAAGTCTTATAGCATATAATAGAACTTAAGCCATAATAATTTGCCGAAAACAAGCATCAGCAGCAGATAATAGTTAAGTATTGTAAAGCAGAGCTTATAAATCATAATTCAAAGGCATCAGGCCATTTGAGGACATGCATGTGGTTGTAAAGATGGCTTTAAAGTCCTACATCCTCTAAAATTGTAGGAATAGACAGAATTCATGAAACTGTCAGCCACTTATAACAAAATGTACAAAATAGTCTGGAGTCCCAAATTCTACATAGCGTAGGCTGTAGTATACGTTACTGTTGGATGTCTTAAATAATCAAACACAGAACACTCTTCTATTCTATTCTTCACTGAACACAAACATTGGCAGATTGAATCCTGGATTTGTCAGTAGTCCACTTCTTCGAAGTGTCTTTGTCGGTCATCTGCCACAGTGAGAACCACTATGCTGTGAAGCACATACAATGAAGAAAAAGAAAAGGCGCTTTATTTCATGCAAAAACATGTGGCAGCCTTATTTTCCCAGGGAAATTTTGTACAACGAGTCACAATTGGCTGCTGAGCGTAATGATTCTACTGCCCTTATTGGACCAATGATTTAGCCAATTATCACTAAGAAGTGTTTATTTTCCATTGTTAGTAATTATTTTGCATATTGCTACTATTAGTTTTTTTTTTTTTTTTAAATCAAAAGGCATTGGCTTTTTTTTTATCTCCAAATAAAACCCACCCAATGATATATGTAACATTAGGATTTCGTAAAAAGTTTTTGCAATTTCTGAAAGACACAAATATTGTACATTCACAGAGTAAAGGTCATAACAAATTAGCGGTGCTATCATTAAATGTCATGTCAAAGGGTTTGCATATAGTTCACAGCTTAACCCTAGATTAGTTAAGGTGTTATTCATAGTCACAGCAAATTGACTTTAAATCATTTTTCAACCTTGAGAAATATTTGCAAATCCTTCACCAAGCTCAATTGACCAGAGAGTTAGACCCACCTCTATATCACCTTAGTGGCGAAGCCCAAGGGTGAAAGCACAGCTGTTTCTCCTGCTCACACAGATATTAGCTGCGAGCACACTTTGGTAAATAAAGTTGACTAAAATGAGGATATCATTATTATACTAACTCAAAGCTTCTTCGCCATGTGGATCATGATAAGAACACCAACCCAATCTTCAGTGGGAATCCTACCCTTCCATGGTTAATACAGCTCTAAGAACATACAAAAGACTAGGTGAAGCTTCATTTGCACAGAAACTGCTGTGCCTTAATTCCACCCTAGCCGTTATGTATGAATGCATTCATTCATTCTCTGTATCTGCTTATCCTGTTATGGGTCGCCAGATGGGCTGGAGCCAATCCCAGCCTGGAGAAGTCGTCAGTTCATCATAGGGTCATCACATATTGACCAACAAACATTCAAGCTTTCATTCAGACCTACAAGCAATTTATGTTGAGTTTTTAAGCTTCTAAATACAGTACCCAAATGCAAAGCCCACAAGACAATTCTAAGAAAGAAATTTCTATGAACATGTAATAAAAATAATTATATTAATACAAAATAAACATGGACGAAAGAACAGTACCATGACATTATAGTCACCATTTCAACCAGATGAAAAATCATTGTTCAACTTTTTCATAAGAAATGGCAGTTTGGAACACAATGCACCATTGTTCCGTCCTCCATCACTGTAATGTTCTTTTTTGTTCTTCCATTCAGACATGTGGAGTCAGTTACAGATGCTCAACAGGGGCTGAAAATTAATTTTGCAATTGTTATACTGTCTGTGTGTACTGTTACAATAAAAAGTAAACATTAAGACAGATGGCCATGTAACAGGGTAACTAAATTACTGGCACGCTTACAAGACGTCACAATAGATACGAAAATTCTGTGTTATTTGTCTCACAACTTATGCTCGTGGATTTCCAGCTCAATATTTAAAATCAAAAAATGTACCATTGTTGTAACATTGTCTGAGGTGTAACAGCAGAACACCTCAGACTGTCCACACAGTTATATATCAGTTTTGCCAATCCAAGTGAAATGGGCCCCAGAGACAGTTTTGCCCCGAGGCTCAACTCAAGCCAAAACACAATAATTATAGCCACAGGTGAACTCCCTTGGAACAACAGGGTGTAGGTGCTTTTGGACAGGGCGCCCTGCTGTCCGTCTTGATTTTCCCCAGACATCTTGTGATTTAGCAAACAATATCTAAGCTACAAACAGTTTCGTGTCAGAATCTGCCTGAAAGGTCATGAACATGTCTTGAAAGAAGAATGCTGTCACTGCATGCAATAATCACAACAGGGTTACACCCCCATTTCTTAAGAAAAAAAGGTTTATATATAGATATACATATATATCTATATATATATAGATATATAGATATAAGTGTCATATTACTCATATGACCTTTATGTGAAGCATAAAAAATACGTAGGCTGTGTGTGCGTGGCGTCCAAGCACAAAATAAGACAGAAAATGAAAAAAACTGCATTACTTCTCTCACCAGTCTCAAAATTCCGACTTTGTTATCGTAAAAATTATAATTTTTTTCTTGAAAAATTACGACTTTTTTTCACTCAATTCTCAAAATATTACATTTTTCTATTATTTTTCAAATTGGTCCTTATACACCTTTGTGGGAAAATAGCTGGTCTATCTTAAAATACAGCCATGGTTACAGCCAGGGAACGTTGCGTGTGGTTTGGTTCAATTAATGAGGCCCAGATGATCATCCGTATCGAAGAAACGTTTCATTCGTTTCGTTTGTAGCCTTCCATGCGTCCTTGAGTCAATCATGAATGTGTTTCTCAAGAATACTTTCTGGGGACCCCCATATGTGCGATTTCCAAAAGGCATTTCCCCCTAAATCACCAATTTGAAAAGAGTATTTGAGGAGCGATCCTGGCCTCCATGGTGCTCCTTGAAGTGTTTTCTATTCCAATGTGAAAACAGTGTCCGCAGATATTTGTAGCCTTGAGGTGAAGGGAGCTGTGCAAAAAGTTTAAAGTGTGGCAAGACATTAGAAAGAAACTCCCTCAACTATCAAGATGCACTCAAGTTTTAATAGTCAACAGTGGAGAAGAGATATTTGAACTAAAGATAAATCACCTCCCTCATGGAGTTTCTTCCCCGAAAAAAATGGTGAAGGCAAAACATCCCTGTTTACAACAGTGAAACAACCTCATGGTCCTATAAATGACCTCCCTGCGGGAGCGTTGGAAAGGGATTTAATCTGATCGGACTGAATCTGACCACTTCTCTTAATCTCTCTTGGCTAAAGTAAGGTTAAATAGTTAATATGTGTCTGCTGACGTCTGGAGTGCAAGGCAGATCTGTACTGTAGTTCAAAGCATTGGCCCCTAGCCTGTCTTTCACTGATGATGGGAAAGAACCGATGTTCACCGGTTTTCTGCTGCTGCTTGTCTTCTGAAGGTAATCCAACAAATGAATTGAAAGCAGCATGTTCAGAGCCCTGCAGAAGATAATGAACCTACTGTCACACAGTACAGTCTTTTTTTAAACAACCATAGCATTCTTGAGGTCTTCCAGTCATGTTTTAAAGCCCTGTACAGCACAGAATCTGCACTTTTAAGAGTTTTTAATGATCTTTTATTAACCACAGACTCTGGTGATTTCCCAGTTGTAATGCTTTTAGACCTAACAGCTGCTTTTGACACAGTGGACCACAGCATTCTCATCTCTCGCCTGGAGCACTGTGTGGGTATCAGAGGCACAGCCTTACAGTGGTTCAGGTCTTATCTGTCAGGGGGAAGCTTTTCTCCCTGGGTGACTGTGTCTCGTTCATTGCCCCTCTTCCATGTGGGGTCCCCCAGGGTTCCATTCATTTTGGGTTCCCTGCAGCCATTTTTAAAATCTACTATGTCAAACCTTGGCGTCAAAATAGACAGTGATTTCAAACTTTACAAACAGATAAACTCTGTGGTTAAATCCATTTTTTTTTTATCAGTTGAGGCTTTTAGCTAAGGTTAAGACCTTTTTAGCCCTTAATAATTTTAAAAAGCTTATTCATACTTTTATTACAACTGGCCTGGACTACTGTAATGCACTTTACTTTGGCGTGAGCCAGACGTCCCTCTCACATCTACAGTTGGTTCAAAATGCCGCCGCTCAACTTTCAAGCAAGAGCACATCTCCCCCATTCTGGCCTCTCTTCACTGGCTACCAGTACGTTTTAGGGTACATTTTAAGGTTTTATTGTTTGTTTTTAAATCCTTAAATGGGTAGGGACCCACGTACATTTCTGACCTCTTATAGACTTACACTCCGTCGAGGTCACTGAGGTAAGCTGACCAGTTGTCTCTGGTCGTCCCTAAATCAAAACTGAAAATGAGGGGCGACCGAACTTTCTCTGTTGCAGCCCCAAAACTGTGGAATGAGTTACCCCCTCTTGTCAGGGCAGCCCCCACTCTGTCTGTTTTTAAATCTTACCTTGAGACAAACTTTTATTCCTTGGCTTTTAATCCAGGATGAGTTTTTGGACTTTTAATTATTAACAGTAACATTGTGTTTTAATCATGTGTCTATGTTTTTATGGACTGTACAGCCCTTTGGAAAACACTGTTATTTTTTAATTGTGCTTATAAATAAAGTTGAGTTGAGTTGAGTCACATTGGTCGTTATAATGTTGAATGGTTATTGCTCCTGATGAGCAGGTGGGATCCTGCGTACTGCCTGTATTCCCTCATCAGCGGGGGCATATACCCTGGTCTGTTTGTACATATGTTCATATGTGACAGGGACTAGTCTATCCACATCTAGTCAAAACAACTGCACAGAATTAAGTATCATTTCACACAGGCTTTTGAGGGACCTAAAAGGTTTACATCTCATACATATTTCTTTATGTTTGCTTTCCACAATCTTAGCCATATTTTAAATAAGACGATATTCATGAAGTTTCGCTGAAATTAATGACTCAACATCAGCACCAATTGAGGGCTTTCCAATAGCACAGGGGTCTTTCTTTGGACAACTTAAAGTGAGACATTTGCAATTCATTACCAAGCCATAATAATTAAAACCAGAAATGTACCCAGCGGCTAAAGTTGCTACCCTATTCTTAACTCCAAAGCTCAAGCGTGTTAAGGTGGATACACTAGTTTTTGCAATATTATGGAACATTTTGACAAAAGCCTTTTATCCCAGTTTTAAGCAAAGTTATAAAAAATTCCTGGATCCATCCATCTGTCAGGTAGTGGTTTTCTAAATCAAACCTTTGACAGTGAAATTAGTACCTGGCACATAAGGGTGAACAATCTTAAAAATGCGTGTTTAGCATTCCAGCACATATCACATACTTTACAGTTTCACGCACTCAAGCTCATCCCAAGGCGTTCCTAGGCCATATGAAATATGTAATCCCTCCAGTGAGTTTAGGGTGTAACCGAGGTCTCCTCCCTGTCATGCATGCCTAGAAAACCTCCAAAGGGAAGCCTCCTGGAGTCATCCTGATCAGATGCATGAATCACCTCAACTGGCTCCTTTTGGCGCAACAAAGATTTCTGAGCTGTGAACCTTATCTCTAAGGCTGAGTCCAGCCACCCTACAAAGGAAGTTGATTTCAGCTGCTTGTAGCTTTGATCTCCTTCTTTCAGTCACTACCCAGAGCTCATGACTATAGTTGGATTTTTGGAACGTAGACCAATTAGTAAAATGAGAGCTTTGCGTTGCGGCCCAGGTCTGTCTCTCTCTCAAATACAGACCAGTATAGCACCCATATTACTTTTGATGCCCAACCAGCCGCTTGTCCACCTCAAAGCGTAACTTTCCCATCAGTTGAGATCAAGGGGAACAAAACACTGAGAATTTAAACACCTTCACTTGAGACAGCAACTCACCTTAACTTGGAGGAAACAATTAACCATTTCCTGTCAGAGAACCATGGCCTCAGTCAGGGAACATATTGAAAGAAATACCCATTCCTATCATGTTAGGGAAAGCAATAAAAAAAAAATGTCTGGATATGCCCCTCTCCCCTCCGCTTCCACTGAGATTCATGGACATCCGTCCAGTAGATATAGCAAAATGGTGTTTTCAAACCAAACAACTAACAAACTAACAAAGATGTGTACACAGGTTGCACGATATGCTCCTTGGTAGAGATAAGAAAAAATGGATGATTTGATAGAATGTGCATATAGTGTGGGGTTTGTCTTCACTATTAAACAAAAATCTTGCAGATAACAAATAAAGCAAATGTGACTTCATGCAGAGGATAAGATTTTTTCGTTTTATTTCTGATAGTTTTCTTCTCTGGCTTCCACCTTCACTCTCTGATTCTCCTCTGTTATTATAGTGACGGAACACCCAAGAAATGCACTACGTGTACAGAATTACAGATTCATAGGGGTTAGAATATTGTTCACAACATTTGGGATAGAGTAAGTCTACAATTCAGCAAAATATGTAAGAAAGTTTAAGCCATTTTAGACATTTCATTATGAAAATCCTTTGGGTTAGATATTAGAGTTATGTCGAAGCATAAAGTTGCACTTTTTACCAACCTTTTGACATCTTTATTCATGTAAAAGATTATGGTCTGCCCCGCGGGGGGAACATGTTGTGTATCCCTGGTAGAAACGATTGATATTCAGCATACAACATTTTAACATTATTGCTGAAATCGGATTATTTTGCAGCCTCGGCAGATCTTTTCAGGGTCTTTGGACCTTGGTTATCAAGTGATGGGTGAAGACATCAGTATGCTGTAAACGTAAAGTAAAGTATCTGTGTCTTGGTTGAAGTTAACTTGGCAAAAATCGGCCAAATGCACTCATGAAGGCAAAGCACATTTTCAAAGTCTCTTTTTATTATTCATGCAACTGACTGTTTTAAAGGCAATAAGTCTGACAGCCAATAACCATTTATTAAAAATAAGATCAGACACGTCAGTTTTGGTGGCTCTCTGGGTGGAAATGACCTCAGTGAAATAGCTACGATGAAGGGTATTTCTCTGGTGGATGACAATTCTGCATACGCTCATGTGTTGAAGCAATTATATGTCACTCAGGGTTCTTTCAGGGTTAAGTCTAGTCCCTCTAGCATGAAGATCAGTTATGATAGTTATAAAAACATGAATATCATAATAACCTCCTAACATCCTGTGAAAATGAAGTTTTCAGTTCAGCTCAGGAAGATGTTTTACACCCCACTGTGGAGGCAACTTTTACATTGGCAAACTAAAAACGCCAATTTGCAACACGCAACTCAAGGGATAAAGATTAAACCGTAGGTGATTTCCCGGTATTGCAGAGGGAATGGCGACAAGGCAGGTGCTGAACAAACAATAAAGCATAGCAGAAGCTGTGGAAGGTGTAAAGGTATGCAAGCAGGTCCCAAGAACAAGGAAAGATTATTAGATTCCTGAATTACAAAAATGAATTAAAAAAAAAAACTTGAATACACACTTTAAGAAACCATTGATCTACCACTTTAGTGAGCTGATGATGAGTTGATGTGTAGAATTGTAGGCATGATTGATGAAGAGGTTGAGGTCTGCGGCAGGGAGGGAGTTGATGCAAATCCGTGCAGTAGTGTTTTTATTATCCTTCTAACAAACAAGCAAACCAACAGATATTGGTAAACACATGCTAAACTGAGGTAATGATGCAAAAGCCAGAGGTTTATTGTAGCCCAAGAAATCTAATTATTATCGATGTATCTGACCATGATTTGCTGTAACATAAAACATGGCATTAAAAGCGGGTAATTTAATTAATAGATATTCATTTAATTATGCATGTTTTTATTTGTGTCATAGGTCGTTCTACTGAGGGAGAAAAATTTACATAGGAAAAAAAAAATTCATGCTTTCAGGCACCATGGAGAGCACTGTGACTGTCAATCTGCTTCCTTTTTATTTATTTTTTTATTTATTTTTTAAATGTATTTATTTATTTACCCCATCAAAGACATGAAAAGAAAGTCTTGAAAAAAAAAAATGTTTAAGGGTATGATAGAAACCTGTATAGGCTTGTATAATAAACACACAAGAGTAGAAAAGTAACTAGAAAATCACCTTTTCATGTCCATAGTTAATGTATTAAAATATCACACTTGAAATAAGTGTTTAAATAAACACTAACAAATATATTTTATGAAAATATTGCATGATATATAAGATTGGGTCGTGTTTGAGAGGTGTTTTTGCGGGATAATGTGGAGGGACATGATGGGTGGATGTAGGCAGTTAAAACCCTGAACATTATTGTCAAAGTTCCGGGTTTTCTTTTGGGCTTTGTGGTCTTTTAGCCGCAAAATCTGTTTGGTGGAGGTGAGCCAATTTTGGAAATAATTGAATTTCCCATATTGAACGGTGTAGTCCTTGTGCAGAAGATTAATTCTTGTTTGTTTCAGTGAGCAGCTTGTTGCCAACTTCTAGTCAGAAACTCTGTGTTCTGGTCGCGTGGTCTTTCAGCAGGCTCTCACAAGATGGGTTTACATGGGATACTTTTCTCTTTTACGGATTAAACCCTTCCGAATTGTCGGTCGCCTGTTTACATGACTTGTGATCTGTTCTGACCCTGTGTTTACATGCATCATCTCACCTAAACAAAAACACTTTCACACATGCGCAGATGATCCACATTCCCGTTCATAAGGTGCCGATAATGGTTCGGTGAGCTCGGTGCTGACCGCCAACAAGCGCCTGGAAAAAGAATAAGACAAAGAGGGAATGCGCAGAATTGACTTTTCACCCATCTAACCGTCCAAGAATGTTAAGATATTTCAAAGTTGCAATGAATAAATCCCTCTACGAAGCGGACCGGTACTGTTTTGAAGTCGCTGTACTTAAAATGCGTCACGGCGCTGAGAAAACACAGCAGAGCATTACGTCACGAAACTGGGCATTCGCAGGTACAAGTCCAACGGAAAGCTTTCTGATACAGCGTTTACATGCAGCGACTGGCTATCGGAAAGGCTTTCCCAAAGGATTTAGACTAGTTTCTTGCAAAGGAATGAAATCTAATTGGGAAATTTCTTTCCATTCGGAAAGGGGTTTTTACATGCAGCATTTTCTTTCCGACGTCTTTCCGAAACGTCTTACAACCCAGGAGGAGAACCGGAGGAAAAATAAAAATAAAACAGTAGGATCTGGGCTTTTATTGACCTGATTATGTCATGTCAACAAAAGCTGAGTTTTTGGGCGGAGCTAACATCCGGGTGTGAAAAGCATGGAGGACTGCAGGAAACCGTGTTCATTATGGGCATGAGGCCCATTAATGAACATTGTGATTTGAAGAGTTTACTTTACTGTCTGGATTCACGCAGGTAACCAGATTTATATGATGAATGATATTGAAAAAATACATTGTGTTGGTTAGTTGGGAATGGATGATAGATTATAAAAATGATGTATAAAAACATTTCATTACAGTTCAAATGAAGATACCCAGAGGTTGTTGCAGGCAACTACAAAAAACAAACCTTTTTTCTCATGGGTTTGCAAATTTTATTAACCCTCAGCTTAACTCCTGATAAAAAATCTGTTTTCAAGGTAAAATTCTGCTTGTCATTGCCGGATAGGGGAGGTTGCTATTAATCAAAGCAACCATGACTTCGTGCTTTCCTAGTAAACCCTGACAGCGTTCTTGCCCTATTAATCTTAAAAATGCCATCTGTGACAAATAAATAAAACAAATTTCTCCTCCGTGTCTTAGCCTTTTCCAACATTCCTGTCAACAGAGGTCAAAATGAGAACACAAATTGAAAAAGCATCAGAACAACAACAATCTGAAAGCAGAGGAAAAGATTCATCAGTTGGTGCTCGTATTGCACATTAAAAAAAAACATTGGCTGCCACCGGTGTCTTTCTGCGATAAGAACATGTCTCACGGACGAAATGGGCTTGTGTACGTGAAAAAGTAAGGGAATGAAAAGAGGTAGATGGTGAGAAAAACACGGGAAATTGAGAAGAAAACTCAGAGCCAGTGCGAGAACATAGAAAATAAGTGAACAGCTGCGGGATAAATATTCTCATTCATGCGTTATAAGCTGAAGATGCTGAAAAGGGCATAATGGAAATGAATGAGGACTAAAAATACTATAAACGCCACAAGGAGGATGCTCTAAAACAAAGGCATTCAGTGAAGAGGCTGACATGGAGACATTTAAGCCGAGACAGGAAACCTGAGTAACCAGAGACCATGTTTGTGGGATAGGAAAAAGTAGGTAGATGTAAAAATAGAGATAATTGTATGGTTTGAAATCATTGACTTGATTGCAATTGTTGAAGATTTTATAATGTATGCTGCCAAAGCAAATAACGCTTTGTCTGAGATTTGACTTCATAACTTGTTGTTTATTATAACATAACTATTATTGTTGTTGTTAATCTTTTAGAATATGAATCCCCGTGGAGGTAGTTGGTCACTTTACCTAGTTTTTGTACCTCGGACAAAAGTATGATTTATGTCTCACCTCCCATAGATACATGAAATCCATCTGTATCACGTTTAATTCTTTATTACCTGAGCTACATAGCGGCGGCTGTGACATGTCTCTCCCTTACAATGCTGTGGGTCACTGGATATATATTGACCCCTTCAGATCTGAATGCAATTGCACATAATGTTTGGACATCATTAACTGCTCATGGCTAGGTCTTTTTTAATGTGATTTACCTATCCTTATTATACATCTGAGAAGTCGGGGCTTTTATGGAATCGTCATCACAGCCGCCGTGTCCGCCACACATGCAATGTCCGATGCTCTGTGGTATTCTGTGTTAACGCTATAACTGAAAAAAGTTATACCCACATAGGGCTTAGTTGAAGGAAGAACTGGATCAATTTTGTGGAAAGTTGATTGTATATTTAAAACAAAATGTGATGCATATGAATCGACTTGAAGAGATCTATGTTGCAAATATCAAATAACATTCTAGTAATACATTGTCTACTCAGTAAGGGTTGTTTTTCCCCCCGTTTTTTTACAATAAACAGTTTCTAGACCTAAATTCTGCACCGTTTGTCAGATTTCATCACCATTTGTCAAATCGTGTAGATTTATCATCTTTATGTTATTTTACACTAGTAGTTTATATCACTCACTTGGAGGTTTATTTCGAAAAAAACGCAGACATAACTTTCTAGCCGTTGGTCCGATTTAGCCCAAATTTGGTGTATATGAATCAACTCGAGGAGATCTATCTTCTTTCTGTACAATTTTACCTTAATAGTTCAAATTTTACTCGCTAAGGGGAGCTTTTTTACAAAAAAAAATATCGTGGACACAATTTCACATTTAATTTGATGAGTTCATTGGAAACTTTTTGGTGATATAGTCTTACTGTAGGGAATGGCAACAGGGTGGAATTTAGATCCAGAATCTCGGTCTGCATCCAGAGCCGCCTGAAGATTTAATCAACGCTTTCTTGGTCTAAGGTCCATTCCTACACCAAATGTTATTCAATTTCGTTGGCAATGTTTTGAGGTTTCTTTTGGACAAAAACAAACAGAAAGCCAATCTGTTCTGTATCTTTCCAACTATCAATGGCCTACGTAAAAATGATGTTTCAATATAAAACGGTACACTAAATTGTACATCTGGAATTTTGTTTGCAATTCAGACAAATGACTATTATCATACTTGTCACAATACCACTTTGAATATTTCTTAAAAGAAAGTTCAGATTGGTATTTTCATTTTCTCCCTTGAACAAAGTGGAATTACGCTGTGCTGACTGACTGGTAAGTCAGTAAAATGAATACGTAGCGGTTATGTAAGACTCGAACCAGCAGGCAAACAAAACCAGAGAGCAACAGTGAAGGAAAGAAAAGACATGAAACAAAGGAGGGCTTAATGCTGAATGCAAAAAAAAAAAACATTCAATACAAAGAAATCCAACAAAAGCACAAATAGAATCTTCAAAAGTGTTCTTACTAATGCCTAATTCAAAGAAAATTAGAAAATGGTCATTGCATTATTAGATATTCATTCAACGCTCCTTCCTGCATGTTTTTCCAAAAACTCAGCTAATATTGATTCACTTAAATAAAAAATTGTTTGATTTGATTTACACTGCCTAACTAAGGCAAGGACTCGCCTTGATCAACAGATTATCTACCTGAAAGTTATTTTTATCTTTTTTTTACCTGAGCTGGATATTTTAGTTATTTATTTTTTGCAACATAGCCGGTTTGTAACCAGGTGATCACAGCTGACCCAAATCCAGCCCTTTCTTTTCTCTCGTTAATCTCTCGTCTTCAGGGAATATTTTCTGCTTGCTCTGATCAGCTTCAACTGAGACTTTTTCATGTTGTTCATCTCTGACGATGGAACTTCATGGACATTTAATTGGACTCAACTGTTTTACCTTTGGACGCACACATTATTTTAATTGTATTATCACACTCCTTGGTATGTACGGACCTAATTAATAATCTAGGGGCATGACTCCATGACAAAGCTGACTGGGATTTATTTTGGTGGATCATCATTTATGTAAGGGAACAATATCATTCTGATTGTGCCTATATGCAACCTCGATGAATTTGGCTGCTGGCAGTATGTCAGGAAATTAACTAAATTCTCGATTTCTTTGAGAACTGCTAACTGCATGGGTGAATTATTCATTCTTGTCTGGAACTGTGATGGGTTGAATTTGCCTTATAAGCGTACCAGACGCACTTGTTAAATAGAGAATCCAACCAATTAGCTAATAAGTTCTACCATACTATAGCATCCTCTTCAGCTAACGCAAAAACTAAAAGTGTGACCATCGTATCCAGACGGAGTCTGAAAGTCTGAGTCTGTGTTTGACACATGGGGCAGACACGCGGGGTAGAGTAATGATAGACTCCACTCAAAAGATGTCAGAATAAAACAAGTGCGCCTTTCTGGTGGGGGCGGATATAAATGCAGTTTGGCCAGTCAGTGAAGGGTCAAGTTTAACAGCATCCAGAGATCAGGAAGCAACAACAGCTGCCCCTACAATCATGGCCTAAGAGTCTGGGTCTTGTAGATATATGGCGGTCTTCCAACCCATCCAT
Source organism: Lophius americanus (assembly GCA_037951165.1). Taxonomy (NCBI): domain Eukaryota; kingdom Metazoa; phylum Chordata; class Actinopteri; order Lophiiformes; family Lophiidae; genus Lophius; species Lophius americanus. The sequence goes on along the minus strand of JBBDHG010000008.1, from coordinate 10,042,803 downwards.
AAAAGGCACAAATCGTTCTTCGGGACAGATTTCCTATTTTCCTCAACAAAACACATCCAAAAAACTAATGCATCATTGATTCCCATCGCGCTTTCAGACCACAGAGGGATTTTTGTCAGTGCTACTGTCGGTAGCTTAACCAAACGAGCCATTTCATGGCACTTTAATATCACTCTATTAAATAACAAGGAATACTAATCTCAGTTCCTGCTTCAATTACAGAATTTCTAGACTTCATTATAAGTTCAGGCAGTGATTCTAGGATATTATAGGATGTAGTTAAAGGTTTCATTAGGATCAACAGTATTATTTTCTCCAAATTATCGTAAGGACTGATCTGCCATATTACATACATTAGAGTAGGCTTTGCCAGATTAGAATCAATTTTGCAAAACGGGTACTCTCAAATCGCAAAAGGCGCAAAGTATATCGAAAAGAAAATAAATTACATCTTGAAACAATGCTCAGAATTATTTTTATGCACCGAAACAGGCAACGCTATTAGTTACACGGCTCTAAACTCAGTTATCTCTTGGCATTGAAAAAAAGTTCAAGCAAACAGTTTGCAGACATCCCCTCTATCACTAGAAGAGACAAGGTCACATGGAACCCAGACTAATTAGTGATATCTTTCGTACATTCTATTGCAACTTATATCAGTCAGAACTTTAACTGGACGGAGATCAATGTAGCCGCTTCCTTTAAAGGCTAAATTTACCACAACCTGCATCAGTTGACTCCATTTGCCTTGATGCTCCCATCTCATTCGGGGAATTAAAACTAAAGTAGTAGTAAGTCACTTGGTTTGGATGGGATACCCTCCTGAGTTTTATGTAGCCTTTTAGGATAAGTCTGGCCCATAATTGTGGGATATGATATTAACATTAATATGGTTACCTTCTCAAGGGATGTTTGAGTATAGCTATGAATATAGCTTTGATCACCTTACTCTAAAAAAGGGATAAAGAGGATAAAGACTCATCAGACTGTGCTAGCTACAGGCCACTGAGTTTACTATACACAGACTTTACGCAAAAGTGCTTGCTCATTGCATTTAGGATCGTATGCAGATACTAATCAGCTTTGATCATACAGGATTCATCAAATTAAAGCTAGCAGCTGATAATGTTAGTCGTCTTCTCCATGTTATAGATGCTGCAGCAGACAAAAAAAACTCCTACAGCAGTCCTTTCCCTGGATGCCATGAAAACATTTGATAGACTTGAATGGTCTTTTTTGTGGTTGGTTATGGAAAAGATGGGTTTTGGTGTAAACTTTATACATATGGTCAAGGTCTTGTAGTCTTCAGCTCTAGTGCTCACCGGACAATTATCCTAAACTCTGTTCCGTTTCTAGATCCTCTCGACAGTGTTGCCCGCTGAGCCCAGCACTTTTTGCGCTTTCCCTTGATCCTCTTGCTCAAATGATTAGGCTTCTAGTAATGTACACCCTACCTCTGTTCAGGACACTTTTCACAAGGTGGTGCTATACGCTAATGATATTTGGGTTTTCTTAGATTATCCAGCACACTCCATACTCGGTCAAATTCCTCACAAATGGAAAGCAGACTATCTAGCCGGCTTTAAAATTAATTGGTCCAAGTCAGCTCTGCTACCATTAAATGAGCCAGCTAAAGTCTTATAACATCCGACATGTATCCCTATTGTCCAGCCCTTCAAGTATCTTGGAGTACACATTTCCCATAATTAAATCCTATTGTGATGAACAACTAATCAGGTCCTTAAGGCAAGGTTAAAGTGGATATAGGAAGGTGGAATAATCTTCCTAACTCTTTTCGAGCATGCATTTCCATAGTCAAAATGAGCATGTTAGCTCCCTCATCACCCTCTCTCTTTCTCCCTCAACTATTGGAAAAAAGAATGCACTTGTATATTTCATTGAAATTTTTCATTGAATTTTTTTTGAAATTCAGAACGTTAAAATAATCTACGTTATAGAGGGAGAAGGGATGTAGTGGGCTGGCATTACCCAATTTCAGCTGCCCCTGAAATTTTACTTTTGGTCTGCAAGCGTCTGAAGTGTGGTAGTGGCAGTGTGGTAGGGTCCGCATGGCTCTGTTACTTGACATAAATTAAAAATTGAAAATATGATACATCCATGGAATCTGCTGTGTTCTTTTTGCAAATTTATGAAGGAAGCAATGTCAACTCCGGTTTGTCTGGATTATCTCCATCTCATTCCCTCCTGGCAAATCACCGAATCCCATTGTAAAATCTCTTGTAGGTGGCATAAGCTTTCCTCGATATTTAAGAACAAAGACCTGTTGATTGGGGACAGTTCCCATCTTATCCTCTTACAGGAGTAATAGTAACATTAAGTACTTAAGCGACATTTATAATGACATGGGCTTGCATTCCTTCCAAGACATCCTTCCAGGCCTTTTTTTTTCTTCTTTTATTTACGATAAGATCGGCTTTCAAAGCCTACGGTGTCCCATGTAAGGTTGTCACATTGGTAAGACCAAGGGTTGGTGTCAACACTATATACATTCTTTTTTTGGTCTTCCTATGATGCGCTACCAATGGATTGGATACATGATTTTAATTGGAAAGGTGTTTGAGCAAACATAAAAGAGGCATCCCACAACCCTGATTACCAAAAAATACATTTAAACTATCTGCACAGAACAGATTTAACACCATGTAAACTTTACTGTATGAAAATAATCAATTATCCCTCATGTGGGTTGTGCACTTTGAAAACCCCTGGAACTTTTATTGACATGATGTGGGACTGTCCTCCAACCTTTCCAGTTTGTTCTCAGTGACAGTGCCAGGGACTGTTTCCGTGCTGCTTTTGAATGATCTTTCAAAACTCAATATCACTAAGTTACAAAAATGCACTTTACTAGCTGTCCTGACAGCTGACAGAAAGATGATTGCAGTGAGGTGGAAGCATCCTCACCCCTTACCACCACACATTGGATCCTATCGTGCATGGATTTTATATATCCGGAGTTATCAAGTGCTCCAATAAATGGAGCACATAAAACTATTATACACAACTTGTGCTGTGCAGCAGACTCGCTGAAAGATCTCTCGAAATTATTATTATCTTGGTTGAGATTCCGAGTGTTTTGAATTGTAAAATCTGTGGTTATTAAAACTGAAAACTTAGAAACACAGTTATAAATATATGCACATGGACTTTAGGCACTGGTTTGCCTATAACTCCAGCTTTTTCATTACTATTACTTTCTGAATGATCTTGCGAAAGACAAGAGTAAGAGTCGTGATTTAATTATGTTTTGCATTACTGATAATAAGTCATGTTTCAAATGAACATGGGGTTAAGATTATGAGCAACTTCATGGAAGTTTAAGGTATTTCATACAATTAGTTTCTATGATATATGACTCCAGATGTAAAAGAAAGGCAGAGTTTTTTATTTTAGATTTTTTCATGCCTGAGTGGTTTAGATTAGGTCAAATTGCCATTTAAAAATATATAATTGTGAGAATAAAAATAAAAATATTATAGAACAGTGCATTTGTTTGTAACTTTTATTGTTAAAACAATGTCAGAAGGGAACGGTGGCCCCCGGGCATCTTAACATTCTCAAAACTGTCCCTCTTTAAAAAAAGTTTGACACCCTGCCCTAGAGCCACATCATTTTGTCAAAAGGCCAGTAGAGCCATATGATTATTTAGCAGAGGTACTGCTGCAGTGTCATAACGCCACCAAGGGACTAGGAGCATTTCATTACATCCCAGAGAAACTAGAGCAATTTCATCTTATCACAAATGCATTAGAAACACATTACTATGACATGGAGGTACTACATCCACGTCATTACATCACAGAAGCGTTCAAGCCATATAATTAAAATAACAGATAGAGCTATGTCATTACACCAATATAGCACTAAAACTAAATTATTATGTCACACAGACCCTAGAACAATACAATTTTTTATAGCAGAGGCACAAGAACCACTTTGTTACATCGCAGATACACCAGAACCACCACATTACAACACGGAGCATTTGAGCCATGTCATCACATGAAAGAGACCCTTGAGCTTTGTCAGCACATCACAGATTCACTACAACTATGTCATTACATCACAGAGGCCCTAGGCTTATGGCATTACATCACACTAGAGTGGCATAATTACATCACCGAGACACTAAAGTTACATTATTACATCACAGGTACTAAAATCAGGTCAGTAGATCACAGACCGTTACTTGAGCCATGTCATCACATCATGGAGGTGTTTAAGCCAAGGCATGCTTGTGATGTTAAGCAGTGCTATTACGATATTGACCTGTTTAACACAATGAATGGTTTGTTAACTATCATTAAGTTCACCCAATGTCAGATTAGTTAACGTAAAAACGTTTGCATGAAGAGTTGAAGAGCGCGTTAAAATTAGGTATAACTATGTTTTTTTTTATTTTCATTGCAAGATGAATCCAGTGGAGGATTCTAGTAACATTTGTATATAGATACATATGAAATGACCATGTAATTGCTTTCTGCACTCCAACACAGATGTAAAGTAAGACTGAGACAATCAAAGCTCAGCTTCTTCTTCTCTTTCTGAAAAGATGTTTCAAAGCAAAAGAGGAGAAAAACAAATGTGATAGAGATGGTAAGAGAGAAAGAGCTAGTACCGACTTATTTCCCCTGAAACTTCTTCCATAACGGAAGCATATCAATTAAGCTATGCTTATTCCAGGAAGTTTGACAAATTTTTTTTCATTGGATTCAGTTCCGTAAAGCAAGTTCAACAGAGTCTGGGCTCAGTGACTTTTATTGCCAATGCTGGAAAAATGGCCTGTTCTTTCTTTTAGGCTAACTGTTGCCTGTCAGCTTCTATTTGAATAACATCTGAACAAAAATGTCAGGAATAAACAGAGAGTAATGCTTAGTCGATCAAAAGGACGCAGGGACCATTGAAAGTGCTCAGAACAGGCTGCTATTCAACCGTGCTCCCTCTGCTTCCAACCTTCCCCAGATATTCAATTGTGCGTGCCCCCCTGTGCATCACTGCATACTATCGGTCCTTTTTATGTATTTAAACATCTGGCATTGTACCTGCATACCGTGTTTTCAAGTGTAGGGACAATTGGGTCTAGATAATGCAAGAATCCATACCTGGGATGGAGAAACTGGGGGGTTATTTCTGTCATACCTTCCTACACTGCAAAAACTTACAGGAGTATTAGTCCAATTTGTAGTCAAAATATCTTATTGCACTTGAGTTAAGAGACTATCACTGAACAAGTAACATTTTACAGAGATATATGGACTTTATGGTTCTAGGCAGTTGAATATCTTGTTTGTTCAGAGAATCTTAAAACTATCTTAAATGCAGAAAAACAGTAATCCAGCTAACTTAGAGAGAAATTTGATCTTAATATGCTTAAATACAACTATGGTGCGATATTTCCAAAAAAAAAGGGAGAAAACAACATTTCCGGTATTACTGGCTAACTCTGAGACACAAAACTTCTTAACCTTAGTAAAAATGTAGTTTTAAGAGCTAAGAACACCATACATTCATTATGTTCTTACTTATTTCTGAAGGGTAATTTTTTCCAGTGTATTCATGCTTCTAGCAAAGTTTTAACAGAACTTTTTATGGCAATTTCATACCTTTTTGAATGCCACAATACATGCAGACCACCCACAGTATTCACAGACTCACCAAATTACAGGTAGATGCGAAATGCCATGCATCACAAGTAGGTAATGAGGTAGGACCTAGCAGGGGAGGCTGCGAAATATCAACAGTCACTGATGGTGGGATAAACCGGATTATATGTAATACTGCTGCAGTCGACCGCCGTTCTCAGTCAAGCTATTTGAGGAGAGGCAAAAAAGAGATTCACTTGCTGTCGGGGGTCAAATAGTCAGAAAAAAAGCAGAAAATAGAGTATTAATTATAATACAACAATAATGAAATTGTTTTTAAAGGTGCCATAATGTCTTTGTTTTAGGGATAGAAAAAAAAAGGCCACGGTCAAAACTGCTTTATTTTCAGCCCAATATGAAGAATCTGTCTGCAACATAGAAGAGACACAGAAAGAGCATTATTTTATTGACTTTTATTGTCACTTTTCTATCTTAAATTACATAAAATAAATTGATTATAAAACTTAACTTAGCTGAAATTCCCCGGCCAAACTGTTGGACTCACAATCAGCCTACAATTAAAACCCTATAACAATTTGAATCACAGACTCTTTGTTCTGTAAAAAGTCTCAAAAAAACATATAATTGATTCAATACAAGTACAATTTTACCGTTGTGGTTGAAGTGACAAAATTTGCACCGTATTCCTCTTTTTGCAGTTTGCTTTAAACGACAGTTTGCGGCAAATTATAGCACAGAGCAAACATAAAAAATTCTAACATAAAAACATGTGAGACTGATTGGTCACAGAGTAGCATTCAATTGATTCTATTATTTAGTGACCTTACATCTTAAGTTTGTGCACCAGATAAAGTCTAAAGTCTGCCTCCTTAGAGGATAGATGCTGCTTTGTTTGCCTGATTTTTGGTGTAGAGAAAATACCGCACCGTCAGTTTATTAGTGCGATTTTTTGAAACAGAAGTGCTTATGCTTATGAGGGTTCGCAAACCTGCACTAAAGGTGGATTCATCCAAAATGATAAAGTAAAGGGGGCAAAAACAATAAGATAACATAGTGGGATAATCCCTGTAAGTTTGTCATTTAGAAGTAGGTCAATGTAAAGTGCATTATAAATTAAATGTATTATTATTATTATTATTAATCATCGAAGCATTATCGCCACCTTATGAAAAGGAGTTTGGATCATCTGCGCATATCTGAAAGCGTTTCCCATTAGATGAGTTGATGCACGTCAACACCGGGTCAGAGAAGAGATCACAAAACATGTAAACAGGCAATCTCCATTTCTCAACCTTTGATCCGACTTAGTCCAAATTTGGTCCATATACTTGAGGAGATATATCTTGTTTGACTCATGTTCCTCCAGTTTTTTTAATCTTATAGATTATATTTTGCTCAATTTGAGGAGCCTTTTTTACTAAGAAATACTGGACGAAAAACCAAACATTTAATTTAATGGGTTCACAATTAAGAGAGTCGATTGTACAACCAAGGAGTGTGTGTACTTTTCGGGGATGTACCCCTTGCTGTTGGGGCAGACAGTATAGGTCTTGTTGTCACATGCAATTATCCGCATAATACAACATAGTGAAACTCATTTTCTGCATTGAAAGATGTAGATGCAAAAGAGACATTTTGGAGGTCGTTTGGCAAACCAATGACTTTCTGAAACAGCTTTGTTTTGTAACTCAAAATTGAAGAAGTTGATGAGGTTGAATCAAAATATTTTAAGCATATAAACCCTCTTACAGGAAATAAAAACATACGTTATATTTATTATTTTTTTCATATGTATTTTATTACATTAGTTTGTCATGGGTTTTTTTTTAAGGTTAAAATAAAGACACAAAAGCAATAATACTCATACAATAAAACCTCATGAGTTTGCCACAGGCTTGACACAGCCCTGCGGCCATAAACACACAAACAGAAAATTATACACTCATGAGCACAGTTTAGCACACACACAAACACACACACACGAAGCAAAGGCACACTTAAACAAATACACTTACAAACACACACACACACTTGCTCAGACACATCAGCCCTCAGACTGGAGGCTAATGGAGGAGTGAATGGCTCGGTTGGTCGAATTTCATCAGTTTCCTATCACGCTGGAACAGATCTGAACACTCGGTGTATGCACATACACACTCACACACAAACGCACACAGCCATTGACCAGGCCAGGTGAAATTGCAGATGTAGAGGATTATTTACAGTAAGCAATGCCCCGTCTGACGTTTGGCCTTCAGACTCATTGATCTCTTTCACTATTTCATTCTATATCTTTTTCACTCAATTTTCCCTTCCTGTTTCACCGTGACCTTTATTCATATTCCTTTTCTACGCTTTCTTCTTTTAAATTCCTTCCTGTCCTCTCTTTCCTTTTTTCTCGATCTCTCTCTCCCTCTCCCTCTCTTACCCTGCTCCATTTATCCACTTTAGTGCCAGCATTGCATTAGCGGTATCACTGCCTGACAGTGTTCTGGGAATTGCTGCTGTAGGGTTTCATTTCATACCCAGGCGCTCAGACACAAACTCACACCTGCTGACATGAAATCACAGAGAACCTCTTTCAGGATTTCGGTAAACTAGAAATACTGGACGTGAGATTGATGAATAATTTAAAATGAGGTGATTCTGTTTTTCGTGTTTTGAGACAATACTCTATAACAAACAAAATTATGTTTGTGTCACTTATTTGAAAAAGCGGTGATTGTTAAAATCCAAGCTTCTCAGCTTTTTAGGGGAATCTTATCACACTATATAAGTTACCATTTCCAATTGGGTTGAGAAGACATCTTCCTGACCTTGTGATGAGAACCCAGCAAAGGACAGTTTGAATATTACAGCGGGCCTTGGGTTTGAAGCTGTCTGGGGTCCAGTTGTGTTGAGGTGGTCTAAGGTACCCCACCACCACCACTGTATGATCAGGACTTTTCCAAAGTTTAACCCAGGCAGAGAGAATAGTTAAGATTCAAAGTACTGGCAGGCCCTTTGTGACCGACTACATTAATAGAATAGATTATTCGATGTCGTTTTTGAAGTTGTTGTTGAGTTTTGGCTAATGATCCTAACACAAGGGGGTGCGGTAGCTTCAAATGTGTGGCCATGTTTGATACATGGCTTTCAACGTGGCACAATGCCTACATTCTACTACAGTTTTGAGCATCACATCTTGTGTCATTGGTATATTTCCCAAGGAAGCCAAAAATGCTCACATACATTTGAATTTAATAATGCAGGTTGCTTTTCGGGTTCTGACTGCCTATATTCACGTGACCTTATTGTCTACCAATTTATTACGCGTCTCAAATCATCATCTTCATGCTACATCTTGTTTTTTGTTTTTTTTTCATTTTTATGACTTTCTCTGTCTTTTTAATGCAACCCTGCTCCAAGATCTTTAAACATTATAACTTCGGAGACCTTTCACTTTTTTAAAAGGCCAAACGTGGGTGTAACTGTGGCCTGAATCATGAATGAGTTCAAGAGCAGCAAATACTTCCCTCAGGACTCTTCTCCACGTCTAAAGTTGGTTCCCTGGTTAGATATTAGCTCGGAGGTGTTCCCCCTGCGGGCTATGAGTCATCTGAGGGCCGTGAGGAAGGATCCAGCAGACAACTGACTAAAGGCCTCAAATCTCTCACTAACAGCCATGGCTGTTGATGTGAGGGTTTTACCTTAGTGGCCAAATTACTTAAGTGTATATCAGACCAACTTCATTAATCTTATGTAATGTAATTAATCCACATGCACCAGGAGTCCTGCGGTGCCGCCCATATGGATCACCGATCGAACGTAGACCACTACGTACTTCATAATGACAGGCTGTATTAAGCGGTCACAGTATCCGATACATAATGCACAACTCGATCAATTAAGTATAAAAAACTCAGTAGCCAACTTATAAGGCAGACTCTGAAAAGTCTGTACCATGTGTAACACCTTCTTCCTCACATGGCAATTTATCTTTTGCAATCTTCTCATTCAGTGTGTTTTAAGACGAATAGGTTTCAAGGAAAACGACTGATGGGATGCTGGAGGTAAAAAATAAACAGCCTGTGTCCAACAATAAAAACCAGCAGTCCTAAGAAGATGAGGCAGACGGGAAACTCATACATAGAAGTCCTACGTGACAAACTTTTCCTTCATCTACTTTATGACCAGATATCAGATGGCAACATGGGAATAGCTGCTTACGTACAAAGATAGATAGAGAAACTCAGATTAGACGGACTAGAAGTAGGGATAAAAACACCGACAGGGATTCAATAGAAAGGATAAAAAGATGAAGAAGTAAAACCTGAATACAAATGAGGTAAAGGGGACAAAAAGGAGAAGGACATACGAGGAGAGAAAGACAAGTTTTTAATGGATACCGCCATTTTACTAAGTGACATTAGTAAAGACTGGATATACAAAAAATATTTTAACTGTCTTTTTAAGTCTTTACAAATACTGGTTGTCTGTCTTTAGCGATGTAAATAGGTTAAATTAGTCCTTCAAGTTTTGCATTTTGTAAAACCTATAACCACATGGTTGCAAAGGTCTTCTAAATTGAGACATTTCTTTATTTTTGTTTCATTTTTCACAGTCATTGATGTTTAAGATCATTGTAATATATAATTATTTTCCATGTGAAGATTAAAGAACAGAATCCAGAAGAAAGGTTTCAATATGATACAATTTTATATGGATTTTTATTTTACTGATGATGTTGATAAGATTAAACTATACAGTACGTGAGTAAACACTTTGGACTATTAATTATTAGTTGTTCTACTTCTTCTTTAGGATGTTCCCTTTAGGGGATCATATGTTCCCATCGGTCCCTGTCCTCCACATCATCCCTGTCAAACCAACCAACTGCATGTCCTCTCTCTCCACGTGAAAATGATTCATGTCAATTCAAAATTGAATGTAATCCAGTGCCTTGAAGTAACAGCATGATAACTGTTGCACATGATGATGCTGCTTTAAAGCAATATTACACATGATAATAAACAAAGTACATCATAATGAATGTTATAATGACATTCAATGTGATATTGTGCCTGGAATATGATATTGAGAGGTGATATTGCACACAATATTGGTATTATATATTGATGTTAGTCACAAAGTTTAATGCTATCTTTTTGGCAGAATGGGGAGAAGTTATATGGTTTAATGGCTGCGGGTAAACTTCCTGTGGAGCTCTATGGTGCTCCCCGGGGGTCTCGGTCTAATACTGAAGGTGCTCTGGTTGTGAGGGGGGCATGCCACCCATCTCTATCCTAGTGAGCTCATTAAATCTGTTAGCATCCGCTGCCTTCATCCTGCAGCCCCTGCAGACGGCATAGTTGAAAATGAAAACATGGTACAGCGGTTGTCCACTTATCTGAAGGAGAGTGGTTCGATACCCGGCAACTGCAGTCTACATGTCGAAGTGTCCTTGACCAAGATAATGAACCCCAAGTTGCTCCCAATGGCTGTTCCATTGGTGAATGATGGCATGACTGGTTACTCCTCCTCATGAGCATCTGGTGCATTGCATGGCAGCCACTATCCTCACTGTGTGAATGTTTGTATGAATGGGGGAATGCTGACTCGTGTTGTTAAAGCGCTTTGAGTAGTCACGCAGACTAGAAAAGTGCTGTATAAGTACAGTCCATTTAACATTTAACATGCCAGATTGTAATTCAACTAATTCAGGTCCCTGCAATCAATATCAATGGACGGTATCATATGCTCAATACGATGTAACACACTCCAATTAAGAAGAAGTCACCACAGCAACCTTTTCTGTCTTTGGCCATAAGAGAAAAAAAAGGCACAAAAACCCAAAAGCATAAAAATGAAACACAGCAGAGAGCATAATTGCACCAATGCGGAACAATTCTACGCCCCTCTTTCAGCAGTATTAGTCCTGATTATGGAAAATACTAACATAGTATACTGCAATCAATTTTGATATGATATATTGTGCTATATTGTAATAGGTAAATGAAAAAAAAGGAAAAAAAATTTAAAAAATGAAAGAAAATGGAAGAAATGCCCGATATATCGACTAAGACATATATAGTTTAACATGTTAAGGATTTAAAATTTGTTGAATTATTCTGCATATTAACACGTATAATAGTTTATGCATTTCATGCGTCATTTATATGTCAGTTTAATTTGAAAGCCAGAGCTTCTGTTTAAATTACACTATGACATATATATATATATGTCTATTTCATTTATATGTATATCATAAGTTTGGGTTATAGTCCTATCTTGATTTTTTGTGGGGAAATTTGCTGTAATTTGGTCTTTTTTAATTCTAATATCACTTGATGTGCACCAAAAAGTGCAACAGATTGATTAATTCAACTTTAAAGGTACACGATTTTCTCACAGGGGAGCACGCCCCCTCGACCCGCTGAGAAGGTCCAGGGTTCAACCCCCACAGTCTCTCTAAATTCTGTGGGAAACACTGCTTACGTGGAAAAGTTCCTTAACTAAATAATTTTCTCATTTCTAACATTTGTCTGCAGGTACTACGCTATCTGCTGCCAGCCTCTCGTGTACCAGAACAAAATGACACCCATGCGAGTGGCACTGATGATCGGGGGCTGCTGGGTTATTCCAACATTCATCTCTTTTCTGCCCATCATGCAGGGCTGGAACAGTATTGGTATAGATCACCTGGTGAGTTCTGTACTGTGTGTGTATGTGTGTGTGTGTGTCTATGTGTGTTCTTCACTATGGAGTTTGGGAGATTGGTCCAAAGCAATTCTGCAGGTTTCCAAGGGAAGGGGAGTTATAGTCCTTAAAAAAAAAATGTCATTCTTGAAAGAACGCCATTAGTAAAATGTCAAAATCCAAACGCCTCTTTTGTGGTGTAAAGAGGATGTCAACGAGCTGCAAGTTTCATTTGCTTCAAAATAGCTTCAACCTGCATTAATAACACTGGTCTGTGCAGCCATCAATTGAGGGTGCTATCATTTGCAAAGTGGAGAGAAGAAAGTATTGGAAATCAAATAGCTTTATTATGAGCTATAAACACTGTTATATATCAGTGGACTACTGGCTGCAATAAAACTTTTGCATTTTCTTGTATTTTCTATGTTTTTTACCGCAGTGCTGGGCAACCACAGAAGAAATAATAAATAGAGAAAAGTGGAAGAAACATGTTTTATATTAACAGATACAAAAGAGTTAGAACCCACGTTATCTGATGGACAAATTGCAGTAATGTTTACAAGAAGGAAATATGTAACATGTCAGACATGGAGACAGAGGGACAAAGTCACAGACAGCGCAGAGAAGCTGTTCCTTTATTTGACTTGGTATTTAATGGGTGAGTCATGTCCTGATTGTTTTGGGTATGCAATGAGTTGCAAGCTAGAATAAAAACCAAATATACTGCAGATGAAACCGAGCTCACAGAAACAAAATGCAAATGCAGTTTGAGGCCATAAAAACAGATGAAGAGAAAGAAATTTGGAGGGAGAGGATACAAAACTTTTTGGGTTAAAGCCTCAGACATGGTCACTTCTTATATTTTCCTCCAGTGCTGTTGCTCATAACCAGTTCAAAAGGGTTGGAAGAAAAATTTAAAATTATGTTGCATTTTGTTTCATTTTCTGAAAATCTTTCATCGTAATTAATCCCAGCAGACAATACTTGCTCACGGCTGGGATAAAAGTGTCGGAGCAACAGCCCATTTACTCTCATTGGCTCTACGGCCCATTCAGAGGGGTTATGACCTAAAAACCACTGAAAGGAGAATTAGATCGTTCATGTTGCCCTCTCAGACACATAAGTTTGGAAATGAAGAGAGAAGCAGCTCTATAGTTTTAACTGTCAGACATTGATTCATTATCATTTTCTAAAAATATTCCACAACACTCACTTTTATTCTCTCCTATTTGTCCAATGCCATTTTCCCCGTTATTGCATAGTACAGTCAGTTGATCAAATTCACTAAAGAAAAACGTTACGGTCTATTCACATCAGCAGAAATGAGTTTTTCTGGTAGCAAGGTCCTCGTTGTCTGTCAGGGATCAGACAGCAGCAGCGTGACAAATATTTAAAAAAAGGGGACCTTTCTTTAATTAATTTCAGAAAGCCGATGACAAATGTCAAAAAGGAAGTTTAATATAACATAATACATTGAAAGAAAACAACCAAAAAGGGAGGCCCAAACTATAGCTTCAAACTAACACAATATAACTGATGAAGAACTCACTCAAACCAAAAGACACATGAGGTTAAATAGACATGGATTATTCAAATACACGCTTAATGGGGGCAACGTAACATTAAACATAAAATTAAGTGAGAAATATTTACATTGATGAACATAACTAGTGGATTAAACATGTTTAAAAAGCAAATCACTTCGTGTTGAATATCTTCCCTAACAGGAAACACGAGTGAGATGTAGTTTGAGTGATTCATTCTTAAAAGGAAGTCCCCTCTTCTTGATCCCCATAATGAGGCATTCCACCTCCTGTAGGTTGGGTTTAAAGGCCATATTTTTCCATCTGAGGGTCTTTTGCCAGATGGACCTCTGTTATGGTACCCATTCAAACATGGCACAGTGGAACCCATAACAGGTGGAAGATGCCAAGGATGCTGCATTTTAACATAAGTTCTAATGAAATTAAACTCACATCAAACCAAATACACCGAGATATTCTGACTTCAGGCTTCAAACCAAACCAAGCAGTGAGCCATCAGATCTGAAGGAGTGAAGGAGTGTCCAGTGTTCTTGGAAACACGTTTCAATGTATTGATGACTGTACTTTCCTTTTTTTGTGTTCTTGTTTGTTTCTTTTATCAATTCCACATACTGGATATCCTGCCTTAAATGCCTTTATTTTTAAGTAATTCTAAACATTTATACAAGAAATATCAGTATGCTATAAAAATAACTTGGTGTTATTTGGAGGCAGTAGACAGGATGGATGTTTGGAATTAAAGGGTAGGAAAGCGCAGAGCAGAAATGGTAAGAGATTGACAGAGAGAGAGAGAAACAGGTGTGCAGACACAGAGGAGAGAGGGAGAATCCCTTTCCACTATTAACCTCGCTCACCCCCATCTGCCTTAATCTGAATGCGGGCCAAAGTTAACTGCAGAATAGACTGTCAACAGAACTGACTGACTCCTTTTTGGGAGTGTTGGCAACACACTCTCAATTACACGCACAAACATACACACACACACACCAACACAGAAGTTTAGACAGCAGCGTGAAGTTGGCGCTGTGCAACAGAGGTTGCGGCGTCTCTCTTTGGGTCTAATTAGAGCTGTTGAATATTCTGAGCAGCCAGTCAGCTGTGGCACAACGTGCACTTCCAAGGATTAACAAATACGATGTCGGTATCACAAGAAGAACTGCTTCCTGTTGGTTTTAGAGGCGGCAGGAACTCTCTTTATTTCACACAATGGTGTTGTGATGATTCATACATTGGAGTGTTTCATAACCAAAGGGGGGCCCAATAGGGTTACCCCTGTCGGCCCATATGTTCTGTAAGATAACGGGAAATTAAGAACCCGAATTTTCAGTTGCTAAATCATTTGTGTAGGTCAACTGCTTTACCTCATGTTTATTGCAGCTAATGCAAGTCAAATTTGAGAGCCTTATTAATATTTAATAAAATGTGTCTGTGTGACTCATCTTTTCTATTTAATTTATCATAAAATAAGAATTTTATGCCAAGCCACCATTTCTGATCAAGCCCATTTCTGAGTGTGTTAGAATTCAGCAGATTAACATATAGAGAATACATTGATCTTAGCCCCATTTTCTATTGATAACTATGTGTCATAACTGTGTAATAACAACGAGCGTTGTTTGGACCCTGTTGCAGATGACAAAGGCTTTGGAGTTGATTTTAAATATTTTTATTACACCCATAAAGTTTCCCTTTTTCTAACAGGTAAACCCGTCAGTTGGGAAGCAGGCAAAAACAAGTCTAAAAACAAGAAGGGCTGGGAAAAGAAGACCAGAAAAATAACAAGGGACAAGGAAAGAATAAAAGTTACAAATATGAGCTGATAAAATATGAGCTGTGTTAGTATGAGCAGATAACGCACAGAACAAATACAGCAGGAAGGCTTATAGGAGACGGATTCATTTCCAGGACACAAGGAAATTAAGTAAGAGGATAAAACAGGAATCAATAAACTAAACCCAAAACCATTTAAAGGTTGTACTTGGGAGGTGATTGACTCAAAACAACCTTCATTCCAAACATTAATTAACATAAATAATCCAGATGCTAAAAGTAATTACTTTAATCGTATTCAGTGAGAGCGGATTTTTAAGTCAGAAGAATTTTTTCATTGGAGATAAACTTTATACTCTGAAAATTGGTCATCAAATAACTAGTTGAGCCATGAGTTCAACGGAAGCTCAGCTTATTAGAGGACACTTAATTTTATTAAGATATCCAGATGGTCATGATTTTGGAATAAATCAGTAAACCGAGTAAATGCAAAAAACTGCGATCACAGAGATTTGGAGTTCTATCAACTGTATCTGCAAAAAACAAAGATTTAAAAGAAAATCACTTTGTCCCATTATAACATATCTACTTTTATCATTTTGTGGATTCAACCTCTATTGCTCATTCTTAAACATGTCAGCTCATTCATACAAACAGCTCAAGCTGTTCACACGGGGAAGTGTGGCCTTGCAGCGATGCCAATTGATCGCTGTATAATTTATCTAGTAGCCCTGAGCGGTAGTTTCCCCACAGAGATAAGATGGTAGCAGAGAAAGGACTGGGATGAGAGTTCTCCGTGATTGATGGTGATTTGCAGAGCCTCCGTCTCCCTCAGGAGTTGTCTTTTACTACAGCAGAGAGAGAGCATGGATACTTAAGTGGGTTGTGTGACATCTGTAGGCATAGCAGGGCAGAGATCTCCAGCTGCTGAGCACATGTGGAGACTTATTTGTCAAAGTTCTATGTGGCTGCGACTGTGTCATGTGTGTGTATTGAGTCGTTTGTGCAGGACTGTGAGTTAGATGTAATTTTCTCAAAGCATGAATAACAAAGTCAGCCTATCACACTACTCAGATTACTGTCACTGGCAGCTGGTGCTTCCATGCATTATGGTTTCACTGTCAAGAAGTAGTTAGCATCGGTAAGGAGCAGAGTAATCAGTGTAGCTTAGCAAAATTGACTGAAATGACAAAACGCCACTTTATCTGGAATTCCCCTTCTCTCGCCCAGCTCTGCCATCTGAGAATAGGGTTCCCCCACTGCGAAAGACCAGGGTAAGCATAAACTAAGAAAAGGTCAATATTGGAAAAAACAAAAAAAAAGAAAAGTGGTGCTTACGGTGAAATTAAGTCTTTTAATAAAGTACGATGGATTTTTTAAAGGTTTGGCTTGAGAACACAATAATGTGAAAACAAAACCTCTATAACTAACCATTGATCCGTGGTTTAACAAAAATACACAACAGAACTGCCAACAAATGCAAGTTTAAATGCGTGCATCGTGAGTTAACCCCAAAAACCAACCCTAGCCCAGTCCCAAAGTACCACATGCCTCAATCAAATTTACAAAACAGTTGACAAGTATCAATCTGGTCCATAATTTATACAATGTCAAGATTTATCTTTTCAAGCAGATTTATGCGCACCAATTTTGGACTTAATCGGACCAAAGGTTGAAAAATTATGGCCTGACAATTTTATGAGAAAAAGCTCCCCTAGTATCGAAAATACAACTTCATCCCAAATCGTTCCAATCCTTTTATGTGGGTAAAACATTTTAAAATGATCAATCTATTAGTTTTTGAGGCGGACATAGCAGTGGATGATGATTCCGTATTATCCTCGACCTTTTAGGCATTTAATAAAGTTAATTAGACTTCAATTTGTATTAGAATGAAACTATTATGGGAAATTATTTGAAGAATCGTACATGAACTATCCCTACAATCCCCACAAAGGCACTAGCCACTTCAAACTGAACAAAACAGACTGTTTGTTAGTTACTCTAAGAGGCACTAGTCACTTTACAGACTCACATAACAACCTCCCTCTATTTATTGTTATCGTGTATGTAAGTTACTGTCTCTCATTTTTGCACATATTCTATACTTCTATACAGCTTCTATACAGCTCTTCAACACTTTTGCAGCATGTTTCTGTCGGACAGAAACGATAACATCTTGAATCATGAATCTTGACTGAATGATCTTTAGATTAATACATTCAAGTGTATAGCACTTATTTTAACATAGTTACAAAATGCTTCACAAAATACAAAAAACAATCAAAATAAAAACAAAGTTACAATATAAAAGGGAAGACAATAAAAGCAATGTTTATCAAATGGGGTTAAATGTACAAACGCTGACAGTAAGGAACTGTCGCCTGAATTTGAGAATGTTAGTATGCTAACAGCTAGCTGAATTTACAGCTGAGATTATGATATTCTGAAAATGTTCAGTTAAGACAAACGACCTGAATTATGAAATATACTAAATGTAATAAATATAGAGGTTTGATCTGTTTGATTCAGATAACGTCACTCATCTCACAGTATGCTCAGAGTCTTTAGTACTTTGGACAGGAAAAAGGATGCTTATGGGCTTTAAATCTTGATACAATCAACTATACATTATGATTTACTGTGGTTGGACGAGAAGCTACTCCAGATTCCGCTGCCTACATACTTTTATAGTTGCTGTTATTCCATGCTAATGCAGGGAACACATCTAGATGTCTAGATGATGTATTGCTTGTCTGACTCTCCTTCCTACTTTGACTTCTATCAGATTGAGCAGAGGCGCCACAGTGAAGGCAGCAACTCCACATCCTGTGTTTTCATGGTCAATAAGCCGTACGCCCTCACCTGCTCTGTGGTGGCCTTCTACATCCCTCTGGTTCTCATGGTGCTGGCCTACCAGAGGATCTACATCACGGCGCGGGCACACGCACTGCAGATCAGCATGCTGCAGCGAGCGGGAGGAGCAGGTGCTGGCGTTGGTGCGGACTCTGCTGACCATCAACGCAACCACCGCATGCGGACAGAAACTAAAGCAGCAAAGACTCTGTGCATCATCATGGGGTGTTTCTGCCTCTGCTGGGCACCATTCTTTGTCACAAATGTGGTGGACCCCTTTATAGACTACACAGTGCCAGACAAGCTGTGGGTGGCCTGTTTGTGGCTGGGCTACATCAACTCCATGCTGAACCCCATCCTCTATGCCTTTCTCAACAAGTCCTTCCGTCGTGCCTTCCTCATCATCCTGTGCTGTGGGAGGAAGAGGTACCGCAGGCCGTCCATCCTGGGGTCCCGTGCTCCCTGCACTGCGACGCAGATCAATGGCTCCACACATGTGCTCAAGTAAGTTCTCTAAATCATTTTAGTGGTCAGGTGCGGATCCAGGCAAGAAACAGAGCTACTATTAGCACCAGAGACACTATAAGAGAAGAACAGCGTAGAGAGAAAGCACCCTTGAGGGAACCAATAGGATTTCTCTATAGAATGTACCGTGAGAAGGTTCCTCCTTGTCAGTCCTGTCTACTAGAAAAAGAAACATCCCTGAAAGCTGATACTTGATGGGATGTATTACCAAGGTAAAGAATGATGAGGCTTTATAGGCTTCTGAAGTAAAGTACCGAGCTCAGGGTACTCGGGTGATAACAGACTGGGCTATTTTGTATTGTAATAAGCTCTGCTAATGTGCTTAATAGTAGCTATTTTGTTTGTTTTGGCTATAATCAAGTTCAATGGATCAGATTTTTTTATGTAATGGGTTCACATTACTTTTGTATTTGTTGTCTATATCAGACTCCAGTTTGAACAGTTCACGGTCCCTAATTGACCTGGAGAAGACGTTGCAGACGGCATGCTGTCCATATGGAAGCAAAATAGAAGCCGAAGTTAGTTTGAATACTTTCTTTTATAACCTGTTACGTAGTAGTGGCTGGAAAATGTATAAAACGAGGCAAAGGTGACTCCCGCCAACACAGTTTTGTGAAAGATTGATTGAAAGATCTTGAAAGATGACATGAAAATTGCATGAATTAAGGTACCTTTGCAAGAAAAAAAAAGATTTGACCTGTGTCTGATTGACGACCACATATGGAAGTGGCTCAAATCAGAACTGGGCCACATTTTTCTGAACTGTGAGCAAAGTCCTTGTTGTCTGGTACGCTGACAGAATGGGTGTTAGCTTGGCTGGCTGGCTGGAGGACTTGTTGATTGTTTAGCTGGCAGACTGGTTGTTTGGTCAGTTGGTTGGGGGATCACTAGGACGACGCAAAATCTACTGGATGGGTGTCAATGATATTTGGTTGAAGAATAGGTCATGTTCACTTTTTCGGCATTTCCCTAATTATGCTAAATTCACTTTTCCAATTTCTATGATACTTCATGGAGGCGTTGGGGAATGTTGCAGGCAAGGTAAAATGTTTGACAACTTAAGGGGTTTCCTGTACAGAAGTTGACTGTGGGACCTTTTGTGAATCTTTTGTTTTCAAAAGAAAAGACTTGTTCAAGAGAATAAGTGATGGTTCTGCTTGATTTATCACACAAGGCAAGAGAGCTAGAAAATGCGTCAGCTACGATGCAAATTTGAAGCACTCCTATGGATGTGACTTTTCATTTAGTCAACCACAGCATCTCATGTTAAATGATCCTCAGTGGATAAAGTTACAAAGCAGCTGTGTGGAATATATGTCGTTAAAGAGAATGTTTTGTTGAGAAATCATTCGTACAAAATATGTGAAGTGCTATTTTTATGAGAAAAAATTTGCAAGTATTTTCTTGACAGAAATAGACATTTTTCCCGGAGGTCACATTTTCCGGGAAAGATGAGAAAGTGTGCCGATATAGTAATATTTCCAGGCTGTCAAGAGTCGGATAGCCTACAACCAGTTTGTTTTCAACTGGTCAAATGAATTCATATATTATGTAATTTAATACTTGACTGCCTTTTTTATTCCTTTGTCGTACACTGTATAGAACTGATATCTGTCCGGTTTTCATTATTGAGGGTAGAGAGAATCATTTATACTAACACAAACTATACCTTTTATGAAGTGATCTCTTGTAAGGTTCAAATGTAGTGATATTTAGATGGTGTGAAAGACTTTTTACAGAGATTAAATCATATAGCTCCTTTGTTTGGTCTCCTTGATTTGTGATCACTGACTGGAAAACAGAGTTCATATAAGACTTTGTGTCCTAACTGGACCCTTCATGTAGAACCAAACACAGCACAAGACTTTACTCATCACTAACAGCTTACAGTAATCTTGGCTGGATCTCTGTCTGTTGTAATGCTTGATTTAGAGTCACTCGTACATAATCTGCACTGCCCTGTTTCTGGTTTATTTGGCAGCTGAAGTGGTTTATTTGGCCACTTTTGCGACGTCATTGGAAACGAGTTAATACAATATACCAGTAAAAATGGGTACCACTTGGCAAAAAGACGCAGCTTATTAAGAATTTCTAAATGACTTGTTCGTAGTTAAACAAATAAATTGTAAACACTTAACAAATCATTAATAATCTGTTAGAACTCATTGAATTTAATGGGTTCCAGGTTCCTGATGCTGGCCAAGTAGTGAGCACACTTATCTGAACTGCTAACTTGATATTGCCAAATAGTGACCCACTTTGATAAATTGTGATTGTGAAGATGTTTATAAATGTTAGCTAATTATGTATAAAGTGTTTACAACCCAATTTATAACCTAAATATCAACTATTTATAAATCCTTTAGTCTTATGTAAATTGTTACCCTATAAAATCATTATGATGTTTTCTGTTACTATTTGTTTTTCTGAAAATATTTGCAAATAAATCTTTGCAGTCACTTTAACTTGTTCTTCAGTCTCCCATAGTACCTAAATGTGGATGCTGCAGCCATCCATTGAAAAGAGAGGGAGCATTCACCCTCCCTCTGCCCTCACTTTCAGCACTGCCTGAATAATATTCTCTGGGGTCAAATGAAAAAGTAGCAACAGCTCATTGTGGTAAAATTTGATTTATTTTCAGATTTGTTGGATATTACTTTATTTCGAACTTCTCAGTCCCTTGACTTTTATATGCAAAGTCTTGACCCATTACTGTTGCTAAACAGAGCACATGTTTCTTTGTGATAAGAGCATGCTGTTAAAAATGTAAATACTAGAGGCCTGTCGCATGTTTTATTTATAATTCCTCTTCCATACTCTCTCTCTAGATAAAGATGGGACGATCCTATCTGTAGCCAGTGGTGATGAACGGATCACATGTGCTTTTAAACAATCCCTGTTTATCCTGGGAGGGTTGAATAATCGTCTATCTTACCACAACTCACTCAATTTCCTCAATGCACTAAAGGAAACAATGACACAAACTATTTAGAGCTGCCACTCAATCAGATATTCAATAGGCATGCTTGGAGATGAGGTGTGCTGTATTAGATATATTAAGATAATAAATCTACTACTGCATTAGCCTTTTTTGTGAGGCTATTTTGGTATGTGATGCCATGTCACATCATCATGCTTTATGGGTGAGGTTTTATTGAACAGCAGCTATTTAGCAACAACTATGTCTGGAGACGTCTTATTGCATTATGGGCTTTTTCATAATGAGGCATGATAATACTTATAATACTCATAACAATTAATCATTGCTCAGTCAGCAGCTATAAAATTCTATAAAAGGTACTTTAGATGAATAACTTAACTAGTTATAAATTGGAGGTTGACTAATGGGCTTATAAAACATTAAGACTTTTTATACTCAGTTACAGCACCCCTTGTGTGCAAAATCTTGAGTTTCTACACTCAGATACATAGGTCCCTTGGATGGCCTTTGCTCAAACACACAATATGTGCTTATCAAGAGAGAATAAGATAAATGTGACTAACTATGGGAAACCTGAGCCTGGGCGGATGAATACAACCGCGCTATTCTGGCTTGCTTTAAACCTTATAGTATTCTGTAAGGGCAGTGTACTATAAGGTCAGACAGAGCTAAGTGTTTGTGGATATGAACATTATACAAACTGGGTGAAAATAGATGGTATCAGTCATGTAATGTTTCATAGTGCTGATCTGTTGAGGCTTTTATTTTAGCGCTAGGAAATAGTGTGAGAGTGAATTTACTCCAGATGGAAAATCATCGGGGTTGGTGTGTACAAGCTGAGGTTTTATGTACCACTTTTTCAAAAAGGTTGTTTTCATGAAGTTATTGAGTGTCGTTAAGGCAGTGAAGGAACCCCTTTCAGTGAATGCTCTCTGCTTACATTACACTTTGCACACAAAAAAATGTCATTGCCTCTGAGACATTTCTGGACCCCCTACAGAGAGTTGTTACTGAGGACTGAAAGGAGGCTATGACTGTAAGCATGCCCCTATAAATGCCATCTATACTCAAACTGAGAGGTGAGTCCTATTAAAATCAAATCAAGGTACTCACAAAGGAGCAGTAATAAAGAGCAGCATTATTAGAGATATTTTCAGAGGTTGTCTTGAGTTCTCAACAAATTACAAACTGTTTGCACGAATGTGTTCAGGAAAGGAGCCAACGGCTCATTGCGCACCGGGCAAAGACCTTTCCTGGGGCTTTTAAAAGCTGTATGGAAAAGCAAATCTGATTCACTTGAAAACAAAAGAAGCAGAGCTATGCAGTAATTTAGCACCACAGACATTACCGTTGAATTATTACACTGTAAGCTGATGAAATTTAGGCAAAACAAGTTCTGCTTTCAGAACAGTGTTCAGCACAGTGGCTAATAAGCTGCTTGAAATTCACTCAGATAAATTGTTCAAAAACAAGGCAAACAACGAAGGATAGAAGACAAATTACTACACCGTTAGTGTAGTATTTTGATGTTGGATGCCTTCCCTAACTGACAGCCATAGTCACAGCTGCATCGTCATCCCAGAAGAGAGAACAGCACCAAATATGCCATCTTTGGAAGAGAGATAACAAGTATGTACAGTATGATAGTCTGATAATAATATGAAAAATAATGGAACGATGATTTTTTTCATCCATCAAGTCCATCAAAAATGTAATAAATCCAATCCATGTAATATAATATAATGATATGTCAAAAATAACTAATATCTGAAAATTAGACAGAGATACAGAGAACAGAGAGTGCATACCTCCACCAAACTATTTTGTTAATCTTAGTATGGTGGCGCCAAGTACCACTCTACTCTGTCTCCAATCTCCAAAAAAAAAAGGGACAGCCATGAAAATATCCATAATCCTTAATTACTGAAGTCACACTGACAGCTGGAAAAAAAACTAGGCCTGTGCTTTCATCCCCAACGGCAAAAGGTATATACCCGAAGTCCCCAATCCCGTAACTTAAATATGAAATCCCCCTGATTGAACTCTTCAAATTAAATTTGAAGTAATGTCCAAAAAACTGTGTTTTTCATAAAAAAGCTCCCCCAGTGAGTAAAAGATGGACTATTAGAGTAAAATATGACACATACAAGTCTATTCACTTGCACCAAATTTGGACCACATTTTTTGGGTTTCTCTCTTGTCATGTACATGCATGTTGGATCGGTACACCACTGAGGTTGGAGGTTCAGGATTTGGTCTCTTTGCTGGCCTCAAACAATAAAAGTATTCAAGGCTTTTGACGAGGCCAAAACAAAAGACTCAGCAGTTTACCAAGTATCATGTCACCAACACATGCACATAGTAAGAGTCATGTGTCTTGCACATAGTCCATAGTGACATGTGACTCAGTCTAGATGTGATGTATGATTTATGACTGTTTTCCTTTGGCCCTGATGTCTCACTGGCTCTAAACGCATATATTTTACTTCAAAGATTTTCCGTGGGCACTGGGACATCAGTGGGAGTATAACAGACTTGTTAATCAACGCGCTAATGATCACTCGGACAAGTTATAATTTTCCAGCATCTGCTCAGGCCAGTGCTCACTGATCCGTGAAGATGCAAGTAAGCAAACACTGAAGCAATCTGTGTAGGAAGAGAAATATGGAGCTTCTAATATTCCTGGTCCTGTTGGCTGTTGATTGAGATTGATTGATGTCAGGCGCCATATTTCAGAATAACATCAAGCAGCTTTTCTTAGGGAAATGAAAATTCATACATATATATTATATTATATATATAAATATATATATAATACATTTAATTTATAATGCACTTTACATTTGTATCAAATCTCAAAGTGCTAAAACATGCAGGTGCAGGACTGTCTACTGAAACAAAATTGGACCTATTTTTTTCTTATTACTTTTAACTGAGAGAAAATTAACATGATTTAAACCAGGGCAGTACATTTTAAATTTATTTAAAAAAAAAAGATTTGTAGGATTCAATCACGCAATAAAATTAAAACACGTAACGAGTGCTTTGGGTCAGAATACATTTTTTCAGCTTGCTTGTGGAGCCTTTCCTTTTAAAAGTCTCCATCTTCTTCAGTTTTTTAGGGCCCTGCTGTTTGGCTGTAATGCTACAAAGATGTTATGTGGACTTGAAATACTTAACCTGACTGTCCATCGGCATGATAGTGCATAGATGACGACTGATTTTCCTTTAAGTTATTTTTAATTCTCCTCCATTCTCATTTCACCGGACTTTTCTAAAACCTGTATTCTGCGTTACTTTTTTGTGACATTTCTTGCTGCTGGTGTGAAATAGGAGACACACACATTCAAACATTAAGGCTGAAAACCCCATGACAGGGTGTTGTTTTATTAGTTATGTTAAGTTAATCTAGCCACCAGCACCTATCTCCGTGGCTCTGAGTCCATTTAAATCAATTTCTACCATTTCCTCCTCTCAGATAATAGACTTTGACAGCAGAAGCAGGAATAAGTGAGGTAATTTCATTGTGCTAATCAGCTGTCAGTTTCTTGTATTTGTCTCCATTAATGGCTGTGTACTTTCTGTGCTGCGGGGATCACAATCAAGCTGTGTAGTTACCTGTGTGGCTCCTTCTGTTTATGTTGCCATCCGTTTTCCTCACGAGTTAAACCAATTTCTTAACTTCTGGGAAGAATAGACCTCAACAGGTTAAAGATGGAAAGGCTTTCATCAATTGTGGCAGGACTTTAAAAACGTATGTTATTCATAGCATGAGCCCTCGTCACAGGTTTCGCATCCATATGCCTCTCTCACATTGTTTCAGTGTTTTTGTGATAAAGGTTTACATCTACCTTTAAACATAATGCAATTCATTATCTCGCTTCAGAAATGCAAAGATATAATTAAAAACCATAATTATGTTATACAATATTATTGATATTAATGTTTCCTTTATTTTTATTGACTCCAAAAAGGAAGTTTTTAACTGGATCGACTGGTTTGTTGATCGGTTGATTGGTCGGTTGATCAGTTGGCAAGTGGCTTGGTCAGTCGGTTGATTGGTTTATTAGTTGGCTGGTTGAGTGGTTGGCTGATTGGTAGTTTGGTTGGTCGGTCAGTCGGTAGGTCCGTCCGTCGGTCTGTTTGTCCGTCAGTAGGATTATGCAAAACTTAATGGATCTCCACAAATCCTTGTGGAAGGATGGTCCCAGAAATGTTGGAAGGTGGTTGTAGGAGTTTTTCACTTCCTTTAGAAATGTAAGGTGGTTTATTTGTTTGTTTCTATTTTTTATTGTCGTTTCACTGCTTCTTACATCTCCTGTTACCACATTCCTCTGTGATGGGTGGGTCATGGGTCACAATGAAGACATATGTAGGATTGGTCTTGTGACCTATGCAGATGAGATTTTGTACAGTCAGTCAAAACCAGTGATCTTTAAATACATTATAGAAATGATGAAGCAAAGCACGGTGTGTAAAAATCATTTCTTATTAAGACTTTTTATATTCAAAATTCAAATTATTTCACAAGCAATAAAAAATGGCTGGAACAATCATGACCGTCCTGTGAGGGTATTATTTAATAGGCAAACACCCTGTAGGCAGTCAGAAATATGTATTCATCCAGATCATGTAAAAAGAATTGCAAACCCTCAGACTGAACAGAAACAGAATTAATCTGATAACAGTAATAATCACAGAATGCACACATTGCCCGTGTGTTTGATGGATCGAGATCATACAGAAGGAAATCAGGCAATCCATAAGAATCAACTGATAGTATACGGGCTACAGTTTTTGGAAGATTTGAGAAAGAATCATGTTGGCCCAAACATATGAAGTTATAAAACAGAAAATGCAAACCCTTGGCTGTGTGAGTAGTGATGGAAACAGAATATGGCCACTGACAGTGGGGTAGAATTTAGCCTTCCTTTTCTAGCAAGCTTGAGTGAGTTTAGAGTACCAGACAGGACAAAAAAAGACAATTATGAGGATCAGTTAGCAGCAAATTGTAGCAGTCAGTCCTAACCAGTGTTGACTAGCTGTAAGGGATGAATTAATTCTGATATTGATCCTTTGTATTTACTGCAACATAATCAGTTTTTAACACATTACCCGGCGGCGCCCTCCGAGATTCAGAGGACATGGCAGTTATGCTAAAATACCCAGGTAAGCCATATGCAATCTAGGCTACAATCTCACCCTAGCCTATATTCCTTAACCATTTTTACAATTGGGATATGTTTTTTACTTCCGCAACGGGGGTTATGTTTTCACCTGTTTGTTTTATAAAAAACTAAGCATCAATTCAACATTGAACTTGTTTAAAGGTTAAAGCATGTGACAAGAAAGAATGCATAAATTGTTTGGAGATATATTGATAAAGCAGTCTAGTGAATTTGGTGACTTTCTTTAACTTCTCTTATCTGCAGAACACATAATTGCAAAGGATTTTCTTTACGAAAGATTAATTTTTGCTACACACAAGCTTTCTAAACAAGCTTTGCACCAGCAAACAGCCCCCATTATCATCAATAAATACAAACTTTGATTATCAAAAAACATCTCAGGTCATAGTCATGGGAGGGTATCTTTTATTTCAGAGTTGCACCCAGAGTAAAATGAATTAATAAAATCCATCATACCCTCATCATCACACGTATTAATTTGTCCAACTGGGACATTATGGGTAATTTGCCAGCATGAGTGACATGTATGACAGGATGATAGGACCCACAAATGAAAAACATTTTTCTTAAGAGAAATGCTATGAAAAGTTTCTCATTTACTTTTTGTTTGAATCCAGGACTTTGAATAATTGACAAAAATCATGCAGCACTGCTAGGTATAGGGGGGAAAGCTTATCAAGGCTGCCAAAACACTTGTTTGGGTGGTGTAGAATTGCATCCGAGTTAGGGGTTTAATTCTGGGATACTATGGATTTGTCATTGTCAACGTTGCAGATCCTTCATGTTAGAAAGATATTGATATTAGAAAAATATTTCATTGATTATTTTCAAATTTGATACCAACATATACCTTAGTGCAAGGAAGAAACTGGATGTGTTTGGCAAAGGTCAATAACAATAATTTTGAAATTATTATTATTATCTTATAATTAAAATCTTATATGCATCATATTTTATGATGCATATAAAATATGATTAATTAATTATATTAATTTGAAAATTTCAGGGGGGATTGCTTGTAGAATACAAAAAGTACCACTTACAAAGCCTGTCTCTATAAACGCTCATTGTTTTAACCGAGCGATTCAAAAAAGGTACAAAGACAGTGGTGAAAAACTGCAAACTCTTCCTTCAAGCCTGATTCCTCACTTGTCAGACTCCATTTTTCTAAAAGGTCATACATCATGGTTAGGAAGGGATGGAACACCCAAATGCTTTAAACTAAGTGGAGCTTGGCTCAGAAAGTGACCACAATTTCCCCCACCTATTCAACTTGAAACAGTCGACCCTGCCTCCCACTGGGGCCTTTATGGAGTGACCAGCAGTCCCTTACAGCAAAGTCATTAAGCCTAACCGAGGTGGTGGGTTGGTGAAAAAAAATCCCAGCTCAGGTAGTTGCTTTCGAAATGTCAAAAGAGGTATGCCACCTCGACCCGAAACTGTTTCTTTCACTGGTAGAGAAAGTAGGAGAAAAAGCTCAACAGTGAGAACCAAGGTGGCATTCATAGCTGTCTGAGTCATGCGTATTGAATTCAGGCTCTCGCTGGGCTTTGTCATTATCCAGGGCAAGAGAGGGTTGATATTTTGTTACATTCATCTTCTCCAAATTCACCAGAATGCTCTCACGGGTACGCTGTCTCACTGCTAGGGTCAAACCTGCATCTGTGATGCATCAGTATGTGGGCAAACAAACAAAAAAGGATCCAGGTATAGAACATTCTTGCTGATAGCCCAGTTGGAGTTTGTTCCCCATTTGACCCTTAAGAGCCTTCCAGAGCCAATCATTGAATGTATACGCATCAGATATCCCTTTCCAGGGGACAGAATCATGACTCATCTTCGTCATTTTCATAATCAGTCACGCTTACTCGAACGAATGATGGGCAGGCCTGCTGTGCCGTATACAGCTGTGAATGTGATTGAGACACACATTTCCAAAGACTTTCATGGCACAAGATAAAGAGCTCCTTATTTTTGGGCTACTTAGATACTTAGAATGTTGTTGGTCTCGATGTTCAGCCCTGATTATTTTGAAGTGTGAGGCATTCGCATATCAGTTTTACACTTCCTTTTCTGCTCATAATAGACTGCTCTAGAGTTTCAACACAACATTGTTTCGAGCCACCTGCAGAAGTTTTTAGATGACACTTCGGTGGTGGGGTGTTTAAAGGATGGTCAGGTGGAGGAGCAGTGGTTGACATTGTTGTGGAGTGGTCTGGAAGAAATCACCTGCTGCTGAATGTAGCTACAACCAGGAGGATGATGATTGACTTCAGAAACAACAGGAGAACCACCGTGCGTCCTGGGGGAAAGTCACGGTGAATGAGGATTACGAATACCTAGGTGACTGAACTGGAAGGTCAATGCTGAGTCAGTGCCCAAGACGGCGGACACGTACACAACAGTAATGGATCCATAATATTCTCGACTTTTCGGGAATATAAAAAACAGTCGGATTTCTGTAGCCAAAATGAGATAAAAGCCTGGAACAACTGACTGTGATGCAAAACAGCAAGAACCATTAGCATGTATATCACTGTTGACAGATATTGCACTGACAGGGTCAGTCTGTCTTCCTCTCTTCAATGAGGGGGGAGGAAGAGCTGGATTGATTTTGGAGATCAAGGAGATTTGGCATTGTTTACTCTAATCATGAAATTTCACTCAACAATTTTTACCTCCCAACTTTGTCACTAAGTTTAAATTTAGCTCATATGACTTGACACAAGGGATTTGGTCTTGTTTTATTACTGAGCACAGAAAACACTGTTAACTTTTTTTATTTTCATTTTTGAGTAACGATAGGAGGATATTACTGACTTCTCAGAAATAGTTAAGTTGAGTCAATATGAACTGTTTGAGATTATTAATTTGTCATATTTAATTTGAGAAGTTCAATCATGGGGATTGTTGGCACAATGCAAGGGATTGGGGGCTTTTTTGGGAACTAACCTTTCATACAGTCTAATCTCGGTTTGGGTTTTTGCACCTGGATTGTTCTGTTCAATATTATGATGCATTTTCGCCTTGAGGATTGAATTCAGACATGTTATTTTTTCATCTGTATTTTAGTGAAATCCTCAGGATTTAGAATAGAAGTCTTCCAGGTGGTAATCCATTGTGGTGGACAAATATGTATGTATTTGCCATTCATTGTATAATACTGTTGCAAATGAATTTTACAACCAAGAAACAAACAAGCAAACCCACACGGAGGAATTCATAGGGGTCATAAACAAAAGCATGTGTGCACCCATCAAATTAGCATTTTTATCACTAGTCCCCCAACAGGGACAGAGTGGGAAGGAGGGACTTAATTAACTTATAATAATAAACAACTTCCTGTATTCAGTGAGTTGCAACCCTGGGGGGGAGTTTTTCTTGCTTGGTTAAGACTTGTATTAAATTATCCTAGCCTTGGCTAGCTAATAACTACTCAAGCACTTCATGTAAGTGAGGGTCTGTGATGAAAACCCCTCCGCGTCGAGCTTCATATCAACAAGTGTTGCACAATTAATGGGCCACTTTATCTTTAAGACTTCAAATCTTTCAGCAGAGTTTCAGCAGATCTTGTAAATAAACAATAAATAACCTTAATCCTACATCATAAAAAAACAACTAGTAATACATCTGTTAGAGCTCACACAAAGTAATTGTGAGAATTGCAAAGTTAAGTTTCCAGTAACGTTATGATTCTTAAAATACTATACAATGAAGACATTATGAGATCAGTTCCAACTATACTTATAAATGTGAGGTAACAATAAGGCATTTAGTGTTAAATATGGTGTAAATCTTGGCAGATAACTTGTAATCTCAAAGGCATCACGCACTTTATTACACTCACACACACAGACGTCTGCACCCTCACTGTACCAAGTCCATGAAGTGCATTCAACAAGTAATTGTTCCCTGGCATAGGAGAAGAGGGAAGGAAATGAAAAGTAGGAATTGTGAAAAGAAGGAAATAAAAGAAGAAAGTGAAAATGAGAAAAGGTGGCAGAGGAGTGTGAGAACTAAAGAAAGGAGAGGGAAAACACATGAGCAGTGTAAGTCCCAGAGAGAAAAACAGAAATAAAGGGAGAGCGCAGTAACATCCATTAATTAGGTGGAAAGGAGGAAGAAGGTCGGAAGAGAAGATGAAAGCATTAGTTGGAGAGGGGAAAGAAGAGACAAAAAGTGGGAAGTGGTTGGAATAGATAAGGTGAGAAGACTGAGAGGGGAAGTGTTGAAGGAGGAGGCAGGAGCTGTGAGGGGAAGACTAGAGAAAAGAAAGATGGAAATGAGAAAACATGAATATAGATGGATCGACTATATCCATCAATTGTGACATCATAAAAGCCGTCGCTTCCAGCAGAGAAAACCGAGCTGAGGTCGTCAACCGCAGCATGCATAGTGACGATATTGTGACTCAGAAGTGGTTATTAAATACGCAGCAGGCAAGGGATTTCAGCAGCACTGAAGAGGAGTAAGAATAATCCCTGTTAAATGTTTGAAGACATATCTCTCCATCAATGTCCCATTGGTAGGTGGGGCTGTGTCTCTACGGCAACCTAGGTCTAGAAGTTTGTGTTTATAGAAAGAAGAAACCAGTTATATTGGCACTGATTCCTAGTATTATTTCATTTTATTGCTACAACATTTAAAATCTATTATCCTGTTCTGCTCATGGGTTAGATTAAGTTAAACCTTACCTGAATTATATATAAGCCCTTGCCACTTGTACAACAGAGTAAATCATTTAATAGTTCCTTGTTTTGTATCAACTGGAAGAGCCTCATTCACGTTTTTACCGAACTTACACGAAGGAAAATTTCTTCTCAGGTTTTCCTATGCTGCTTTTTGTGAATGATGTAGAGTTTTGTAAATACAGCAAGAACACCCAAGATACTCACATCGATGAGAAAGAGTGCAGATATTCTGTGTTTGTGGAGTCACATTTCCGGGATGTCTGGCGATTTGTCAGTCTGTGTTTTTGTAACAGCTCTTCAGAGTCTAAATTAAATATGCATGCAGTCTAACTTCTGAATATTTCCCCAAATCTGCCCGTACTTGAGGTTCATGTGAAGATAAACTATGAAAGTCGTTGGATATTCATGTTAAAGATAGCAAATGTAGCTACGTTTTAAATTTCAAATGATGTTTCTAGGTGAAAGTATGAGGTAGCAATTAATAAAAGTCTGAAATGATAAGTTGTTATTGCCATTAGGTGGCACTATGGGAAAAAAAATCTTTTTTCAGTCAGACCTCTTCAGGGTGGGATCTTTATTCGTGGTGAGACTTTTGGTGGAGATTGTCTACGTGCAGTGGAGTTATGACCTAAAGTTTTGCGGCCAGTCATCCAACTTCGCCACCTAGCCATCCTTCACAACAATGGATGTCTAACTTGGGATTAGACATCCCAAAATTTGGAGATTTATAGCCTTGGAGTAATTGGATAAATTTTAAAACATGACATTTCTTGGTACTTCTAGGTGGGGCTGTGACAAAAGCCTCTTCAAGGCCAGACTCTGATTCTACCTCGGAAGATAGATGGCCGAGTTATGGAAATTTTGTTTTCTTCGTTGGGGTCTCCATAAGTTCCTCCCTTTGTCATCCAGAACCGTTGGACGAAAACAAGTTTTTGATCAATTTTATTCATTATGACTTCCTCGTGTTACAAAAAAAATTTCAAGTTGATATGGTAAAAGCTCTAGGAGGAGTTTGTTAAAACAAAACAAAGAAAAACGGCAAAAAAATACTTCTGTAGCTCCCATTCAGGTCAAAATGGCCGACTTCCAGCTGGGTTGGCACCATAGCCCCAAGAGACTTTTTGACAGATGTGGATCTGATGAAGAAGTTTACCAAGTTTCGTGTTCCTAAGTGAAACTAACCCCAACTGGGAGTGTCTTTTGAAAATTTCAAGGGGGCGCTATAGTGCCATTTGTCGCGACCTATAAAAAACGAAGTGTAAACTTCTCCCCACTCCTATTCGGATATGTACACTTTTACTTTCGTGGTTTCTCTTCAGTATGAACATTTTTCTTTCATACATGTTCATACGAAATAAAGAGATTTATGAATGACAGCCATCACCCTCTTACATCAATGTTTATCAATTGCATGCTAGGATCTGTCGTCCGAGAGTCAACCAATTTGACACACAGAGGGGAAGAAAATATGGTCTGAGGTGAGAAGTTAAATGTTATTTCACTCAGCAGGTTGGGTTTGTGCTGGTTGAACAAACAGCAGCCTCATCTCATTATTTACTGACTTCCCCCCAGCTCTGAATATCAGCTTTGGACGAAAACGTACAGTAGCTGCTCAGCCTTTCACAACCAGCAGGCCACACACACACACATACACTTTTTTTTTAGATGGAGGTCGAGGACATTCGTCAGGAAAGCTGAGCAGACATTTAGGAGTGTTTAACCTCTGCAGAGGATTTCATCGTACTGTCAGTCGCTCCCTCTCCTCTAACCTCTTATTCTTTATTCTCTGATTTCTCCCACCTTTGTATTCGACTTCATCTCTTCCTCACGTTTCCACCAGTGGTCAGCGTGTTGGACATGCCTTTGTTGACATTAAGCAGAACCTCACTGCCGCTGTGTGTGATTGTCAGATTCTGTGTTTGTGTACTGCACAGTTTGGGCGAGACAACTAGGGGGATAACGGGTGTGTTATGTAGTGGAATGTTAATATTTATTTAATTCCAAGTTACTGTCAGCGTGATATGCCTGAATCTGCTTGTTTGTGTGTACACTGCATGATCTCGCAGCTATAAACAAATTCCGAACACTTATGTGACGCTGTCATCTCACAAAACACACATTCAGTCTCCTTGAAATATCTCCATCGCTAAATATGTCAAAGTGAAAAACAGAGCTGAAAGAAATAGACTGCAACTTATTCCTGCACTTCCAAATCATGGAAAAAGTTTGTCAAACTGTTCATTTACAAAGCGTAGCTTTAATTTGATCATGGTTTTGGTTTAAATAATTATTTTAAATGTCATTGTTGAATGCACAAACTAAATGTGACAAAAGGAGTATTTTCCCAAAATGGCTGATCATGAATATTAATTATCATTAAATCCACTGCTCTTGAAATGGTAAATTCCGTGAGGGTTCAGCCGTCTCCAGGGAGAACAGGTCGCTTCTGCCTTTTCATTAGCGGTCTCAACCGTTTCCATAGCAGCAGGCATCGTTAGCTGCAACGTGAGCGAGCTGCATGTACCACCACCGGGGAGTAACTGATATTATGATGACCCCGGGGGCTGCCTTTCCCATCACCATCATCATTTGAGTTTTGCATGATTCATATGGTCTGTGTCACGACTACAGTATACAAACTATCCTCCGGTCCCTCTTTACACATTGGTTTGTTTTTTTGTGATTTACTTTTTGTGATTTAAGTTTTACCTGCATGAACTACATTTTAGTTACAACTCATGTGTGGACTCCCCTCTTTTGTCTGGACAAGAGCCAGCATGTGACAATATTTTTTTTAAGAATCATATTTTAACAACCTGTTTACCTGCAATTGAATATATTCATATATTCATATATTTATATATTACCACAAAGCTGCCAATTAGATGGCCAGGAGAACAGTTAGATAATAAAATAGTTCTATATTAGTTTTATTTTGCTTGCTTGTTTTGAAAAATCATATACTAAGTCTTAAGAGTATTGCAAACTACACTACAAAGACAGATTCCTACCGTGTGTGACACAATGCATGCTGCACACTGAATGATGGGAAAGGCCTATTACTGTACATTGCTGTTGTGACCCTTCATTACAGGTCAATGAGGCCTGACATCTACCAGATTCCCTCTTCTTCAGATGTATGTGATTCACAGGAGACTTCCTGTCAGATTGTTATACAGAATTCCCCTAGAGAGGAGAAAACTATTATTTTCTGTATGCTTTCAAACCCATGTTGGGGTTTTTATTTATCTCACAGCGTGTCCACCTCTCTGTCCATCGCTAAGTCTGTCATTTTTCTCTTTCTCTGTCCGCTAACGGCTCTCTGAGCTCGTTACGTCAACATGGCTGTGGACATGTTCTCATCAAAAACTGATACAAAAACATTTTGGCATTAGATATCGGATTTGTCCAAAATATCACTGTTATCAGAACGCCAGTCACAGAGTGCTTTGGTGTGGGCATGATTTGAGTAGATGTGAGGCAAATTCGGAGAAACACTCTGATAAAAGAAAGACTGATAAAGAGTGAGAGATTGATACACCAGGGTTTTTCTTCTTCATCTATTCTGTGTGGTTTCGTGATAGGGTCATTGTTTTCTAAACTCTGGTCCGGTGGTTGACTTTAAAATGGATATTAATCAGAAGATGATGAATACATTCGTCTCAGAGGATGATTCATGTTTTTGTTGACACAACCTTTTTTTATAATTGCCACCATCATCTGCTGACCTTCTGAGGATAAATACGCACCATCGTTAAATTAAACAGAAAATTATTCGATGTGAGTTCAGCACAATTTAAAACTTCAATAAACCCAGATATCCCCCAAAATTTTTTGGTAAAACCTCATTTACATACTTTTAAAGATTACATTTTCATAAAAGCTTTGAAGCTATAAAAGAAATGATCCACCTTGTCTGAGGTGGATGCACAAACTCAAACGTGTGTAGATACAGAGGGGGATTAGGGCAACATGTTGCTATATTCTCAGAATATTGCTATATTCTAAGATTTAAGTCAGTTTCTGACTTTAAATCAAAACTCTGACTTTGAACGAAGAATTCTCTCTGATCTCAGAAAACTGACTTTGAACTAAGGTTGCACGATTTAGTGAAAAAAGTCATATGCACTGGTCACTGATCGTTTTGAAATCTGTATTTCTCAGTACAAAAAGATACAAAGTTTAACTCGCAGTGAAAAATACAAGACTAAACTAATTGTACAGTACGGTTTTCAAAATAACTAATTTTTTATTCAATTGAATAAACATTATTAAAAATGTATTTTTTATTTAAAAAGGAAAAAAAAAGGGCTTTTGCATTCCATCAGTCGTACAACCAAATAAAATAAAAAAAATAAGATATTTTGAATGGTGTCCGTTGTGATAGCGAGCGGGCTAAACAAATTCTCTACAGTCTGAGTGAGTGTGTCCACTAGTTTAACCGTATTTTCTGTGAATATTGTTTGAAAAGGTGTCGGAATGATGAGCCGGAGAAGGTAGCTTGATATCAGCGAGCATCAAGACCACCGATATGAATTAAACATGAAGGACGGCAGATAGATTCATGATTATACTTCACTTTGGTTGTAAACGAATATATAATATCAGTCAGTGGCTCATTTTCCAGTCACTATAATATCAAATATTCTGTTTTTTCAAACATCAGGCTTCCTTGAAGTTAAGCTGCTGCGAGCACAAATTGTCAATTAATTTATCAGAGTAAGTTAATGGGAAACCGATTAAGAGCTTAACATATCCCGGTTTCTGGAACGGAAAACCAAGAGTTTTCCTCATCTCAGGCTTAACCAACTCGGAGTTTCCACTACGCCCGCGTCTTGGAAGTCCCCCCAGTTCATCGCCACCGCCCTTGTAGCGACAGTCACTCGCATCACAGACACTGATTGGTCATCTGTTTATTGTGGGCGTAGACAATGAGGCAAAAAAAAAATGTGGCATCAAGCAATGTACGCATCAGAAACTTGGCAACATTTGGGCAGAGTTAATTTACTTTTTCTTTCTGCGTCAGTAGACAGTCGTTGCGTTCTTTAATTCTTGTATGAATCATTGCTGCTCTTCCCAACGATCTCTGCAACTTTTCATGGACATCTCTAATTGCTGCAGATTCATACGAAACAAAAAGTGTCCAGACAGAAGCCTCTGTGAGACTCTGTAACATTGAGCATAAATTGGACTTCATATTACACAGGCCGAGTATAGAGGTTTTATTTTCAGTCTCCATTTCCGTCAGTTTAGGAGAATGCTGCAAAATCTTTTTCTGTGAAGCTCTGGAAAGTTAATACGGACCAACAAGTTTTCATTTTCTGCTCATCTCCATCACATGGGAGTAAGCAGATGTGAATGACTAGATGAACGCTTCCTTTAACCTTGTAGGTCTAAAGATTAAATCTGAATTACACTTGTATTTTCTGTATCCTTTGCCTCAATTATTTCTCAATGTAGCCCACGGAACAATAATGTCATTGAATTTTGGAAAATTGAGAATCTAGTCGTTACCCACACATTCACACACTGACAAATACAATCAAGTCTTTGTCTTGACTACTGTCAAACAGGTCATCTGGGTATAAACTAACCTTGTTTTCCCCTCTCTCTCCATCCCATTCCCTCCTCTTGACTTCCCCTCGTCTCTTCATATTCTTCCCTGTCAACATTCGATTATATCCTTCCTCTTCTACTCACCTTTTCTTTCTCCCATTTTGTTCACTTAACTTTCTTCTTGCCTCTCTCTTCTCTGCATTGTGTTTTTGTTTATATCCCTTATGTCCCAAACTTTCCATTCACTTATTTTGCCTCATCTTTTCTTTTTCTCCATATTTCATCATCTTCATCTTATCTCTTCACTCTGGGTATTTATGTCCTTCCCATTACTGGCCTTTATTTCATTTACCGTATTTTCTTTTCTGTCAATTCCAACATGTCTTCTCTATTACTGGTTACACCTGTCACTCTTGAAATATTTTTCATCCATCCATCTCCTTCTTTCCTCTGTCATTATTATCCTATCCTTTTGTTCTTCCAACGTTTCCCTCTTTTTTTAAATCTTCCTCCTCTTCCCCCTCCTCCCGTCTCTCCAGCGGCTGCTCCTCTGCCTCCAAGCTGCTGCTCTGGTTCTGCAACACCAGGCCAGTACCTGTCTAGCTGCTGTGTGTGTAGGGCATCTCAAGGCTCTGTCAAGTGAGTCTGCTGCCTCGGTCACACATCCACCTACAGGAAAACATTCCCACAAACACACCCACTGAGGTCAGGAGCTTCTGCTGTTAGTAAACGCTAAGACATCTGCATAAATATTGACGCCTCCACAGAATCCTATCACTATTCCTTCCTAATCGTCAATTCATGTAATGATGCTTCTGCAAAGCCAAATGAAATATTGATGAAGTTCAGTTGTAATTTGTTGAACAACAAAACTGCAGTCTGATTCTGTGAAGTCTATTTCATTTATCTTTTGAATGGAATTCGGAGTTTGAATTTCTTTTTTTTTTTTACTGGGACCCAAATATAGAGGCTGTTCAAATATGACTTAATAACAATGACAGAATAGAGCATTTCTTGAAGACTTTCTTCCAGACAGATGATTTTGTGTACTCTTAAAGAATAGTTTAAAGCGGTCTATTCATAAAAGTGAGCGGTCTTTGCGGTAGAGAGAGATCCCTAAAATTGGGGAGACATAGCTTGAGAGAAGAAAAGATTTATTCCTTTTTCATTTAGTTATAAAACCAGAGTGCATTCCGCCTGACTGAACCAATAATGCTGCAGCTAGTTGGCGAACTGTGACTTTGGTGATGCCCGTTGTTCCTTAAGAACGCTGGATAATAAGAAATAAAGTCCCTGTATCGGTCTGAGAGAATTTATCTGACTCTACCTCACTCTATCGGACTTCCACTCGTGTCTGTGGAACGTGGAGGTACAATCTGGAGTAGAACCAACCTTAGAGCTGTCATCGTCCTCCAAATAATGCAAACAAACATACAAAAGTATGGAAGTTCAGAATTCTTCTCTTGTGCATGATTTGTAAGAAATTTCTAAAATAATTGGCTTGCAATTAATTTATTGTGTATGTGTAATTAATATGTCTAATCAATGGACACGTCTAGTTCACAATATACACATCCTAGACTTGTATTTAACACTCAGTGTTGATAAAGAAAATAATGAATGGAAATGTGGGAAATCAGCTGGATGCATATTTAACAAAGATAATGTATTCCACCATTTCCCACTTACCCCTTTTCCACTGAGCTGGTTCCATGGCTAATTTGGAGCAAGAGCCTGACTTAGCACCAGTTCTTTTCTTTTCGACAGCCTAAGCATCCAGCTGTCAAAACTGGTGCCAAACAAGCACCAACCCTTTGCTGGTCAAGAGCAAAGAACCGATTACGTCAGGGGCTGGGGGCGGGTTTATTGTGAGCAACAAGACCGGCGCAAGCATTGAAACGCCATTTTTAGAACAGCCGAGAGCTTAGGTTTGCAAAACCAGGAACAGCATTTGCACAGAGACGATGAGATCCACCATCTTCGTTGTTATGCTTGAGTCAGGCGTGAGCGTTTCTGGGTAAACAGTGACGCACTGAAGTTATATGGTGACGTAATGATGTGGCTCTGACTTTCCTTTTCCATTGGTAAGAAGCCAACAGGTTCTTAAGAAGTGTTGAACTAACCAAGCGCTGGCACCAGGACCGAACTAGAACAAGGTTCTTTTGGCTGGAAATGGACTAACTGATTGCTACTGCAGCCATTTAGTAACAGTTTGTTAAAATACGAGCAATTGTTTGCCCCTTTTGTGTAGTACGAACATGGTAATTATGTATTGATTTCCAATTAGTGACCACAGCTC
The DNA here is from genome assembly GCA_037951165.1 of Lophius americanus. Classification (NCBI taxonomy): domain Eukaryota; kingdom Metazoa; phylum Chordata; class Actinopteri; order Lophiiformes; family Lophiidae; genus Lophius; species Lophius americanus. The sequence continues at coordinate 10,003,130 of JBBDHG010000008.1, read as the reverse complement.
TTATCTTTTTAACCTTTTAATGTCCTGCTCAACTGTTTGGTTGATCACATTTTGAGTCACTATTTCTAAGTGAAAAATGTGACTGAACCGGTTTATAATATGACCTAGTGGCAGCATGTATACGCTAAAGAGTAAGGGCTCAAGGATGGAGCCTTGGGAGACACCACAGGTGAAAGGGGCCACTGTAACTATGGTTATAGAGAAAATCCTTTTTAATTGGTAGATTTTTTTTTCTTGCATATTAAAGCATGCTAGGACTTATAATACAGAATTTTATACCTTGATACAACAAAAAAGATTAATATGGGTCAAATTTTTTTCTATAAACACACTTTACCAAGAGTTTGAGCTAACCTAATTATATTTGACTTTTTCATGAAATACAAAATTTCATCGTGAAATTATTTGAAAAGTCTGTTTTTACTTGTATTGTTTAAAAAAATGCTTGCCCAAACAATTTGCCATTTTGTAGTAACTTTAGAAAGTTAATTCAATATCTAAAAGAAATTAATTAAAGAAATGTAATATTCAAAGGAACTTAATGAAGAAATATCTATGCTATACAACCCCACTAAGCGCTTAAAAAAAAAAAGAAAAAAATTACGACTGCACCAATGCTGATATTGAGTTTTACTCACTCTTAAATTAACCCTATAATACTTGCCATATTAATGCCACTTTATATAAAAACAACATTAACTACTGTGACTTGAGCATGTAGGAAGAGGAGGAGTAATGTCAGCAATCAGAATTAATTTATATCCCAGAAAAGTCTGGGGGGGTGTGTTTGTTTCGACTATCCTTCACATTCCTCTTTTCATTTTTCTGTTCTCCTGTGTGCGACCTGCCATCTCATCTGATCGTTTCTTTGCCTTGAGTCAATTGTTTTGGGATTTCTTTACTCTGACACCAAACGGTAAAGACGTTTGAAAGAGAAGCACAACAAAGTAGAATTTGATTATTCTATGAAATGCTGTCAAACCTTTGTAGGGTGTCATGTCATCTTTTGAGCGGCTCCGTCAATCAATTCATGCTGCGCTGCATAAAGAAAAGCTTGCTGTGACAATTGATTTGCTGTTGCAGAAAAAAAAATGGTCGTCTCATAATCGATGCCTGTAACACACCAGAGTTTTTCTTCTGTATAGTGAATTATGGGGGTTTTGAAGCAGCAATGAATTCTTCAAACACACTGAGACTAAGGCGTAATGTGGGATATTGTTCTTCTCTGCAAAGTGGCACAAAGTCTGAAGGCATATCGCAACTCTCTGCCTTCAATGCTTTCTTGCAACTCTAAACCACTGCAATAATAGTAATTATGATAACAGCCATCTCCGCTTGCGAGATTGCACACATCTTTGATTCTAACTGGCGACGCTGGAACCCAGCCCATGCATGACTGTCTTCTCCTTCTTAAACCATGTCACAAAAAAATAAAATAAATGATATTTTGAGAAAAATTAAGTTGCAGAAGAGAACACAACCATTGCATAGTTTTCCTTGGTAGTCCAGTTAGCCACAGCATCTCATTCAATGATGACCAGGCCTGATAAGGATGGAATCTTATGTCAGTCCAAGTAAATCTGGACTGTCTAGGGTTGCTCCACCTAATGCCAGCTGGAAGAGAAGGGTGCACCCTGGACAATCACAAGTTCATCTGTGTTTCATGTTTTGGGACTATGGGATGAGGTCAGAGCAATTCAAGGCAACCCACGCAAACAAGGGGGGAACATGCAAACTCCTCACATAAAAGGCCCCAAGTGTCCTGGTGGATTAGAACCCAGAACTTTTTGCTGCAACGATGATAGTCACCACGCCACACTGCTGCCTCATATTTAAGTCATCATAGATAGTCATATATTGTACATATTTTGGTACACCTTGAGTGTTTTGCATTTCCTCAGACCCCTGGGAGGCCTAACTTGTATGATTTAGATTTTCTTTAAACCTATTCTGCACCTTATTTTAATTTAAGCTTCAAACTTAGCTACAAGGTAAGCAACTGAGTTTTCATGAAAAGTGCTCTATATATAAAATGTATTATTAATTATTATCATCATCATTAACTATTAGTAGCACATCTAAGGAGTAGTAAGAGCTAAAATAGTTTATTTGTGGGTTCCATTAGATTTCTCAAACACAGTAGCAGGTACAATATGATAAAATACAAAGAAATAATAAAATTCTTATGAAAAAAAAAAAGGATGTTCTAAAATCGTAATACAGAAACATCATGAAACAATAATCAAAGAAATTGCTTTGATAACTACTGCATACATTTTGATCGAAGTACCATAAATTTTGTGTTCTTCTACATAGTTCTTTTCTGGAATAGGGCCAGGCAGATTCACATTTGGATAGCCAGTGTACTCAAAAATACCACAAATTGGATTTTGCTGCAAAATACCCCCCATATGATATATAAACATTGATTTATGTACCACAACTTTCAGATGTGACAAATCAATGTTCATATTAAAATAAAGCACTCGGCACAATAAAAAAAAAAAAAACAGACAAAAAAAACGTTTTAAATCAATCAGTTGAATCAATTCAAAAAGTATAGCCATAATATTATATAAATAATTTTACTGCCATCATCAGCACTTTTTTTTAATCTATTTGTCTCATTGTGTTTTGCGCTCATTCTGCCTTCCTTCTGATTTGTCCATTTTCCCCAACACTCCGTGTTTACGAACGCAGCAAATCACATGTGATTACAAGCTGAAGGGTAGAAGAAGCTTTTTAAGCTTCTCCATTTGTTTTTGGTAAAGCGCTAGACTGTGCTCAAGCTTTTACAGAGAAAGACGACAGATGGGCAAAAGCAATGATTTAAAGACAACACAAATTACAGTTTCATCCATTAGACTAAAGAAAGAAACAGAAGTCAAGTTTAATGCTTTAGAGACAATAAAGACTTCAAGTGAGGACAACACTGAATAGGTTCTTTATCCAAAGAAAGCTTTCTCATAAGTTTATTGGTTGCATCCACACAACCGGTTTGGACTTCACCCTAGATTTTTCAAGTTGCCTGTAATGAAATTCAATGTAATGTCACGGTAATGAATGAAACTTAAGTTTAAACTACACCAAGATATTAATATTTGTTGAGTGCTGGTCAAAAGATAAATGGGGGAGGCTAGCATCAGGAAGGGCATCCAGTGTAAATCCTGTGCCAAATCAATATACAGATCACAAAGCGGATTCCAAACTGGATTGGTCAGAACTTGGGTTAACAAATACCATCACTGGTACTGCCACTAGGGTACTGACCCATAGATGGAAACAGGTGATTTCCTGTGGCGACCCAGAAGGGAACAGTCGAAAGACTAGGAAGAATTATACAAATATTTTCACCCGTACATCTCAACATCTGGAGATGGTCATTTGGACCATAACCTTTTGTTGGACTAGTACTCAGACAAAGATAGGATTCACCAAACCATCAGTTTGCTTTGAGCAATCCTCCGAATTGCAGCATTTAAACCGATGCCGGTAAATTAACCTACCAGTTTTGTTTTTGCTACACCCACCACGTTCTTGTTTTTACCATAACCGAGCAGCATCACAGGACAGGATGTTAATGTAATCCAATTACATTGAAAAAGAAAATGGTCAACAGTTGTATCATTAGGAGTATCATTTTCATACAAAAGGTAGATTTTTTGGTAATGTACCCCACAGGAGTGGCTCTTAGGGTTATAACTGTGGACCTTTGTTTAATTTAAAAGGTAGATGAAATCATTGCTGACAGCAACTGAATACATAAATATACTTTTATCAAATAAGAGGTACTTATTTCTTGATTTCAATGAAGAATTTATTTTTAGTAAAACAAAGATTAAAACCATTTCTTGCCATTGATCTTGTAAAGGTCAAATCAGCTATTACAAAACTGTGAAAAGATGTAAATGCTTTAAAAATAATTTAATTCTTACATGACAAACTAATTGTTGGTTCTTTTAATATATAAAAAGGTACATTTTTTATGTAGGGTTTTAGAAATGTTATTTTAAAAAAGGTACAGACAAGGTAAAACGTATCAACGTTCAGGTACAGTTTTGTGCCTTGCTGATGTACCACCGGACCGACAAGGCATACGTACAATTTCAGATCCATTCCCGCTCCTTGATTTCTTAGTGTGAAGGATGCATTATTTCACTTTGTAAGTGCATATTTGGAAAGAAAATAACAATTTTCTCAGTTTTAGCAAGGCAAAGTTCTGCCGTCAGATGACATTTAAAAAGAAATATACTGCATGTTTTATCACTGAAACTGATATGTTGTCAGACAGAAGACCAAGGAAGGTAATTATAATGGGAAGCATTTACATAACATAATAGAAAGGAGTGTGATAAATGTTCAAGAAAAGAAGCTCTGGCGTCCCCTTGTATTATCTCAGGGAAAAACTGCAGAGCAGAATACTAATCTTTCTTATGCAGCGTGAAGCAGATACTTTTATATTGATTAGGTTTATCTGCTGGTTTGTATGCAGTGATAAGTCATTTTATAATGGCTTTAGGGTTCTGTATTCATGTGTTATTGCTACAGTCTGGCCACGCAGTTTGTGCTTTTAAGGTCATCTGTTTAAATTGAACTCCTGTTAGGAAAGAATCTAAACTGCAGAAAGTTCCAGCAATGAACAAGATTAGAACCAACAAATATTTGGTTCGTCTTTGAAGACAAAGCCAAGTTGTTGTTGTTTCATAGAAGGAGGAAGAAAGGAGATGGATGGATTGGGGGAGGATTAGAGGGTTCAACACAATGAAAGGATTTTCCATCCGCAAGAAATAGAGCAGTTTGTTTCTCCTCCCTGTTAAACTTGTTGCTTCTGGCAGAATGAGCTGAAATAATTGCACTGTTCTTCACTGTAAATCTTCCTGTGGGTTTATCAGATTTCAGAATCGACGGGCACACGCACAGAGTCCTGTGCCCATCGTTCCTGAGGTCCTTACATTGACTTATATCATCTCCATTATAGGTACATGAAGTAGTAGAATCCTTAGTAGAATAACTCTTACCTGACCCTTTAATGTTCTGCTCACATGTTTGGTTGAGCGCATTTTTGTGTCACTGTCTTATTGAAATATGTGATTCACTTGCCCGAACCATTTTATAATATGCTAAAGAGTAAGGGAACGAGGATGGAGCCCTGGGCGGCACCAAGTAGGCATTACCCATAGATAGGAGAAAATTCTATTCAATTTGGTATATTAAAGCCTGTGGAGACTTAAACAGAGTTATGCAAGTTGATATAACCAAAACAAGTCCACAAAGTCTAAACGGTTGTGTTCATTTTATTAAACCATTTTCCATGAAATACAAACTGCAATCATGAAATAATTTAGATTTTCCCTATCGTTTAAAAACATGCCGGACCAAACTATTGGTCAATTTATGCAAAATTTAGAGTATCGAATTGAATTCCTAGATGTCTCAGGGAAATAAAATAAAAGTAATGTATCTTTTTTCTTGTGAGGACAGGGTTTTACTAAAAATTTCATAAGCATTAAAATCAAATGGTCATGGGACTATTCCCCATACGGAATGAGTAATCACATTGTGACGCTAACAAGATCTAGATCCCCAGTGTCACTCATACATTTGTACACACATAATAATAATATATTCAATTATTGTTATTTTACCTCCACGCCAGCAGCAGATATAGCAGAAATACTTGTATGTGTAAGGAGTAATAAAGCTATAGAATGGGGTTTTTTGACTACGAATTATTTTCTATGCCATACATAATTGCGAGATTAAAAAAATAAGCAGTTTTCATAAACATTTTACCCAAAGAAGAACAAAGAGCGTAATTTGGAATACAGCATAAGGTCCAGAACAGAGGACGAGATCAACCAGTATGTTAAAAGGAAGAGAAATGTGATTTATTTTTGTGCCGTGTTATTTAATAACTATATGTTTTTTATTTATAACGCACTTAACATTTGGATCGAAGCTCTAAGTGCCACAAGAAAAAAAAAAAAATATATATATATATATATATATATATATATATTAGCAAAAACTGGAAAAATTTAATGAAATATATAAAATCCAACAGGCAATAATAAATTAACAATCTAAGGTCAAAGCCATAAATTCACAAGGAAACAATTCAAAGTCCAGAGAGCAGGTAGTGGTCAAGATCTAAATCAGTCCATTCAAGCAAACAAATACAAAAAAAAAGGCCAGTGGTATGAGAAAAATCCAACAAAAGCAAAAAAAGTAAAAAACATAAACCATGAGAATCCACAAGAAAACACACAAGGCACTCAGGGAGAAACTGGCTTTGACGTCTGATGGATAACGGTAAGAACAAACTCGTACGTGAGGGCGGGGGGGGAGTACGGACTTTATACCCTGAGGATAACGAGACAATGAGTCACAGCTGGCGAGGGTAACACAGGTGAACATGATTGACATGCGTGATTGACAATCACACTTAGGGAAAATAGTAAGAAGACAGGAGATACACACAAGTAGGAGAAAGGAGCAAACGTGAAAATACACAAAGACTACACTAGGACAGGAGGGATAGGAATAAAACACAAAAACTAAACAGAATTAAAAAAGGGAATTAAAACAGACACAAAGAAGTAATACAGAAGTTATAAAGTTAACAGTACTACATGGATAAATACTTTCAAAATACAACAGGAAACACAGTCCAGGATGGTAAAACAATACAACACCTTCAAAATAAAACCACTGAACCAAAACAGAGTAAACCAAGAAAAACTCAAGGAAACAAATGACAGCACAGATTCATGATGGTTATCTCATCACTTATTTGCATGTAAAACCACTGTGGATAAAAAGTGTACACACACACACAGGCACACAAACAGTGCTTGATTATGAAAATCCAGAAATCCTTGAGGGTTGATTAACACAAATCATCCAGGCGGGAAAGAGAGTTCCAAGGCACCGAAAGCTTGAAGAAAGAAAACTTTTAACAGCATTTAGAATAAAGAGTGGTGAGAGCCGGAGTTCTCCAGCAGAGAGTGATTTTAGACTTACTGCACCATGGTCAGATATAACTGGTGTGACATAAAAAATGGATAATATATTTATTTATTTTTTCAGACTTCAAATGTACAATAAATCTATCTCAAGAGAATGGTGTGTGTGTGTGTGTGTGTGTGTGTGTGTGTGTGTGTGTGTGTGTGTGTGTGTGTGTGTGTGTGTGTGAGTGTGTGAGTGTGTGTGTGTGTGTTTGTGTGTGTGTGTACACTCTGCTGTTGCTTTTCTTTCCACTCTGATTTTCTTCTTTTTTTCTTGACATGAATCCTAGATGATGTGAGGACAGATTGACCTGATGGTGCCTGACTGTTGCTAAACTGTAGTCGCTGGCTATTCTTGGGGCGTACATGGATAAGCCATAACATTAGATGCACCTGGCTAATATTGTGTAGATCAACCTTTGCTGCCAAAGCAGCTGTGATGCTCTGTAAGTTAAGACACCATTCCTTCAGAGCCGACATTAATGTGAATGCAAAATTCGGCGGGATTGGACGACCTGGACTTGCCTTCGCTCCCTATGCACACAAGTGAGCCTTGGGAACGATGACCCTGTTGTAAGTTCATGCATTTTGTTCCTTGGACCAATTTGGTAGGTACTAACTTGTGCTGACCAGGAACGTCCAACAACATCAGCAGTCCAGCAGAGTATTTCCCCAAATCATCTCGCCATCGCAATTTGACTCATGTCAAGTCACGCACATTCTTGCACTTGCTCATTTTTCCTACTTGCAACAACATTGAGGAAAAAATGTTAAATTTCTGACAAAGGAGAAATTTGCCATTTTGTTGTGTGTATCGATGCGTATGAGCCAGCCCAGAAATCTTGCTTTCTCCGATTGTAGCAGATGGTAGCGCCATTTTCAGAGCTATTAGTGAGAAAGTTGTCATAGCTCTTTAAATGGTACTGCTATATGCACTCAGCTAACCTGGAGCCGGAAATTCAGCAATGTGGAAGAAGACTTCTTCGATTTCAATAAGACGGTATACATACAGTAACGAACCAGAAGAACAGACACGACCAAACCTGTGGAGTTATCCATCCCTGGGTGCTGGGATCCAACCTCTGATCTGTTTTTCCTTGTCATTGTGAAGGAATAAATCAATTTAAAACAAAAGATCTCACAAGATTCATGAGTTTTAAGAGGCTTTCTCAAGCCCCTGACAACTCTGTGCTTAACTGAATCTGCGTTCAGGGAGTCCTTTTGTGCTGACAGTTTATTAATGTGTGTGTATGTGGATATGATATTATCGATCTATCATCCACTCCAACTGCCAGACAGGAAGTAATGTGTCAGTCAGGAGCTTCCTTTTTTAGAGACCTCTTCTTCTTCTCATGTGGAGGGAAAGCCACTGAGAGCTTCACATCTCTGTGTCTCAGGTATTTGAACTATTCAGAGTCAGGACTGATGACTGACATTGTTACATCTAGGTGAGCAGTGTAGTCTGTGGTCAGACATTCATTATATCCCATAAAAGTCGAGGATATTATGGAATCATCTGCTGCAGATCCTTCGTTTTAACACAATAACTCAAAAACTATTCCATTGATAATTTTCAAATGTTATACTCACATAAACCTTAGTGCGAGAAAGAACTGGATTCATAAGACATGTTGGTTAGGACATGTTGGTTAAGACATGTTGGTTATATATATCTCTGACTCTAGGTGTTGCTTTATCTCGGGTCTTCAGTTGGGTGCATAAGAATCAACTCAAGAAAATATATCTTGTTTTATTCTAATAATTCATATTTTACTCACTACAGGGAGCTTCTTTTCTTCCTTTTTTTTTTATACAGAGAACACCACCTTACCATTGGTGCAAATGACTTCAATCTTTCTGAATATGGATCAACGTAACAAAGTCTATATTGTATATTTAATATTTTACTATCATATTTTACTCACTGGGGAAGCGCAGTTTTTCTTACATAACTCCATATTTATGAGTTATATCAGGGGGATTGCCAGTACAATGCATGGGAGTATGGGGAGATACCCTTACTGTTGGGGACAACGTTTCGGACCCGTGGTTTATAATGTAGACGAAAACTTCTTTTGCAAGGATCAGGAGGAATATACCTACTCCTCCAGGGTATACTGCTTTGTATACAGTATACCCTGGAGGAGCTATATCGAAATAGCATTTCTACGGCTTAGCATTGATGCGACGCATATTTAATGCATGCTGGCTTTTATGGCTGAAGCTATTGGCAAGAGAAATACAAGGACATTAAAGTGTATGCGGCTAAGGTGTAGCATCTGTAAGGCAAATCAATTAATATAGCCATTTAACTTGGGAATGAAATTTAAGATAAGATAAACCTTTATTAGTCCCACAACGGAGAAATTGCAGAGTTTCAATTGCGAGTTCAATAAGTCTGAAAGATTCAGCTCTCGTCTTCAAGCTGAATGAGATAACATGTCCTCAACCTTTGTGCATTAAGGGTGATATTTATCTACTTGTACACAACTTTGTTAATGATTTCTGTTTGTGAGGACTAATAAGAACATACACTCAAGAGCCCATTTTACAGAGATTCCAGAAGAGAACAACAAAGACTAGTGACAAATTAGAAGTGGAAAGATGCTATGCTAGTTTGAGCTTTGTAGATAGCATGCCAGCGTTACGCGAGCAACAAAGGCACAACCTTCAACACATTTGAAGTTCAGTGCAATATTTAATATTTGCATTGAATTTTTCTTTCTGCACAACAATATAGCCCGGCAAAAACATTCCTCGTCTTCTTCTTTTTCTTTCTCTGGGTTTTCTTAGCAGATGGCAAAAACTCAGCGACTGGACTGGCAGCTAGGACAGATGCCAAGCCAACAGAACCAAAATTGACGAATGAAAAATTTCATAAAATATTATTTTATTTACTAGACTTGTTTCCACAGCACATGAAAATCTATCAGTTTTTAGTTGAAATGTCCATCAATGAACAAAGAAACTACTATCTAATATGTTAGCATTAGCTTTTCACTAGCAATTTCAGACAAAAAAAGTGAAATGTTAATGAACACTTAATGAGATAAAGTGTATGTTTGTGTGGATGTATGTGTGTGTGTGTCTGTGTGCGTGTGTGTGTGTGTGTGTGTGTGTGCGTGTGGTTGAGTGTGTGATTGAGATAGAGATCAAATAGCATATGAAAGCGTTTCCTCCGTTCCTGCTTGTTAACATCCTGAACACTGAGTAGTGTTCTCATTTTAATGCTCTATTCAATAAGAAGGGCTTAGTTGTTTGTGCAAGTGTATTGGTGTGTTTGTGTGTGACTCATCACACAACCGAAATGTCGATCCTGACGACACCAGCTCACATTAACCGCAGCACTGGCGTCAGAGAATGGAGTTCATGAGGTCATATGCAATGAGATTCGTGTCAAAAATAATTCAAACTTTTCATTGAAACAACTTTGTGGCAAAAAGCAGAATGCTGTGGGTGGCTCAACTGTGCGGTTAAAACAAAGCAGGAAGCCCAAAGCAGCTTCACCTCGGGTGGTATGTGGGCGGCTATATGTTTGAAAGTTCTGCGCTGAATGACGCCCGACCTTCCTTCATTCTCAAGTATACTTTTTCTCCTCACTTTCCAACACAGACAACTAGCACACATCTGTACCCACACATCTCACTGAGGTGTCATTCCTGATTATCCTTCATAACGTGGAATCCTGCCAGTTCCAACAGTTTCAGTTTCATTTTGAATGCAGAAAGAGGTTCAATGCAAAATACTGATTCGGTTGGGCGCTTGTTTTTAGAAAAAATTCAATTAGAACTTATTGGAGAAATACGACAAATCAGCACTGACCTCCGTGTCAGTGGAAACAGATCTAGTATGGTATGGAAATGAAAGGCAGCCGTGTCCTATACAACCAAGTGTACAGGACACAGCTGCCTGACAGTGTCATTCACTCATTCGGCTTTTTTTTAAAGAAAGACAGGAGGGACTTTTTCTTCAAATGATTAACATCTTTGGTGAGTTTAATTTAATTTCGATGTATCTTAAATATCTGATCATTATTGCTTGCTTCAGATTTGTGCTGCTGTTAATGAGGGTCCAGACAGAAGGCTAATGACAGTCATTATATATAGTTCTATATATCTAGTTCTTTATAAACTACCAAACAATAGTTTATGTTTAGTAGTTAATAGAGCTGTGGGTTGGCTCTATTAACATATATGCTAGATGTTGTGAACTTATATTATAAATCGATTATGGTCGTCATCGTGAAAGGAGATAATTGTATAGTCTTATTGCTCGCAGTGCAAAAGAGCTGACACAGCGTTCCTATGATCAGCGTGGATGTTGGAGTTTGTTACTAGAAGAGCTCTTTATCTCACTCAGTGTGTCATAGAGGGGAGGAGAGGCATCGTCAAGGCCACAGTCGGTTTGTTCGTCTCTACTTCAATCCCCGCTAGTCAAGCGGGACGCCAATGACAGCGCTGACATACCTGATCAGTCTATTAAGTTTGTTTATTAGCCCTCGCCAGAGCAGAATAGAACATAACACGGAGCTAATGCCACATCAGAGTGAGAGAAGGTTTAATTCTCTCACTCTGATGTGGCATTCAGTTTCCTGTTCCTCCAAAAGGGCCACAGCTTTCTGATGCAGGACAACTGTGATGTTCAATCAACAAAGAACATCTTTCATGATGACAGTATCTAGCTGTAACTCTTCTGAAAGCAGATGAACAGATGGATGACTTTGTCTCAGTCAGTCAGAGAAAAAGCACGAAAATTGGTTTTGCAACCTAAAGGCTGCAGCCAACATGAAATATTTAAATCACACGTAAAAACAAACATTTATATTCAGGTAATAGCTCCTTCAACCTGAGACCGACAAACTCTCTCTTGGAATAGCCCACATGTTTTCCCAGAGTCGAAAAAACAAACAAAACAATTACAAACGTCGGTTTTAAGATCAGGGGGACCTTAAAGGCAAATATCGCTCTGTGTTTACAAGGAAATCAGATCAGATTTTCACAAGCTCTTTTATGTCCTAGTGTCTGTCAATGCCTTAAAACACATATGTCAGAGTTCCGGCCCGCGGGCCACATCCGGCCCGCGAGAAGGTTTTTTACGGCCCCTGGGATGATCTTGATTTATTATTAGAACCGGCCCGCAGACCGCAGCAAGCCGGCAGCCCGCAGATCTTTTACACGCACCAATACTACATTTCCCACAATGCAACGGTGACGCACCGAGCAGTAGGCTGCTTCATTTCAATATTTATTGGCACAGCAGTCGTCAGCATCACAGTAAAATTAACTTTCAGATACCCATCAAAAATGGCAAAACGGAAGGTGGACACTGAGAACCGGGGGTTTCAAACAAGGTGGGAGTCGGAGTATATGTTCACGGAGGTAGCTGGAAAACCTGTGTGTCTTCTGTGTGGAGAAAGTGTGGCGGTACTGAAAGAGTATAATCTGAGACGACATTATGAAACGAAACAGTGGGCAGTGGGTGCTGCGGAGTTCGCCCGTTTCCTCCCCGACACAATGCCCCAGCTGCGCATCCAGGCTGCTCAAACGTTGTCTATGTTTGGCAGCACATACCTGTGTGAACAACTGTTTTCTTTGATGAACCTGAACAAAACATCACACAGAAGTCGACTTACTGCTGAACACCTCCACTCAATTCTGAGGATTTCCTCAGCTCAGAGCCTTACCCCGAACATTGATGAACTTGTGGAAAAGATGGGACACCACCAAGTATCACCCTCAACCTCAAACAAGTGAACATTACTGTGCAATCACATATTTAGAGTTTTTACTCAGTTCAAGTTTAAAAGTTAAAGTTTAATATTTGTTTTCACTGCATGTTACTTCTCCTTAAACAAAGTGTTGTTTTTGATTAATAGATTTTTGCACTTTATTTTATTGTATTTCAATCCAATTATATTTTAAAAATATTTCAGTTGAGTGGATGATAGAAAATTGCTATTATTGTTTTTTTCTTTGAAGTAAATTTAGCCCACTTTTGCTAAAATAGAAAATATAGGCAACTGATGGTGCCTTGAATACCGGTTTCTTTCATTTAATGTTCATGTTATGGGGATTTTTATATAAAGGAAACTTGTCTTTTGTGTCTGTTGAAAATTAAAGATTACTGACAGAGCCATAAGAAAATATTGCTTTATTTATCTGATCATATTGGAATATATTTGTTAGGTTTTCAGTAGGTTCAATTAGGTTCACTAGACTATATGCGTCATTTAAAAATTTTTCAATGAACATTCGAACAGTCCGGCCCTCGGCTTGTAGCTAAATTTTTTATTTGGCCCTCCGTCCATTTGACTTTGACACCCCTGCCTTAAAAGATCAAATTGTTTATGACGTTTCTGTCCTTCATGTGGTCTTCTTAGGGAAATGAAGTGGAATAAGAAATAAGAAAATGTGATAGCAGCATTTTTAATCCTTTTTTTAGCAAATAAATATTCTTAAAACATTTTTCTGGGCCCACTGATCTTCTTTGACCGGGCTTAAGGGCATGCCAGTAGCCCAGTTATCCTTGTATTGATTGAATTTGGGATATGGCATTTACATGGAACACAGGGTTTCCTTACAGGTTTCACAGAGAAATCTGTCTACATAATCATCACTTGCAGCCGTAGTTTTAGTGCGGGGGTCTGTGATGTTTACACGGTGGTAATTTAATCTGACATCACTGTAACAGCTAGACAAACGTAGAATATAGAAAGAGAGGCCACTTTGGTTAATGGCTGGCATTATCAAACGCATTCTGGATGTGGTTTTTCCCACTGGAGACAAGAGTTACAGACAATGTCAACTATATCCTCCGCTTTGACGGCTGACAGATTTTCACAGGACAAACAACAGCTGGATAGAGAAACACTGTTGGGAGAAGGTTGTCAAGATGGAGTTCTGTGACACAAAGAGGAGAAGAAATAAGTTCATAAATCAGAAAAGACAGTTACAGAGTTTTTTGCTTGGTTGCCAGGGGCAGCAAAAATGCACCAACCCAAAAAATATGAATGGTGAGATTGCTGATCGTTTTTTCTATTGCTGCTTGCTGCACGTCATGTCAGTTATTATGTCAACCCACACGTTGATATGACAATTGACATAAGCTTGTCGGGGTAGGCACCCTTCCAGTTTGTGAGCAGACGTCTCTCCTTTGTCCGTAGTCAAGCCAACCGCTCCTAGTGGGAGAGGGCGAGTGAAGAAGGGGCACCACATAGGGGCAAAGCCGGTAGGTGACTTTGTGGCTGAAGGGTGGTTTGCCCTGGGTAAGGGCGAAGCCAAAGCTAGTGAACACAAGCTAAAACCGCCTCTGTATTGTAGATAAAGTAATGAGCCACTTTTATCAATGTTTGTATTGCTGTAACGTCCTATGGTCTCTGCACAGTAATCCACAGCAGGAAGAAATCAGTAAAAAAATGTATTCATGTCATAAACTTCCAGTTTGTTTTGGAGTACTTCAGCTAAAATCAGGTCTTCGATAATTGGAAGGACATCTTATCTTCTCATTCATTATGCATAACAGCTTAACGTGTTCCGGGTCGCAGGGGCTGGAGCCTATGCCTTCTGGTATTGGGCGAGAGGCGGGGTACATCCTGGATGAGTCACCAGTTCATCACAGGGCCAACACTTAGCGACTTAGACAACCATTCACGATCACAATCACATGTTCACAAGTGGAGAAACTAAAAAAACAAAATCACTATCATATCCAGGATATTGGATGTAAACACTAACAATGAATATATTAGTAATTAAAAGGAGTTTTCGTAGAAAACAATTCTAGGTTTCCTTCCAGAGGAATTCTGCCCTCTGGAAGCTGCATTCCATCAAAGGCCTTTCTTCAGCTTGCATCCACAGGGATTAAAACTGTATTACATAAACTGCTAGTTAAATTTGTACCAAAATGTCACCTTTGCTCAAAATGCAGTGTGATATTTGTCTGATTCATTTCATTTCTCAAAGCAACTTGAAGTCGACAGTCCTTTTTTGGCTAATTCCTATCAGCATCCATATACACGATGAGCCATAATATTACAACCAATGGCAGGTGAAGTCAAAATAATTGTTTATCAGGCACATCACTTCTTAATGTGTGGAATATACTGTATTTAGCAGCAAGTGAACATTTTTTCCTCAAAGATAAGGTTCTAGAAGGAGAAAAATGGTCAAGCTTAAGAACTGTTTAATGACAAGGGGATAAATTGTAATGGCTAGACGACATTCTGTGCATCTCCGAACTGCAAGTCTTGTTGGTTATCACTGGTCTGAAATGATTCCGAACCAACCAAAAGAGCTATTTTGGGACAAGTTAATGGGCACCCAAGCCTCACTGATGTGCATGTGAACAGAAGGCTAGCCCTTATGGTCTGATCCCATAGAAGTACTACTGCTACAAGCTACTGTACAAAAAAATCTGAAAAGTGTTAGTTAGTGTTTTGAGAGAAAGGTGTTGGGACATCACATCATCACATTTTTTAGAATTTATCTGTGCTTTCCTGAGCAAATGTGTCACTGCCTCCATCTAACTCAAATGGAACCTGTCAATAATCCCGCTGTGGATTTGAACCGCACAAGACACGCAACAGAATAAAGGAAACGTATTATGTTATAACATTTGAATGCTGTATGAGAGGACTTTGGTAAAGGGCAAGTTCAATCTCTGCATTTTTCAGCTGTTTGCGTGTGAGTGTATCATCAAACCCACCATTGCTTGGCTAATATGCAAACCTGGAAACTGCTTGAAACGGATTAAAATCATCGCTCCATGGCATGTTCACACCGCAGCAGACATTGGGCTAGAACTTCTACATTCCAGATGTCACCTTCATCAGATTCACACATGTAAGTCTTTTAGAAAAAGACTTAATGAAATTATAAAAGTAGCAACAATTTGTGAAACTGACAAATTAATAAAGGTTCACTGGCAGGTCTGAAACTATGATGCCGATCGCCAGATCTGCTTGACTACTTGTATGACGCTCTCTCTAGGATAAAATAAGGTGTTTGACACCTTTGACAATACAGGTGGCCCCTGAATTCTCCTGTTAGAAACCGTATTAATTTCCATATGGCCGTTTAATTGCAGATAATCAGTAAGATTTGACATGCATGCAGCTAGTCCAAATATCAGTGGTGACAGGCAAGTCGGTACCTGATGAGACATTTTGGGTTGTGGTTCCATCGTATCAAGCAAAGCCCAGGACTTTTGAGAATGAGAACAGCCAATACTTGATACTTGGATTTACTGGGAAAATATTTGTATATTATTGTAGAGCATCTTTATTCTGTGGATTTATAATGTTTGTGAGAGGCTCCCTCATTGACCTCTAGTCACTCTTGAAAATGCCTAGAAAGAAGCTTGTACTCTCTCACACACAGGTATCTTACCCGGCACAAACACACACAGTCATACACACCAACACACACACTCACACAGTGGTGATTTCTCCTCATTCCGGTCATGCAGGCATTAGTTGAGGAAGAGTGCTTTGCAGGCGTCGGTCATCCAGGAGTAATCAGATCTTAGATCCAGCCGTGATCTCATTCCCAAAACCTACACCAACCAACACACTCGAGGTAGAACCCTTTTAGCTAGTGATTTAGCTTCCATTCTCCCGTTTTGACGAGTGTGTGTTTCCACACGCTGTATAGTATGCGCATATGCATGCATGAGTGCTGTTGTGTGTTTAATTCCCCACAGGCCTGCCTGCATGCCTCAGCGCATGTGTCTGGTCTAAAGTCTTGTTTTAATGTTCTGAGACAGAGCAGGAGGTTCAGTGTTTTCATCCTCAACGCTGCAGGTCGGCCCAGTGTGGCGAGTGCGAGTTGAGACCCACAGCAAGAAATATGTAAAGTGCATTATAAATTAAATGTATTATTATTATTATTATATGTGTATTGTCCTGAAAGAAAGGAGTATGTGGCCTGTTCATTTAGAAAGATGTCACAAGATATTCAAAAATAGAGGGTGTCATTATTTGATAGCCTATTTTACAATTTAATAAAAAATGAAGCTAAAATGTTAACATTCATTAACATTGTAAAAACAGTTGAGGAAATAATGTCAATAGAATATATTGCAAAACCAGTTTTGGTATAATGCCACTTGACAGTTTTTAATAAGAGTTAAGTTATATGAATACCTCAATGTTTTTCAATGCATGGATTCAATTTCCCTTTTACCTACCTTGTGTAATGGATTGGTGACCTTAAATTACCCGTAGGAGTATATGTGAGCATGAATTGCTGCTGCCTCATGGTCTTATGGCCTTGCTTTGATGAACTGGCAGGCTGTCATCCAGGGTGTACCCAGACATTCACCCCGTGACAGCTGGAATAGGCTCCAGCCCTTCACGACTCTGAACTGGATAAGCCAATACCGATAATGAATTAATGAGTATAACTCTTATAGCAGAGCTGTGATGCAAGATGAAGAAAAAATGCATATTTAGGTACCTCAAGCAAAGCTTTAAGTCTGTAAGAGAGCAACAGGACAACATACAAGTCAGGTGTACACAACATATATGGGCTGGATAAATTGTTTTTTAAAACATTAATTAATTTGAAAAGTATTTGTGAATAATCAACTGTATTTATAATGATATACATTTGTAGCCATACATTTTAAACTACTGACAAGTGTATTACACAGCAGTAAGGATGTAGTTTTAATTTTATGGTCAATTTATGCATATGCATGTTAATAATTGTAATCTCTTACTGCTACTCACAGAGCACCGGACATATTTGGATGTAAAAACACGTGGATATCTAATTCATTGGGCCAGACTATTATCTGGATGTCCATTGATGAGCAAAATCAGCTGTGACTAGATGACAACTTTATAAAACCATCTATGCAATGTCAAGAAAAGGGACTTTCATTTGGCTCAATTGAGGACATCAGGGACGCATACCAATTTCCAGAAATCACTTGTTTCTTTAATTTTTCCATGATGCAGTTGAGACTGAAGAACATGGACCTCTTACTTTAAAATCATAAATTATAGGATTAGAATACATAGCTTAAGAGGAAATTGTCAAAAGTTAGTATTTTCACTATCATGTAGTAAATACATATTTCAACATTTTCTGCAGGATTTTGGTTGGGCTTTGGAACATTATTAGCTGCTGCGATCAAAGGTGTCTATAGTGATAGTACTCAAAGGGTAGGCCTATGCTATTTTTGAGAATTGCTCACTCAGGTACTTGAGTCTCATTGTGCCTCTTTGGCACATGGGGCTCTTATCAAAGAGAAGGAAAAGGAAGGAAAAGGCAGAATAAGTGGCCAAATCAAAGCTTTCATCTTGATACTGATCTGCAATCTGGTGGTAGGTTATGAAGGACGACCTCCCTCTTACGATTCTCTCCCTGAAACCAAGCCTGATATTTGTATGGTATGGTTGACGTAAACAGAAAGAAACAATTGGAAGTTTTCGTTTGCAGAAAGTGACACTATTTTTGCGAAGCCAGCTCTGTACTGCCATGTAATCCAAGCATTCAGCGGGGGCTGCTGGTTGCCATTAGATCCTACAGAGAGGTGTTGCCGATCGAGACAAGGAACATTATGGGAAGTGCTGATTAGCACAGCAGCTGGTGTTGTGATAGCAAAGTCAGTCTCAGAGTTTTCTCCTAGCAGTCTATTACAGTGTGCTCCTAATTCTAACAAGGCTTTGTTTTAAGTGGACTGTGGCGCTAAACATGTCATAATCAGTTTGATGATCCAACGAGATGTGAAAAAATCGAAAAAGCCTTTTGTTGTTGACACATCATTTCTTTTTCATATTTTTTATGTGACCGAGTGGTTAAGAAAAGTGTTGGATCTGTTTTGGCCTTGATCCCCAGAACTGCACCACACAGTGCCCATGAGATTAGTTTTCAAGTTAGCTAAGTAGCTACATTGTCTTTTAAGTTTACATCCTGCCTCTGAGATTATCAAAAATCCCATAAATGATACTGGACCATGGCCCAACTGTCACACGGCTGCTTGATCTCATTAAATGATGTGTTATACATTTTGCTTGTTTGTACAACAAAGTTTTTTTTTTACTATCATTTCATGTCATCCAAACTGTTTTTTCTGTACATTTTTTTTTTGCAAAGGTCTTAGAGAAAAAAGGTCAGTTGTCAATTGGTTACAAAATTTTACTGACTTTTACCCAGGTGACCATTTGCAAAACCAAACGATATACTCTCATCTTTTAAGTTACTCACTCAGTTATACATTGCATATTTATCACTCTTCTACCAATCTTGTGCTTTTCTTCCTCTCCTTTCTTTAGCCTCACTGTGGGTTCAGAGGAGTCATTTTCCCTTTTGGTTCAAGTGGAATGTAGCTGGAACAAAGCTTCTTGTTGGGTGATGACCTGCAGAAACAAACCTTTGATACAACAGAAGAAAAAAATAGGTACATGGAGAGAACTGGGTCAATCAATTATTGTTCTACAGACTTGAATGGCTCTGATTGGGATCATCAGGAACAATGGAGATCGAGAGGGAGAGGGCATAATTGAGTGTGTGATTAGTACTGGGGGGGGGGGCTTGAGTGGTCATCAAGAGGGAGAGCAGTGAAGGATTGATGGCAAGCTATAGAAGAGGAAGATAAGATCAGATGGTTGGAAAACAGTTGCGGTAACACTTTCACCAACGTCTGCAAATATACATTTCTTCTCTATCAATGCAACGGTTTAATTCATCAGGAATTCTTTGAAATATTAACAATTTGTTTTTACCTCAGTCCCAACATTCGACCTGTGAATCACTAAACCTTAAAAACTAATTATTTTCTCCCCCAAAAGTAAGGATCCTTCATGTTGACATGGTAACTTTAAAAACTATTTATGGATCATTTTCAAATTTTACACAAATAATTGACTTTAGTGCGAGGAAGAACTGGTCTGATTTGGGGAATGGTTGGTTTTAGATTTTCAACACTATCTGGAGGTTTTAGAGTACAATTTTGATGAATATGAATCGTCTCGAGGAAATCTGTCTTCTATCATATTTTACTCTAATAAATTGAAATTTACTCACTGGGGGTCTTTTCTTACCAAAAAAACTTCTTTTGGAAATAACTTAACATTTAGTTTGAGGAGTACAATCAGCAGGATTATAACAGGTAATTTGGGGACTTTTCAGGCGATAAACCCATTGTGTTCAAGGTCGATACGATATGTCTAGTTGATCTTGAAAGGAGGAAACTAAAGTTTGGAACAAAAGTCAAAATTTACACTGATTAGCGATAACATTTTAACCACCCCCTAATACTATGTCTATACTATACTATGAGGTTTGGGGACCTGGAGGCCAAGTCAACACCTTGAACTCGTTGTTGTGTTCCCTCAAACCATTTTTGCACAGAATGGCGCAACATTTTATCCAGCTGAAAGACGCCTCTGCCATTAGGGTTTTGAATGTTTGTGATTTCAGAGTAACATCCATATGGATCTCAAGGCCCAACATTTCCCTGCAATGGATGCCTAAAGCATCAAACTGTCTCTCCTGGATGGTTTTCCGGGATCATATTTATCCCAAGTAACACCAAACAGGACCTGACATCGCCAAAGAGGCAATAAAGGGAAACTTTGTTCTGTCCATCCATTACAATCTGTATGGAACAGATTAGATAAGGGGAAGGGTCTATCTATATCTCCTCACAGAAAAAAGTTACATTTTACAGGTAAACATCTCATCTTTACTTTGCTTATGTTTTTAAACTTTTAGGCAAAATTTAACTTAAAGGTTTTTCCTGTCATTCTGCCATTATTCTGCGATTAAAGAGGGTATAGTCTTTACAAATCGAAAATCGAGTTTTAATGGTGTGAAAGCCAGCTGATATTTATGACTATTATGTTTTAAATATATAATTTACTAAGACAACAATCATATCTCAGTCCACAAAAGTACAGCTAAGGATATAAAAAAGTTATCAAGATTGATAAAAGGTCAACAAGTACACTTCAAAAATTACACATTTCTGCTTGTGTTTTAAAACTTCTCCGTGGCTTTTTGACCTTTTTCAAAGTCATTTGAATGAAATAAAATATGCATGACGATAAGAAAAACGGTTAAACAGTTGAAAATGTCAGGTTGTTTAACTCTTTGTTTATAAAACTTACAAAAATTATTCTTTTTTTCCTTCTCTATTTTTCCTTGTATGAAGTGGGGTAAATTCCCTCTGTGGGAAATATTTTTGTATCTCTCTATTAACCCGCAGAGACTATTGTAAATCCTTTGTTAGGTCCTATTTTCTTTCGTACTCAATAGAAATCGTCATAAATCAACAAACAAATCAAGTTTAAAGTCTGATGTGTACAAGATCAAGACACTCCAGATGGTGTCATGGAGGTGGATGTTATGGAATATCCACAATCTGAGGCTGATTTGTGGCGTTCAATCACAAAAAATTACGGACTGCTTTTCATGAATGCAGCTGAAACAAGCTTTTCTACTACTTGATCGTGTTATTACTTTATTGCTGTTCGATGTTTTTCCTTCCAGTCTTACCCACAAGCATCCGGCTGTTCTTCAATGAGAAGGTGTGCAGCTAGCAGTCATTCCTGGATCGAATAACATTGTAGTACTCATATCGGTATTTATCAGCAGTGACAGGAACCTGACGGCAGTGTAAACACCCTCATGTCTGATCCTGATCTGGTGTGATTCTCTGAAGTGTATGCCATCCGCAGACCTTGAACATCATTCAGGCATTATTGAATTTGAAAAAGAGACTGAGTTAAGACCAACTACTGTAACATCATTTACAACTCCCTAAACACCCAAAGGCCTAGCCTCAAACATGAACTCATTTATTAAGATCCTAAAAGCACCCAGCCTGTAAGTACTTATGTTTCGTTGCTGATATAGGAAACGTATAAGCTTTAAGATATTGTTGAGCAGATGAACAATTCAGCATAGATTGACCTGACATAAATGTTTCTTAGTACAGGAGAAAGTATGTGATCTGTAGAAAGAGAAGTCGTGATCAATGGGCAGTTGTGGCCGATGACTCTGCTGAAGCTGAAGACGCTGAATGATGAAGTTGGTCAATGGGTGAAGACTTATTTGTGATTGGATGGTGGTTGGTATGGCATGAAAGCAGCAACAAACAACTAGAAGTCCAGTAAAATATACATCAGCAAAAGTAAAGTTACGTCAGTGTGATGTAACAAGTTGATGCAACAAGTTTATGTGAGCAGATATCAACAACAGCCTCAGATATTGAGTAACATCAGATGTCAGAGTCCGCTTCACAGCACATTCAAACTCTCTAAAGGGCACTTCATTAAGACGAATGTTCAACACATTGCTGCCCAAAATATGTAGCATTGTTTAGTCTGCTTCTAATTCGGGCCTTCTGTCTTTCTCCCTCTCCTCTGGCGTCATTAAACAAATCTCCATCCTGTCTCTTGGCCTGGTGGCTCAGTTGTTTACAAACAAAACCTCAAATGAACACAGCATGGATGCAGACACATGTCCTGATATAAAATGTCTTTAAATCCCTTTTAAGAAATTCAAATATATTTTCTTTATATTAAGACTTACATCAGTGATTCATCAATTTTAAGTGTTTTAATATGTCTGATTCCTTCTCATCTCTTTATAAATTAATGTATATAAATAAGACCATTTAACTTTTGTATCTACGCCATTGTAGGCTCTATTCTATTTTCTACATTGTAATAGTTGTTCCACTTCCTTATTGTAACATTAGGGCTGCTGTCAACATGTCACAAATACACACTTAAATAACAAATGTTATTACCTTTCATTTTGCCAGAGATGTGTCTAACAAACAGACACCATGAGGAGGGAAGTGAAGGGTTAGAATTAGATATCAAGAAAATGATCAACACACTGTACAAAGTAGGTTTATGTCATTCTTTCGTCCAGTTTTTACACAGAATATAAATGGGCCTTTATTTAAAGTTACATTTCTGGCACTTGACAGCATTGCAGCATTCTCAGAAAGAAATATGCCTTCTCTCAAAGCACTCTAGAAACCTTATCAGCTACAGCATCATATGGACTCATAGTTCAGTGATGTGGGGGATAAAGTAATTAGGCATGAAATTAAAATAAATCAAAGTTGGATGCAGCAAATCACCAGCTGAGCTACACAGACAGCGCGGTTTATGTGAAAAGGTTTGCTCCTAAGAGACTATATGACTAAAAAGATATATCTCCCTGGGCTTTACTGAGTGATCGATGAATAAAAAGCCACCAATGATTTCCCCCTTCTGTCCTGACAAACAAGGCTTTCTGACTTTGTGTTATTCACAAGAGAGTGTCTGCTGGACCAGTGTCAGGGTCGCTGAACCACAGTAAGAGCAGCCGAGGGTTCAACACCGCAATGTGGCAGCAATTTTGGGTTCCGCACTGGTGAGAGTCTGTAGCTTGTTTCCCTTTGAAGATGTTCGAAGCGGACCAGAAGGGACATTTCATGGTCAGTTTGACTGTAGGAAGTGTCTCTGGTGAGGCTGTATGTAAACAGATCATAATGGTTTTAGCCCGCTGTGAGGTCTCTCTGGAGAGCACATAAACACACAAACTCACACACACACACACACACACACAAACACAGATTCTGCTGCTCAACTACCAATTCTACTTTGCCATAATCATTTATGAATGTCTGTATATATGAATTCAAATGTAGTAAGGCCTGCAAATTAGGCTATACTACATTTACAACAAACTTAATATAAAGTCTAAAAGTATTCATTTAATGATTTTAATTACAGGTAAATGTAAATGTTTAATGAAATGTTTGTCTATCATGTTGAGTTAAAGTGAATGTATTAAATGACCTGTGATCTAGTTGGAGGTAAAAAAAAAAAAAAAGAGCCATATTATTATATCCACCGACATGGAAAGTCAGAATAACTTTGATAATTTAACAATTATTATGAAGAAGAAGCCTTCATTTATCACAGTACAATACAGCAAAATTGGTTATCTGCATTTAACCCACCCCTGAGGAGCAGTAGGCAGCTATTTGCAGTCCCCTTGGAGCAGATTTAGTATTTAAAATCTACATGTAGACTTGCTGGGGCTCGAACCAGCTACTTTCCGATCATCAGGTTGGGACACGGCCCAAAGAAGGACAATTAGGGAACCAGCAACGGGGTCCTGGTCACCCAACGTCTATTGATGCACATAGAGACCAAAAGTTTGCCAGTGTTATCCAATCCAGTGGAAGAGATACTAGTTAATTCTAAAAAAAATTAAAAAATCATGGCGGTCATTCAATAAAACATTGTAGAGCTGTGTTAGTGGCTTAAAAGGTGACTTACGGCACACAATGTTAGGCAAGTGGTTTAAATGTTGGCTGATCAGGATATCCGCCCCATTTATCCTGTTATACTCCAATGCACGAAATGTCAAAAATACAAGGATGGGAGTGTTTTTACGTATCAATTTGAGTTTGCAGGTGTTCGGATAGAGATTGTTGGACTCTTAGAGTTAATTTATGAGTTATTTACAAAACCAAACTCATAAATTGCCTGCATGATCGTGATCTTGCGCCTGGGCATCATTTGACCATCCTTTTATTTTGATGATGATGTCACAGGATAGAACGAGTGCATCCGTCCAGCGGTCAAAGGAACGAAGTACAAACAATCATCAAAGGAACGTTGATCACAGATGATGCTGCAGCCTACTTGCAGTATATGAGTATCAAGGTTTTAAATGGAGGATCTTTTGAAAATCTCAGGCCATTTTTTCACATCAATGAGCAGGATTTTAGAATTACACATAATTGTGGGCCATTACTGACAAGATAATATAGTTTCATCATTTTGTGGCATTTGGAAAGCCCCTCCCCCAAAATAAAGTCACTTAATTTGGAAGAAGTATAAAAATGATAACATTTCAATAGAGTGCTCACACTTTTAGTACTCGGGCCCTTATGAACCATAGTTTTTACCGAAACTGACAAGTGACTTTAAAGCTGTGTTAAAGGACAATGTTGTTTGATCATATACTAACATCAGAGGCCGCGGACGACTATAAATCTGGTGAATGGCATAACTGTGTATGGGTGAGAGACTGGGGAATTCTCCCCTTACCCATTGCCACAGAAACAAACTCCTCTTCCAAATACCAAAACAGGGCTGAAAACCCGTCCCTCAAAAAGAAAAACAAGACTACCTCCCACCCATGTCCAGCATGGAAAAAGGAAAAGACTGGCTTCCTTCTCAATGTGGCTCTAAAGAGAAGGGAGAGTCATTGTCTGTTACTGAAATGAGCCAGTCCCCAAAAAAGGATAATAAAATGCCAATGCAGCATTCAAACCATCTCATAACCATCTCCATCAATGATTCACCTGCAGGACGATATCCTCCTCTTTCTGTATTCAGCCTCAAGGACTCAGGTGAATTGTTGTTTAGATGGGACAATGACAACAGCATGACTTTCAGGCGGTACATACCAAGGAAAAGATTGCACTGGAGCCGCTTCCCACCTCTTCCTGTTACCTTGTTTGCAATGAAGACATTGGGACCATTAAAAGTACCCATGCCATCCCCAGAGAAATACCTCAAAAAATATTCAAAACAGCCAATATTACCAAAAGAGCCACAATCTTCGAAAGTGGTTCGTCTCTGCACTTTTACAAGACCACCTGTTCCCAGCCGGATGGACCCGCCGCCTCCCATCATTCACAAAGACATAAACTGTATAACTAGAGCCATAAAACAGATTTTTGTGACAAAGAGGCCAGAGCCGGCTTTCGTTGACTCAGCGGGACGTAGGGTGATCCTTGAGAATTCAGGACTTGTCCCCCAGTACATAAACAAAAGAAATCTTGGAAAAGTTCCTCACTACCTGGAGTGGCGCAAGACCAGATCCTTGAAAGAACCGAGGACGCAGACCAGGAAATATTTGTCTAAGGCGAGGCAAAAAGGTGCCCTGGCGAGCTTGAGGGAGCAATGGAATCAGCTGCACATTGAATACCAGGGTCTTTCACGTGCCACCAGTGACGAGGCGAAGAACTACAAGAAGACTCTAGAAGCAAGAATGATAAAGTTGGAGACTGACATCACTTTATTTGAGATGTTCCAGGCCCTCTACACTAGTACAACTTTTGGTTAATTCCGTTTTCCCCATCTACTGAAACATTCCTCTCATCATCCTTTCATGTGTAGGATTAATGCCAGGTACACTGGTTTGCAAAAATAAGAACAGGAACATGGCAGGGCAGTATGGTAACGTGGTGGATAGCACTCCCAACAGCAAGAACTTTATAGGTTCAGATCTATCTGAGGTTTCCTGTGTGGAGATTGGATGTACTCCCCATATTTTTGTTGGTTCCTTCTGGGTACTAAGCATCATCCCACAGTACTGGTGACAGAAATGGTGACTCCAACATTTCCCTTCCATGTAAATGTGAGTGTGGATGGTTGTCCCAAGCCAGAATAAATAAGGATTACGTCAGGAAAGGCACCCTGTGTAAATATCTACCTATTATATTATAGATTGGAGAAAAAATAAAAAAAATGCCTGGTAAATATTCAAATATAACATGATTTTACCTCAATTATACCTATTTACTTGTTTCTGCAATCTTTACTTTAAGCATTTTTGTGATTGTGAAAGAGTTTGTATTTTTCAATACAGTTTTTTGGTTGTTTTTGTCTACAATTTTAGCAGTGTGTGTTAAAGTGAGGAAAAACAGAAGCTAAAAATAAATAAGTGCTTTTGGCCACACTTTATTAAATACAGTCTAGACTGTTTCAAAAATAGATACCCAATATTGCCATGCTAAACATTTGATTTGGTATATAAAGGCAATGTTAAAAGTATTTAAAAACAGCCAAAATTAACCAAGACTCCAAAGAGTTAAATGGAGTTTGTTTTATTAAGGTATGTGGAAGTCGTTAAGGACCCAAAAACCAAATAAACCCAAATATTTAATAAGTAAATGAAAAGATAAAATATTAAAAGATTCAAGTTATATATGCATTTTCAAAACACAATAGAGTGTAAAGGATTATTACATGCTGCATAGGTATCAGTGACATCAATGTCGCTTTTTCAAATATATATCAAAGTCACCAATGCCACAAGGACATCAAGGTCAAATATCACAGCGACATGAAAGACATCAATGCAGCGTGTCACAGAGACATCTAAGACGTCAATGCAGCATGTCAGAGAGACATGAAAGACGTCAATGCAACATGTCACAGAGACATCAAAGACGTCAATGAAACATGTCACAGAGACATCAAAGATATCAATGAAACATGTCACAGAGACGTCAAAGATATCAATGCAACATGTCACAGAGACATCTAAGACATCAATGCAGCATGTCACAGAGACATCAAATGTGGACCCATAGTGGCACATTTCTTCAAGAAATTGAAAGGAGAGTTTGTCACTTTTTCAAGATCCCCTCCAAAATTTAATGGGTTCTTCCTTTTCATATTCTCAACTATCCTACCAAGTTTTATGAAGATTAAGTAGTTTGTGTTATTCTGCCAACAAGCAACCAGACAAAGAAACAAATGTAAGGGAAAACATCCTTGAGAGAAATAATTAAATGTATGTATGTATGTATATTATATATATTTGACTGAAAGGCTAAGGCAGAAGTAAAAGCTTATAGAAGCCCCGCCTATCGATGTTTGTGTAAGCCTCCCCACAAACAAGTTAAAATAATTCAGACTTGTAACCTTCAAAATTGGGATTGCTCTGAACATTATTTGCATTATTTTATGCTAAACCAATTCCTTAAATTTCATAAAATGGGACTTAAGGAGCAGTGGGTTAGTGTGGCCACAACAGTCCAATTAAATGCAAAGTTCTGTTTTTGAAAAAATAAAGCCCCCTATTGAGTAGAATTTGAACTATTAGAGTAAAATAATATACAAACAAGACAGATCTCCTCGAGTCCATTCATACCCACCATATTTGGACTAAATGGGACAGTTGAGAAATTATGAACCAAAAACTTTGAAAATAAAGCTCCTCCTAGTTTAAGAATTAAAAGACTGAATTTTCCAAAATTCAATCCAGTTCTTCCTCGCAGCACTGTGTATGTCCTCGTCTACATCACAAACCAGATCTGGATCATAATACAGATCCGATCACCCGACTCTGTCTGTTACCCAGAAGGAATCCAGCAGCGTGGCAGAATCACAGCAGCACAAAATGAAATGTCACCACAACGCATTACTCAGAACCATAACACAACACCCAGAAATTATTATTCACGTACGTTCAATAACACTGGCAGACGTCCCTCTGAGTGCTCTTTAGTTTGATTTTGAAAGTATTAAGTGACCATGGATAAAAAGCTTTTCATGTCTTCATGTTCATCGTGTCTGCCTCCTTGTCTGTTTTTTACTGTCATTATACCAGATGCACTTATGTCTCGCAATAAACATGCTTTGCTTCCAGGACACATTGACCGGTTTACATGGAGAAATGGCTCACGTTCCATTAGGGAAATGTTATGACATTTCAGCTGATTGCATTGTCATGAAGATAACTTTATGCTGGTAATCGATGGAAGTTAATTCTATTGTTACCCGTCAGTCGACATAAAGGTCTGCTCCAAAGGTCTTTGGTTTCCTTCTAAAGAAGTCATTTAGTATTTAAAATTAGAGTTCAGATAAAAAATACATTTTATCACTACTTACTCATCTGAGTAACGACTCAAGTGTCAAAGAGGGTGATAGCAGGTCTTTGTCTTCCCAAACATAGATTGTTTTATATACAGTGCTACGTTAAATCAGACAAAGTAGAAACAATAGGGAAAGAAGTAATTATCGCATTTAACGCCAAAAGAACTTCACTTACATATAAGGCATGTGTTCGCAGCAGCACGTCCTTACAATAATCCCCCAAGAGGATAAATGTCTACTGCACATACAGCATGGTGAATTTCACACATGAGGTTAACTTGTACAATACCAAAAATGAAAACAGGTAAATATCTTCCATCACTCTTAGCAATAATAGAAGTTTAAAATGATAAACATTCATAAATATGGCATTCAATATTCATATTACTTAAACAGAGTTTTAACACAATTCCATTGACAAAACTTAACATGCAATAGTGGTAAAAATAAAACCTTCACTTGTTTTACCAGGGATGTCATGGATCACATCATCAAAACCCATAAATAGCTGGAAATGGTGGGCGACAAGTGGTGAGTAATGAGGAGTGCTCACCCACATTGTCACATCATCACATGATAAGATTGTTTCATACAGCTCCTAATTCAGGTCTTCAGAAGCCCTGAAAATGATAAATAGACTTTAAGCTTAAATCTTGAGCGTGCCCAATGTATGATGAAGGTGCCTGAGTTTTGTGTGCAGATAGATTTCACCACCAAGAGTGAATTAAAACTTTTCGAACACGATGACTTATAAAATACTGAATTATACAAAGAAACTTGATACTGCAACTTCTCTGTGTTTCATAAACCGTGCTGCATGGAGAGATTGTAAGTTCTTAAGCTTTGACTGTGCAGTTGTTAAGAATTATCTGTTGTATTGACAAGTAAACAGTCTTCTAACGGCCACTCAGCCCTAAAAATTACAAGTACATTGGGGGTGAGGGGTGCTCTACATATTGCTACTGTAATCTAAAACAACAGTTTTACAAAAGTACCCCACTACTGGGTTGTGTTGTAACACTAGCCGGTGGTAAATGTAACAATGAGGGATTATCTACTGAAATAAGAAAAACACTATCCAATTCATGCAAAAACCTTATTGAATAGTAAAGAATAAACAGTTTTAAATAAAGTGTACCCCTTTATTCATGAATGTGCATGTCTCACATAAGTGTTCAGTCACCGACACAGTTTATATTTAGAAGGTTCTTGGATATGAATAAAAAATTGAAACAATTTTTAAGTTGACAAGTTTTGATTAAACAATTTAAAGTGACAAAAACACTGAATAAAGTGAACAATTTACAGCAAAGTTTCACTTAGGCTGTGTCTTCTAAAACTTTTCAATCCTGTAAAACTTTAGTGCAAAAACATTTGTCTCTGTTTGAGGTCAATGGCTGTCCACTTCCACGGCTGCAGCCTGTTGATGCTTAATGGCAGCCAGTGTGCACCCTTGCGTAGAGGTGTGTGTGTGTGTGCGTGTGTGTGGTTAAAAACACAATTCCTTATAACCATAACGGATGGGCATATAACAAGACACCGCATCATTATTCAGTCGCTGAACAACTTCATGTAATAAAATTCTTGTAAAATACAATCCATAAGAATTTGCTTTTAAAATCCTAAATGATTTTCATCCTTGAATTAAAATAACTTATCAACAATATTTTAAGCGCCTTTCTTTTTCATTTATTTATGTTAACTGTGTTCTAAATGAGAGATAAAACAGGAGACAACACGATTATGCCCAGATGAGAAAGTGACAAGGAGAAAAATACAGCATCTTATTTTCAGATTTCGGAACTTGCTGATAATATTTTGTTCCTCATATACATCTACGTTTCCAGTATTGGGCTGTATTTACAAAGAAAACCATTCGATTAGTGTATAAATTCCCTGTAATTGTACAGTAGCTTCTTACGGTGTAGTAGTAGAAATATTAGTAAGGGTAGAAGTAGTACTGAATTTTTACCTGATTGATTGAGTTTATTGAGCGTTCTCCCATCGTCTCTTGTGAAATTCCGTTGCCATTTTTGTGAAAACCTCTTGTATATTGTTACCAAAACGGATAGCTCACAATACCCTATTACTCTATACATTTGTATGTATAATTTGCGTATGTGCTATGAAAGCTGTTAGACTAGATACATGGGGAAAACGGAACAGAGGAAAACATGCTAATAAGAAGAAGAAAAGTATTCGTCAGTGTGCTGATTGCTGCGCCAAAAAAAAGTCAATCATGGGTTTATCTTGCCTTTGCGATAAAGGACTTTGGGTTCGGACCACTTTTTAGTTGTACACCAAGATTTTATGGCTTATTCCCTGTTCATTCTTCCAGAAACCCATCCAGAAGTCGTACTAACAAAAACCAAAAAAACTAAACAGACATGGGTTCAAATATAAACTCTTTGGCAGATGTAATAATGTGCTTCCATTAGTGACTGAAATCTCCCTCTGTTCTCTCTCAGATACTCTGTCCTTCACAATGGGAACCACATGGAGCTGGAGAAGTCTCTGCACACCAACACAGAGTCCTTCGAGTCCTGCTTGTGACAACAGCGACTCCTCAGTCATGTCTCCCAACAACCTCAGCACTAATGCTTTCACCACAGTCTACGGAAACACCAAACATCCAAACACCTGGAACTGAAGTCCAGCCGGGATGCAATAGAACAAGGAAGAGCCTTGATGGGATGAGGAACGTGACAATGCAAGCATTGCATCTGGTTTTAAAGTCCAGTCGAAACTTATCCTGTGGTCTTAAGTTAGCTAGGACAAAGTTGACTTGAAGAAAAACGATTCTCTGTTTTTCTGATGCTGTTTCATTCGTGCTGGTTCTCGTTTCTGCTGGCCCACGGAGACTGAGCTTACCCAGTTGAACTGAATCCGAGCCAGAATGCAACTGTGATCTCATTAGCTGGCCCACTGGTAGCGATCTGTGAAGTTTGTCATGTGGAGAACCGGCAGCTTCAGTGGAATGTGTGGGAGAATTTCACAGCATTAGATGTGATTATTTCCTGGGAGTCATGGAACTGAATTTTGTTGCCAAAGCTATTTGATAAAAAAAAAACATTTCTGATTATTTTAACATGTTCCTCGTTTGTCTTGTTGTTTTCAGAACAAAGTCAGAAAAATTGACAGTAGATATTTTCTTGTAAAACGACCTGGCAAAATAAATGTTAAGGGTGTTATAGAGTTGAGAACAATATGTCTTTTGCTAAAAATAGCATATTTTGTTAGACACCAGCCTGAAGATCGTGTACATCTCCCAGGTCAAAGCTATCCAGTTCTGCTGGTTCCAAGGCTGCATTAAATCCTTGACCAAAACTGTTGAAGTGCATTATTATAGATGCTGCACACTCACGCTGCATATTTTTTAACTCCATGGTCTCTTATGAAGCAATGCATTTCACACTAAGAATTAAGACTCCCACAACACATAAAAGCTACCCATGAATGATTCAACATGTTGACGTTGGAGCAGGGTGCGCAGGGTGAGGTGTTTGTGTGAGTGTGCATGTGTGTGTGTGTCTGTGCGTGTGTGTGTGTGTGTGTGTGTGTGTGTGTGTGTGTGTGTGTGTGTGTGTGTATGTGTGTGTGTGGGAAAGAGAGATAGAGAAAGAGAGACAGATTACGCTTGCAGGCTGGTGAGCATCTGTATGCATGTTTCCATGGTAATGCATGTTTCCATACAAGTGTGATTTTAGTATGGATGAAATTTCGTTTTCCCATCATCCCACACTGTGTTGCCCCCACTCCATGTTTGACACCATTAATCGGCTCTCGCCTTCCAGGGCACGTAAAAGAATGTACCAAAAGACTTTCTATTTGTTTAGATTCATTAAACAGAGAGGCAAAAGTCAGCTGTTTACTAGCACAACATTTTAAAAAACCTCCTTAAATATGTCTTACATCATGGAAATTTATCCAAGAGGTCACTCTTTCCTCCGAAAACAAACCCTGGTGTACCCTCTCTTAATTTCCCTTTCAGCACCACACAGAAGTCAGCATCTATACATGGGGAACTTCCAAAGACAAGATTATTTTCTCAGGATGTGGTGGAAACCAACCCCCAGCTGAAAGAAGCATCAATACTAAACTTTTTATTCTTTAGGTGGAAACAAACAAGCCTCCAGTGTTACTATGATCCTGCTATTCTGCTAAACCATTGACGGTCAGAGCTGTATTAATGTCCAGCCCATTCAGGGTGGCATTGTCAGTGGTCCAAGGCATCCAACTTAGATGTCGTAGGTACCCTTCCAGCTCACTTCTCTGGTACAGTATGGAATCCAGAGTGAGAAAAGTCCATATTACATGGTGGTTAGGATTGTTGACCGGGTTAAAGCGGGGATTTCTGAACAGATGTCTGTGTTTTTAATTCTTTGTGAAACCAAAGTCTAAGATAACTTGTGTTAACTTATATTGTCTCTTAATGTAAAGCCCCACACATCAATGGTCTTAAGACAGATAAGCAGTTACAGAAAATTAATGAATGAACCTACATTGCTAACCTTCATTCATGCTTATCCTGCTCAGGTTCGCGGGGGGCTAGAGCCTATCCCAGCTTACATTGGGTGTGAGGCAGGGTACACCCCTGGATGGGTCGTCATCACAGGGCCGACACATAGAGTCATACATACTAGTCCAAAGATAAAATTATTTTCTCAGGATTTGGTGGAAACCAACCCCCAGCTGAAAGAAGCATCAATACTAAACCTACGGACAATTTAGTGTCACCAATTCACCTATATTGCCTGTTTTTGGACCGTGGGAGGAAGCCGGAATTCCTGGAGAGAACCAACGCAGACACAGGAAGAACATGCAAACACCGCACAGAAAGCTGGCAGAGGTGGATTTGTACCTGGTACCTTCTTGCTGTGAGGCAGCAATGCTAACCACTGCACCACCGAGCTGTCCCATTGCTAAAATATTTATTTTAACATAATCATGATTTTCCCTGACCTAACCTCGAATTTTGGCAGCTAAAACTACCAACAGTTTCACCAATTCATATAATGTTTCTCAAAAAGCTTAATTTTGAAACTGAGCATTTCATATTTAGTATTTGTTATATTCACTGTAAGTCCCTCATGACATTGAGTGTCAGAGGTTTAAACTGAAGCCCTAGACACAACAATCGGAGAAATACTCTGATCAGCCACAACATTACAGATGAAATCAGAATAACATGTATTATCTCATTGCAATGGCACCTGTCAGTGGGTGAGATATATTCATAGGTTGTGTTGGAAGCAGGAGAAGTAGGTAAGTTTAAGGATCTGCGCAACGTTGGGGGTCGAAATTGTGAGAACTGTACGACTGGGTCAGAGGTTCTCGAAAACTGCAAGAGCCTCCATTCTGCCGTGGTTTGCACCTACCAAATTGGCCTGAAGCTGGGCATAAACTTTAGGATTTTAGCTGGTTTCTGATCCTTTCCTCACATTCTTTTTTTGCGCTGATTAGATCTAAGCTTAACAACCACTCAGAGTGATTGGACTGTCAGTTTTTCAATCAGCTCAATCAGCCGAAAAGCTGCCAATCCTTAGGCCTATAGACTAGTGCTGACACACCACAAAAACTAGTACCACCGACACTCTCCAAAAGCCCACAATATCAACCTGGTCCATCAAAAGCCTTAGGGACACTTAGCAAGCTGCTTAATTTAACAGGTTACGATTGACAGCTTATCATGGAGCATTTTTGGGCCTGTTATCAAAACGGATTATTTCAGTTTGATAAAGTCAGCTTATATAAAGCCATATCAACAAGAAATGTACAGGAAAAAAAATGTTATTGTAGGTGTAAAATTGTGAGATAAAGCATTCATCCCGCAGGTCTTCAGCAAGATCAACACCGGGTTTAACTGAGACCTGAGGACAGAAAGATTACAATGATGAATATGCCGAGCCAGACTCTTCAGTACTCCTGTCCTGTTTCCAAGTCTTCTTCTACTGATCAAAACCTGATTATGTTACTTGGTGTGCACTACTTTTCCATTATAAAACGTGAGATAGATGCTAGAGTTCCTGGATTTATGGTTTGTTTTTTCTAAAAGGGCTCATGCTGCTATCAATGAAATGAAATAAAATGTTGCTACCCACCATTCTGTGCTTTTTTTGGGTTCCAGTGACAGTCCAACATGTTCTAATCCCTTGTCGTGGAACACAAACGCCACATATTTATATCCCAAGCGAAAAGCCTAGTATCCTTGACTTGAATTACTCGGCAGAAAAGGTGATTTCGGATCCAAGTCTCTTGACCCAGTTTAGCAAATAATGCTTCAGAAGACATATCCAAATTAGACAGGGTGACACCGTCCCTCCTACTACTTTAGATACATACATGTGATTCTTACAAACTACAGTTCAGCCAGGAGAGAGTAGGGGAGGGCTAGCTGGTTCAGTCGGACCATCAGATGCGATGTGGTATTTACTATGGATCAGTTCACTCAAGTTACTTACTCTCATCTTTTAACATTTGACAGACAACGAAATCTCAGATGTCTTCTGTCTTCTGAGATTCATCAGAATCTCAGAAGACAGATTTAGGCCCAGACAGACATGAGTTTATCAGACCAGAGGGTCAACAGTAATGATGTTTCAGCATGAAAGGAGCTCACTTTAATTGATACTCCTCTCTGCAGACTGTGAGTTAATAAATTCACTTTTGAGCTCCATTCACCACGCCCTGGCAATATGGTCCGGCCAGTGAATATGAAGGAGTGTGATGGTAATGAGTGGACGATTCGTCCGGAGACGTGAGAGCTGAGGGGGAAACTGTTTCTACTTCAGATACCTTATCCAGTCTGGATAACGTCACTAAAATAAAAAGTATATGTAATAGTAGAGGACAGCAATATGTCATTCCATTTCTTGGACTGTCTTGTCCATAAAAAAAGAAAGAGTCGGTTGCTCTGTATTTGAAGTTCACCTTAAAAACAAATACAGGTGGGGATTTCCATCCTCACCTTGTGTTCATTTTGTTCACATCTCTGTACGTTTTCTGAAGGCTTAGGGATAAATAAGGAACGTAGCAGTACCAGTAATTGTTGGGGGCAGGGTAATTGTTATTCAAGCAAAACACAACAGATGTCTGCAAACGAGACAAATAAGATATTTCTTTTGAGATAAACTTTCCTTCCTGGTGTTCAGATGATTTAATGGCCTCACAAACCAAGTCCTGGTACATTTTGGCCTCCACTTTGCCTCTTTTTGTCTTTATATCTAGACCTCCTCTACAATAGCCATTTTCGTTGTTTTTGTTGGGCATTGTTGAATGCATTGTTTGAAATAGACTTGTTCATTTTTGTATACAGAAAGTAAAAATTAGCCTAAGGCTATTTTAAAGTCATCCAAGACTGCAAAAAAAAACCCAAGTTAATTAAATAAGATACACCCTGTTGTGTCCGGCAGCAAGGGTTTATCCCCGAAAAGCCCCCAATCCCCTGTGTTGTAGAAGCAAGTATTTCATAGTAAAATATTATATTTACTAGATAGATCTCATTGACTTGATTTATATGCACCAAATTTGGCTAAATTTCAGATCAACGGGTTCCAAAATTATGACTGGAAAACTTGTGGAGATAATACTCCCCCATGTCGCAGAAATATGACCTTTCACGAAATCAATCCAGCTTTTCCGTACAGGCCTATGGGGTAAGAAATTTGAAAATGATCGATGAAATAGTTTTTGATTTATCACGTTAAAATTAAGGATCTGCTGTGGCGTACGCGCAGATGATGGTTCCCAAAATTCCCATAATATCCCAGACTTTTCGGGGGATATAATGATGATGAACTTGACAATGCCTCACTTAAGGTGTGCTAGCGTATTGCTCTGGCTGCTTCTTGTGCTTTTCAAACACGTTACAATCTTTTAGATACTGTATATTGTTTTGACTGGGTGTGTTCTCAAGTTAGATGGGTCCAGGTATTCCCTCAGGTATTCAAATGTGGCATATTGGCATATTGAACTGATGTGAATTAGTCCTACCTAGTACCAACATAATTCAGTTAAGTTCAAGGTTTGAGAAGAAACTCTAATGTTTAGCCTCATTTTACAGCTGGGACATACTATAGATACAGATCAATAGCAGGAAACTGGAATATACCCATTTTTAAGTATTCTATAGAAATCGGTCTCCATTGGAATTTAGCTCAAACCCTGTCTGAAGAAAGAGGCGGACATCTTGTACCTTGTAGTATATTTAAAAAACATGAATTTGGGATGAAGAATCATTTTTCTTACTCAAGGATAGTTTGGCCCAGTGAAAGAAGACATAGTTGCAGCCTGAAATGTCTCCATATATCTGCTGGGCCGACAATCCAACAAGGATGGGGTCGGAACAGAGTACAGGAATGCAATTAGTAAAAGACTCTATGCAGATGTAATTGTGCCGTTTTGTGAAAACCCTTCATTGCGATCAACTTGTCTTCCTCATTGAGACAGGAAAATTATAATACAACACTCCGCTGAGAAATTTTTCATTCTGAGAGATGCATATTTAACTCTTTTTTTCTGTTTTCACCACCTGTTTAGCTACAATTTCCTTTCAAACAAACATCTGTCTCATGTTTATCATAACGGGATGCGCATTTTGTTGCTGGAGATTTTTGTCTCTGTTTGATGCAGAGACTGCAGCCTCCCACTTCCACGGCTCCAGCCTGTGGAGGCTTAATGTCAGAGAGTGTGCATCCTTGTATAAAGGTGTGTGTTTGTGAGTGAGTGTGTGTGTGTGTGTGTGTGTGTGTGTGTGTGAGTGTGTGTGTGTGTGTGTGTGTGTGTGTGTGTGTGTGTGTGTGTGTGTGTGTGTGTGTGTGTGTGTGTGTGTGTGCGTGTGTGTGTGTGTGTGTGTGTGTGTGTGTGTGTGGGTGTGTGTAAGTGTGCGGTTGGTGGGAAGCCTCCTAAACAGTCCAAAAAGAAAGGTGAACTGAAGCATTGCTTATCTTCATGAAATTTAATGAGCTAAAATGTCTAAAGAAAGCCATTTTTGAAGATTTACCAACCAATCACAAGACACAAAAAATCAATCTGAGCACGCTCCAGTTGGGAACCAGTTGAGAGATAAAACATTAAAGAGATTGAAGATCAACCTGACAAGAATTGAATGCAGCCTCAAGACATTTGGGGTCTTTAGTACCACAGACATCCTATGAGTTAGTGGACTGAATTAGACCGACACCTTTCTCTTCAGTTTGTGGCAGTCACTGATGAAGAGGTCAGGTAGGTTTGTTTCGAGTGACACCGAATATTTTAGGTGTTTTTCTTCTTCTGGACCAACATTTTCTCAAAAACACTAAGTCTCTGTTATATCTGTAGTCAAATGTTTATTTATTTCAGGCAAGTCTCTAACTTCCCCATAATATGAGGGCAGTCATTTAACTAATCAAACATGTATAAACAGGTAGTAGCGATCAAAAATTCTAAGACACCATCCAAAGATTGAAATAAAGAATTCATGAAGTGCTAATATTTTAGTTTACCATTTGCATTTAAATTAGCACAACTTGCAACAAAAACTGTTGTGGAAACTAAAATTATTCAATAATTTGAGAAGCATTCAAAGAGACAGAATTTTCTTCAAAATGCATTAGTGACTTTATATCAGTAGAAGTCCTAATTCCTGTCC
The DNA here is from genome assembly GCA_037951165.1 of Lophius americanus. Taxonomy (NCBI): domain Eukaryota; kingdom Metazoa; phylum Chordata; class Actinopteri; order Lophiiformes; family Lophiidae; genus Lophius; species Lophius americanus. Next base: position 9,964,861 of record JBBDHG010000008.1, on the reverse strand, counting down.
TACAACCCAATTTGAGTCCATGATGAATCCTTTCTTTCCTCTTTAAAGCACAATGAATAGCTGTTTAAGGCCTTAGGTCTCCTAAATATGTTGCAAATTCAAACTGTGTGTACAATTCATTTCTGAGACTAGTCCTCCGACAGGACAAATAGACTTGTACATGTCGGTTTATGCTATATAAGTAACACTTCAGCCCTAACAAAGTTCATCGGAAATCAGTTCAGATGTGTTCAAAAACATCCAGCTACATTAAAGAAGGTTGTAAAAACGAAATCCATACATTATTCCAAATCCATACCAAAAAGAATCTAACAGTTTTCTGTTTATCAAACACAAACTTATTTCCTGAATTATTGTTAACAGAGTTTCTAGTTCATGACGTGTGATTTTTATCTGTTCTATCAAAGTAAAAGCATCCTTTACGTGGATACTATCTTTTAGTAAAATCTAGATAAATTAATTGTCCTTTTGAAACACCATGCAATAGACACTAAGAGGAGTTTGGCCTCTAGTGGACATGCTGTTTCTTGGTTTTACAGGCAAAGTAGGTACCTAAAAAAAAAATCCAATTAGATTAAAATAATTTAATGAATGTGTTGATTTGTTCAACATGAGTTGTATTCCATTCTGTTAGTCCAACTCTGTAATCCCCTTCATCTCTTTTTTTTTTTACTCTTAAGTGTTTGCAACTCCCAGCATGAATGTGTATAAAAAGAAAAACAAATTCCCATAAACTGTTCAAATGAGACAAAAGACAACTTTTATAATACTTTTCACTAGTCCCTTTGACAGAGAAAAAATTAAATGGGTATTTAAAATGAACACAAAAGGCTTCTTTTTAAGCAAGCTGAAATCTGTCAGACTTTTTTTTCTGTTGCTATGGGACATTTCAGATAAAGGCTAATTAAAGATCAGAGAGATGTCGGTAATCCTGGTGTTGAATGTCGTTGTAGCTCTGATAACGAGCTGGTGTCAGTAAGCTCGCTGATTAAACCGTTGTTCAAGTCCACGCTTAACTCAAAGGGTTTCTGTCTCCTCGCTGAGCTAATTCGTGCCTGATCTTTCCCTTTTCTATTCTGTTGTAAGTGAAACGTTGATGAAATGGAACCAGTGAGGAGGATTAAATCATCCATTTGGAAAAAGCCCTCCAAACATAAAGCACATGAAGGTCTTCTTAGCATTCACACAATGTGATGAATGGAGGAATCGCAACACTCAATTGCATTTATGACAGTGTGAAAAAAATCACTCCCGGTGTTTATCCTTTCCAGGAGATATTTAATTATCACAGCTGAGACCGCTCTCTTCATTTAATGGAAATAAACTTGTTTACCTCAAGTTATGACTGACGACTCGTCAGAAATGCTCAGGGATGACTTTTCTAAAGTCTTTAAGAGATAGTTCAACTCAAGCATTGAGTCTTTCAGGTAGGTTACTCAAATGTAAAGCCTCTCAGCCAGGGTCCTAGTCAAATCTTGGCCCAAATGTCCATAAAGTCCAAATCTTCAATCTCGGAGCAAGAAACCAAGTAGGGTTTCAAGTCCATCAGCTAGACTCCAAGTCAGATCTTAAGTCCATGAGCAAGAATCTATGTCAATTTTGAATTTGTTGAGTCAGAGTCTAAGTCAGATTTCAAGGTGTTGGTCTAGAGATTAGGTCATGGGAGTCTAAATCAGGTCTCAAGTATTTTATCTGGAGTCTTAATCAATTCTCAATGTTGAGTTAGACTTCAAGTGCAGCCTGAAGTATTTGAGCTACAATCCAAATCAAGTTTCAGGTTCTTAAGCTGGAGTTTAATACAAGTTCAAAGACATTGTGTGAGAGAACAAGTCCAGTTTTAAGTCATTGAGTTAGAATCCTGGTCAAGTGTAAAGTTTTTGAGTATAAGTCGAAATCAAACCTCAAGCCTTGTGCTTCAATCCAAGGCCAGAGTTAAACATTCATTGTCCGTGAATGGCATTAATATAAGAAAGTCTTTTCGTCCTGTGATGTTTCCTGTATACCATAGCATAAATATCATATTTAAGTGAAGTTATTAGATTTTTTTTTTTCAACAGTTATTCCAAAAGGAAAAGCAACATTATCTCCTGAGTATGAACAAAAGTTCATTGTCCCAGTTCTACATTCAGCTGAGTCTCGTGTAAGGAGAAGATTAGAGCAGAGCAGACTTTTTTCACTTTTATGGATTGCATAAAAGATTCCTTATTTGCATTGTATCCCTCTCTGACTCAGTGATACCTTTGACAGTCCAAACTGAAGACGTAAGCAGTTCAAATCCCTGTGGTTCTCATCGAGATTCAGATACACACTGACAAGACAGGAAAATGAAATATCTGCATGCTCATCGGCTGGAGATTATGCAGTCTGGCTAAAATAATCTAATCTCCTTTATTAATTTTTTCACTGTGATGAAACCCTGCATTGTCCCTTAAAATAAATTATCATAAGAAAAACACCCCGATCGTGAGTTGATAGGAGAAACTTCTAGAAAGCCCTTGAAATATGGTGTAAACAAAAACAACCCTTGAGTTTATTTTAATGAAAATATAGCTGTTAAACTAATAGTTATGCCTCGACTCTCAACTGTCAGTGTGTGATCATTAACTTAAATGAACACGCTGATCAGATTTGCAGCATAAGGTTAAAGGATAACGGCTAAAGCTTTAGACAAAGCCAAAATATCTATAGGATAAACAGGTGGTTAGCAAGTATCAATAACGGAATAGAAAATACTGACGTTAATAAAACTCATGGATTCAGGTCTTATTTTGTCTTGAAGACATTTTACCTTTCGTCCAAGACTCTTCTTCAGCTCTAACTGGCTGGTATGAGTGACTGGTGGGAGTCAGGGATTTTATACATCCAGTAGGTGTTGATACACAGAGAGTCTCTGGCAGTTGGGCCTTCATATCTAACGAGGGTGGGTATGAGTCGCCAGGGGTTGTTAGGTAGAGAGGGGTCTTGATTGTCTGCTGGGGTCTCATGTGTGTCGTTAGAATAATCTGAGTCCAGGTTTGGACCATTGATGGCTTCCTTAACTGCTCTCTCAAGCCATATATCCTCTTTGTCCTAGATGTGAGCTTTGAGTCCTCGAAAGAGTGTCCCTTGTCATGTCCTGATGAAGTGGCCCTCCTGTGCTGGGCCCTGCACTTGTGAAAGTTGTTGTTTGGTCTCAACAACGTACAGATCTGTGCCCTCCTTGTTGCATTGTGCTGCATAAAGTGTATTGCTACTTGTGTCAGGGTGTCCTGTCTTTTAGGTGAAATAGTTTTTATCTGTGGGTGTTGCAGGATTTGTAATTAACTGGGATCTTTTGTTTGGAGAAATTCCTATGTAGCTTTTTGGAAAGTCAAGCCACATAAGGTATGACACTGCCTTGGCGCCTATCCCTCTCTATCTATCCCCCTCTTCCTCTTTGGAGCTTCTGTTGTCCCATTAAAGGAAGTTTTTTTTTCACACAAAACACGGCTGGGCCATGGGTTCTACATGGAAGAAGTGGAACAGAGGGCTCTTACTTCGGTTAATGGCCTTTAATACCTAGCCACTGGTTCAGGTGCATGGATGACACATGGGTGAAAATAAAGGCCTGTGAAGTCGGGGCCTTCACAAATCACATAAACGCCATGGACCACAACATCAAGTTCATATGGGAGAACAACAGAGAGCATTTGCATCCCCCTTTGGACTTTGATGTACGTGTCGAGGGGACGGTACACCCAACGTTGTATTTTACCGCAAACCTACACATACAGACAAATACCATGTCAGTGTGAATAATAACCTATACAGATATGCCTAATGGATTCAGAATTCTATGTAAAGCTTGTTATGTATGTATTGTCAAAATCTGCAATTTGGGATTCTAGTAAGCGATTATATAATGCATTCATTTATCAACATTACTTTTATGTTACAACTCCTGTCATATCATCTCTCCTGACTGATTTTACTATGAGCTGCTTACAATGAGTTGCCGCTGGTGGTATGAAAGAATAATGATTAATTGAAGACAATCCTTAAATAATTATAATCTCCATTAATTTTTTGGCATTTTTTAAATTACAATGCGTGCAATCTTACCCCGGCTAAACCGTCAATGCCACTACAATTCATGTCAGAACTCTGAAAACACGGTGTCACTGTTGGAGCATCTCCGCCCTACACGCTCAATTAAAGTTACAAGTTCTAGGAACTCCAGTAAACACAGAAAAGACAGCTTTGAGAAATTCATTAAGGTTGGATATGTTTTTGTGTTTTTATTGATAGTCAATGTGAAACTGTAATCTTGAGGCCAGCAGGGATGCAGCAGTGCACCAAAGCGAGAAATTGGAAAATTAAAAACTTTTGGTTGATGTGTTCAGAGAGCTCAATATGGGAAGATGAGCCACACAAATACATGCTGTCTCTATTAGAGACTTGGATACAAGATGACTAACACTAATATGAGTGCACTCTGAGTATGTATGACCCCATCAAGTCTGATTGTTCATTCTTCCATGAGATAAAAACACACAAACTCAACCACCAGCATAAAATACTAAATTTACTCTTCAGTATTTTTCACGAGTCAATCAAACATCTACAGCCAGATGTGACTGTTAGTCATTTAAGATGGCTTTAAATGTGAATGCAGCTCTCTGAGGTTCAGCTAGTTTCACAACTCTTATAAGGCAGAGGTAGCAGAAAACTAAATTACCTTTTTCCACAAGAGACAATTAATAGGAGAACTTTTAACTAAATTGTTTTATTTATTTATCATAATTTTAGTAGTTTTCTGTCTTCAGAACACAAAGATATTTAGAGAAAAAAAAATCCAAACATAAATACATAGCCTAAGGCTCATAATGCACAGAGACAAAGCATACACACACACACACACACACACACACACACACACACACACACACACACATACGTAGGCTATAAAAACAGAAGCTTGGTTGCAGAGGTGAGTTTTAAGGAGACACTAAAATTTCAGTACAATCTAACAAATTGGGGAAGAAGCTTCCGTAAAGTTGGGTGATAACAGTAAATTGCTTTTCGTTTTGCGGTTACAGTGGTGGAATTGATACTTGTCCAAGATTCAAGGAGCAGGGTTCAAGATCATGGAGGAGGAACCAGTAGGCCCGAAATAATTGAGGTTGAGATGCTGTAAAATAAAATTCTTCTCGTTTGCTGTATTTGTGCACACCTGAAGACATTCAAACAATAACGACCGACTTTTGCTGTTTTTAATTGTATAATGTGTTATAAGTCATAGCAGTAACAATTACATTGATATATATTCTCAGAGTTGATGTATTTGACCTGTTGTTGTTTTTTTGCATTTTATGCAACTTAGTCATTGAACAAATATCAAAACAGTGTTTTAAATGAGGTCATGAAAATAGATTTATGATCATTGAAATGCATTATTTTCCATCCATTTACGGTTTTGACCTCCTCCCTGTAGGTTCTCCTTGCACTGTCACTGATCGAAGTTGGGCAGACATTTCCTCGTTGGTCGAACAGATAGCAAGAATGATTCATGGAGGCACAAGCAGGATGATTACGTGTTTCTGTCCTTGTGGCTGTACGTTCTATAATTAACATAAAAACATTCATCATACTTCAGCATCGTCAATATTATGGATATTACTGGTTGGTTCAATTGTGAGCTGATAAAGTGAAGAAATGGAGACAAAGGGTGCAGACAGAGATAGTGAAGTTGAAGTCCACCCCCACATTGAGTCAATTCAATTGAAGGGAGAAAATCCTTCCTGATGGCAGTTTAACGTGGTTACGGAATGAGGAAAGCTCTCTGATTGTTCTTGTCTTTGGCAACGACCTGAACGGACTTTAAGTATGAAGGAAAGTCTATATACATGTAGTGTAACAATTGTAATTTTTGAATACATTTTTCTACAAAATGATCTGACAATGCCTACATGTGCTCTTCAGAACTTACTGTGAGATAGAAATCTGTTCATTAAACAAAGAGGTTTGAGAAACGGAGTGACGGAGACCTTGAAGCACTGCTCTTGTGACCTTGAATCATTTCATTTCATTTTTCATTTCAATTCATTTCAATAAAGTGTGAAACGTTCCGCAGACCCCTTGAGTTTGTTTAATTCATACAGTCCAACACTGTGGACTCCTTGGGCACGCTGGGGCACCCCCATCACCCAGAACCTCAAGTGGGAGATGAACATGAACCCTATTATAAACAAAGCAGAGGATGTATTTGGATCTCCCTGTTAAAGACAAGAATTATATATTGCTGCTTATTTGACCTCACTCTTCTGCATAAACATTACTTGAGGTTACCGTGTCATCTCGTGACAGGCGCACGGATCAATAAAAGGAAAAGACAGAAGGATGTGACTTTTGGAAACCTGTTATGTGTGCAAGCCAAAAGGGATTTTAAAAGCAGATTTTATCAGTTAACGTTTAAGTCAAAGAGGAAGAAAATTAAACCAGATCGTCTTCAAGTTGGAGAGATAATGCATGGTCTTGGAGCTCCATGCTGTCCAAGCAGAAGAAGAGATCAGTTGCCAAGTAACAGAGATGACACCGAGCAGAATGGCGGTTTAGTTTGTGCTACTTTGGCATGTTTACTTAAATTACGCACCCAGGGGGAAATGATGCCACCTTTGGTAAATTTGTTCAGTGTAAAAATACAAGGTCAGCATTAAGAAAGGTCTTTGTTGCACTACTAGGTTGATCTATGTATGTATGGACCTGAGGCAGCTGAGGTTCGACCTGTCAATGACTTTGATGATGCACTCATGCATTACTATCATTAAGTCCATACTCTTCCACACTCCGCCAGAAACAGGAGCTGACCGTTGCCCATCTCTCTGCTTGCTGAGAAAGCGATCAGTTTAGGCTTCCAGGACCCTGGAGCGACACTTTGGCAGGACATTGTACCCAATCCCTTCCACCCTTGAAATAAACTTTTTGAAATTGCCCTTCAGCTGCGCTTACTAGAAAGGTCTAGAAAGCGAAGGAGGAGAGACAGGGGAGCAGAAAGGCAGACAGTTTAAACATGGTTTGAATAAGGAACAGATTTTTTTCCAACTTGATATTAACATTCGTGTGTTCAATCAGTGGAGAGGTGTAGTTAAAATTCTATTCTACCAGTGTGTTGGTATTTGATTTTAGAGTTCCCTGCCTGGACTTATTCACAGCATGTGTTTAAAGAAGTACATCAATTTTAGTCTGCCTATGAAGATTTAGGTGCTCAGCTGAAAATTTCTAATCTACATTGAGATCATGCTCACTGGGTGGATTCATTAAAGGTTTGTCTGATTAGATTCTGGCAGCATGTCCTGGGAGTCAAGACATAGAATTGTCGGATCATGTTTGAGCAGTAGAGGGGGGATCGTGTACCTACTGAGAATACTTCTGTTTGGTACACTGCGTAAGTATACCTAATTGGGCAGCGCATGAATTCAAACAATGTAATGTCTCTAATCAAACACTGCCACAGAGCACTTACCAGAATGAGGTTGTAAACTTTGACCATGAACATCAGGCCATTTAAAAAGTATATTTCAGCTTGACAATGAATTGTATTAAATCTCAACGTTTACACAGACAGCAAACATTAGTTCAAATTGTCATTTTGCATCTGCTCAAGAAAATCCTATGGTCCAAAGGTAAATTTGTGATATTTTACGGTCAACACTGCCAATTCAATATTCTGAACTGGCAGAAGAGGAGATATAGCGAGATATAGGGCCACAGCTGCTCTCCAATGGCGCTTACACTAGCCAGTAGAAGACAAACTGCCTGGTGCGTGAGAGCCCTGACTGAGATACTTACTAGCAAAGGAGGGGTTTCTTGATACTCTCTGTACTTGTAAATCACTTTAAATGAAAGTTGGTGTCACATACTTCTGCTTCCATTATCCTGTCTCTTCTACTCCAGTGATTTACAGTAATTCCCATGCACTTTACAGCTCAGACCCTCTCATTCCCCATCTGTTTGTTGGGAGCGCCTTGTTTCAGCTCTCACCTGAAAATCCATCTGATGCCGACGGTTTTCCAGTTCCCCATTAAAGCCACCAGTTTATTAATCCCTGAGTATAAATCCACGTGTTAAAGCAGCGATAGTATAAAATAGTATTATTAAAATGTAGGTGCTATTTACGACAATGTAATGAATAAACAGTTGTGATACAGCTCACAGTTGGGTGGCTATGAATATGAATGAGGAGATCTATCTTGTATACGTCGTGTTTTACATTATTGGTTCATATTTTACTTATTAAGGGGCGCGTTTTTACAAAAAGCCCTTTTTGTCCGGACATAACCTCCTAACCATTAGTCCTATTTAGTCAAAATTTGGTGCATGAATCGATTCAAGGAGATCTGTCTTGCTTATAGTCATAATGTTTTCTTATAATTCATGTTTTACTCAGTAGGGGGAGCTTTGTTTGACCGGAAATACTGTCTTTTGTGCATAACTTCACATTTCATTTGAGGGGGGATTGCTTATAAAAATCAGGGGGATTGGGGGCTTTTCAGGGATATCCATTTGCTGCTTTGCTACGACTGCGTAGACCTAGTTTCACATAAGCAGTAGTTTCCTGCTCGTCTAGGTTTCCTTCCAGCTGTAGTTTTCCAGCCCCTTTGTTCGGTCTAATCTGCCTTATCTGTCGGTTTGACCCGTTTTTGCTGGTGCTTGTTGGAACAGCTTTCCTGGGTCCCATTTGCCCGCCACTTGACCAAACAAAGGAGTTATCATCAACATTGGTCTGTGTATGTCATTGGGATAAAGTTCTGTGTTCAGCGGCTCCAAACACTGCATTAGAGAAAATAAAGGCTTCAAAAGCAGATTCAGACAATCAAGATTTGATCCCAGTTCATTGTGACCCTGGGCCTCTTTCTTCGCTGGTTCAACAATCCCAGTGAGATTTACCACCTACAAGTGAGGACAGGTGTTTTATGATTGAGTTTTGTCTTTGATCATTTGGTGTTTCTTTTGTACAAATCACATTTTCGTTTTAGCTTGAGCTTTTTAAGTGAGCGGGGAAACAGAGATGAGTGTTGGCACATTTCCCTGCCTGCATTTGAGATGTAATATGAAAGTGTAACAAGAGCCAAAATGTAAATCAAATGTAATTCTGATCTCAATATCCCTTGAAACGGACTTTCATCCACTTAATGACACGTCTCATGGAAACAGCCCCCCGCAACTTGATATGTAAGCTCAAAGTAGAGACAATCTTTATTCTTTGCTTTAACGTATGCCCTAACCCATCAGACGGAGTGACAGTGGACCATTATTCTTTCATCAACAATCTTTCCATTTCTAGCCCAACATGTTAGTTAAATGGATTATCAGCCACATATTCCATTTCCAGCCTACTACTCTGAACACATATTATTGGACATTAATGACAAAAGAAGACAATCAGACTGCTGTCCCGATTTGCTGCGTGTCTGACATTTAATGTCTGCTGCCTGTGATTGGCAGGCAAGGAAAACAAGAGCACACAGCACCGTATCATGATTGGAAAAATATGAAAGAAGTGTTGGAATAACATTTTCTGTGTGGTCAAACTGTTTATAGGTGTTCCCAGAGGTTCACTGAGTTCAAAGACTACAAGTCTGGGAAAAAATACCCACTCATTTCAAATCAATGTCCCACACAGTTTTTATCTTTATTTACTAGTGGTAACAATTTGTTTTCACAATAAACATTCGCATTCACACATTTATCCGAAAGGCATTTCTTTGTTCTCGGTCTCTCTCCATCTCATCTTGGCAAACTCAACGGGTGTTTATTTTCTTTCACACCTCCCACAAATGAAATCCCACTCTTAGTCATTCTGTGTGGGGCTCCCCTGTAGCCTCGGCTTTCATTTTCATTTGGGAATTCATGTCCAAACTTGTCATTTTATCAAAATGTTTGGTCTGTTTGTCAAATTTGGCTGTTTTTAATTCAAGCTAACAACTATCAGAGATTTGTTGGCCTCCCATAAACCAAACAGATAAAAGCCTGGTCTCATTCCCCACGTATCAAATGCTGCTGTGTTGGCACATCATCCAGATACAGAGGGAACTTCTTCTTTAACACACAGCTTTCAACCGGGAGACCAGGGATAACGATCTTTATCAAAGCAAAAATATGTCGTTGGTTTTCTTCCTTAACCCTAAGGATTTGGAGTTTTTATGGTTTATCTTTGCAAAAGTGCTGATTCTGTGATTGTTCTATTTCATGGGTTTGGTTTTCCTGTTATATTTTTAAAGTTTAATTATCTCTGTTTTGTGTTTCCATACAGTTCCTTTCCTTCTCTGTTCCCCTAATACTTACTCCTAACTCTTAGTTTGTCTCCTCTTTGATTGTTGAATGGTCCTCGTTACTCTTTTAAGGAAATCACTAAACTGCACTCCTGTCACCCCTGTCATTGGCATTGTGGGTTTATTTTGAACTGGACACAACATCATGAATCACCCATGAAAACAAAGGCATTGTAGCAGGAAATCTTTCATGGCCCAGACCCTTGATCCCGTCCATCGAGTCGGTGTTGTGTTCTTTTTGCGAACACTTATCCTTGTGGGACCTCCAGATGATAATCCTTTCAAAAATATTTATTACAGGCATAAGATTATCAGCTATCAAATAATAGATCTCCTGACTGTGGCAGGATGAAGCTCTTCTTCAGTTCTTGATGGGAATACTGTCTCACTTAATTGCTGATACTCATAGATAAGAGAATTCTGAAAGAGACCAGAGAGTGTTGAGAGAGAAGACCATTCCACGGGAGTATCACCTGAACTACATCCATAAATAATTGCTGCTAGGCTGATTGATAGGTCTTCTACACAGTAGGTGGGTTTATATGGGACACTTTTCTTCATTCCGAATTAAACCTTTCCGAATTGCAATGTCAGTCGCCTTTTTACATGACTTGTGATCTTTTCCGACCCGGTGTTTACATGCATCGACTCACCTAGTCGGAAACGTTTTCACACATGCACACACGATACACACTCCCGTTCATAAGGTGGCGATAATGGTTCGGTGAGTTGGGCGTCGACCGCCAACAAACGGCCAGAAGAATATGACAAAGAAGAGACTTTTCGCCAGTTGAATGGTTAAAAGTGTCGCCCTTCAACCGGCGAAAAGAAGGGATAGAAAATTCTAAAATATTTCAAAGTTGCAATGAATAAATCACTCTCCGATGCAAACCGGTACTGCTTTGAAATTGCCATATTTAAAAAGCATCGCGGCGGTGTAAAAAAACTCAGCAGAGCACTACGTCACGTCACTACACATGCATAGATACAAATCAAACAGAAAGCTTTCCGATACGACGTTTACATGCAGCGACTGGCTATCGGAAAGGCTTTCTGAAAAGATTTAAAATCCCTCCTTGCAAGGGAATGAAATCTAATTTGGAAAGGTTCTTGGCGTTCTGAAAGGGGTTTTTACATGCAGCAGCTTCCGATTATCTTTCCGATTAGACGTCTTTTCCGAATATAATCGGAATTAAGCCATCCATTTAAATCCACCTACTGTCACATTTTTGACACGACATTTTTGCAAAAACATTTAAAGCTAGCAGAACTGAAAATAACCTGAGTGACTGACTGAGATATGAAAATTAAAAGAGACACAAAGGAAGCTAGACTCCTACTGCACATTCTACATCAAACTGACTAACTTACGTAACAGGGCCTTAACTAACATCCCTCAGATCGGTGAGCTAATAAAGTCTATCTGTAAGGTTTACCACATAACATGACCCTGCTTGCTTATACCACTTTGATACAGCTGATGGTCGCATTAAAGTGTTGGGACGGCAAACAGTCGAACAACCAGACATTCACAAGTTCACCTCTACTCAGAAAAAGTCCCCGGTTCACCTACGATGTATTTTTTTGTGTGTGTGCGAGGGATAACCCAAGCAATCATAACCCAAGCAATCATAAGGAGAACCTGTTACTCAATACAGAAAGGCCCCGGGTTCACAGGTGAATTTGAACTGGGAAGCATCTCACAGCTCATGTAAACACTTGGCCCAAAAACCTTAATGGATAGAAGAAAAGTGATGATGTACGTGGAGCTGTTGTCTTATCCAGCATGAATAAAAATGAGAGGTGAGACGATCGATTGGCGCCGGGAGGCCTCGTCTGATTAAATCGGCAATCGGCCGAGCAGTCTCACTTGAGGCCGGTGTTGGGGAGGACGGCGGGTACATTATTTTCAACGTTCAATACAAATACATTACACAATGGCGACCAGCCTTATTCCGACCATAATCCTTCAAAAAAAAATTGGAATTGGAATCCAAAATCGGTAACGGCCGGTCAGAATCTACAAAAGTCAGTGATCGGTGATCGGCAAAGAAAATTGCAATCGGTGTAACCCTAATAAAAATAATTATACTCGGTCTTTGAGACCGAGGACAAGTATTAGGTCAATGCTTGTCATTACTGTATTGAACTGTGTGCATGTTGTCTCCTAAATTTATAAAATTGCAGTAAAAGTTTGATAATGGCACATGTCTCGTTTTAATTACAAAAATATATATATATATACTATTGGCATGAACCAGTAAAAAAAAAACATACTTGTATCTCGATACAGTGTATCTTGTTTCTCATAAAAGAAAACGTAGCTCAAATTGTCCGTGGAAATTGTAAGGCGCTCTGCAAAATGAATAGAGTGTTTTGATTTTTTTCCATTTTGTGAGCACAGAAAGAAAAACGTCTAAAGCCCTAGATCAGGAAAGAGGCGAATTTATTCCCATCAAATGAAATGACATTGATTTTTCTGAGTTGAACAATATTGTTATGTGTGATTAAAAAGATGATCAATCAAACTGATGGCCAAATAATGGCGATAGATTTTACGCCGATATTTCAAGTCGATGACAATGAATTCATTGCACACGGTGTCAGCGACAACATTTTTGGGATCAATATATGCAGCAGGGTGAAGTGAGATATGAGTGTATGCATGGAACATCTGCTTCACTATCTGTTAAAGAGATGGATAGTGAGATCATGCTGGCCTGATCAAGAAATGAAATCATGATATACTGTAAGAGTCGAGCAAAAGATCCCTTGCATTAGGTTTTAAAGAAAGAATTACAACTAATAATATGATGAAATGCGTCATTATTTATTATTCAAAATGATATACCGACAGATCAAAAGCGGGATGCCTGCTATAGAGTACTTTCAGATTTCAGTAAATAGCTCCGTATTTTGGAGTTAAATCCATTATAATGGTGATTATAATTATTGATCGTATCACACAATATGCCCTGTTAATGGTAATAAGTAGTTTACATTCCTTTGCCAAGGTTTAAAAATCCAACATATCTCAGTTAAGCAATAAAACATTTAATTAATAAATGAAAATCATGCCAATGAAAACTAGAAAAAAAATCCAACAATGTCAAGAAGAAAGCTCAATCTTGAAAAGTGAACATCCCTCAGTACATAGCTCAAGAAGTTGCAACGGAAATGCATAAAATAAGCATTATAGAATTCCTATTAATTAGCAGAATTCCCATCGACACACTCTGTCTGACATTTGTATACATGCAAAGGCTCGCAGAGGAAGTGCTACAAGATTTAATCCTTGTAACATCCTTGTATCTTTATTTTTTCCTTTGTCATGGAAAAAACAGAATGAAAATTGTTTTTCACAAAAAGGTTTCCCATCCTTCCTGGTATTTGGTTCAGCCTGTCGTAGAGGGAAAACAAAGCTGAAATAATGATATGTGCTTCAAAAACAAACATCAGCCTTTCAGAATAGAAATACACAAACATTTTATCAATGGAAATTTAAAAATAAAAATTCTAAAGAAACAGGCATATTGTTAATGCATTCACACAATGCGATGAATACATGGGAAATCGTTTTAGAGTTATGCCCTTGAAACAGCAAACGGAATTTGGCTGCTAGTAAAGCGCTCAGAATATGTAGAGTATCTTGGAATAGAGCCAGAATTTAACAAGTAACCAATGAAGACAGGCAGGACCAGGGGTGATGTGAAACCTGTGATTGGTCTATGTGGACAATGACTCATGCGGCCAAATTTAATAGACTGGACAGTTTATGCAGCTTAGTCATATCAGCCAGCGGTTTGCCTTTATCAGGGTTGAACAGTTTACTGGCTGAAATGGACCCAATCTTAATTCAAGACATTTGAGTGTTTGTTTGTTTTTTACCCCTACTTTGTCTTCTTTTAACAATTTGATTCCATATTCTGTTCACATTTGCATTAAAGTCCCTCTGGAGTTTTAGCTTCATGGTGTCCAACTCATGATTAATCAAAAACTTAATTCCCGACAGCCCTGATTAAGTATCTAATGAGTTTTAGTGTGATGATTCAACATTTGATGAAAACTGACTTTTTCTAAAGACAGAAATAGTCGGTGGCATTGAGGGGACATTTGGTAATTTTGGTAGAGGCCATAAATAGAGGAAGCAAAAGAATGATAATCAAGGAATATGAATCACGGGTGGACTCATGGGCGGAACTGACAATCCAGGAAAGAACCTCCCACATTCAACCAGTCATTGTTAGGTTTTACAGATTATTTTGAGAAATTCTTCCCATGCTGCAGTGGGAAAGTACTTGCTGTGGTTCAAATTGGTTCAATACAAGCAACCCAAGGCTGGTAAACGTATTTTACCAACTTATCTACTGTTTGGTTACATCTTTCGTGATTAGTGGTTTAGGCGAATATGGGGAGAGTAAGTACATTTTTTATTCTTTTTGCTTTTTCTGTATTTAATTTTTTTCTTTGTCTGTATTTAATTTTTTTCTTTGTCTGTATTTAATTTTTTAATAATATTCCCGTATTCAATTAATTTTGTCAGCCAAATAACCGCAGATCATGTTTTACAATTTAGATACTATGTCCTGGTTGTTATCATCTGTCATTACTTGTGATTTTAGTGCGGATTCATTATTGTTTTGTTTTTAAATGTTTTTGTAGTTTGACTGTTGTAGGGTTGCCTTTGTTTCCATGTGTGCATGGATTTTAATTACTGTAGTTGTCTGTTCCCCATTATGATGTCATCTTGACTTGTGTGGACGCCAGGAAATACAGCTGCCACATTTGAATTGACTAATGGCAAACAAATAAATAAATCATTGCAAAACATGTTTGGAAAGAAAAAATACCTCCATAAAATCAAATTGAATCAAATAGATTTTCACATTATAATTGTAATAATAACTGTAATCTTTTTTACTGTTATAAAAATAAAGTTTCAACCTCTACTGCCACCTATTGTCAAGCACAGATTTTAGTTTTTTTTTCCTGAAATTAGATCTAAACGTGCATGTTTTTAAAAGAGTAAAGAATTAATTTAAAATAAGGATATACAGAATATACAAACGTTGGACTTACATTTGTATTCTTTGCCTAACTTTTTGTAGTAATTTCACTTTAATACTTTTACTTCCCCATATGTTGCAGCAAGATCATATGATTCTGACCGTACCCATATTTGTTTCATTCAATCATCGGCTTTGGAAGAAAAAAACACCGTTGCTTCTTTTTCCATTTGCTGTGGAAGTCACATGTACGTCAGAGAAGCAAACACCACCATGACCGCGTTCACATCATCACCCAGAGCCGCACACAGACAGTTCCTGATGTCCACATAGAGCGAGGAGGAACTTGATCGAAGCATCTAACATCCTAGCCGAATGTGTGTTCAACACTGATAGGCTTTCATATCACAGCATCACACACATTTCTCGCCCTAGAAGGACACCAATCAATGTGAAATGTGATCATTTGCGTCATTTGTGAAAACTGTGACAACTTCCCACTTGACAAGTTGTTTTTCTTCGTTTTAATCCTGGTAGCATCCATCAACCATCATTGATCTGTCTCTGAGAAAGCATAAATTCACAGGTGCATGGGTGCCTACTACTGACCTGGCATGCAATTATCACAAAGTCAATTGTTTTTGCAAATATACGCGAGTAAACATCATTTTCACAATGTTATGTAAAACTTTTATGTTTATAGAAAAACTGTCTCCGTGTTAATATGGCCCAATTGAGGCTACTTAGTATTCAGATTTTAGTTCGTTCAGCATTCGTATTCAACTGAATGTCTCCCTCTGTTTGAAAAAATGTGAGATAAACAACCAGATCATCTCGAAACAGCCACATTTTTCCGTAGTGGACTGTTAATTATCATTTGTCAGTAAGCACCCGGTTGCATTGTCAACTGCAAATAATCTGTCAAAACAGCAGATTAGAGCCGATTGAATGGTTTCTGCTCATTTTATATTCTGTTGAAAAATGTCCAGATACAATTGCAGAGTGTGACGGGCAGCGAGATTATCTAAACAGATGAAAGGATCAGAGCAGAGCCACAACCACGGGCTGTCTGATAGCGATAGGGTTCTTTTGGGTATTACATGTGATTTTAATGAAACACAGGAACCAGATCAAAGTGACCATATGTAAGGTGGATCCAAACCCACACAGGTTCAGCATCAGATTTCAGGGTTTGGGTTGAATGAAGTTGTCCAAACATGGCGTCTATGACTCTCATAAAATGCAAAACTCATCTTCTTCAGGCTTAAATCTTTGGTAATAGTATCTTCACTGATTGTGTTCTGGTATTTTAAGTGCTAGTTGAATGCAGTACTGTACCTGAATGCATCTTCTGTAGACACTTGTGGTTTTCCCTTCTCAGTTTATGGAGTTTCTACTCGTCTGCTCAGGAGAAGCGGGACATCTACAGGACGACAGGAGCAGATGCAGTTCTGCTCAATCAGTTCACAAAAATAAAAATGTTTCCAAGACTTTTCTCATTTCACCTACAGGACTGGGTATGAAAACAATCTCTCACAACAGGGTAAGAAAAAGAAAAAAACAAGTTATCTGACTGAATGAAATGTACAGTGAATAACACCAGAGAGTGTGTGTGCCCAGGGAGAACTTATGTTTCTTTGAAAGTGGAAGTGTCACAACACCTCTGAAACCAGGCTGTGTGTGAACGTGAGTTTTAGATGATATCTCATATACTGGGCCAACCTGTGTGTCTAATCTACGGCTTTAATCTAGTAGGGCAGCACATGTGGCTCACCCTGATGGCAGTGGGAATAATAGGGAGACCCAGTGCCATATATCTTGACATTGGGTCTCCTTATTATGGATCATTTCCATATTTTATAACCTTGTTCACCTCACTGTGAAGAAGAATTGGATTGATTTTGGGAACGATCGGTTGTATGTTTCCGACGCTAGGGGCAGCTTTATCTGCAAATGATTTCACGCCATAATTGTTCAACTGTTGTTCTGATTTAGTCCAAACTCGGGACGTCACAGTTGTATGTGTGGGTCAGTGGTTTCAGGTTGATTTGGCAGTTAATTTCAGCGTGAAGCTGTCATATTTCATCCAGACAGTCGTCTGTCTTGTCGTTCGGGTTGACAAGTACGGATTCTACTGCCACCGGTCGTGCAGAGATGTGCCTGAGACGCTGATTGTATTCCTCGTTCATGGGGAAAGTGTGCCGCAGCGTGTTCATTAAAAACAAGATTTAGGTCACTGAGTGGCTTTTTTACAAAGAAAAGTGACTCTGGATATCACTTCTTGTGAAATGTTTGTGGAAGTTTAGCTATTCTTTGCTTATACAGCAAAGAAGGTGCTTGGTGTAGTGTAGACTTTGGTTCCCTTTCGTACCATATAAGTCGTTGTTCCGATGAGTGTCCATTGAGTTATGCGACGAAACTGCTTATTTTTACATTTTTAGGTCCATTTGAACCTTAACATTTTTCTATTTTTATATGAATATTCTATTGTAATTGTTAATAGTGGTTATACGGCTATCCACATCAAAGATGGAAGAGTCTTTCCATTGGTGTCACAAATTTTCTAGCTTCTATTATGAATAAAACACATAAGCTCAATCTTGACAGTCATGATTCTTTTTTGCTACTTTTCTTTTTGAACATCGAAAAATAGGACATTTTTAAACTATTTTGCTGATTATGGTGAAACCAGGTGGAAGAGTGGGGCACCTGGCTTTTTGAGAAAATGTTACCCAAGAGAACATGATTCTAGGGAGAAAGTGGAATACTGAGGTCGTTTGTAACATCAATATATAAAAGGAGCAATTTTCCGAGTTAAAGTACTTTTTCTTTAGATTTCTTTTGCACATCTGTACATCATTTTCAAAAAATTATTAGTCTTTATATTTTAGTCTTGAACCTATGTTTTTATCTTTTTAGAGCACCCACTGATCTGTTTTATTCATTGTTTTTAACTGATAAATTTATTCTCTGTTTATTTGATACTGGACTCTAAACTGGACCTCCTTTGTCTTACATAGTTTTCCAGAGCTTACAAACATTGGAAAAAAATTTTAAGCCAAGAAAAAAAGTTTTAATCGTTCAAAGTAAATGCACTGTCCACCGTTTTTTTTTTTTTCGTTTTCTTTCTGGTGCATCAGATTCAATACAACATTGAATAAAAAAATGCAAACATTAACACCAGACAAGTAAAAAAAAAGAAACTCACTGCCTGACTTTGGTCACATAGATACTGAAGATGATCAAGGATGTGTTACATTTATAGTGTAGGGATGATCAAGACTTGTAATAGTATATAATGGTGGGTTTTCATATTCAATGAGTCATCTTTTATGCATCAAACTATCACGGGACTATTAGTTTTACGTGCGCCGACTTAATGAGGGAATTGAGCTCTCTTGGCCGAGATCTGCATTCTCACAGCGCTGCCTATTCTAAGAAATAAAGTGTGACTCGAGGGCAGAACCGGTCCTATCAAGATCAAGTTTGGAATCATTTGTACATGCGTTTGGGATTAACATTAAGGCTGTAATTATACAAAGTAAATGTTTTTGTTTTCATTCACAATCAATCTGCAGTTCTCTTCAATAATTAATTGTTAAATTATGAAATTATTACTTCAAATAATCCAACAAATGAAGTCTGGAGCCGACTGGACGGTGGAAAATAAATAAATAAATCACATTTGATGGTTAATATAGACATTTCCGAATCTGCTGCTCTACCACAGCTGCATTTCAGTGAAAACTGTTGTACTGACTGTAAGTGTTGTAAGTGGATTCTGTTCAACTTAATGGATATCCTAAATCTTTGAAATCAAACTTCACTTCATTCTACTAATTGAACTGACAGACCAATCATGACAGCTCTAATGACCACCTAAGGTCTCACACGGGGCTTTAGAGAGGACATTACCTACAGATACATCATCTCTTCACTGGCTTCCTTCTTAACACTCAGGGGAGCTGAATATAAATGAACTAATCATACTCTTGTGCCGCAAAGCAGAATTAGATAAACAGTCTTTTTCCTGCCAGGTCCTACTGGACAGAAACATTAAAATTAAATTCCAGCACAGCCTCATCACCCAACTGAAATAAGTATTAAACGAGGAAACTTATGAATGGATGGTACAAAGTTTTGTTTCTCTGCCACGTTAAAGGAAGAAAGCTATTAATAAGATGGGCTGGGGTTAAAAATAAAATCGATATTCACATTAATGTATTACCTGGAAATAACTTTGCAGAGTAGTTAGGATAAACAATTTCAATTCAGTTTTGACACAAATTAATTAGGACTATTCTTTTGGCCATCATCATGGGGACCCACATCATCTTATTTAATTTTTTTCAGTTTCCACAACTTCAAAATCAGAAATATAAGAATGTCATGAAACCAGACTCGTAACCACGAATGAATGTTTGTCAGGATGCATAAGGATGAATCCAACAGCTGTCAATTCACAAGGTTAGTTTGTTTCACTCTTGTTTTGTAGATGCCCTTTCGGGAGTCATGTTGCAGATTATTTTGGCACTCAGTTCGACAGAGGGCATATGTTTCAGTGGAAAGTAATTGAGGGCTTAACCTTTACAGCAGGCATTCCAAAGGGACTGAATGAGTGATCCTCGTGTGGGGCGCCAAAGATTTAAAATGGGTCACCAAATTATTTTTGTTGAATTGCTTACATGGTCCTCAGATACATAACTGCAATACCCCTTTCAGTCACACGAGGGTGCTAGTCGTCGAGACAAACTACATGGATTCTGCCACTAAGTTCCTGGCTGCCACAGAGAGTGGGTCAATAAGAGCTTGTTATGCGTGTATTTCATCAGATTTTTAAAGTGAGCATACATTCGGTTTGTTTTACTGGGAAGAGGAAGCAATGGCATCAGGTTATTTTCATTATCAGGTTTTTGCCTTATTTATGAAGTATTCAAAATGTGTGCTGTTTAACGTTAAAGAAATAAAAACAGTGAGCTTGTTAACTCTGCCTGAATGCATTTATTTCATATCATTTACAAAGTATTTAACAAGTATACTTATTAGCCATAACCTTAAGTCCACTAGCCCAATATCGTTTAGGATCCCTTCGCCACCCAGACAGCTCTGCCCTGCATTGAACAGGCAATGACGTTTGAAGGACAAGTTGTCCTTCATGACAACACTGCTCGGGAGTTGGTGAAAAAGCTTTTGGATAATGTTGGAATTGCTGAAGATTAAGTTCAGGGGCTGTTCAGAGAGAGTTTGAGGCATTTCCAGAGTCTAGATTGAGCATGATAGGTTTTATACCCCTGAAAGGTTGGGGATATTATCGAACCGGCATCGCCGCCAGTGGATCATTTTCAAATTGTGTACTCAGACCAACCTTGGTGCGAGGAAGAACTGGACTGATTTTGGAAGCGGTCGGTTGTATATTTTCCTTTTTTTTTCAAACTAATTTAAACTGGTGCTACATATAAAATTTAAATTAAAAAAATATATTTGATTTTAAAAATAGAGCAGTTGTCCCAAAATAATGACATAAGTCAAAGGTACCCACACCTGCTCAGGTGATTTTTAATATGGAGCGCGCAGAATCTTGTTGTTTTGATGACGGTAGCCAAAGATGTCTCTTTCTAAACCCAAAAGAAAAATAGATGAAGAACGCAGACGATTTCCTGAAAGATGGACAATGCAGTGTTTCTCCAGGAACTCAACGGGAAGGCTGGGCCTACCTGTCTGATATGCAAGGAAAAGGTGGTCGTATTAAAAGAGTTTAATCTCAAGCGTCACTCCTCCACTAAACACGGAGAACAGCAAGTGCATTACGTGGAAGACGAGGGGAAAAATAGACACAAAATTACAGAGAGAGCCCGTGTCTCAGCAACGTATTTTCCATAAATCCCAGGAGAATACTGGTTTGGGTTTAAGCGTGTTACATGGTGAGTTCATCGCCAACGCGGTAAATCCGTTCACCGAAGGCAATTTCTGAAAGATTGCGTGTTGCAAGTAGCTGATATCCTCTATACAGAAAAAAAAAAGCTTGTCCCACAATATCTCCTTGTGGGCAAACACAGTGGTGGAGCGGACGAGTTATCAAGTGACATTTATGATTTGTTACGTGATAAAACGCAGGTTTTCTCTGAATACTATGTGGCACTTGACAAAAGCACAGACAAAACTGACAGCACTCAGCGAGACATTTTTATCTGGGGTATTAATTGCAAATTTGTAGTGACAGAGTTCCTGAGTTTATGCCCAATACATCACCACTGATGGAGCCCCATTCTATAACAGGGACGGGTTTACAGCACCAACAGTACCGGGCTTTTGTAGGAGAAATTGACTCAGCAAATGGTGATGTATTTTATTCTATTGATGTGAAGCCAAGTACTTCTCCTCTACTGCCTCAGCACATTCTTTGAGTTCAGTGAACAGGAGGCAGAATGGATGTTCCTGATTTCAACGATCCAACATGGGTCATGGACTTTGCTTTCCTTGTGGAAACACAGGAGCTGGACGTACTTAATATGAAGCTCCAAGGCCCTACTAGGCTCATCACATCGGCTTATGAAAGCTTGAAAGCCTTCTACACCAACCTGAGATTTAGTGGAGTGAATACTCGGGTAATTTCCCAGCTTTAGGATGTCTTTTCATATTTATTTTTTGAGGAGGAGGAAGAGACAGCATTCAGTGGTGATCAATATGACTCTGCTATTGAAAATCTCTTTTGCAGGTATTTGATCAGTGTTTTGTTGACTTCAAGGATTCAGTAAATCAGTCAACGGCTCGGATGTGTGTGGACGCTGGGGAGTCTGTCGCCACCTTCACTATCCGCTGCAAATTGTATTTATTTCTGTTTATTCTGCTTTCCTGTGTTCTGGACCGCTAACAGATTGGCGTGGACTGTCTCCACCAACTTTGTCTTAATACAATTTCGGTGTTGCAACCCGAGTGTAGTAGTAATCAGTGTAGTAGTAGTCAGTGTAGTAGTAGTCAGTGTAGTAGTAGTCAGTAAAGTAGTAGTCAGTGTAGTAGTAGTCAGTGTAGTAGTAGTCAGTGTAGTAGTAGTCAGTGTAGTAGTAGTCAGTGTAGTAGTAGTCAGCGCAGTAATAGTCAGTGTAGTAGTAGTCAGTGTAGTAGTAGTCAGTGTAGTAGTAGTCAGTGTAGAAGTAGTCAGTGTAGTAGTAGTCCGTGTAGTAGTAGACAGTGTAGTAGTAGTCAGTGTAGTAGTAGTCAGTGTAGTAGTAGTCAGTGTAGTAGTGTTCAGTGTAGTAGTGGTCAGTGTAGTAGTAGTCAGTGTAGTAGTAGTCAGTGTAGAAGTAGTCAGTGTAGTAGTAGTCAGTGTAGTAGTCAGTGTAGTAGAAGTCAGTGTAGTAGTAGACAGTGTAGTAGTAGTCAGTGTAGTAGTAGTCAGTGTAGTAGTAGTCAGTGTAGTAGAAGTCAGTGTAGTAGTAGTCAGTGTAGTAGTAGTCAGTGTAGTAGTAGTCAGTGTAGTTGTGTTGAGTGTAGTAGTGGTCAGTGTAGTAGTGTTCAGTGTAGTAGTAGTCAGTGTAGTAGTAGTCAGTGTAGTAGTAGTCAGTGTAGTAGTGTTCAGTGTAGTAGTGGTCAGTGTAGTAGTGTTCAGTATAGTAGTAGTCAGTGTAGTAGTAGTCACTGTAGTAGTGTTCAGTGTAGTAGTAGTCAGTGTAGTAGTAGTCAGTGTAGTAGTGTTCAGTGTAGTAGTAGTCAGTGTAGTAGTAGTCAGTGTAGTAGTGTTCAGTGTAGTAGTAGTCAGTGTAGTAGTGTTCAGTGTAGTAGTAGTCAGTGTAGTAGTAGTCAGTGTAGTAGTAGTCAGTGTAGTAGTGTTCAGTGTAGTAGTAGTCAGTGTAGTAGTGGTCAGTGTAGTAGTGTTCAGTGTAGTAGTGGTCAGTGTAGTAGTAGTAGTCAGTGTAGTAGCAGACAGTGTAGTAATAGTCAGTGTAGTAGTGTTCAGTGTAGTAGTGGTCAGTGTAGTAGTAGTCAGTGTAGTAGTGGTCAGTGTAGTAGTAGTCAGTGTAGTAGTAGTCAGTGTAGTAGTAGTCAGTGTAGTAGTGTTCAGTGTAGCAGTAGTCAGTGTAGTAGTAGTCAGTGTAGTAGTAGTCAGTGTAGAAGTAGTCAGTGTAGTAGTAGTCAGTGTAGTAGTGGTCAGTGTAGTAGTAGTCAGTGTAGTAGTAGTCAGTGTAGTAGTGGTCAGTGTAGTAGTGGTCGGTGTAGTAGTAGTCAATATAGCAGTAGTCAGTGTAGTAGTAGTCAGTGTAGTAGTAGTCAGTGTAGTAGTAGTCAGCGCAGTAATAGTCAGTGTAGTAGTAGTCAGTGTAGTAGTAGTCAGTGTAGTAGTAGTCAGTGTAGTAGTAGTCAGTGTAGTAGTAGTCAGTGTAGAAGTAGTCAGTGTAGTAGTAGACAGTGTAGTAGTAGTCAGTGTAGTAGTAGTCAGTGTAGTAGTAGTCAGTGTATTAGTTTTCAGTGTAGTAGTGGTCAGTGTAGTAGTAGTCAGTGTAGTAGTAGTCAGTGTAGAAGTAGTCAGTGTAGTAGTAGTCAGTGTAGTAGTAGTCAGTGTAGTAGTCAGTGTAGTAGAAGTCAGTGTAGTAGTAGACAGTGTAGTAGTAGTCAGTGTAGTAGTAGTCAGTGTAGTAGTAGTCAGTGTAGTAGTAGTCAGTGTAGTAGTGTTCAGTGTAGTAGTGGTCAGTGTAGTAGTAGTCAGTGTAGTAGTAGTCAGTGTAGAAGTAGTCAGTGTAGTAGTAGTCAGTGTAGTAGTCAGTGTAGTAGAAGTCAGTGTAGTAGTAGACAGTGTAGTAGTAGTCAGTGTAGTAGTAGTCAGTGTAGTAGTAGTCAGTGTAGTAGAAGTCAGTGTAGTAGTAGTCAGTGTAGTAGTAGTCAGTGTAGTAGTAGTCAGTGTAGTTGTGTTGAGTGTAGTAGTGGTCAGTGTAGTAGTGTTCAGTGTAGTAGTAGTCAGTGTAGTAGTAGTCAGTGTAGTAGTAGTCAGTGTAGTAGTGTTCAGTGTAGTAGTGGTCAGTGTAGTAGTGTTCAGTATAGTAGTAGTCAGTGTAGTAGTAGTCACTGTAGTAGTGTTCAGTGTAGTAGTAGTCAGTGTAGTAGTAGTCAGTGTAGTAGTGTTCAGTGTAGTAGTAGTCAGTGTAGTAGTAGTCAGTGTAGAAGTAGTCAGTGTAGTAGTAGTCAGTGTAGTAGTCAGTGTAGTAGAAGTCAGTGTAGTAGTAGACAGTGTAGTAGTAGTCAGTGTAGTAGTAGTCAGTGTAGTAGTAGTCAGTGTAGTAGAAGTCAGTGTAGTAGTAGTCAGTGTAGTAGTAGTCAGTGTAGTAGTAGTCAGTGTAGTTGTGTTGAGTGTAGTAGTGGTCAGTGTAGTAGTGTTCAGTGTAGTAGTAGTCAGTGTAGTAGTAGTCAGTGTAGTAGTAGTCAATATAGCAGTAGTCAGTGTAGTAGTAGTCAGTGTAGTAGTAGTCAGTGTAGTAGTAGTCAGCGCAGTAATAGTCAGTGTAGTAGTAGTCAGTGTAGTAGTAGTCAGTGTAGTAGTAGTCAGTGTAGAAGTAGTCAGTGTAGTAGTAGTCAGTGTAGTAGTAGTCAGTGTAGTAGTAGACAGTGTAGTAGTAGTCAGTGTAGTAGTAGTCAGTGTAGTAGTAGTCAGTGTAGTAGTTTTCAGTGTAGTAGTGGTCAGTGTAGTAGTAGTCAGTGTAGTAGTAGTCAGTGTAGAAGTAGTCAGTGTAGTAGTAGTCAGTGTAGTAGTAGTCAGTGTAGTAGTCAGTGTAGTAGAAGTCAGTGTAGTAGTAGACAGTGTAGTAGTAGTCAGTGTAGTAGTAGTCAGTGTAGTAGTAGTCAGTGTAGTAGAAGTCAGTGTAGTAGTAGTCAGTGTAGTAGTAGTCAGTGTAGTAGTAGTCAGTGTAGTTGTGTTGAGTGTAGTAGTGGTCAGTGTAGTAGTGTTCAGTCTAGTAGTAGTCAGTGTAGTAGTAGTCAGTGTAGTAGTAGTCAGTGTAGTAGTGTTCAGTGTAGTAGTGGTCAGTGTAGTAGTGTTCAGTATAGTAGTAGTCAGTGTAGTAGTAGTCACTGTAGTAGTGTTCAGTGTAGTAGTAGTCAGTGTAGTAGTAGTCAGTGTAGTAGTGTTCAGTGTAGTAGTAGTCAGTGTAGTAGTGGTCAGTGTAGTAGTGTTCAGTGTAGTAGTGGTCAGTGTAGTAGTAGTAGTCAGTGTAGTAGTAGACAGTGTAGTAATAGTCAGTGTAGTAGTGTTCAGTATAGTAGTGGTCAGTGTAGTAGTAGTCAGTGTAGTAGTAGTCAGTGTAGTAGTGGTCAGTGTAGTAGTAGTCAGTGTAGTAGTAGTCAGTGTAGTAGTGGTCAGTGTAGTAGTAGTCAGTGTAGTAGTAGTCAGTGTAGTAGTAGTCAGTGTAGTAGTGGTCAATGTAGTAGTAGTCAGTGTAGTAGTAGTCAGTGTAGTAGTCAGTGTAGTAGTAGTCAGTGTAGTAGTAGTCAGTGTAGTAGTGGTCAGTGTAGTAGTAGTCAGTGTAGTAGTAGTCAGTGTAGTAGTAGTCAGTGTAGTAGTAGTCAGTGTAGTAGTCAGTGTAGTAGTAGTCAGTGTAGTAGTAGTCAGTGTAGTAGTAGTCAGTGTAGTAGTAGTCAGGTAGTCAGTGTAGTAGTCAGTGTAGTAGTAGTCAGTGTAGTAGTAGTCAGTGTAGTAGTGGTCAGTGTAGTAGTGGTCAGTGTAGTAGTAGTCAGTGTAGTAGTAGTCAGTGTAGTAGTAGTCAGTGTAGTAGTCAGTGTAGTAGTGGTCAGTGTAGTAGTAGTCAGTGTAGTAGTAGTCAGTGTAGTAGTAGTCAGTGTAGTAGTCAGTGTAGTAGTAGTAAGTGTAGTAGTGGTCAGTGTAGTAGTGGTCAGTGTAGTAGTGGTCAGTGTAGTAGTGGTCAGTGTAGTAGTAGTCAGTGTATTAGTAGTCAGTGTAGTAGTCAGTGTAGTAGTGGTCAGTGTAGTAGTGGTCAGTGTAGTAGTGGTCAGTGTAGTAGTAGTCAGTGTAGTAGTAGTCAGTGTAGTAGTAGTCAGTGTAGTAGTCAGTGTAGTAGTAGTCAGTGTAGTAGTGGTCAGTGTAGTAGTGGTCAGTGTAGTAGTGGTCAGTGTAGTAGTAGTCAGTGTAGTAGTAGTTAGTGTAGTAGTCAGTGTAGTAGTAGTCCGTGTAGTAGTAGTCAGTGTAGTAGTAGTCAGTGTAGTAGTGGTCAGTGTAGTAGTAATCAGTGTAGTAGTAGTCAGTGTAGTAGTAGTCAGTGTAGTAGTAGTCAGTGTAGAAGTAGTCAGTGTAGTAGTAGTCAGTGTAGTAGTGGTCAGTGTAGTAGTAGTCAGTGTAGTAGTAGTCAGTGTAGTAGTGGTCAGTGTAGTAGTAGTCAGTGTAGTAGTAGTCAGTGTAGTAGTCAGTGTAGTAGTAGTCAGTGTAGTAGTGGTCAGTGTAGTAGTAGTCAGTGTAGTAGTAGTCAGTGTAGTAGTAGTCAGTGTAGTAGTGGTCAGTGTAGTAGTGGTCAGTGTAGTAGTGGTCAGTGTAGTAGTAGTCAGTGTAGTAGTAGTCAGTGTAGTAGTAGTCAGTGTAGTAGTGGTCAGTGTAGTAGTAGTCAGTGTAGTAGTGGTCAGTGTAGTAGTAGTCAGTGTAGTAGTGGTCAGTGTAGTAGTAGTCAGTGTAGTAGTAGTCAGTGTAGTAGTAGTCAGTGTAGTAGTAGTCAGTGTAGTAGTAGTCAGTGTAACGCCGTCGATCAGTGGCTTAGCCTGGACAGCTGTTATCTTTCGTTAGCCGATCCTCGCTGGCTCGTGTTCCATTGTTTTTTGTGTTTTTCACCCGGACTGGACCCCCCCTGATACCACAGTTGATGACCTGGTGACCCATTACAACACTACTCTTTCCCTCTGCCTGGATTCTCTTGCCCCCCTCAAAACCCGGACTGCCTCCTTCACCCGTCCTGCTCCATGGTTCACCCCTGAACTCTACTCCATGAAGGCCTCCGGCCGTCAACCTGAGAGGCTGTATAGAGAATTTGGCTTCCCCGTCCCCCTGGAGGCCCACAAAGACCATATCTGGTCCTACAAGGAAGCTCTCTCAATCGCCAAATACTGCACTACTCCACTCTCATCGGAAACCAGCAAAAAAATTCAAGGATGCTGTTCTCCACCTTAAACCGCCTGCTCTGCCCCATCCATCCCCCTGATACTCCGGGTGCCTCTGACCACTGCGCCAAGTTTCGGGATTTTGGGATCAGGCCAAAGTGGATTTCTTCTACCAGAAGCTCTTAGCGCCTACCTCCACCCCTCCACATGCACCTTTACATGAGGACACTGCTCCACCCCACCGCACGCCTGCCTCATCCCTGGATATCCTCCTTCATCACTGTGGATGCCCTCCAAGTGACAAAGCTTGTCACTAAGGCTAAGGCCTCCACCTGCTCCCTGGACCCAATGTCCACAGCCCTGATCAAGGCCTGTCTGCCCGCACATTCTACATGTTTGGAAGCCAAACATATAGAATGTTTGGCTTCCAAATGAAATCCATGATTAGTATTTCTCAAAGGTAAACTGAACTTATTCAAGAATCCTGTAGCATAATGACAATCGTAGGAAAGATGTTTTCTCTTCTTGTTTGCTGAAAAGAGTTAGTGTAAAGAGTTCCATAGAATTATCATGTGTGCTCATTGCTCTGCCTGACCATAATTGTCCTCTTGCTATGAAAATAATATCATGTATGTTTGTCTGGACATTTATTACTTTTAATATATAGTCATTTAACAAGGAACGTTGTTCCTAGTTCATGTGTTAGTGGCCTGTCAGAATGGATCTTCAGTTGATAAAGATTCCCATTATGAATAAGATTAAATTACCATTTGATTCCTTGTCGTTGTAGTAAGAATTATGCTGATCAAAATGAAGTTAGAAACATTGATAATTAGATCAAGATTGGTATTTTGAGTGTGATATATTTTTAAAGATGTATAATTTTATTTCTCTTATAGTTTCTTTTTTCCCAGAGCAAAAATGAACTTACATTTTTATTGCCTCCCCCTAGTCCCTTAGCTTGAGAGCATATAGATTCACCTTTGGTCAAATTAATGTGTATAAGTAAATTTGTCTTTTTAAATTTTTCAATCTAGGAGCTTATTTGAACCCTTAAAAATGCTTTAATTGAGATTATATTTCACTTTAAAATTTTGTTTCAGAACTCTCTTGGGACATTGAGGGGCATACGGGACCTTTTGAAACATTTTATTGTTAAGTTGGTCACAAAGATTATGACGATTACTTAAAGAAAAATCTAGTTATCTTATCTAATTTTTTTCGGACAAAAATGAAGAAGAAGGATGACATCACCAAATGTTTCTTATAAAAACAGAACCAGTAAGTGTCAAAGTGTAATGACCCAGTTATCGATAACTGGATGGGAATAATACAAAGACCCTTTTCAAACACCGTCTGCAACATCATGAAAGTTCCTCCAGGGGCTTAATAATAATAATAATATTGGACAATGCCTACGAATCCAGCATTGAAGAACTTTAACACGAACTTCAGGAGATGAGTATTAGATAGATTACTACAAGAAAATGAAAAAGAGAGTCCTACCACTCTAATGGACTTTGAACGGTTTCTTGTACTCATATCCAGATGTTTTATGAGCTGTAAGGGTTAAATAATATTGAGATGCGTTATGCTGAAAAACTTGGTAACAGCAGAATTAGCCCTTATAGAATCTGGCTCTGCCCACTGATAAACTTTCACTTTCTGGAAACCAATATTGCTACTGGATGGAAGTGAATATTAATGATAGGCCAAATTTTTTTATTGCTCATTTCCATTTAATCAAAAACTGTAAATGGATGATAAAATGTTTTGTTTTTTCGTAATAAGACTTATTTAACATTTCTAGTGCATAAGCCTTTGCGTAGGTTTCGCGCCCTCTGCTGGTTGAATGTAAAGGTTTTTTTAGTAAGGATTACAAGTACATTTCATACAGAAAATTCCAGAAGTACTCACCGTGTTTGACACAGGATATAGCTAGCTGTAATGGCCAATTTCTAAGTTAAGTGATGGCCTTGTTTTGAATGAAAAAAATATGTGTTTGGACGAATATCTGAAGAAATAATTTGATTTGTAATGACACATTTATATATTTCAATGAAATGCTTTACTTGTGCCACGATGCAATGTTATTACTTAGAATAATTCATTTGGGAGCTTTTCAAAATAAACATTGCACGCTTTTGCCAACCCATGAACCAGATGTTGTGAGTACAGGAAACAAGATAAGACAATGAAATGCTGTTAAAGCGGAGATGTTAGGGAATCCGGTTTAGTGGTGCAAAATTTGAACTGTCTAGGTGTGATGGAATTATGTTTTTTTTAACAGATCTAAAAGTAGATAATGCATATAAAATAGCTTCTTTAATTGGGCTGCTGTAGCCCAGTAGAACTGGAAGATACGCAGATCAGCAGTTTGAGTCCATCAATCTACAGGATGTAGGGTCCTTAAGCAAGTTCAGAGAAATCATTTCAATATGTTGTACTTTGTATGACTCAATGTGATAATTAAAGGATATAGTATTATAGTTTCAGTGCAAATAAAACCATGCACCCAAAGTTTGAAGTATAATTACAAGTAATGTGAAAATGGGGCAATTGAGTGTGAAGAAGTATAGAAATAGTATAATGGTAGTGTTTTAAGATTAGTATTAGTAAGTACTAATGTTAAAATTAGTAACATAGGTATTAGTATACTTATACTTGCTTACTTAGACTTATTTTTTTATAAAGGAATCATAATTCAACTTCCACAGTACCCTTTTTAAAGACAGGTACTAAAAAGCAAACTAGAAAAAGACTTAAACAAGATCTAGGATGGATTTTGTAGCTGAATTGTGGGTATGGAAGATACAAGGGATCTTGTACATTATTGGGGAAATCCACGCTACAATTCGGAGGGTGGCAGTGAATCACCAAATGTTTCTTACCGACCAACAGAAAACAGCTACAGAAGAAGAAGGCCGGCCATGTTATTTGTTAGCGCTTTGAAGTGTCTTAAAAAAGAATGAGAGTGAGACCTCCTGCTAGCGCCGAAGCTGTTTTCTGCGTGAAACGGAAGACATTTTGAGCTGCAGTCGATCCGGCTTTATTATTTGAAAGGCAATCTGAAGTGAGCGCTGACGCGCCTGAGAGCCAGTCTTCAGACTGAGCTGTAGTCAGTTGACATAGACGACATTAAAACTTGTAGTTTAAAAGCGTTTCATAGCTAGCTAACATATCCCTCTCAGTCAGCTACTGAAGCTTGAAAAACCATCGATGCTAGTGAGTTAGCGTCTGCCATCTAGCCTACCCTCCTCCTCCTCCACCTTCTCCTCGACAGCCGCTCTCTCCGCGCGGATACAATGGCTTTAAAACGGATTTCCAAGGTAACAAACTATACTTAACCTTAATTTAAAACTGTCAGACTCTAAATTGTGTCGCTTTGAGTCAATGTTAATATTGTTAGCTCATTAGCTAAGCAGCGTTTGCTTTTGATCAGAGTGGAATAGCTGCTGCTGCTGACACCCATGTAGGTGTTATCTGTCACATTACTGCCGTGGATCTTTCACAGCATAGTCATCTGGTTTAGTGGGTTTGTTTCATATGTGTCGCTGGTAGTTGAGGGATGGCGAATGACGGTTGCAGTTTACCGATCTTGTGTCAGAGTATGACAGGCCACAGACTTAACATTTTCTGTAATGTTTTTGTTTTTATTCACACTCATGGTATTTAAAATAACGGTGACCTGTTTAAGTGATGCTAGCTTTTGTTTTGTCCATGTGCAGTTTTTGGTGACAGTAGTTTTCACTTCACAGTCACAGAACTTTTAATAATTGTGTGACTTAGAATGTACCAGTGATCATGTTTATTATATACACATTACATTGTTCAATTGATTTTTACCAGTACAGTAGCAAAACAACAGAAGTTGGGACATACCTTCCACACACAATTACCACATGTGTCTAAACTTTGACTTTAAAGTTTCATCTTAAATTTCAAATGTCATTTCTCAAAAATAAAATAGTTTTTCACACCCAACCAAAGAGGTGATCCTGAGATAACTTAACAAATCATCCCCTTTTACACAGCCTGTTGCAACTTGCCTTTATGTGCCACAGTGTTTCTAAAGGCATGACGGGTGATCGGGTCCTGATTTTTTGACAATATGGCAGCAGCCTCAGCAGAGGATTGCAATGTTGCCTCATACCCAGAAGGTTCTGGGTAGAAATCTATCTGGGGAACTGAGATTATGTTCTCCATGTGGTTGAGTGGGACCCCCGGGTACTCCGGTTTCCTCCGCAGTCCAAAAGAAATGCAGCATAAGTTAATTGATGACACTAAATTTGCATGAAGGTTTGAATGTGAGTGGTCGGTTGTCTGCTTAGGGCCCATGATGAACTGGGAGTTTTTTGCAAATATACAATAGATAGCACATATTTGAAAGGGAAATGAAATGTCTGAAAGAGAAACAGGCCAGAGCTCATCCTTTAAAGTAGATCGTCTACTGTTTGGAGTGTGAAAGTGATGTTAAGTGAGAACGAATCTTATGCAAAAAAAAAGAAGCCTTCAACACACCTAACTTGTTGAACCACTGGGAAACAAGCCACAACAAAATGGTCTACACACAAGACGGACAGCATGTGTTTCCTTGCAATTATTTAGGCAAGGTGGCGTTGCCTGTGCTGTCTACAAAAAAGTGGAAATAGAATACCTTGTTACTACTGCTGCGCAGTAGGCAGGCAGAGAAAGGAGCCATATGTGAGCCTGACAGTTCATTATATCAATGATGATTTTACATTGATGAGTAGATGTTTTCAAACGTAGTTTTTCCCTAAAGACCACTCGTTAGCGACAGTTCCTGAGGGGACCCCCCCCCCCCCCCCCCCCCCCCTGACACAACACAGGATAAGCTGAAATTTTGAGACCTTTGTAATGTCAGGGAGCTCCTAACACTCTGAGCAGAGGACGACATCGGCCACCATGTAACAGTGTAAGTAAAACATTTTTTCCCCCATGTTTTCCATTTCTCGGAAAACGTTGTTCGCCCGTAAGTAAGAGCAGTCTCTTGTTGACTTAAGTTATGTTTGATACTCGCACTTTTTTGGTCAGATGTAATGTTAATGTTCATAATTAAACCGGCTCTAGAGCCGGACCATCAAATGCCCGGCTACAATAAGGGTACACCTACGTCTTCTAGGATTGTGCCACCGACGGCCTTAGCTAATAGTCTGCAACAAACACCATCCTCTATGATACCTTGGTTTTTACACAATGAACCAAACAAGGACGTCATAACACTTCCCCATTGTGTCATTTATTTAGATAACATTGCATTAAGCATGCAAAACAGGTTATAGTCATACGGGCAGCTACTTTGATTCTGCACACACTGTCTGCTTGGAGCAGCACTTTGGAAAAAAAAAATGTAATATTAAGAAAAATACCAAAATGTATCGTGACCAGTCTATCCGATCAGATCTCTTGCTCGAAATATAAAGAGTACCTGGACTTTATGTTACTCTCAAATTTGAATACGTTTTCAGCTGATTTGTCTTCTTTGACTTTATTGCTACCAGCTACTTTAGCCCTGGGCTACGTGTTTACTGAAAAGACTAAGTCTACATTTAGAGAATAAATCTTAAATTAGTTTTTTTGCTAAAGTAACCTTGCAGTCATCATTTGCATCGATCCCCATCTGATGACACCTGCTGTTCTCAGCTTGTGTGGTGGTAGGTTCAGTTCTTGTTGCGCCTTCACTAATGCCTTCTCTTAATATAGCTTTTTTTAATATATCTTTTTGCATACCCTTATTGCCCGCTCCCCACGTTGATCCTTCAATGCATTTTCTCAAATAAACATGCACACACAAAGTGAATTATTATATTATGTGGGGTTATAGCACTTATACCTAAAGATTTCACAAACTGTAACCCTTAAGCAAAATAACTAAAACAGAATATAGCAGCCAGTCACATCCCAAATATCCCCATTTAGATTGTTGAATATTGTAGCTATGCGTCCGTTAAAC
The DNA here is from genome assembly GCA_037951165.1 of Lophius americanus. Taxonomy (NCBI): domain Eukaryota; kingdom Metazoa; phylum Chordata; class Actinopteri; order Lophiiformes; family Lophiidae; genus Lophius; species Lophius americanus. Next base: position 9,931,508 of record JBBDHG010000008.1, on the reverse strand, counting down.
TGATGGGACTTCCCGATTGCTAGGTGCAGCCTGTGTCCTAGACACCGCTTCCGTGTCCATCCAAAGGGGTTCCGGCAGCTTTCACAACATTAGCGCCGTTGTCTGTTGCAGTGGCCACGAGGTTCTCTTCCGCGAGGTCCCACTCAGAAAGCATATTCCTCAAGTCCTTTGCACTCATCCATGATGAAATAACCGACCAGGCAAGATTAGATTGGTTAGAGCAGGGCTCCTGATGGCATCTAAAATGTTCGCCAGTGCCATTAATTTTTTTAATTTGTGACCTGTTTTTTTTGCCAGACAATCCAGACACAAATATATATATATGTGGCCTTCGGTACAGCATGAATGTGTACCAAACTAATGTATCCGGTGCACATGGGGAATGCAGTCGGCCGTGCAGAGACACTGGAGGTCAGCTACTTGCCGGTTGCAGGCATGTGCCGTACACGCACATCAAGCAGGAGCTACCACACCTCCAAATATCTCACAAGTAAACCAGAAAAACGCAAAGCTCACAATTAATAACACCAGTATGGATGGAATAAGGTGTTGAAGAACAACCAAAAAAACATACGGCACACGAACTTAATCACTTATTTCACATTAAATCAACCCGAGGAACATTGTTAAGAAGCTTGGGTGAGCAGAGTGGCTAAAACTCGCGGTAGCTCAGAACAAGCTACGGGCCCGCTGAACGTATGTATGATTACTTTCATTTATGGTTTTAAAACTTAAGGACAAAAGGGGTTCCGGTGGAATAACCCCGAAAACGTTCAGCACAACGAATGTAATCACACACTTCACATTTAATGGCCTGAGGAACATGGCAAGTTAAAAGCTAAACTTAGAAGAGCGGCTAAAGCTAACGAAAAATAATCTGCGATTATAAAAAATCTGTGATTAGTCTTAGCCCCTCTGCTGTGTTCCTTGAGGTGATTCATTTGGAGTGTCTGATTAAGTTCATTGAGCAGAACGTTTTCGGGGTTGTTCCTCCGCAGCTTATTTAGTCCTTACTGGGGTTGAAAATTGTAAGCTATGTTTTTTTGTGTTTTTCCGGTTTGAGGGGCAGATGTTTGTAGTCGTGGTAGGTCATGTTTGATGTGCGTGTACCGTGCGTGTACCGTGCGTGAAACCCAACCGACCTTGGTGAGGCTGCTCGGCCGATTGCCGATCACATCAGACTAGGCCTCCTGTCACCAGTCAACCGGCCGATTGTAAAGTGCACCTCTACACCTCTTGGCTCCCCACTTACACTGAAACTAAAAATTGAGGTATAACAGGTGGCTGAGGATAGACCCAAAACACCTCAAATTTTCCTGATTTTAGGGTTGATTTTTGGCTCATATTGCAAAATATATCACAAAGTCTCTTTTCTTCAACATCTTGCTTTCCTACTTGAAATTACTCGGCTATCTCGGAGTTGTCTTGTTGCGCTTCTGATAAAGTACAAAACAGAAAAAATAACAAATCGTTTGTCAATAATAAAAACAAACATGAACTTTAAAGTCAAAATTTCACATTTTGAAAGCTGGAGGTGGTCTCTGACAGCTCCTATAAACTTGTCCTTTACATTAGCCTTAAACATCTTACTGACGTCCAGACTGACTTCACAGTCAGTTACTGCTGCTCTGCATCATGGATAGAAAAACGTATTTTTTCTCATTTTGATGCAGCTGATGTTCCGTATGAAAATGTGGATGAATGAGATTTGTTAAACAAATGAATAGTCGTTTTGTTTTTTGGATGAGCCCAGCCCAGCAAAATAAAAATGAACACACATGCCTAAATGTGAATCTATACCTTTTTATAAATGACATTTTCAACATTTAAGTATGCTATTAGGGTAGTTTGCACAGTCTTAATTTTGTTACAGTTGTGGCCCAACAGTTTCCTTGGCGACAGTGTGAGCTAAAAGTTCTGAAGTGGAACAGTTTTCTAGGCCAGTTAGGAGTAACAAGAAGCCTTTTGTTGTGTTTTGCACACTAAAAGCAACGACATGTTTTACTGTAAACAATATTCAGAAAGTACCCAAAAGACCTTATGTTAACAGGAAGGGTAGAAACACATTTCTCAACCTTTTCTTAAGAAACTTGAGGGCTTCTCCACAAATCCACAGCATATCCAAATTAAATTGATCAGATTCATGTGGGACCATAGAAAGTAAACTCTGTCAGGTTTATTGAAATGTATTCAAACAGCTATATTAAGGGACAGTTTAAAAAAAAAGGTAAACCTCTCAAATACACATGATAAAACTAGTTTTGGTCTACTGTATTTAAGTTTGCTTTCTGTGGGTTGGTGTCATTGAAAAGAATCAACTAGTTAATGTTTTTTTGATACGTGGTGAATGAGTATAAACAGACGAGGAACCAGTTTGCGTAAGGATTTTCCAGTGGAGGCATTTCATGAAACTTGACCTCAGTTTAGCTAAATCGATTTTAATAAACGGTGAAATAGTATCGGTAGTGCTCTGTGTACTCTCAAAACGTTGTAAAGACTGCTCTCCGAGCTGTTTCTGTCACCATGGCTGTCTCGCCCTCGAAACTCTGTCAAACCTGAAAGATGAGCTGTGTGTGTCGAGCATGTATGTCACAAACCAACACACACAGCCGGTTTGGCTTCAGGGAGACCTGCAGGCCTGAAATACAAGCTCCTGTGCTGTGCGTTTTCTCCTCCACTGCTGCTATATCCTGATCTGGTTCTCTGTCCACACAGTAAAAATAGACTTGCTGCTTACACATCAGTAACGGCATGTGTTTTTTTTTGTTTTGTTTTGTGCTGTATTCACAAGGTACATAGTACTTTAGAGTTCAAAAACAATATCTGTAATTTTAAAGGGTAAGAAATCTGAGACATTGGAGTGAATAACATTGCAGAACGGAGAGCTTGCATGATGAATTATATAAATGTTAATTGATTAATTAATTGACAGACCAAAACTCAAAGATGTTAAAACAAACACACTTGGCCCACAGTCAAGAGGCATGAACCATTAAATTATATTAGTATCATAATTTTTCTATTAAAAAAAAAAGATTGATACACAATTGCTCACACTGTCACCAAATCTTGTGAAAACCAAACAGGCTTGCAAGTAGATAGTTTGTAGCAGGAAGCAGCAAATAGCCTGATGGTCAGTTATTTCCTGCCCCCCATAGAGGGACGTAGTATGAAATTAACTTAAAACTGGAAACAATCAAGAAACTGTAAAACTATTAATCTGGTGTCTCAGTTGAAGTTGAAATTTGGTTATATGATCTGCCTCTACTTGTGAGGTATCAACTCCTCTTTTTACTGCAAAGATAACTCAATTATCAGTTATTGGTGAAATTGTTTATTAATCATTGCTGGTGTCTTCAAATCTTACAGACTTTTCCTTGGAGTTTTTGTTGCAAATGGCTGTTAGATGTTAAAGGTAAGAGGAAGAAATAAACAAGTCTTGCTAGGTCACTTCCAGAAATAAGCAGACGCATGTCAACACATTGCTCTGGTTATAAGATCAGCGGTGTACTGACAGAATAGTGGTTGAGCGCAGAGATATTGTTTTGATATTTATATTTAATTAAGTACCTGCCTGTTTTAGATATTAAACTGCAAGCTGATGGATTATACCCAAATTTGGTCTTTTTAAGACCAAAGACAAAAACCACAAAACATGTACTTAAAACTCTGATTGTTGTTGTACTGTAATTTAAAAAAGTCATGGAATTCTTTTTATTTTGTTGGAGAAACCATTTCTGCAAAACATCTGTTAGCTTACAGCAGCTAATGTGAGGTCCTTCTCTTTAGCTTTCACACAAGTCTTCATGTGCCATTCATATAATTTTAGATTTACGGCAGCTGCTGTCAATAGATGCTATTTTTGCTCTGCTTCCAGCCATGAACATGACTTCGACACATGTGAGGACTCTCCTTCGAGTTGTCAACAACTGTGCTTTTTCAAATATGTGTCATCCATCTGGTTTACCTTACAGGGACAATCTGGTCTGATCGATTGTTGTGTTGTGAATGATCGGTCAGTCAGTCGAGTTGTACTCACGATCATCCAGTAGAAATGTTGCCTTTCCTGTTGATGTAGTGCCTCTGCTCTCTTTTCTCTAAATACATCCTTGAGCCGTGAAATTAAAACCTACCTGCATAATATTGTGTAGGTCCTCTTTTTGATACACTGCAAGTTCTGAAACTTTCTCTACTCTTATGTATAATTTATACTTCAGGGTAGCTTATGGGTGAACTAAGTTTCTGACACGTTAGAAGTGGTTTTTTGTTGTTGTTTGTTTTACAAACAGTCCTGAGCTGTATATAGAAGCTCTATATAGAAGCTCTATATAGAAGCTCTATATAGAAGTAAATGTTAAGTTAAGGATGGATTGACTACAATAGAAGAAGTTGCACTGCTCCCTCAGAGTTGTGTCAAATGTAGAGAAATAATATCATTATGTTGTACTGTGTATGGCTGTATGTGATCAAAAAAATATTATCATTTATTTGGGACATATCATCCATATTCATACAGTATGTTATTAGTAATGGCTCAATATCCCAAAGAGGACTGGAGACTATCGTTACTTGTTGTCCAAACTGCATCTGTTCTACATACTTGTTATAGTGTATTGCTGAACACATGGTACTAATGAGTGTGTAGTTTAAATAAATACTTTTGACTGAAATGATAAACACTGAAAACTTGTATCTGATTGGATAAAACAAACAGTCTTGAAAAAAGAAATATCACAACATGTCTTCGACATGTCTTCAACTGTCAGCTTTTATAATACGCGGTCTGCTCTGTGTAAACATGATTATTAAGTTGAAAGGTATGATCAGGCAGTTGTGGACATGCTGCTTGTAAACTTATAAAACATTGTAAGGATTATTTTGCATCTTACCTTTATGATTAATTTTCTGTTTTTGCTCAATTTGTAAAGATCCAGTTCTTGGTGAACTCTGGTGTGATATGTGAAAATGCAAATTTCTATAATTGACATATGTGGGGCTTTAAAAAACTTTTTTTTTTACCTCAAGCAAAGAAGGAATGTCTTTACATTACTGTTATGTTTTGTGTGTCTGTTTGCAGATTACTCAGTTATGAGAAAGTAGTTTTTCTGGCTTTGGTTTGTTTTTTCGTTTTTGCCTCTTTCCATTTTTTCATCTGTATCACTGGGTCTGTCTAACCAAAAACCTCCGTCGATTCTCGTCAGTCATTCAATATCTAAACTTTGCGCTCACTCTGATCCTATTAGATATTTGTTGCTTATTGAAGTTAACATTTGCATTTAAAATTGTAAAGGTGAATATAACATTTGTTTTATTTTCCTTATATCAGTTTTCATGCCATAGTACCCTGAGAGGTACTATGGCAGATAAGCGGCAGATAAGCGATTTTCATTAGGTGAATTTCCTTTGTCAACCTCCGACAAAAGAGAAGGAGATTTTCTGTAGAAGTCAACACCGCTCCATCACAATTGCTGCTAACTGCCCTAGTTAACCGCCATATGTTGTTTTATCACAGTGTACCTCTCCAAGTCAAACCAGAGCCATTCATTTCGCAACGTCACAGTGAAAATTCACCTCACAGGGGAATGATCACCAAATTACTACGGAACCCACTAATATATGTTTTATAATAAACAGTGTTATATATTCATACATACTAACTGTAAATACATTACTGTGGCCCCCCCTAGTTGAACTGTCATACCCCTTTTCCATCAAATAACCTGGTGCTAGTTAAGTGCTGGTGATGGGCTCTGGCTCCAAACTAACCATGGAACCAGCTCAGTTGAAAAGGGCTTACAGTTGGTTTCAGGAGTCTGTTCTTTATGCTAAATGTTTTGGATGGTGGAGTTTCACGCTCTGTTTCCTTTTTCAATTTTTTTAAATTTAGTTCTCCAATTCATGTCTCATTAATTCTTTACTTCTTTGTGGTTTCATGGAGGCAAAGCTTTTCTCCATTTTTCTGCCATTTCAACCTACAAATATGAAAATCGTCTATACAGCTATTGTTTGGTTTGTCCGTTCAGGATACTGTCGAAACATGACTGCCTCCATGGGAGAGGATTACACAAACAAAATTACAGTTATTCGATTCCATTTATTCCCAGACATGCTCCTGAATTTGACTTGCAGTACCTTTAACTTTTGGGATGACTTGGTTTTTTAAAACAAAATCTAAACACAGCGGAAAAGTGGCAAGTTCTTCTCTTGTTTTTCAGGCGAAGAAAATTTGGATAAAACTTTACCAACTCGGATCATTTTGGATGTGCATCTGTTACGTTCTGTCCAAATCTCACTCAATCATTCAGGAAATCCCTGATCTTGGAGTTTGCTTGTAGATATTTTAGCTTTTTCTAATATTCTCATATTTGGATAGCTTTTAAAACAGCTCTGATAACAGACAGAAGTCTGTTGACCAGTGTGAAATGTGTACTATCGCGTGAAACCTCAGCAGTCGCTACAGGTTGTAAACTGTCAGCCAGATGATTGACGGTCCTTCTTCATGGGGTAAGACTATTTTTTCTGCTTCTTCATGAAGAAAAACAAACCAAGGGAACTGGTGACATTTTTCTCAGCCTCAGTCTCACACCACGTCTAAAGAAAACATCAATTAACCCTATTGTAGTGTCTACATTACTCTAACAAAATACTTATAGTGTATTGTTCTTCTCTTCTGTTCCTTCTCTTCTGTTTCTCACACACACACACACACACTTGCTTGCCCCTCTACCTGTCTCTCTTCAGCCTTTTTTTTCTCTCTGTTGTCTTTTACACTCAACCAAACATCAGCATGGTGTTTTATAAAGCATGTCAGTGTGTACTAGGAAAGACTAGAGGCGAGTTTTTACAAGCCCATATCCGTCAACTGCTACACATTCTATACAGCAGATCTGCATTTTTCTGAGTAAATGCTTACATGATTTGTTCCTATAGACTACTAGTCAAAAGGCTGGTGATACCTGTTAGTTCAGTTGTGCACACAGTGTTTTGTGCGCCGACAAGAAGAATAGATTGATTAATCTAGATGCTGGTTCAAAAGGGGATAGTTGCCAAATGTCAATCATCTCAAGAGATTGACAGCAACACAAATTCAGTTTTATCTTGTAACCTCTCCAAATTTTTTGGATGAGGTTACAAGAAAAGATGAGTATGCATCTTTTCTGCAAATTTAAATGGGCAGAGATATGTGTTGTTAAATCCTGTCCTACGCACTCTTTAAATCTGAGATGGCCTTTAGAAAATTTCAGGCGATCGGGAGTTATTTTATTTTCATCAATTTTATTGCATTCATCTAGCTTACACAAACAGTACATCAAAATTGACAAAGTACTCTTTACTGCATGTCATCATGCAAAATACACTACTCAAAGAAATTAATGGAACCCATAAATCAACACAGTGTAACTCCAAGTCAATCACACCTTTGGGACATCAACCTGTTCAGTCAGGAAGCAATAATGATTGTGAATCGATTTCACCCGCTGTAGTGCAAATGGGAAAGACAACAGGTGGAAAGGAGCGGCAACTAGGCAGATAACCCCTGTCAAGGAATTGTTCTGCAGGTGGTGGCCACAGAGCACTTCAATCTCCTCATCCTTTCTGGCTGGTTTTGCATTTTTCAGTGCCCTCGCCACTATTGATAGAATGAGGCGGAATCTGCAGCCCACAGAAGTTGCTCAGGTATTGCAGCTCCTCCAGCATGGCACATACATACGTGCCGTGGCCAAAAGGTTTGCTCCCAGCACAGTTTCAAGAGCGTGGATGAGATACCAGGAGACAGCCCATTACACCAGGAGTGAGGGAGAGGGCCGTAGGAGGGCAACGACATCGCAGCAGGACCGCTATCTGCTCCTTTGTGCAAGGAGGTGTGAGAGCCCGAAGTCCACATGTGGAGCCTGTGCCCACAGTCCGGTACTGTGCAGCCAGATTGGCTTTTGCCAGAGAATATCGGAATTGGCAGATTTGCCATTGGCACCCTGTTCTCCTCACAGATGAGAGCAGGTTCCCATTGAGCAAATGTGATAGACGTGAGAAGGTCTGGAGACGCCGTGGAGAACGTTCTGCTGCCTGCAACATCCTCCAGTATGACCGGTTTGGCCGTGGGTAAGTGATGATGATGGAGGCATATACTTTGAGGGATGGACAGACCTCCACGTGCTAGCAAGGGGTAGCCTGACAACTGTTAGTTACCGGGATGTGATCCTCAGACCCATTGTCAGATCGTATGCTTGTGCAGTGGGCCTCGAGTTCTTTCTGGTGCATATCAATGCCCGGCCTCTTGTGGCTGGAGTTTCTCAGCGCGTCCTAGATGACAAAGACATCGATGAGTGGACTGCCCGTTCCCCACACCTGGATCAAATCGAGCACCTCTGTGACATCATGTATGGATGTATCCACCGCTGCCACGTCACACCACAGACTGTCCAGGAGCTGACTGATGCCCTGATCCAGGGAAATCCCAGAGGAGACCATCCGTCGTCTCATCAGCACCATGCCAAGACGTTGTAGGGACTGCATACAGGACCGTGGAGGACATACACACTACTGAACCACATTATGAGTTGTCTTGAGGATATTCACAAAAGTTGAATCAGCCTGGGATCTACTTTTTCCACTTTGATTTTGAGTATGATTCTGAATCCAGTCCTCAGTGGGTTAATTATTTTGGAATCCATTGATCGTTTTTACTTTTTGTTCTCAACAAATTACACTATGTAATCAATAAAGATTTTCTACTAGAATATTTCATTCATCCGGATCTGGGTTGTGTGATTTCAGTGTTTCCTTTTCTTTTTTTTTTGAGTGGTGTACAATTTAGAAAAACAAAAGTGATTGGGCTTGAAACACTACGTCAAGATTGAAAATCTAGAACTACCACATTTTAGTTTGCAGACTGCTGAACTGTTCTTTACCAAGAACACAAGTCTGTCAACAACTTGAAGCATAAAACACTTGGCTAAGGATGAAGCACTGATGGCAAAGTTTTTAGAAAAACAGCAAAAAGTGACATTTCTCACAGCTTACTAACAACTAGGTGAAGAAGACTTATGCCTCACAAGTTGTTGACGATGTTCGTTCCATTTTCTGTCATTATAGCGTATTTATGATGACAGCGCTGCTGCCTCACCAAGAAGGTAGCGGGTACGAACCCACCTCTGCCGCCCTTTCTGTGCGGAGTTTGCTTGTTCTCCCTCTGTCTGTGTGGGAACTCCGGCTTCCTCCCAAAGTCCCTCCCAAAAACATGCAATATAGGTGAATGGTGACACTAAATAGCCCGTGAGAGTGAGTGTGAGTGGTTGTAGGTGTCTGTGTTGGCCCTGCGATGAACCGGCGAGTGGTCCTGGGTGTATCTTGCCTGATGTCAGCTGGGACAGGCTCCAGCCCCCCGCGACCCTGAACAGGGTAGGCGGTTGATAATAAATGAATCAATTTTCTTGTTCTTTAGGGTTTGGACATGAGACCTCGGTTTCCACATCAGATTCACAGCTGTGAATCTGCGCAAAAAAAACCCCACTATATGGAAAAGCAATAGTATGAACACCTGAATTGTTAAATGGGATCATTTTTATATTTCGAACATTATTCTCCATATAACTCTGCTTCACAAATCTTTAACATTCCATTGAATAAAGATTTGTTCGTACATATACATACATAAATAGATATTAACCCTAATCCCAACACATCTGTCGCTCTCTGTGTTTCAGGAAATAACTGATCTGTCTAGAGATCCTCCGGCCCAGTGCTCTGCTGGACCCGTTGCAGACGACTGTGAGATCATGTTTTAAGTTTCCTTTCCTCTCCAACAAAGACCCACTCTGAACAAGTCTTATTGTGAAGCTGTGACTCACAGTAAACGTTCTCCTCTTTTCTCTTTTCCAGTGTTTCATTGGCAAGCTACTATTATGGGGCCTGTAAGTATCAAACGCCTCCGACCTCTGTGAGTGGAAATCTAAGATGTCTGTCAAACCACATAAACTGGATTATGGATTTCTTTACTAGCTTAGATAACTGGGACTGAGTGTTAACTTCTTTCCTATCTCCTTGCCATAAAGTTCTCACCCGTATCCCAGATCATCAGAACACTATCAGCCAAAACATCAGCATCAGTTACTGGTTCTAATGTTGTGGCCGATCAGTCCACGTCAAGAGTTCTAAACAATATTGATGTTGTCTGGCGGATCGACACAAAACGCACATCCCAAACACGAGAAAGATCATGACATCATCATTGCCATATATGATGAGAGATGGCCCATACACTCATCAGCCACAACATTAGAACTGGTAACTGGTATCAATGGTGCAGCTGATTTGTGTATATTCTTCTGCCCTGACACTGGAGGCCAGTTCTGTGGCGGTTGCATGCATGCGCCGTAGACGCACACCACGGGTTACCACGGCTAAAAAATCTCACAAGTAAACCAGAAAAGAGCTTGCAATTTATAACACCAGTAAGGACAAAATAAGCTGTTGAGGAACAACCAGGAAAACATTCGGCACAACGAACTTAATCACACACTTCACCTTTAATCACCCCGAGGAACATAGTTAGTTATGAAGCCTGCGTTAGCAGAGCCGCTAAAGCTAGCGGAAGCTTAGAACCAGCCAAGGGCCCGCTGATTGTATGCATCAATACGGAAATTTATAGTTTTAAAACTTAAGGACAAAAGGAGCTTCGGCAGAACAACCCAGGCACAAAGAATGTAATCACACACTTCAAATTTAAGCGCCTGAGGAACATAACAAGTTAAAAGCTAACGCTAGAGGAGCGCCTTAAGCTAGCGGCATCTCGGAGCCAGCCAAAAAATACATAACTCATTATGATTTTTAAACTTTTTAAAGAAAAAAAATTGGAATCGGCCAAAATCAATATCGGCCGGCCAGACTTAAAAATAGGTGGTTGGTGGTAGGACCAGAAAATTGCAGTCAGCGCATCTCTACTTTTAGTAGCTTTTTTCCACCCAGAATCTCTTCATCAGAAGAAAGATATTGCAGGAGACACCTTTCTGCAACATGATGTGATCTTCCTAACGTCCCAATTAAAGCATATTCTTCTCAACAATGATTTTTTTTCCAATCTGTGTCGAGCTCAATTGTTCAGAGTCGTTGTAAAAATCTGAAAGTGTGTTTTTGTGTCTTCCTGCTGCAGCCTGACAGTCCCTATCAAGGCGGTGTGTTTTTCCTCACAGTTCATTTTCCTACAGATTATCCCTTCAAACCACCTAAGGTCAGTAAACCTCTCCAGAAACTTATATATAAGAATATCTTCATCTTAAAATTATGTTCAGCTGGGATTTGGTACACTTCTGTCACACGCAGTATGACACAGTGCTATGATATGATATTCATTTAAAGAAAACAATATACCAACTGAAAATGTATGAAGGGTACATTAACACAGTTTTGTCAATTCGGTATGTTTTAGGTTACCCCTATAGTTTGTATGTTGCATATGTGAGAAATGCCCAGATTTGCAAGATTTGCAAGGGCATCTGTCTGGCTTCACAAGTACCTGTGGGGGTACAAGATATTTTTATCCTCCAGTAACTCAGATCACTGAAGTCAAAAGAGCTGATGACCGAAGCAAGATTTCTGTCTACCTCAGTTTTGTTTTCCATTATTTTTCATATGAAATGCTTCTTTGTTTTCTTGTTTCGGCGGTTCCCTTAAGAGGTGGTCTTGGCGCCTCATTTGTTCTTCATTTGAACATCTTCCCCTGTCCTCTGCATCTTCCTGTCACACCAACCGACCAACCAACTGCATGTTCTGTGTCACCACATCCAGAAACTCTTCTTTGGTCTTTCCCTTTTTCTCCTGCCTGGCAGCTCCATCTCCAGCATCCTTCTACTAATAGATCCACTATACCTCCCTTTCACTTGTGAAAACCATCTCAATCTGGCCTCCCTTACTTTGTCTCCAAGACGTCTAAACGGGGCTGTCCCTCTGATGTGCTCGTTTCTAATCCTGTACACCTTCATCACTCCTCTTTTTTTAACATCTGCATCTCTGCCGCCTCCAGCTCTGCCTCCTGTCTTTTGGTCAGAGCCCCCATCTCTAAACCATTAAGCAGAGCTTACCATCTGGTAAATGTTTCCATTCACTCTTGCTTTTACACATTTCTTCACCTCTTTCCACACTCCCCCTTGCTCTGAACAGTTTTCCCCACCCACTTAAACTCCTGCATCTTTACCACTACTCCTTGTATCTTCACCGTTCCAGCCTCCTCCCTTTCATTCACACACATGTATTCTGTCTTGCTGCGACTGACTTTCACTCCTCTTCTCTCCAACGCATACCTCCACCTCTCCAGGTTTTCTTCCACCCGTTTCCTGCTCTCACTACAGATCACAATGTCATCCGCGAACATCATAGTCCAAGGAGACTCCTGCCTGACCTCCTCTTACAGCCTGTCCATCACCATAGCAAACAAGAAGGGGCTCAGAGCTGATGCTTGGTGCAGTCCCACCTCCACCTCATCCGTCACTCCTACTGCACACCTCACCGCTTTCATGCTGCTTCCATACATATCCTTTACAACTCTAACAACTTCTGTGACTCCAGATCCCCTCATGTCATGCTACAAATCCTCCTCTGTCGTACGCTTTCCCTGAATCCACAAATACACAATGCCACTCCTTCTGACCTTCTCTCTACTTCCCCATCAGTGTTCTCAAATGGTTTTGCATCTATAGTGCTCTTTCTTCATGTGAAACCATGGTTGCTCGCAAATCACTACCTCTTTCCTAAACCTAGCACCAACAACTCTTTCCCATATCTTGTGTGGCTCATCAGCTTTATACCTCTGTAACTGCTACAGCTCTGCAAGTCACCATTGTTCTTTGAAATCGGCACCATTACACTTTTCCTCCATTCCTCAGGCATCCTCTCACTCTCATGCACAAAGCTGATTAAGGTAAACTTTGTTACATAGTGTACATAGCCAGAGACCAATACTCAGGCTCCTCTAACCTGTAGTCTTCTCCTCAGATCCTCCACTGTAGCTCTTTACGTCACCTGTTCTGTACCTTCTCTAACTCGCAATATAATAATGCTGGAGAATAGTGAGTAAGAGGTGATGTTTTTAGATTGGTGAGGTGATGAACAATTTTCCTTCAACTACTGGTGGGAGATGGCTGTATAAAAAGATATTTGGAATGTCAAACTTGACAGTCATGTCATGCGGAGAGCTAAAGCATTACGTCCGTGTGAACAGTCTCGAATACAAACAATATGTAAACTTACTTGTTCTGCAGGTTTCACTGTAGACACAGTACTATCCAAACTAAATGGGAAGTAGGAAATTAACATGTACTAACACTTTTCTAATGACCTTAATGTAGTGCTGGCCGATTCTGGCTATAATGAGAATCACCGATTTTTATTTTTTTTTGCTTAGAATTGAGATCGTGATTCTCTCCATGATCTAACAAGTATACATCATATTTCACTTTGTTATGGATGTGAGAAATATTAAAGTTCCATGGCGCTGTCCGTGTTTCAAAGATAAACCGGTGCAGGCAGGATAGGGTTATCTCCCACAGTTGTACTGTGCAGGGTTAGGGTTAGGGCTAACCCTAACCCGGCCTGAGCCAAGATGACTCTGTTTTCATGTCCCAACCCGACCATGTCCAACACCGTAAACACCAGCGGACAATTTTGTGTGCTCTGAATTTTTTTTTGCTGTCACACATTTGTTTTTATATGATTACTAGTCGTTTGTTTACCCCAATACTCATGTTGGCAGGGTAAAAGGGTGTTTTAAAAAGATCAAACACAAACATTACATCTGTCATCAGCAGTTATAAATATACTTAAACTGTAGTCTTACCATTGACTATTGCTTCGACTCTACCACCAGAACTAAAATCCCCCTTCAAACTATCCGTTTCCTTGTATGGTTTTCAGTAGTTTTGAACTTAACCAAAGACATGCTGTTCTTCTAGTCCTCTATGCTTTTAAGCGGGGCTACTACATAAGAATATACCGCTGGAAAAGTAACACATAGCCTATGTTGCGTTCAGGGGCTCATGTCCACTGAAGAAACATTCTGAAGAATTTGAGAGGCCAGCATAGAGACACAGACGGTAGATCCATTATTTTTATGTTACTGTTACATTGAGTTTTCATGATTATTTATCTTGAAAGCGTCATGCTAAATTGGCTATCATGAAAGTGGCATGACGGCACACGACCAGAACCCGAACACAGTTTTTAATAAATATATGTCCAGACCTGACCCAAGTTTTAGAGACCACTGATGGAGTCTAGCCTATCAATAGTCTGGGCTTGATTTTCCATTCTTTACGGTCCGTCGGGCCGTATCAACACTCTGGTGTGCACCACCTCCGTGTGTGTAATGAGTGAAAGAGAACAGACAAATAAAGTGTTGGAAAGAAAAAGATGACACGAAGAAGTATTTAAGGAGTGACAAGAAACTACCACTCCTGTTTCTGCTTGTGCTACTTGATGCTATCTCTACAGTTACTATGTAGACCTCCTAGTAAGCGTTAAGGCGATAATTTAGAGTTTGGCTTATTGCTAAGTTTGCACAAGCTAAAGCTCGTATTGGCACTTTGCAACTCCCAGTCCCCCAAGGAAAAGATAAGAAATACCTATAAGGCCATGCTCTTAAAGTCCCAGACTTCGTTTTGTCGGAACTTAAGCTAGCGAATTTTGCTCACGTTATAAACTAAAATGCTGGAGAATCGGCATTCTTCACAAATATGGGTCCTATATACTTCTGAATTGAGACCTGAACCTTTTTACGATTAATGGCTTAGCCCTACCTTGATATGTATTCAGCCACGGTTTGATAAAACTGAAGATATTTTTTACAAGCTTTGGTACTTTCATTATTCTCAATAGCAGACATCTTTTTTTCCAACGCATGATACTGGAGCAAAGTATCAGTACCATTAACAACAAGTGGTTACTGTTACAATCTAGATGTAAGCCATGGGGAGGGGAGGAAACTCTAACACCTCTTAGTACATCGTCTCATGTCACTTTCTATGAACAGTTACTTTCTTAAAATGGTTTAATTGTCTTTGGTAGACTGGTGGATAAACTAACAGTCTTTGATCTGTCATTTCTGTCTCTCCTTCTTCCAATAGGTCTCCTTCACAACAAGAATTTATCACCCAAATATTAACAGTAATGGCAGCATCTGCTTGGATATATTGAGATCACAGTGGTCTCCTGCATTAACTATCTCTAAAGGTAAGGATGGTTTTTTTCTGCACTTCAGAGGACAACTTGATGTTCCTTGATTTAGTTATGGATAGTTCTGTGGACTTATATATGATGTCCCAGTAGGTGATGCTGCATTCGCGGTTTAAATGAAACCGCGAATGCAGTTCAGTTCATCACACCCCCTATGAGCCAGATCAGTAGCTAGGAGCTCTGAGGGTCCTACCTGCTCTTGCTGGGTGGATCAAGATGTTTTGATACAAACTTTGAATGTATAGAGCTGATTTCAGATGTGAAATAACAACTAAAATGTTGTTGTTCTCCTTTCTACAGTACTTTTGTCCATTTGTTCTCTGTTATGTGACCCCAATCCTGATGACCCTCTAGTGCCAGAGATCGCTCGCATCTACAAAACAGACATTGTTAGGTAAGTTTATTTCAAAGGCTCAATGTTACATCAGCAGAAGAAGAAAAAAAGATGTGCGCTGGTTGAATTTTTACTCTTTTTTTTTTTTTTAAGTGAATCCTTAGTTTAAGTATTTCTGAAGGGACTTTTTTTATGTCCCTGCCAAAGGTGGCATAAAGGGTTACCCTTGTCTGTATATTTATCAGTCCCCCTCCTTAATCTCATCTTTTATAGAGGTCCTCAAGGAGTGTAGTTTTCCTGACTTTCTCCCATGATGGACGTTAAAAGTCAGTACAACATTGTAAAATTTATCTCTGCATTTGACCCATCCTTGAGGGGCAGTGGGCGAGAAGCCCTGTCAAGCGCCTTGGGAGCAGTGTTTTCAGCGTCTTGCTCAAGGACCCACGGCTGCGTCATGGGCTCGAACCCTGGTCTCCCGGTTGAGCGACAACCGCTTTACCCACTGAGCTAAAGACCCCATTTGAGCTTGTGGGGTTAAGTGTGTTCTTGCATTCAAATTATCTAGTCGACTAAAAAACCAAGACCAGATGGTGATAAAAAACAACCAAACAAGAACATCAACTGAGAGCAGAGGAACAACTCTGGTTTGGAGTTCTGGGAATACGTATCAGGATAATTAAACAGTAAGGTTCAGGGCGGGGGCAGCAATGATATCAACGGTATTCCACTGTCTTCCAATTCTCTAGGGTCGGTCCGACTAATAGTAGTATGATATCAGTTATGATAATAATTGTAATCATGATCATATTGTAATGAGTGGACATCGAGCAGGTGCAGTTACCGAGCAGGTGTAGTTACCAACCACGTGACCCTCCAGCGTGAAAAAGCACAAAGATTCCAGGGAAGACGTCAAATTAGTATCATGCAATAATCCAGTAAAATACATTAATCCAGTAACATGCGTTAATCCAGTAACATGTTAATCCGGTAACATGCGTTAATCCGGTAACATGCGTTAATCCAGTAACATGTGTTAATCCAGTAACATGCGTTAATCCAGTAACATGTGTTAATCCAGTAACATGCGTTAATCCAGTAACGTGTTAATCCAGTAACTCGCAGTAATCCAGTAACATGCAGTAATCCAGTAACATGCACTACAGTGAGTGGGATGTATAGTGAGAGAGAAAGAGACAAGCTCAGTGCATCATGGGAGATCCCCTAGCTACTAGTTAGCACACATGCAGCAGCGTACTGAATCAGCTAGAGAGGCTTAAAAAAGCCAGTCCTAGAAATCTTTTATATTTGGGGGTCAAAGGAACTGATCAAAGATTCCAGGTTCCTCAAAGTGGTGGTGGAGGCCAAGGTCATACCATCCAGAGTAATTGTATTCAGATATAGTTATAATATATTTGTTAGGTAACAAACAAATACTAAACCGAACAAACAGTTCAATAAGCCTTCACCAACAGAGTGTCGACACGGCAGTAAAGTCAAACAGGACATGCTTCTCTGTCACATGACAGTATCCATTACAACATCACTGACCACCTCCACACATCCAGGTTCCCTCTACCTAACAAATTAGTCTTATGCTGTCACCCCCGACAGCATATACCCGTAAAGTCACCAATCTCCCGGCTTTGTACAAGCAATCCCCCTGATTGGACTCTTCAAAATTGAAACCAGTTTAGGGCGGTGGCAGTGAGTCCAGTGGTGTGATGTAGGCGGTGTAGGAGTATTCCATGGTCAACTGTGTCAAAGGCAGCAGACAAATCAAGGAGAATCCAGAAGGAAGGTGAACCAGTATTTGCTGCCATCCGTAGGTCATTTGTGACTTTAAGCAGAGCTGTTTCTGTGCTGTGGGCGGAGCGGAAACCAGACTGAGAGGTTTCAAAGAGGTTGTTGTAATTGAGGTGGTCCTGGAGGTGGGCAGCAGCTATTTTTTCCAGTACTTTGGAGAGGAATGAGAGTTTGGAAATGGACCTGTAATTTGTAAAAAAAACTCTGAATCGAGAGTGGGTTTTTTTGAGGAGTGGTCTGATTATCGCGGCTTTTAGGGCAGAAAGAACAGAGCCAGCCTGGAGGGATTGGTTTATTACAGCGGTGAACAGGGGACTGATGGAAGAGATGTTAGTTTTCACTAGGGCTGTAGGAAAAGGGTCGAGGGCAGAGGTGGAGGGTTTCATTGTCCTGATGATAAACTCAACCACTTACTGTGAGATGTCTGGGAAACACTTTAGAGGCTGGAAGATCTCAAACTCTGAGTAAGCAGACTGGATAGGTAGAGAGGAGTAACCAGAAAGGACAGAACGGATTGAGTGATTTTTTTATTTGAAAAAATTCATGAAATTATTGAAGTGCTCTTCTGTAATTTCTGTAAGTGGGGGAGTTTGTGGTTTAAGAAGATGATTGATAGTGGAAAACAGCTGCTTAGAATTTCCATGACTGGTTTTGATGATGTTGGAGTAGAACAGTGACCGAGCCTCTCTAAGTGACTTTGAGTAGGCCTTTTGGTGTTCCCGAAAGGCTAGAATTGGACAGTGAGACCTGAAGCCTTGTAACGCCGCTCAAGGACACGCCCAGCTGCCTTCATTTCCCGTAGCTCACTGGTGAACCAGGGGGCTGAGCGGGAGAAAGTGACTGTTCTAGTTTTTACAGGGACGTGACGATCCAGGATGCTAATCAGGGAGTTATTGTAGAAATCTACTGAGTCATTGACTGATACAAACTTTGCAGAAAGAAGATGCTGGAGGTCGACTCTCATGGTTTCTGGGTTGATGTTTTTGTAAATTCCTGAAGTAGATTGGATGTTTGGGCTTAGTGAGGGATGACACAAGCGACAATTCCATGGAGACGGCCTTGTGGTCGGATACACCCAGATCGTACACAAGAAGATTGCGGAGAGGAGCAGAGTCAGTGATGACTAGATCCAGAGTGTGTCACATGGTGTGGGTGGGGACATCGACAAGTTGCCTGAGATTAAAACAATCCAGTAGTTGGAGAAATTCGGCAGCAAAACGACATGCAGGGGAGTCGACGTGAATATTAATATCTCCAGGTACTATAATATTGGCAGAGGTTGTGTAAAATGTTGACCAAAGTTTGTACATCTCAGAGATGAAGGCTGGGTTTGGTTTGGGTGGTCGGTAGATTAGAAGTATGGTCATGGAGAAAGGGGGTTTACAATTAAATGCCAGGCATTCAAAAGAAGAGATCTCTGGCAACGGCAGGGGAGACAAGTCCAAATCACTGCGGTAGATGACAGACAGACCACCACCACCACCAGTGCTGCGGGCTTTCTGGAGGTAACAGTAACAGGCGGGACAGGTCTCATTCAGGACAGAAAAATCATCTGGTTGTTGCCAGGTTTCTGTAAGGCACATAACGTCCAGACATTTCTCCAGGATTTGGTCATGTATGAGGCATGATTTGTTTGTGAGAGATTGTGAATTAAAGAGTTTGATTTTAATACAAGATGGGGCAGTGTGTCTCTGGATTGGCCGAAGAAGACTGAAATCCTAATATTAGTAAAAGTATTAATTCTACACTTAAAAAATACTCCACTACAAGTAAAAGTCCTGCATTTAAAACTTAAGTGAAAATATTTAAGTAATGTCACCAAAATATACTTAAAGTATCGAAGTACAATTTCTCATTATGCAGGAGAATGATTCCTCCCAGTACTTTTGGATTACTAAGACTGCTGCATTAATAAGTAGTTCTGTGTTAGTGATAAGATCCGCTGCTCAATTATAAAAATGACCACAAAATGATCAAAACCAGTTTTATAGGATGCTGTCCTGAGGGAATCACGTCGTTCTAAAGATTCGACTTTTCATATAATCAGCTTTTTTTCAGGTTTGTGACATTTTAAGATAATCTAAAACTGTGTAATCTAATAAACTTTTAGATATTAAGGTTTCTTTAAGATTTTTGCAACCTGTAAAAACATACATAATCCCTCAGTTTATCACACACAAATACAATCATTTGAACATACGTAGTTTTCACTGCACAGCAGGAGTGTGAATGTGTGTATTCTGAAAAGTAACTAGTAGCTACAGCAGTCGGAAAAATGTATGCCGACTGGAAAGTAGAATATTTACCTCTTTGATGGAGTGGAAGTATAAAGTAGTAAACAATGGAAATAGTCAAGTTCAGCACAAATACATCAGATTTGTACTTGTATACAGTACATTCTTTGTGTGGTATAGTAGTACAGGCAGCGTGTCGTAGGTAGGCGTCCATGTCGCCTATAGCTCGTAGTTAATTTACTGTGCCTGAGAAATGTGACTATGCAGCATCAGGAATCTAAAGAGGAACGCTCCAGCCTTCCCTTCCACGTCTTCATGCAAACCTTTGTCACAAGCTCAGAAAACATCATCAGTAAGAACTTGAAACGATCCAGCAGTCAACAGTGTTAAACAGTCATGTGAGCGACAGTCAACATTCCAGTCGTAACACTTGAGCAAAAATGCCAAAAGCAACAAGACGTTCCAAAAGCTGTCGGTAGGACAAGGCATTTTTAAGTAAAAAATAATACGCATCTCCTCAGGACACAGGTCATTTACACACACACACACACACACACACACACACTTTGAAAAGTGCAAAATATCCTCATATTATTATTGACAAAATCCAGGAAAATATTTAATTATCACAGCCATCACTGTGTGACGTGTGAGAGACTCGAAAATGTTTTTTGGGCGATCGGATCACTAATGAGACACGTCCCTAAATACAAGCGTAAACAACCACAGGACAAAAGCCACTGCTTCAATTTTCGTCTTGTCCTGTGCGCTTTAGCAAGTTGCTAATTACTTTATTGTTAATTGTTAGGTAGCCCGTGCTAGTTAGCGAAACACATGTTTTGTTGACTGATACAACTGATAAACACGCGTGTCGTCCTCTGACCTTGTAGTGGAAGTGACTAGGGCAACAATGAATGGCGATGTGTCTCACTGTTCGCTTATGATCCAATCGCCCAAACACATATTAAAACCAAGTCTAAACAGGGTCACACAGACGAGATGTGTAACATCAGGCAGCTAGTCTGATGTTTTATGTGTGAGTCAAGCGCGAATCAAACGTGTTCATTTTTGTGAAACAAAAACATTAACCTTCCTGGTCACATGAATGTTTAGGCTCTTCCCCCTCTCCAAGTGGGATTTTTTTGTTCTTTGGGTTGGCAGTTAAGGTTAGTAGCTGCCTTTAAATTATACAAATTATGTCAAAATTTGAGAAAACATACTGACCTTGATTTTGGCTCTGGTGCGTGAGACGCTACAAAGACACAACAGTCCCAATTTGAATAGGCTGTAAAATGAGTTGAAAATTCTTCGGTACATGGGGAATTATACCAGGCTCCAGATTCAGATGTCCGTTTTATTTATATGTGATGAGTCGAGAAGAGCACAGCTGCGCTGTAGTGGAAAAGTATGACGAAGTGTGTCTGATTGAGCTTTTTGAATTACCTGTTGTTTTTGTTTTCTCTGCAGGTACAACAAGACAGCTCAGGACTGGACTCAAAAATACGCCATGTGATCCGCCTTGTTGTCACCACTGGAACAAACTGATTTTATCATGTGGCCAAGCCCCCCTCTCATCAGCCAACAGTGGCAATTTGCTCACATTTTGTTTTTTGTCCCCCTTCTTGCCTTTAAATGCTTTTAAACTCTTATTTATTTCTCTGCTTTCTAAAACAAAATAAATAAACCAAGAGAAGAAGGGCTGAAGAATCTGAATGTGCCAACTGCAAAACAAACCCACAGAGCCGAGTGACGGGAGACGCAGCTTACACCAAGATGTGAATAAAGTAATTGAATGCATGTCAACCATTGGTTCATGTGCTGCTGACATTTGTCCACTTTTAAAACCGTTTTTTTTTTTTTTTTATTCCATTTTTTATTTGTTGTTTTTAGACAAGAGAGCCGTTAGTTCATCCATCACCCACGACACTGTTCTCTTTTTGCACTGAAGATGAAACTCAAAGCTCTTGACAGTTGATTGATTAACTAATAGCTCTGTGGTGTTTATTTCTCAATAAAGGTGAACAAATTGCAGGATTTTTAGTTTTTTCTTCTTTAATTATTTTATGTATTTTAGTAGTTTGTTCCATAAACTACCTGAAATCAAAAGCCCCAAATATTTATAGATATGAGACGATTAGATTCAGTCAGATTAGAAGCTCACTAGGACTCAGATGGTTAATGGACCTCGGTCAGACAAACTCTGATCGTGTTGGAATTTGAATTTTATCAAGCTTCTCTAGTTTGTTTCTAAATTGCATAAGGAGAATGTGGACCGCACTTCTTCACACCACCCAAAAACAATATTTTGAGGTGAATGTGCAAACCTTAGCACTGAAATATTTTCTTAACTAACAAACGTGATGCTTACTAAGTAAATATCGGACAGTTGTTTGATTTACTTCTGACAACGGTCTGATAACGCGCCAGAGTTTTAGCAGGAGCGACTGCTGATCTTATCACAGCTTGAATATTGTTCTGTCTCAACTGTTGCAGAAGGTCCCTGAATACTGTCGTGTTCACAGTGTGTCATCTAATTGTGGCTTGTTGGTGAAATCCCATCATCTTTACTCTAAAGACTTTATATTTTACCACCTTAGAGCACAGATGCTCTCGTTGGGGTACTTGTAGAAAATACCTCTGATAGTTTAAGAAAATTTGTCATGCAGGATTCCTGATATAACTATTATGTCATAAGAAATGCAACTAAGTCCAATAAATTCTAATTTATCTTGACTATTCCCTTTTCAAATATATGGAAGAGAACTGGGGATACGTGATTTTTTTTTCTTTCTAAATGGTAGTTAAAATCAGATTATAAGAAATCAGAAGTCAAACGTTGATCTGAGCTTTATTGTCAGATTGAAATTAAGATAATCCTATTTTTTGTTTAAAGTTTTTTGTCATCTTTTCAGTGTATTTTGAATATTTACAATATTGTACTTACCAAGTTTTTTTTTTTTTTTTTGCATGGATCAAGGGATACTAGGCTGCAGAAATATTTTAAAAGCGATATATTATTGAAAAAGGTTTGTGAACCACTGCCTGAGAGAACCTGCACAAATGTTGATAGGTGAGGAGTTTAAACCCATTCTCCATACTGGACCGAGTAGAATCACATGGATCTGATCTAGGGTCAACAAGAAGCATTTAAATGGAAATACCTTATATGGTGTGTAACTTAAGTTACCGTGTAGAAACTTAAGTAAATTAACCTATTATCCAAAATGTGGCTGAAGACTTAAGACACTAAACAAGTGTATAAATATAAAAACTTTATTAAAAATACAATAAGCAATGTGAAGCTTGTGTAGATCTGTACAGTGCAGAGATATAGATATCATCTGTTTGCTTTAGTTTCACACTGAGAAAAGACTCAGATCTGGACTTCCCTCCGGACGGGGCTTTATCTTACGTCACTGTTTTCTCTCGTGATAAACGTAGGCTCACAGCTCCACTGCATCCAGTGTTACTGAGCTTCTAATCAAAAAACAAACACATTTTTAGAAGTTCATGTTGTTCCTCTTGTCTCCGGTGGAGACGGACAGAAAACACTTTAAACACAGATTTAAAAACTAGCATGCTTAAAGGATTCTATCAGATCTACAAGTCAGTCCTAATATTCACACGTTTACAATAATTCCTCCCGTCACCTCCAGAAATCCACACCTCACAGAGGATTTCTCTCTGGTCAAATACTTTATATCATCAATAATGGTCAAATACTTTATATCATCAATAATCCTCACTTTTAGTTACCCTGCCAAACATTTGTACTTAAACGCACCGCAAAAACTAGAGACAATGGTCTTCTGAACATGCTCTCTACCTTCTGCACCTGCAAGACAGGAAATACCTCCAATCAGCGGCTGACCGTAGTCTGTATTCAGCAGTCAGTGAGAGGAGATGGAACAACTCGGACTGTAGATATAATATATTTCCTGGTTTCCGCACCTCTGTCACTTCTCATGAAAAAACGGAGCTAACAAAATGTTAAGACCTACAACAGAAAACAGGGTCAGATGCTCGCCAGCATTGATCGGGTTTGTGAGGCCCTCAGGTGACATTCAACCAGCAGTGTTATTTCCATAACTGAATCAGCTCTCGATCATTTTTCTCAATTAGTCAAGTAGATTTTTCCTCCACCAAAGTCCGTAACTCCATGGTGACGTCTTAAAATATTTGGTTTTGCTCGGAAGCAGAATCTATTCATTTACTCTTCAGGACTAGGGACTCAACAATTATTTATCTTTTGCTTAAATCCTCAAGATTTGTTGTTTGGCTAATGAAGTTAATAAAATTGTAAAAAAAAAACGCAAAGACATTCAGTTCACAGTCACGGACAACAAAATATTCCTGTCCAAGAACCCAAAATTACAGAAATTTGACATTTTTTTACTCAAAACAATGACTTCACTAAGAAAATAGTTGATTGTTTGACAGCCGGACGAAACGACCAACCGCAGCAGCGCTAGTACGACACGGTGCTGCATTGACCAATCACTTTGGATTCCATCATCCATCTTGTCTCTTAACAGCAGAGCTGAATATTGAAAAGTGACCGACAGGAAGGACAGGAGGACTATCGCAAACCCATGGACATTATTAGAAGACTAACTATGTGAACTGATCCTTTTTCTGGCCTCTTGACCTTCCTTTCAGTACAGTATTTGTAGCACCTTTCCCTCGCCGACACAAACAAACGTTTGAAGTCTGAAATCTTCATCAGAATCCTCAAATCCAGCAGAAACCCTTAGTTGGACTGATTCAGTCCAACTGATTAAAGAGCTATAAAATACTTCAGGCATTGGACAGGGTAAAATTCTCATTTCTCCTTTAAACCAAAGTCTGTTTATCGAGCGAGGAACAAAAAACAAGATTTACGTTCTTGGGTTGAGCTGTTGGAGTGCGGTGTGGGCTGAAACACCTCAACCCACTCATTTTCTTTTGTTTTGTTATTTCTTAATAAAACTTGTCGTTGGCGGGGGGAAATCTGTCTTGGTGAGGAGAAGCTCCTTCAGCGAGACGGATCAATTATATTGTTATGCCGTGGAAAGCTCCACTCCGCTGTCACACACGCCGCTATCGAGTCGAACGTCCACCTTCACATCCTGAACCTGAGACTCGCCTGCAGAGAGAAAAACGCTGTGTGACCGACAAGAGGGTGGGATCATGTGACCATCACGTGACCTTAAACACATCAGCATCTTCTCACCTTTTGTCTCATTTGTCATCTTTGTTTCGTGGTCGTCGAGGTGACACAGCGCCTCCTCAAGAACCCTCAGCGCTCTGCACTCTCCGACTGACCTCAGACCAGCGAACAGGTCCGTGACTGTTCCGCCTGACACCTGCGTGACAGTTTAGGTGTCAGAGTTTCAGGAGGTGGGGCACGACTAAGTGAGAGATCAAACTGAGTGTGGGCGCGTACCTCGTAGCTGTCCAGCAAGGTTTTAGCGGGGGAGGGGCTAAGTTTGAAGGCTGTGTTTAGGATACCAAGTCCTAGACTGTGGGCTAGACTTTCCCAGCATCCTTCACTCTCAAGAGCACAGCACATCTGCTGCTTCACCTCCAAGTCCAGGCTCACCAGGTCGCCTACACACACACACACACACACACACACACAGACCATAAATATCGCTTTATAAGTGAAGTGATTATTGTTTTTTTGCTGTTTCTTTTGAGGAAGTAGAACGATCAGGGACAGACCGACAACATAGAAAAAGAAACTGCTGAAGTGAAAGAGTCATATTAAATACAAATTAATTACATTTAGAGGAAACCGTAAAAAGGGAATTAACATTTTCCTGAAACATCTGAAAAACAAGAACATAGTGGAAGAAGAAGAAGAAGAAAAAGAAGAAGGGCACTTTTTCGCAAATAGTCATCTGGAGATGGCAGATGATCTGGAAATCCCCCCAAAACATTCAGCCAGTCCATCGGTAAATGACATGTCCTCCATTCCTTCACTGAGCCGACAGTACTGGATGCTATTTTGGATTAATGACCAATGTTCTGAGTTTAAAAACAATAAAAATATTGAACGTACTATGGCTAATATTCTTTATGAGTAAAGTTTGGTTAAACTACTGCACTATGTATGTTACTTTCTTGACTGTCAAAACGTGGGACTCAAATTTAAAATAACGTTTCCGTGAAAACAACATCGAGTAAGAACTTGTAGAAAAGTTCAAAGTGTCAAAATAGACACCTACTCTTGTTTAATGTGGGTTTAATGTTTGGGGAAAACAGTTTAAATATATGTTCCAGACAAAAAATGAATAAGTGCGGTCATACTGAGCAGAGTAATCTATTACTCGAGAGGCCCTATTTGATAAGATGATATTCACACAATATTTTCAGCTGACACTTTGACTGTAGCATCAGAGCTAAACATGAGCACACACCCATTTCTAGAAGGTGCATAGGTTCCAACAAGTGTAGACAAGACCAGTGACAACTGGTGATCTTCGCATACCTCAGTACTCGCACTGAAAGCAAAAATGTTAACCTTAGACCTGAGGTTTGTGGTGAGGCAGGTTTTGCTGCAACTTTCCAAAGAGTTCTTAGCTTAGAGTCTTTAAATAACATACTTTCAAACAAGTTTTGGATCTCAGGTTTTCCTGCAATTATATTTGAAGAGTCCCAATATTTCAGTTATTTGAGACAGTGGTTCTCCAAACCTTATCAATGATGTAATAACATCTATGAATTATTTATTCAGCAGTATAACCCCTGAACAACATTGTGCCCTCAGTTTACCGTTAACACTTACATGCTACGTTCCAGATGTTTAGAATCCATCACTAGTCATTCAAAACAGTTTTTCATCATCATTTAAAAAATGATATATTGCATTTGCAACTGAGCCGAGGTCTGTTTTCCCTGTTTTCATTTCTATTTCTTTTATCAGCCGTTTTTCCCGTTACATCTCAATGAGGAATTTCTGTTGATTTTCATCATTCAATATCCAAACTTCCCTCTCACAGTGAAAATGATTGTGTTTGTGTGTCTGTTCTGCCTGAAGGAAAAGATGTCTTATCTTAGGGGCTCTCGGCAAAAAAAGGGATTCATTCTCTATTTTTATATTCACTATGCTTCCATAAAGAAACGTATTATACGGACACTTTCAGACCAAATCAAATAGAACGCCTTGACATGGATAAGTTGGGAAACTCTTGTGTGAGCACATGATGCATTTGTGACAGTTGCACAGTTGCACAGATCAGGTGTAGTGTCTGTGACTGAATAATGTCAGATGAGACGGCACTAACCTTGAGGAGATGCGTAGGCTCTATAAGGAGGTTTTGGTTCATACTCTTTACCATAAAGAAGCTCCGTCACCTGCACATACAATCATACAATCATAAAACACAGGCATTGCACACATGCACACAATGGTTGTTACTTGTCATTCTAAGTGTTCTGACCTCTAGTGGTCAAAATCATTTAATGCAGCTTTAAGGAGTGGACAATTCATTCACATGAGCAATGAGTAATGGAAATTAAGCCTATTGAATTTAAGAAAATATGTAAAGAAAAAGAAAAACTGACACCGTCAGACCCCACATGGACAAATGTATTATGACATCTGTGATCAGCAGGGTTTGACCTACAACCACACCTAATGCTGTCACAGTGAACTCAGGTAAACTGCTACGCCAATAAGGTAATATGGGATTTTCAGGGGTGTTAAGTTGTTCTAAAGTTGATACATGGATTTTGGTTTCAAAGCTCTGTGTTAATAACCCAGGTAACATATTCTCTAAAGAACCATTTAAGTCAACCAAGTTAAGTATTAATTCCCCATCAAACCGGTGACACTATCCGTCTCTTTTGTATCACTAATGTCTAGTGCTAGGGAAGTCAGTGTACCTGAGAGCTGGTGGCCATGTTGAGTGGAGTGGTTCCTGGGATGTAACCTTCATCTTTATCCTCATTCTCCATTTTTTCATCAGTGCACTCCTCCTCGTCTCTGAAGAACAGGGGCTCAAAGTTCTCCCTATGAGGGTCTGCACCTGAAGCAGAATTACATAGAGGAAGGGTAAATGTAACGCTTCACCAAACATGTTGAAAAATGAAAAGATTCTGTTCACAGGACCATCTGCAGGACACATGCACTTTGTCTTTTATAATACTATATAACAAAAATAATAATATTGTTTTGCGATGACAATGTTTTCTTCTGTTACAAAACATGTATCATGTCCCAATTTTACATAACTTAAAAAAATGGTTCACAGTAGTAAACATACTTTTTTTGACATTTGAAAAGGATGTGCAGTCAGGACATGAAGCAGAGGCAAATAGCTACCATAGTTTAGTCCAAAGAATAGAAACATAAAGGTACCATCACCTGTTAAGCGCACCAGTAAACACGTGTCTCACTTATGACAACTCAATATTAACTTACTGTTCTTTTCCAGCCTGTGTAATAGATCACCCTGCTATCAGTCTTAATGAAAGTAGCTAACCTAAGCTTACAAGACCATGTCTCTAGCTCTCATGATAAACTAAACTATGCTAACAATGTACTAAACTCCGTTCTAGGGAGGGAGAACACAGTCTCTATGCTCAGCTAACCACATCTGACATCTGATGTTATCGCCCCATGCTTCGCATTTTACAGTCCATGTTCAATTTAACTTTTGACATTCATGAGCAGCTCTCGCACGTACTCGTCATTGAAATCCCTCGTCCCTCAGGTCTTACTTATTAACAAGTCACAACTCTATCATTTTGAACAACGCAGTACTTGTTGCCGCCATTGTTGTACTTGTCCACGCAGTACTTGTTGCCCCCATACGTTTCACCACAAAGCATAACTCTTGATCATTTTTCCTTACTTTCTTAAGCTGGGGACACAGCAGGCAGCTTTAGATATTTTGTCTGATTCAAACTCCTACATTACAATGTTAAACAAAAGCACATGACTTGACGTGTAAAACCAAAACATAAAACGGCCTGTTCTGACCATTGACAGCTGTCAGAGATTCATTTGAAAGCGCCGAACAGTAAGAAGTATGTCTGCTAGCAAAATGCAAAGAGACAGCAAAAAAGCACTTTCATCTTTTGGGAAATCCTGTGTGCCAAAACCTCTCAAATAAATATGGGCCGATGTATTTGGAATGATTGGTGAAAGGACGAATTGGACACTATGTCTGGTCTGTTTGTAAACCGTGGAGAGAACTGGAGGTAAGTGTGCGTCATTTCACTGTATAGAGTGTGAACTTGATAGCTGGCATGCTGCTGAGAACCTGTCTTTTTCTTTCTTAATAAATTAACAAAACCTGCTTAAGTCTTGCTTGCAGCCGTACAGAGAGGAGGAGTTTTAAATATGTTGAACTGTTCCTTTATATGGAGGTCTTCTTGTTGCAGGTGTGTGTTTCTCACCAGCAGCCATCAGGAGAGCTGTTAGCTTGATCGAGTCCCTCCCTGCAGCGATGTGGAGGGGGGTGGAGCCATTAAAGGTACAACTGTCCACATTGGCGTTTCCCTGACAACAAAAAAACATCACACTTACCACTGAAAGTCCTGGGGTTCAAACTGAACTTGACCAGTATAAACAGTTTTCTACATTGTTGGGAAGGAGGGTATTTTCTCTCTGCTCTAGTGGGTTCCTTCATAACCAGTATACCCAGTCCAAAGTGTACCTCCAGTAGTAGGCAGCCGGCCAGCGAAACATTGTCCCTCTCAGTGGCGAGGTGTAGGGCCGTCCGTCCACAGCTGCGCTCTTTAGACTCCACGCTAGCCCCACCCTCTAGCAGCTCCCTGAGAGAACACAGCTGATTGGCCAGAACTGCTAGGTGGATTGCACACAGACCTGTCACCATGGAAACAGAGAGTGTTGACAAACATTCGGTTTGTCTGTGTGTGGTATGAGGTACTATGTGTACCTGCTGTGTTGGTTTCTTCCAGTAGTCCTCTCAACTCTCTTATTGCTGGATTTAGTAGTAACTCAACCATCCCTCCGCCACCTTCCAACTGAGACGCAAGGTGGAGAACTGTGTTGCCGTGACGATCTGTCAGAGTTGGGTCAGCGCCAGCCAATAGCAGCGCCTCCACTGCCTCCCTTTGCTGGGTGATCACAGCCAGGTGCAAAGGAGTCTGGGATAGATGGAGGAAGATGCAACAGCATTAGGGGTCTTCTCACATCGAATGCAAAGCCAATTTTTGTCACAGCTTGGTTACATACTAGGTCAGTGCAACACTACGACTAGATACGACTTTGAGCCTGGCGAAGTAAATGGTGCAAACAAACACACAAAATTCACCCAAGTTGAAAAAATTATACTGTGTGAAAAAATTAGCATGAGGCTAACAGCCTGCTAGAATTGGCCTTTCCTGCAGGATTGGAGACAAAGCTTATCGTAGCGCTATGTTTATTATTTTACACATCAGCACAACTGTTGCTATCCAAGAAGCTACATCAGCATATAGGGATCAAAAATGTATGATTTACTTTCTTGTCTAGTGAAGATATTCCTTTGGATACATATAATTAGAAATGTAAAACTATATGTCAAAGCTTACAAATACTACTTATTGTTCAGCACGAAGCAAGTACAAAACTACAGAGCGTGAAAACCTGCCTTTAAAGACACTAAGCATTAAGACCGGGACTGCTGCTGATCTTTTCTGGGAGAAGAGATGGAGCACTCTCGGTCCAGCATCTAGGCAAGCGGCGAGGTCCGGGCTTGGATGGGGTTTGAATAGGACGCCCCAAAGCTCCAGAAGGCTCAGCAGCCTTCTGCTCAGCAAGGCTGCTGAGCAGAAGGCTGGCAGCACTGAGCACTGACCCTTCAATTTACCTGTAAATGTTTTATGAGAGTTTTTGCTATGCCAGCGAGGTTTGATACTCCGCTACTTTTTCTTGTTCTAAATAAGTATAATCCTCCATTCGTCAAACATATAACAGCTGGAACAACTTTAAAACATGAACATGTCCCATTCAACATGTCTGGTTTGTCCATTCAGGCGCCTGTACAAACAAAACAGCCTCTACCTAGAATTGAGAACCCGCTCCTAGCGACATAAAAATGTCCTTTTCCCCAAAAAACTTATTTTGTGCTGATATTCCACCACAGACATTATTATGAATATATTCCACTTATTCAAAGACATAGCCTTAAATACAGTTGTATATAATTTGCACTGTATCTTTAATTAATGCCGCATCGACATTGACGTGTGTAAAGCAAGTTGAAATGTTTCCATAAATATCTTGGAAAATGCCATAGGACATTTTCCAAAAATGCCATTGTTTTATCCCCTGTAAACTTCTGTTCCTCATGTTTATAATACCTTCAGACCCAGAACATTAACTCACCCACTTTGTTCCTTGTTCCTTAAGTATAAATTCCTTCCATCACGCTTTACCCTGCAAATTAACAATTACACTCATTGTTCCTCAACCAGGGAACTTCCTTTTCTTAGACAGGTAAATTTGTGGTACTAAAGTAAATTTTCCAATTAAGAATCAACTTTATTTCTTGCTCATTCTCCTTTAATTAGAGAGTCCAAAAACGTCTTTCCTTCTTCGGCACCTTAGCAGGAAACTGTCCTTCCGAGATACAAAGCTGAAGAACTTCCCTTTAAGTGTTTCCTTCCAAATTTTCCAAAACATGGTAACAGTCTTAACATGTTTATTTCTATCTCTGAGATGCTGCAAAAATTAAAGCAAAGTTTCCATATTGGGTACCTGGTAGAGGTGGTTCCTCATGTTCAGCAACTCCTGTCCAGCAAGGGCAGACACGACCTGAGTCAGACTCTTCAGCGCCTCCCTCTGGTTGTGGAGAACTGCCAGATGGAGTCCACTGAGAGGAGAGGGAAAAAAAAGACTCACTGCACAGCTAAGCTCACATATGAATTGGATTTTAACTTCAGTTTAAGCAAAAAAAAAGTTATAACTAATGGTCAGACACTTTGAAAAATACTTTTCTTTTCAGATCTGTGTTTTATTTTGTTTTAACTGACGTGTCTCCATCTTCATCCTGAGCATCCATCAGGGAGCGCTGTGGAGCTAGCAGGTAGGCTGAGTCTCCTGTTACTGAGTACCGAAAGAGGGCCTCCAACTGTATGCGGGTCACATCTAGGAGGTGGTCATCTTCAACAGACAAACAGTGTCATGTTAGCTGACAGGAAAATCTCTCAAATGAATAAGAGTAATTTTTTAACTTTAAAAATTCAAATGATACTGAACCAATACTCAATAATGTCCTTTATCAACAAACACCATAGGCCCTATTTAAAAAAGCACATGGTCCGAGGCACATGCCCAGGGAGGACATGGAAATGCCTTCAGTAGGGTATAAAACTGAGAATGTTTATATATAAGTGCATATATATGGAGAGAGAGAGGATATATATATAGTATTGTCTAAGCTATTGTTTTTAAATAGTACTTTAATTCAAAATGTTGAGTACTTAGTCAGAAGTCAGCCTTATTCTCAGAAAAATTCTCAATAAAATTACCAAAAACAATCAAAAAATGTTTCACTAATTTTTTAAAAACTTTTAGTTTTATGATTCTGATAATATATGTACCAAGAATCTTTTATTTGTGGAACCCAGTTTAAGTAGCTTAAAATCATTTAAAGGGGGTATATTGTTGTGGAAAGTTTAAGAACTACCAAACTAGTTACCAAACTAACTATTAATCAATTATAATTCACTTATTTGGTTCCTTTCTTTGATTCCCTTCCTGACAAACCTTTGAAAGTTGAAAAACAGACTTTTTTTTTCTGGACCAAATTTAAATAATCATCAGATTAATCAAAAGTGGAAACAAAGTTTCAATTGTGAATGCATCTTTTAGTCATAATTGATCATATGCTTTGTTCAATTGAAGTTTTAACTCTGGATGAACAAAACTGAGCAGGTCTGTGATATATGGCAGGAGAAGCGCACCTGTTTGTGGATCCACACAGACCCCTCCCTCTTTCGTCCGCTCACCGACCTCCAGGTTTCCTGGCTGGGTTGAAGCTCTAAGCACGAGGCCTGACACTGTGTCATCTTCTGGATCGCTGTCGTCTCTGACATCATTAGCCACATTGCCCTGAGAAGCTTTTAAAAAATATTAAGTGACAAATCTAGCATAAAGTGATAAATAACTGCATGAATGATACTCAAACACATTTTCTCCTTCTCGTTTCTATTTGTTTCAATATTGTAACCAGACTTTTCTTTTGGATAACAGACAAGTCACATCAGTCATGAATTTTAATACTTGAATGTAAAGCCTGTAGTGCTAAGGCCATTTGGCAGATCTGCCATAATCCTGTATCTGCAGTACGGGGCGCCTAAGTACTTCTGCTGGGCAAAGAATCACAACTTTTAATAGATAAAATAAAATTAATACATAAAATAATCTACTTGGAAACTTCCTGGTTGTCTTAAATGTTATATGTAACATTAAAATCCTTGTGATTACATCTCCTCCTCCTTTTCTCTCACATTCTATTATTATGTGCCGTTTACTATGTTTTGTCGGTGCATCTCCTACTTTTAGTAATGAAAATGTATACAGATTACTCATTTTAGTGACCAACTACTATATAATGTGTAATAGCCATTTACTTCAAAAAATAATTCAAAATACATCTTTTTGGTGAATTGTATTCCAGGGTCTGTCCAAGATCATTCTTCTTCATGTAGGAGTGTTGGGCCAATGTCCCTCTTGGAAGATCTCTGGTAAAACCTGCTTTCCACAATGATTTCTAATCATAGGATTTAAACTTTGGCATGGAAAAGGAATAATTCACCTCGAAAATGGTTATACAGAGAGCCCTCTGATATCATTTGAGCAGTTAAAGGACACTTACAAACTTTCAAATAAGCACTTCTTTGTATATCTCTAAGAAATAAGAAGAAAATAAAATAAGAACACATTTTGTGTCAGGGATACTAACATATAAAGATCCAAAAGAGATGGTTGTCTGATTTAAACATCAAGATAGATAAGGTCTTTTGGCAAGATCTATGCCAAGATAGTGTGAATCATTCACAATAATTATCTTTAGAAGCTTTATTTACTACTCAGAAGCTTTGTCAATATAATTCTCAAAATCTAAAATGTGTTTTAAATGTGGCACTACTGCAGGAACCTTTTTACATGCTATATGGTTCTGTGTAAAGTTAAGATACTTCTTTCTTCTATCACAGGGGTCTTTGCGTCATTTGACTCTGACGTATGTCTACTTGGTAACTTCACTAGTCTAAATCTCAATAACGATTATGTAAAATGTAGCAGGGTTGTATTTTCCATTTCAAGAAAAAAATGTGAGGCTTTAACATAGAACTCTGACTGCGCTCTATACTTGACAAAGTGGTTGTCAGAAAGGAATTAATGCAATCTTCTGGGAAACAAGCAAACAAGTATAAACAGTTATTCGGGATACGGAAGCCATGCATTTATTATCTGGTTACCCCCCCGATGTAGATTCATTACTTTGGTTATAAACGTATATCTTGTGTTAGTGTTAGTGCTTCACCCATAACTGTTTTCTATAAAAAGTGAAGAGAAGCTGTTGAGTTTGCTTAATGATGAACATTGTTAGTTCTCACCGTGTTTGATGCCTCCTCCCCCTAAACCAGCTGAGTATCCAGTGGAGAAACTTCCTCCTCCTCCGCCGCCATAGTTGTAAGTGGTGAATCCCTGGAAGTAAGCTTTAGGAGAAACAATACCCTCAACAACGGGAGTCCAAATTGCTACTGAAAATGAATGTCAACCAACAGTATTTTCCGTCTGTTCAGAATGAAGAGAGCGACTGAGCCAACAATATAGAATTTTACTCTAAAATGTCCAAACTGGCAAATACTGATTTTAAATGCACCTCCTCCTCCTGCAGAGCCAGGTCCTCCTGCAGCAGGACCACCTCCTCCTCCGCCTCGGTAAAGCCCTCCTCCTCCTCCATGACCACTGAAGTCCTGGAAGTTTGGTAACGTCTTTTGTCTCTTTCGCTGCACCTCCTCCTTATCTGAACACAAAGGTACGCAGTAGCATTAGTATTGGCACTGGCAAGTGCGTATCATGTTTACTATGTGATTAGCAGTGGGTGCGTTGATCGGTGGATCATTGAAAGGTCAGGTGACCTTGCAATGATCTGAGTTTTGGAAGGGAAAGTGTACTTACCTGTGATCTAAGGGCAGTATGTCAAGATTGACTTTTTTGAGTTATGAGGGTGGTAGGTCAAGAAGGATCTACGTTTGTTCTGAGGGTGTTAGGTCAAAAAGGATCTACGTTTGTTCTGAGGGTGTTAGGTCAAGAACGATCTACCTATGTTCTGAAGGAGGTAGGTCAAGAAGGATCTACCTATGTTCTGAGGGTGACAGGTCAAGATGGACCTACCTATATTTTGTGGGTGGTAAGTGAAGGGTTTGGGTTCGCTGGTCTCGTTGTCAGACTTCCTCTTTAGCTGGACGAGCACAGAAATTGGCTTCTGTAGGTTCTGGTCCCGATACTTTGGAGTCTTGAACACGATGGCGAACTGACAGAAGACAGTCAGATTAACGTTATTACTGGTAGTGACACTACTATTGTAGTACTTATACAGATATTACCATCACTGCCACATGACTCCTGTCTGCATCTTTTACTGACACTGTTCCTGATCTTATGAGTACAACTACTTCTGCTACTATTAATATTAGGACTGAACAAAAATTAGGACTCTGTACCAAACTCCTCAGTTTGTAAAATATCTTCCATCAGACAATTACTTTGCTCGCACTGTTGCAGTATAATCCCAAGTTACAGCTTGAACTAGGATTTGGCTCCTTCATACCGCTGCACAATACCTTCACTAAAACAAGTCTCAGGGCAGAACTTTTATTTCAATGTTTGTTCATCTGTCGGTGTCTATTTGCATAAATAACCCAGTAACACATGATCAGTTCATTAAAAAATGAAAATAAAACCAGAACCCCACAGAAAAAAGCTCTTTGAAACATTACACTCTAGATTTAGGTCTAAGTGCTGGGCACAGTAAAGACACTGCATTCCTTAAAGTGATGAATGTTCTGATTGTTGCTGCAGATGCAGGAAATTCCTCGATTCTAGTCCTGCTAGACTTCAAGATCTGCATTTGGTACAGTGTGGAACATTCTATATTATTAGATTGTTTCCACTATTTGGTTTGAAAGTGGTTCCCACGAATCTACAAGACAGATATTTCAGTTTTGTCTTCGGTAACTCACAGTCATTTTCAGTGACGATGAACTGTAGGGTACCCCCATGGGTAGGTCCTCAGAAAACTTTTGTTCTCTGTCTACATGTAACTCCAAGGGCATAACATTCATAGGCACATTGTCAGCTTGCATTCATACACAGATGACTTTCAGTTGTACCTCTCTATTAACCCTCAATAGCTGGAGGGCCAAGAACCTACTGCAACTAAATATTTATATGTCTGAGGAATCATTATGGGCCCTGGCACAGATAACGACCACTTATCAAATCATATAGGCTCTGTGTCCCAAAACATTGCCCAGAATTGCGAAAAATCTTTGAAGTTATCTTTGACAAAAACGTCAGCCTGCACGAACATGTTTACATGATTGTTCAGTATTTTTTTATGCAGCTCAGGAAACTGTCCAAGAAGAGATTGGATTTGTTCAGTAGTGCATTTGTTTCAGTCATACGTGCTTTTATCTCCTATCATTTAGATTACCATAACTCCCTTTTTACATGTTTTAGATACAAGAACTTACATAAATTACAGCTGTACAAAATTTAGCAGCCAGATGCCTCATCAGAACCAAAAAGAGAAACCATATTTCTTACAGATAATTTCAGTATTAATGTTATCGATAACTTTAAAATCCCGCTTCTGTCTCACTCCAAACTACTTGTCTGATCGTAGCCTATGGTCCTCAGCAAAGGGTATGTTCCCAAAATCTAGGCTGTGGACCAAGGGTGTCCAGGTCTTGTCAATCAGGAGAAGGACCAATCTGATGCAGAAACTTCTGGTAGCTTCCAAAGGTACTCTGTGGAGATTTTCTGCACGCACTGCATCATAGCGGGGTTTGTCAGTTGCATCAAAAGGACCAGAATATGCTGCTATGGATCATCAAGACAGCCCAGGACATCTTTGGAGCTTATCTGCCAGAAATTGAGGAAATCCCCCAGATCTGCTGTCAGGGCAGGGTCTTTAACATCATCCGTGAACCAAACCCCCCTGGCTACAATCTCTCCAACTACTCTCATCTGGTAGGCAACACAGGATTGCTAATGCACCACACGACTGAGAAACTCTTTCCCCCAATCAGTTCATCTACTGAAAATGGCCAACTAATGATATAAAGGATAACAGATTTTTGTACTGACCTGTCTGTGAACATCTGTGGGGGAAAAATCTCCCAGAGCTTCCCAGGTCAGCCCAGAGTCATTTTCTTCATAGAAACGAACCTGGATATCATCTGGAAACACAGACAAGCATACACACACTTTTTTATTTACCATTTCAAAGACACCAGTGTAAACTTCTTAGTTTGCTTATTTTAAGTTGAAATCCTTCTTTTTGTGTTCACTCTAAAATAGAATTTAGGAATTTATCATTCCTGAAAGATTTGCATATCGTGGGGGAATTCCTCAAAGTTGGACATCTCTCAGGGTACAAACCTTCTTTAATCTAGAAAAACTTCTCAGTCATATCTCAACAGATTCACTTAACTGCACTCACTGGAGATACAGAAATGGTCTTTTGAGCTGTTTTTTCTGTTCATAGCTACAATCCAGACTGGATTACTGTAACGCACTTCTCATCGGGATCCCTGATAAAGTCTTCAAAGACTACAGTATGTTCAAAACAGTGCTGCAAGGATCCTGATGAGAGTTCGTAAACACAAACACATCACCCCTGTTCTTCATTCCCTTCATTGGCTTCCCATCTCCAAAAGGATTAATTATAAGATCTCTCTCCTCACTCACCAGTGCATCCATGGTAACGCATCCCCCTACCTAAAAGAACTACTCACCCAAACTGACCTATACACGATCCCTCCGTTCTACCCACTCATACCGCCTCCTCCTTCCCCGGACTAAGCTCAGCACCATGGGTTATCGGGCCTTCTGTTCTGCTGCACCTCGTCTGTGGAATGCCCTCCCTGACTATCAGAGGGCTCCACAGATGAGTCACATTTAAAAAAGGACTTAAAACTTTCCTTTTTAGAACCTTTAACTTTAATTAACATTGCTGCTTTTTGGTCATGTTTTTATATAGTTATTATGATATTTTTTTTGTTGATGCTTTTATCTGCTTTTACTCTGTAGCACTTTGAGATTTGATCCAAATGTAAAGTGCGTTATAAATTAAATATATTATTATTATTATTATTATTATTACAAATACATATTAAAAACCAGCCGAAAGGTGGTCAATATCATGTCTGTGTGAATAATAAAGGAGCATCTTAAAAAATAATCTAACTTTAAAAGTTAAAAAATTATACAGAAGAGTCATGTTTCACCCTTCTGGACTTTGTCACAGAGCAGGTAGACCTCCTCTCCTCCGCTCACACATCCAGCAGTTCGATCCATCCTCACAATCTTCAAGTTGGAGGCATTTGGAGCCTCTGAGGGAAGAAAGAGAAAGTCAGCAGTTTGGTCAGGCACTAGAGTGAGACTCAAAGATATCAGAAAACCTGTTGGCATTTACAATACAATACATTCTTCTGGCAGAACTATACATTGTATCATCAGATACAGGCACGATCAACTGGGAAGATAGATCCCAGTGTAAAGCCAGTACTGGCTGGGGGGGACTATATATCTAGTCTGGCCTGTGAACGCCTAGGGATCCATCAGGATGAGCTGGAGAGTGTTGCTAAGACCACTAAGACTTTTTAACGCACACCTAGAACCTCCTCATGGATCAGAAAGAACTTCTACAAGTCAGGGCTGACAGATATCAAATCAGACTGTAAACACCAAAATCCCATTTAAACTAAATTCAATATGATATGTAGCAAATGAAAATAAGATTTGGTTCATGTCAACAATTCATGTTCACATCATCATTATGCTTCTTGCACTTTCAAGATACCTCATCGTACGAGCCGAGCATACATGAAGAGGGAAATGAAATCAGGCAACCTGACACAACTAAAAATAATCATCAGCTAGATAGGCTCCCGGAGAGTGGAGACAAAAACACGAGGGAGGATGTGAGCTCGATAATGTGAGCTAAAGTCAGAAAGCAGTTTCAACATGTTGAACTCTGTTGCTATCATGGTTGTCCTCACTTTTTTTCTAAATACTACAGAAAACTAGATACACATTATTACTGTTACCATCACATGCAATCCAGTTTACCTATTGCAAGTCTAAAGATTAATTCAGTGCCACATAGGCAAGGTTGGTCTTCTACATCAGCCATCATGGTTCAGCAACCAACACTGATTCCTTACAGAACGGTGGATCAGGTTTGAGGGAAATCCATTTCAACGGACCAGCACAGGTCCCCGAATGAAGTAGTTTTGAACTTTAAAATTAGCCCAAAGCAACCATAAAATGACTCAGACTCATCTGGCTAGCCCAAGTCTCCTGAAGGCCGAAGATCCTAAGGCGATTTGAAAAAGCTGATCTTATCTAATAGCACATGTATGCTCATTTCAGACTTCACACCAACTTCA
Organism: Lophius americanus; assembly: GCA_037951165.1. Classification (NCBI taxonomy): domain Eukaryota; kingdom Metazoa; phylum Chordata; class Actinopteri; order Lophiiformes; family Lophiidae; genus Lophius; species Lophius americanus. Next base: position 9,892,289 of record JBBDHG010000008.1, on the reverse strand, counting down.
GATGGGGCCATTCTTTGAATTTATAAGCTACAGAAAAAGATTATCAGATTGAAATGTCAATTTATACTGAACAGCTGTATAGTTTCATGTCTCTTTTGGTTCCTCATCCACCAGGCTGCAAGTAATGACCTACACATAAAGGTCAACTCTTACTGGATGCCTGTAAATCTTTGGGATTTTCTGCAGTTCCTATGAAAATTCAATACACTTCGTACAGGAAAGACAGGAGCTACACATGTTTTTAGAGAATAAAAAGGCTTGCTTACAAATCATGTAGAGTTATTTTTCTACATAATAAATTCTAACTGTTGTTCTTTTTTGACAGATTTCAGTAACATTTCAGGATTATCACAACAAGTCTTACAACTTATCATCTTGTGATATTTATTTATACACTAACATCATTTTGAATATGTCATGAATCAACCATAACATAATAACCCCTGACATGCTAAGTTGGAAGAACCTTTATTATCTCTTGATGAAAGGATTTACCTTTTTAACTACACTATAACTATATTATAATAGTAAGAATTTTATAAACTAAGGTATCTCTCGAGACACGTTTGTGTGTGAGGTGCAAGGAAATTCCATCTCTCGTCTCCCTCACATCGTGTATGCGTGACTGTGTATGCATGTGTTTGTCTGTGTGTTTGCATGTGTGTGTGTGGTTCCAGCAAGTCAATGCATGGAAACAGACAGACAGAGGGAACTAAAACTACAGAGCTCTATCCATCAAAAAAACACTGAGTGGGCTTGTGTGGGACCATTTTGGTATAGCTTCAAAATGACCAGGAGGCTTTGGATGGTGATATCCAAACTGCAAAGACTGCTGTCAAAAAAAGCTAAGGGCTCCAGACATGAGGACATTATGGAGCTAAGGGGTCCATCATGTCTGATATGTCCCAACATCTAGGGGATACTCTTTCATCTCTGTTTGCCCAAGTAAAGGTTAAAAACTAAACTTGCTATATTTATGAGCTGGTCCTTACCTGTTATCCTCCGCCAGTTACTTTCCTGACGACTTAAAATGATTTGTGGGAAGTTTGACATTTTCGTTCAGAGGTGTAGCGAGTGCATCTAATTATGCCCTTCAATCCGTCAAAATGCACCATGATCCGGCTGGTGGTTTGATTGTAGCGTTAAAAGTTGTTTACCTGAAACTCCACTGCTAATTATGCAGTGTCTGCTCAATTTAACACTCCCGTCAGACTTGGAAATAAAAAACAACACTTCCTGCACATCATTAGGGTTACCTATGCGCCAGGTACTCCGACATTCTTACACACGCTCACGGTCACACACGTGCACATATCGCGCACAAACGCCGTATCAGTTCTGTTATATTAGTAATGATATATAAAGCTAAACACAAGCAGAAATATTTAGCTCAGGTCACACTCCTGTCAACCATATCATCATAACTACTGGCAGTGGATGTGAATAAAATTGATTATCTGATCTTCATTGCGCCTGCCAATATATGGGTATATTCAGCAGCAGGTAAACATTCTGCCATGAAGTTGACAAAATGGAAAGAGGAAATTCTGAACCAACGAAAAGATCGTGGTTGTTAAACGCTCATTGATGTGTGTGGGCAATGATGCTAACCGTTGGAAATGTTTCTGCTGGTTCGGATAGAAAGCTGTTTTTGTGGCTTCACAAAATACGAAAGGGTGTTTAAGGGGTTGATATTATGCAAATGAACTACACTTACACATAGCATCAAAAAGTAAGATACACCTTTGTACCATCTTTGCCCAGTGTTTCCTTTCAGACTGTCAAAAATCTTGAAAACTGTAAAACTGTGAATATTTCCTCTGTCAATAAAAGTGACACCACAATCTGAAATAATAACATCCCTACTTTTCACAGTGGAATCTGTGGGTGGGGATTTATTAGGCTACAGGTGAACATTTTGTGAGAAGGTCGATGTAATGGAAGCAACAAAAATGGGCAAGCGTAAACTTATGAGCAAATTCGAAAAGGGCTTACTTTGATGGTTAGACAACTGGGCATAGTAGCTCCAAACTGCACTTTTAGTTGGGTGAGACTTCTCTACAGAAGTTATTACCTACAAGTGTTGTCTAAGGAAGGCAGCTGTTGAAACAGCAAGGGGCATGGGCGCCTAAGGCTCAGTGATGAGCATGGAGAGTGAAGGCTAGTCAATGATGTCTGATTCCAAAGAAGTGCTAAAGTAGCACGAATTACTAGTCTCGTTAATGCAGATTATGACAAAAAGTGTCAGAACACATGGCAAAAGAGGAATCTACACGGTATTATGAGGGAAGATTTAATGTTATGGCTGACTGGTGTATATTCATAGAGACTGAAATTAAGACACCACAAAGTAAAAAGCATCGGAATTCACTTTGAATGAATATTAATTTTAGAAACCATTTTATTAGTTACTTAATTTCCATGATATGGTGCAAAATGTTTAAGGAAAGGAGCTATTTCACCATTTTGAGGGAAATAAGATACTGATCCAAGATCTACATTCGTAACCAGATCCACCTCAAATTTACACAACCCTTCCTTGGCTCAAGATCCAACCGGACACAAATTTATCAAAAATCTGTTTATAGTTTTACGAGTTATCTTCTAGTAAACCAAACAAACACACGGAAATTAGTGATAACATCACCTCATTCAACTCTTACTGGCAGACGTAAGAACATGAAGAGAGACTCACTGCTGTCGTAGATTGGGTCGGACACGACAGGCTCGAGTCGTCTGGAGAAACCCCCATCACTGTCCGGGAGGAACGCTGTGAACATGAGCCGTACTACACTGAGGTCCATTTCTTTAGCCTGGGCAGATGCCACACTACTGATCAAACTGCGCTGGTGTTCTAAAGAGAAGGCGAGGGGCATAATTTAATTAGTTTTAAAATAAGATGATATGATGCACAGATCCTCATCTCAAAAAATTTGTTCTGGAAAATATTTAAATCAAGAGAAATACTAATCAAACAAGGAGCAGGACTGACCGCTGAGGTCTCTGGGGACTCGAACTTCCCCCTGCAGGGCATCGATCTCAGCGTGGATGGAGACTCCACAGTTGTATCCCATCCTGAAGGCCTCGATCATCCTCTCCTCCAGAGTTTTTGCCACATTCTTCTTTGTCACGTGGAGGATCCCCAGGTTTGGAAAACTAACAAAAAACACACCAGTGAGCATAACTCCTAGAGTTCTACTGTGTAACAACGGGTTTTACTGCATATTCTACAGACCTGATGTTGGAGTCTTTGGGCTGGAGGTCAATGATGCAGATCCCTTTGTCACACTGTTTTCCCACCAGACTGTGAGCATGAAGCTGAGGGAGAGGGGTCAGAGCTGTCACCAGCTGAACAACCACCCGGGCTGGACCCTGGTAGTTGCTTATCTGAAACACACACACAGACACACATACAAACATACACACCTTACTTTCCAATTCAGACATGCAGATATTGACATTTGCTATCCATGAGATGGAGGTTCACATTCGTGAGGACTTCTCACAAACTGTTCTGTACTGAAGAAATAAAGAAGCCTCTTTGTCAACATCTTCAAGACAAAGCACAGGTCCAGTTGCTTTGGATTCAACTCACATGCAACGTGTTGTTTTATACACAGCCTTTTACATCAAGTGCGCTTAAGTTTATTGTGTGATTAGTCCGCTGGAGCAGCTAGAACTATTGCAGAGTGTAGTGTTCCAACTGGTGTCTTATAAAAATGAATGCATAAAAAGTCCCATTATCTGATTCGGTAGGCCATTCTTCCAACATTTTTTTTTGAGGGTTTATGCTTATAAATATGCTAGGCACACTAAACTAATTAAACTCCTGTACGTTGATGGTAACTGTTTGAACCTAAAACTACATAAGATTCTATGTAGAACTTTGTAATTAGTAGACTTTCCCAGCCATCACTAATTGCTTACTTTGTTTGCTATTTTTCTGCATATACAACATGAAAGTGAGTCATGCTCAAACATTTTGATCAAAATATGTTCTGGCTTGAGGCTGTGTTCACATGAATTCTCCCTATCAGGAAGTCATTACCATTTTATTCGATTATTCTGACACCACCAGGATGTACTAATTTCCATGGAAAACTGGGAATATGCCCCAAGTCCTTTTACTTGGTGCTGGTGAGGGTATCTTTTGAACATAATACGCTTTAACACACAGAAATGAGTCACCAATGATTACCACATTACCAGACAACCACAGCTCCAATTCAAAGACAAGCTTTAGAAAGACAGCTGTCTCAAACACAGACTGTAATCCCATAACAGATCACCCCAGTTTGTTTCAGAATTGTTGAACAGATCTTGCCTGAACTGTGCCACATCACTCATTCATTTTCAGATTATCTCATCATTCTAATGTGTTACACTTGTGCTGTTTTGTGTATAGGAAATCAGATGTAAAAAACGAAACTTGTGTTTTTCATTTCTTCCTGCTTCTACCGCGTGTGAGAATCATGGCACTTCAAGTATTTGCATGCATGATAGTTGCAACTACTGCAGTAAATAAAGTAAAACCCACTTCCTCTTCCTGATTCTGGTGACAAATTGAAAACAAATGCAGTTCCTAGAAACACATTGAATTTTGGTGTTTAATGGTTTCCTGACACGTATATCTTATCACCAAATATCTTCACTATCTTGAAGTCCCAGTAAGTCAAAACAGTCAGGTAGAATTTGCAGTAAATCTGATTCTGACACAATAAAAGTTTCTCAGGTATCTGCAGGTCTATTACACAGCTGTATTTGAAAAAATGTAAATCACACACCAGTGCTTGTGTATATAGAGTAATCTACACAGCGACCTCAGAAGGAGCTCAGAAGATGGGGGACTTAAAATACTAAACATTAAAAACAAAACAAAAACAGAAAACAGACAATGAGCTGAAGACAAAATTGAGAATAAATTATTCAAATGATTTTTCAAGCTTAAATATGAGCTGAAAGTGCACGTCTTGTCTCGTTGGGTTGATGGAAAAGCTCAAATGCAGTCATAGTCACCATTATCTCTGCAAACATTTTGGGCCATTCACAAGACCTCAAAACATTTTTTGCATAAAACATTGGAAACTTGAGATTGCATGATTGCCAAACTGGAGAACACAGCAGCACACTCACTGAAGGGAAGTGCAGTTGCACTAATTGCCTTGAGTTCATTCACTGTTTAAATCTTCCGTTGAGAAGTAGCGCTCTGCTCCTGAGAGCGTTTATGTGAGTAACTACACTACTGAATAAAATAAAGGGAACACTTAAATCACACATCCCAGATATGGATGAATGAAATATTCCAGTTGAAAATATTTATTGATTACATAGTGTAATCTATTGAGAACAAAATAACGTCAGAATGATCAATGGAGACGAAAACCCATTAATTAACCCATTGAGGAATGGATTCAGCATCATCATCAAAATCAAAGTGGAAAAATTAGGTCCCAGGCTGATTCAACTTTTGAGAATTTCCTCAGGACAACTCATAACGTGGTTCAGTAGTGTGTATGGCCTCCATATGCCTGTATGCACTCCCTACAACTCCCACCATGCCTTCGTCATCCGGGAACTGCTGAGACACTCCAGCCACATGAGACCTGGCATTTTCATGCACCAGAAGGAACCCAGAGCCCCGCTTTCCTGCATATTTTCAAGTTAAAAGCCATCCACAAAGAAAACAGCTAAAACAATATTGGACTATCAAGTTATTGTGCTGCAAATTCTACCGACGTCATTAAGACTCCTCCAGGGTCACTGTGAATAATGGTAATCCCACTTGAGCATTAATTAAGAAGGAAAAACATATTTATTTCAAAATGGGCATACTAAATCATCTCTGTGTGATTAATTATCACATTTTATAATATGTAATTTGCGCACACCCATGTGGTGTTTTCTGTGGTTTACTTTGTTTAATATTTTTGCGGACTTATGTGTTCAAGGATTGATTTCTGAAAATTGTTGTATTAATGTGGAACTTCTATAAAACAAGAAAGTAATACTCTTCTGTTTTTAGCAAAACTGCTGTCATGCAAACTTGGCCTCAGTGTGGCCATGGTGTATGCAACACAGCCGTTGCATTACATACAACAGCACTGAAGTTGCAGCAACAAGTGCAGCAACATGTGCTCGGACATGACAATTTTGTATTGTATGACTCCTGAGTTATGCGGAGACCACAAGTTCTCAGTGAGAACATGTAGTGTAGAGGTACATGTACACAAGTTCAAGCTTGTGCACCCGATCAAGACTGCTTGGAGGCTTCTGTGAAGGTTTCAGCTTTAGAAATGAAATAAATGATGCATTTGCAAGTCAGTTTGGGATCTCATGGTATCTTGGATTTCTTAATACATGCCCTATGGAGATTAATCAAGTCCCCAATGTCTGCAGCTGCTTAAGAAAATGAGTTTATTCTTAGAAGCTCTATGGAAAATGTTTTGTTGATAAGGAGAATAAATCTGACTTTCCAACAGCAGAGGGGATAACGAGAATTTCCATTTTTGGTTGAACTTGTCCTGAAGTGAATTAATCCACAATGAAATAATGCCATATAAATGTGCCTTTCATTCATGTTTTGATAAAAAACATTTTAAATCTAGAAGGAAATAAATGGACTTGGAGCTGAAGCCAGACAGTACTAAGGGACGAAAATATGTATAGGTCTTTATATGAGATATGGAATGATTAAGGGTTGATGATAGAGTGAAATCGTGGCCTCTTCTGTGTAATATTCAGTAAAGTTGCTGATAGAAAAACCTTTCTAAAAATAATATAAAAGAATTTATTTTCTGCGTTCACCATATTTTGAATAACATTACAAAAATTATTCTTCCATATATTCAACAACAAAAAGTGTTTTAATGCTCACGGATCGGAACACGTGTGGAGTTAACCATACTATAACAATGCCTCAATTCGGAGCAAAGGGGTGTTTTCGACAATCTCCATCACACTATGTTCTCTGCGGCTTCAGTAAATCAAAATCTGAAAAAGCCAAAAAGAAATGAGGCCAGAAAACATGAGTTGAACATCAAAGATAGCCAAGCGTAGTCTTCCCTCAGCTGACAGAATATTTTTTCGATCCCGCGTTAGGCTCTGCAAAAGGTCTGCGGCTGTACATACTGTGGCACCATGCAGTCACATGAATGTTAAGTGGGCTGTAGCGGGTGCAAGCACAGATGCTACACCTGTGGATATCAAGCTTTCATCTCTGAGCTGAAATTCAACACGTGGCACTCGATGTGACTCCACTTCCTTGTAATTAAATGTGGGTGCCAAGGTAGAAAAATTTCCAACAGACATGAATCAGAGTAGAGATATGTGTGTGTGCGTGTGTGCGTGTGTGCGTGTGCACGCGCGTGTGTGTTCCTTGGTAATGTAAACCTGAACAGGTCCAGGCCAGCAGAAGACTCTCCAAAAGCTTCTTTAACCCAGATCTAAACTCTCCTCTCAGCTGTAAAACGAAACTGGGAGCTCAGCTCTCTGCCAACGCTGCTCAATTCACAAGATTAATTCCAATCAGAAAAATGATTCGATTGACATCTGGATTAAACCCATGCAATTTTAATTTTATGGTTAAATATCCTCACAGAGAGATTTGGTCTGCTACATAATGGTCCTACCAGGAATTATGGGGTTTTCCCAATTTACATCTTCAAAATACAAACGCACTTCTCTTCCAATGAGAGAACATGTCCATAAAAACTCCTCAATAAACACTACATTCTTCATCTCGTAGAATGAGTTCAAAGGTTTTCATCACATTGCAAAACATCTAACAAGAGACATCTGAAGATGACAAATTACTGCGACTTCCGCTCGTAATTGTATGTCAGGTTATCGATATCAAGTGTTTATTCAAAACCTTTTTTTTCCCATGACAAAGAGGAGACAACAAAGATGTTATTAGAAACAACATGTGACTAAATCAATATGGAACATGACACTAAAGTTTCCCTTAGGACAGTTGGTGCTCAAAGTCTTACAATTTAATCTGGTAAAGCCAATGATACGAGGTCTAGTGGCCAAAACATTCTACACATTTTGTCAAATATAAAATGTGTAAGAAGCCGTTTCACTGGTTTGAAGCCAGATGTGCTTCAAAATATATATCAGAATATTTTCCAAGCCTGGATGTACGACTTAAATTTATTTATTTTGATCGGACCAAACACTCCCAACAAAGCTGCATTCTTTATCATTTTACTTGTTTTCTTCAGATAATCATAAGACAACGCTGATGTGAAATACAGTAAATAAAATAAGAAAGAAGATTACAAAAATATTGAATTTGGCTTACATATTGACTGAACTCTTCAAAAAAAAAACTGCTGTCATAGATGAGACTGAAAATCCACACTGATAAAAAAATCAAGCTAAAATGTGGATTACTTTGATTAGAATGAGACCAAAAAACCTAGACTTTTAGTTGAATAAAACTAAGCAAAGAAAAAAGAGTACTAATGACCCGAATTGCTAAAAACTAATAAGGACAACTGACAAAGGACTAAGACTAAACCCCAAAAAATTTGCTGACAAAATTGAGTTTATATATTCATTTTCTTATTATTTCATCTGTTATAGTACCCTCCGAACTTTGGTGAGCCTAGATTAGTGTATATTGCTTTGAGTAAATGCTTTGGAGATGATGAGCAGCCTTCCAAGTCCTTCCAAAATCATCGTTCCACAGAAAAACGAAAAAGAGATGCAAAAAATTCTAAACATTAAAAGGCAAAAAAACCTGTTATTGTTAATGTATGAGTATAATGTGGTGAGGCTTAAGTGTATAGTTTGGAGGATTTGTTTCATATGACCACCATTCAGAGTCACCTTAAACAGTATGTTTCCATTGAAACCACGGAGAAGGAATTTGTAGAAAATTCACAATGGAGTTGAAATATGTATAAAGTTTATCGACACTTGAACATACAGTTTGTCATTTATGCTCTGGACAAGATGACAACACTTCAGAGCCACCTTGGAAATCTTTTTCCAATAAAACAAGAAATGGAATTTGTAAAATTGAAACATCAAAACGTACAACAATTTATCATGGTTATTACAGGTTTAAAGTTTGCTGAACATACAGTATATTTATTGGATATGCTCTGGACAAAACATAATGATGAATGGATAGGCACGTATATCCCCCTATAAGTTTTATGTCAAGGGTTTATAAAAATTATAATTGAATCTAAATATATCAGCATAGTTCAACATAATTGGTTTGTGAATGCGCAACAGTTACATTTTTTAAATTGGCAATATATAAAATATTTTTTTATATCCTTAACTTTTTCAAGTTTCCTAGCAAAATTACATAAGAATAAGAATAATGTAGTTATTGTTCTGGATATAATTGATTTCAACATGAAAAAATGTAACATGAATTTGGTTTGCTTTATTGGGAATTGATGTTTCAACACTTGAGACGAATATATATTGAGACCGGTCTAAAACCAAGATACGTAATATTATATATCGGCTATACTAAGTGAGTATAGCCGAAGAAAGGCTGCAGCAGGAATCTGGGGATTTCCAGTCTCCTCTGGATTGGTTGGAAGATGTGGGAGCTTCTCTGTCTACACAAAACGTCAACCGAAACGACATGAGATTTAAGCTCCTCTAAATCTCACTTTCCCAGAGACAGTAAACACAGTAAGTGTGGGACAACAGGAAAAGATCAACTATCACAGGTTTACCAAACAAAGTTTGATACGATGACTTTGTTGTTGGTTTTCACAACAACTGTCATCTAAATTAAAATAAATCTTTTTTAAATAATCACTTCTGGTCGATGAGATAGGAGTTATTGTAATTTCAAAATAAGTTCCTAAACTGTGATTGAAACATACCTGAGGGTAAGAAAGGTATTCTCAGACATTGTCTATCATTTGCGTTGGTTACAGAAATGAGTCAAATGATTCAGTAGAGACATCCATTTAAATGTTTATTATTATTGCAGCAGAGCAAAGTTAGTTTGGCGACTAGGATCCAGCTTAATCACTTCCTGCCAATATGTTTATACTGAGATATTGGGTGATGAACAAACTCCTTGAACCTCACTAACCAGAGCTGACTAGTGGATGCTGCAGTGAATATGTGGCTGCAAGAGAAATCTATCTGCTTCTTACTACTCTATCATCAACGACAACCAAGTAGCCGAGGCACTGACAGACAGAGGGAGGAATGGATAAATAACACATATCATGTGTACAAAGCAGAGCTAGGGCCGCACAAATGATGAAATTCACGACTTTGGCTTCCCAAAATTAAATGAATGTGATCAAGCAATACTGATTTATGAAATGCTGGGACCATAGTCAAGCTCAATCAAGCGCTCCCCAAACACCAGCCTGACCAATCACAGTTGTTCCTTGCAATTGCAAAAAACCTCACGGATGTTGTCCAGACAAGTGCAGTCACTGTTAGAAATGGTGACAAATAGTATCACTAATATGAAACAGAGAGCAGACAAATGAAAAATTAAATGTCTGAGGGATAAATGGGCCAGGAGTTTGTTCCTCAAAGCGGTTTATCATCCGTTAAACAAACTCAGACAGATTGAAAGTATTTCTCGTCCACGGAAAGTTATGTTAGCCACAAACAAACCATATGCAAATACCTCTTTAGACTCGCAGCTTACTAGATAAACCACTTGAAAACACGGCAAAAAAACACTGTATGATGGATGCATGAGGGGAAAGAAAAACATTTTCACATGAATTGTCCATCACCAACTGACACATCCATAAAAATGATCCAAATGATCAATCAAAAAGGATCTGGGGTATAAAATGATGGTCAAATTGCAGAAGAGGGGATAGTGAAACTAGTTCAACTTTTTCTTAGTTGTAAGAAAAGCCCTTTTAATTGTACCTGCACGAACAATGACATTTGTAGTTTTTAGAACTCTGTTTGACTCCGACTTTAGAGTAGGTCCTTCTTTAAAGAAGCTCTACAGCACAAGAGACACCCAGAGTGATGTTATTGTACATAGATTACTTGAACACATGAGCAAATGCAACACTCAACTTCCATTTTTGGGAGGCTGCGTGAAGCATTAACTGTGTTAACACCAGCTTGTAATGGTAAGACTGGTGTGTACAGCAGAATAAATACTGCTATAGCAAGTGGCTTAAGACACTTCAGCATCCTATCAGTGGTACAAATGCTGAATGAAAAAAAGCATTTGTAAGAATGAAATTTTAAGAAAAAAAGTCACTTTTCTCCCCAACATCTCCCCAACAACTTAAATACAAGTCAGAAGTTGCAGCAAAAGATACAAAGTGGATCTTTTATTAATTTTTTTTATCAATCTCTTTTAAACAAAATAATATCTAGGTCAAAAAAAAACACATTTAATGAAAGCATTTTGTATAAAGGTTTATGTTAAAAACTACAAAAAGACCAAAGAAGACTCAAGGCTGTCTTTTAGCTCTTAAAAGATTATACCAGATTTGGTATGATACTTAATGATTGGGCTTGGGGTTTTTCTTCAACAAGTATACATCTATAACTTGGAGAAGCTCTTAATAAAAAAGTTAAATTAAAGACAACAGCAGCCTGGCTACAAGAAGAAAGTCAAACTCTGCAGGAAACAGAGGTCTGTGTTCTTTGTGCCCCCAATAGATCACATGACTTCATTGATTTACTCATCATTTCAGACTGGAATAATTTGTAACTGTGAACCGCTGTCAGTCAGATTTTTCAACTAAACCAAGAGTAACAGTTACTCTGAATCACACAGGCCTGCAGCGGGAGATATCCTGTTGCAGTAGACCACAGATTAAAATAACACTCTCATTTTCAGCAGACACGATGTATGACTGGAAGAAGTCTTACCTTGACAGTGGGGTAAGTCTTCCTGTTCTTCTCACTGGTAGCCCCTGGTAGACCGCCATGAGATGGACCCTCACATCCATACCTAAACCTGAAGCCACGCTGGCGACAGGGAATCAGAATTAGCATTCATAAGTACAACTGTCAGGTGAAGCCTGTGAGGTATTATTTGAATTTAGAAAAGGTAGGTAGTATATCAGAGTTAGGCACATAAGTAAAAGTTATTAACGTGACGTCATCTATTCGGTAGTTTAAATGTCAAGATTAATGTTGTATGACGTTTAATGTGGACGTTGATGTTGTTATTAACGCTTTGGCATGATTCAGATCCAGGAGTTCTTGTGAATAGTTGTGTGTGTTGATTAAGATACTACAGATTTCCAGCCCGTCTGTAGTCTCGCTCTTTTTAAGTTGAGGGTTGTCAGTTTCAGATTCACTTTCAAACCTCTAACATCTTTCAAAATCAGAACAGTTTAACGGACAGTCAAGCAATTTCCTGGCTGAGTTCATGAAATAAATGTTGTTACACTGCTAAAGTTGTATAGGATCTGTCTCCAGGCAATTATCTCTTTGAACATCTTCCACAATCAGTGAGGTGCTCTGATGAGGGTAGGTGAGTCTTACCTGTTTGGGCTGCTCTATGATTTGCATAAAGGGTCCATCCACTGAAATCACAAAAAAAAAAAAATCTGTATGAACTTTCATGCAAACAGTCAACATTTTAGGGTCAAACTGAATATTTCTAGTCAATACTATACAAGTAAAATGACTGGACAATCAATAAATTAGCTAATAAACAGAAAATAAACAACAAAATTACAAACAATTTTTGACAAAGATGTCCGGCTCCAGCCTTTCAAATATCTCAGAGTTCAAATATCTCAGATTTCAGCTTTGTTCTATCTCATCTCATCTCAATCTCTTTAGACTCTAAAGAGATTCCGATTACTCTAAACTCTGAAGTTTAGAGTCTGTATAGCTGGCACAGACATAGCACAACATCTATTTTTATCATTTATTTACAAAACAAATGACAAAAACTTGATTTGTATCCTTCTAATAAAGTGAAAACCATTCTTGAAGTAATACTACAGTAATGGTCATTAAAACGTAAAAGGACCATCCAATGTGGAGAAGGAATGAGATCACTGCATTTACTTCAAACAGTTAGATATTGATTATGTAGTCTACAGGTGCTAACAAGAACAAATATATGAAATATATAAATCAGATGGATTTCTTTTTGTCTTTTAAAAGAACTACTCAGCCAAACAAACACCAGTTGACTTTTATGGCAAAAATCCCTTGAAATTACTTGACTTTTCTCATGTTCTATTTTGTTGTTCTTTCAAAGCATCCGGATTGCCACACCTTCCCTTAACAAACACTGCTACAGTCAGCTATCAGATTATTTACATTCCTGACGGAACTAACATTAGAAGTGAATAATTCTGAATGTTATCTAAGTATAAGTATGTATACTAAACTAGGTAAATGTACTTAAACTATCCAAAGCATTGTCAAATCATACCATCATCATCACTCCTGTATTAATGTTAAAGCCGCATTGACTGTTGTTGTGGCTAAGGTAGAGCTCATTCTGAACTAGTGATGTAAACTATTGTTGTTTTCACTATTATTTCATTTTTTTAATATTTTCTTCCTTAATCAATTGATCGTTTGTATGTAAATAATCTGAACATAGTGTAAAATGTCATCCCAGTGACCCAGAGACTAACACGTTCATTATGAAAGAAATCCTCACGGTGCCTGTTTAGTCAAACCAACAGTTAATCTTAAACTATGTAAAAATACGTGTCAGTACAAAATAAAAGAAAAACATTGCAACAATACAAATATATTCATGGTGTATATGCAATGTCCTTAACGGCCTTACGGGTCAAGTATCAGTCAGACTCCATCTTCTTTATAAATTCATACTCTACAAATCTTTAAAGGGGTTTAATTATTCCACTGATACCTTTTAGACATTGTTTCGCGATCTGAACATGTTTTTCTTCTGACCCAAACTGGTCCTGCTGGTGACCTCTAACCCTACCTCACCATCATCTTCCATTGCAAAACGGTTTTGGCTACACGTGACAAAGAAATCTGAGTGACCCAACATTTCAATTTGTTGCACAAACATTTTAGCAGATGTGATACATATTTTTTTTTTTCCTTTTTTTTTTTTAGAAGAATAAAAATTGCTTCTAGACATTTTTTCTGTAGATGTTTATGTCAGCATATATGTGAAAAAGTATTAGACCCGACTTCTTCTTGTTTTTTTTATTGTATCTAATACTACATTGTATAAGATCTTCAAGTAAAAAAACATTATAAATTAATCATGAGGTTTAAAATTGACAGTTTAATTCAATTGAACCAAAAAGGTTATGTAATATTAAACGCACTTGTGTGAAAAAAGTATTTCCCTGTTACGAAATTAAACACAAAATACAAACAAACTATTTATTCCCTGACCAGACACACCGAGACCTGGTTACTGCCAGCTATGTTCAATCAAATCATCATATAAATAGACATTCTGTCATGGTGCTGGATCTGTTTTATGTTGTAGTTTGATTATTTTTAGTTTAAGGGTGTGTTTCCTGTTTTATTTTGAAGGTTTAGTTCAATGTTCATTTCCTTGTACTTTGCTTTTTTGTTTGACTCAGTGTTTTTCTTCCTTTCTTCCTTCTTTTAGTTTCTCTCTGCCGTTTCCTTCTCTTCTGTCTCCGTGAATGTGTGTGAATGTGAATTCTGTTTCCTAGTGTCTCCTCTCTGAATGTTGAATGAGGTTTCCTGAACACAGCCCTCACCTGTGGCCCATTTTTCTCGTTACTCTTGTGTAATTAAGTCAGTGTCCTGGTGTCCCTCTTCGTCAGATCGTCTGCGTTACTTGCTTGTGTTACCCCTGGTGTAAGCTTGTGAGTAACATCCCTTTGAATCCCTCTTTCCCTCCGCCCTGCTAATTGGTTCTCCCAGTATCCAGTCTTGTATGTTTTAGTTTTTCTTATGGATTCATTTTTGGTAACTACAAATTTCAGATAATTATTACTACAATAGCTACTTTGTATTTTGGACATTTATTCGCTACTTGTCATTTTCATCTGTTCTTGTGTTTTGAATTAATATTGTTTTGTGAAGATTTACAAATGGTTTGCATTTTGTTGATTGAAGTTTTTTTTAATTAAACGTTATTTTTGTTCAATTATTCTTTTCGAGTAGCGTTTGAATTTTGACTGAAACGTAACACTGTCTCATAAGCATGAACTTGGCTCTTAGGTCTCACCAGTACCACACTATGCCAAAATCAAAAGCAATTCCACAAGACATGAGAAGGAAGATGATAGAAATACATTGGTCTGAGAAAGATTACAAAGCTGTTTCTAAGGCTCTGGGACATTATCTAAAAACGGAGAGTACTGCATAGTTACACATATTTCTTTGTTTTTTTGTGGAACCCAGAAAGAACAGTTCAAAAAGACAAAAAATAAACTTCAACTTCCAAAAGCATGGTTAAGGCTCAATCAGGAAATCACAAATTATCCAAACAAAATATTAAGGCAACTACCTCTCACCTCAATACATGTCAGAGTTTATGTCTTCACTATTAAAAAGACATGTGGCAAAATGACATACCTGGGAGACTGACGAGGCGAAAACCGCTGCTAACCCAGAAGAACATTAACGCTAGTCTGAATGTTGCCATTATAAATCTTGATGAGCTTTTGAGAGAACATTCTATGGACTGATGGGTAAAAAGTAAAACTGTTTGAAAGACAACAGTCCTGTTACTTTGGCATGCACACAGCGTTCCAAACAACAAGAACACTTTACCTATGGTCAAACATGGTGGTAGCAATATAATGTTATAGAGATGTTTTGCAGCTTCAGGGACAGGAAGGTCCCTGTCGTAATTGGGGGGAAACAAAATTCTGAAATAGAGAAAGTCAAATCGCCATTCAGTGAGCTGAAGCTCAGTGCAACTGGTTCGTGCTGCAAGACAATGATCCTAAGCAGAAGAGGAAGTCGACGTCTTGTGTCAACTTGGTGACCTTGTCAGAGTCCAGACCATAAACCAATATGCAAATACAGTTTGTGTGAGCTCCTCCTGTATTCATGGAACATGAACGAGATAAATCATTAGGCGTCAACATAGTTCCCTTCACTTGGAATCAGGATATTTTTTCAACGTTAATGTTTGTGCCTGTTCCAACTGTTTCTGGGTCTGAAAGGTGCCGCTGAGATATGCACCATGGAGAAAATCCTTCCACCTGTCTCTGCTGTACATATTAGATCAACAGTTTTTTCCACTGGTAACATGTTGCTATTTAAGGCCATGATCAGAGAAGAGGAAGGACAAGAGAAAAGACCAATGACAAGATTATCATGGTTTAAAATATGATATGTCATAAATGTGGTCCATTTCATGGGTTTCTTGTGTTTGTCCAGTCTGGAGTAACACCTTTGGCTTAGAAGTTTGTAAATCACTTTATTTAATACTAGCAAACACTCTATATTTGTCTCTCACCTGTACTCCACAGCATGTTTAAACATGATTAGATTAATACTCTGACAAGCTCTATATTTTAAAGAAAGTCATACTTGCTTAAACAATTTATATTAAAGATAATTAACTGTATCCCAATTTTTGTACATTTTCCCACAAAGGCTGTCATAATTCAGAAATGTAAGTTTGAAGAATTATTGCAATTAACAATTTGTCTCGCATCCTTTGTTCATTTTATGTCACCATTTTATCGCAGGTCTAATAGCATACACTCTATGAGGAAGAAAGGACATCTTTGGGATTTTAACACGCCTGGCTGCGGTCCTCTTTCCCGGTTCAGTTAACTTTAGTAAAAGATGTTGCTGTTATTTTTGGTCCTGCAAATTCTAAAAAACCAAGAATTTTGGTTTTTGTTTACCTGTTTGGTTTTAGACCACAATATGTTTGGCTATACCACTAAATGATCATCGGTAGTCATGTTCTTACATACTAAATACCTTTGGTGGTGTTTTACATCAATATAATCCTCTAATAATAGCAAATTAAGCACCACCAGATAACTTTATTAACGAGGGCCATTCACACATCAAACAAAAACAATTATGGAAATATTAAATACAGTATATGTTTCATCCAGCTGTTTCATACAGATGACAAGAAGTTTTTCTATCGTTTATGCAATATAATCATTGTTAGCTCAAATAATCGCAATCGGGCGATTAAGTAATAATTGCGACAGACCTTTTCCTTACATTGCCAACTTCCTCTAAAACACATCAATATAAACAATCAGCTTCAAAATGAAAAAACAGGACTAATACGGCACAACTTAATATGACCAGTGCTAGGAGCCAATGGGTAAGGACAGGAGGAAGCCGGATAGTTTTAATAAAAAGTTTACACTTTAGTTGATCAACAACACTTTTATAACACATTAATAACATAACTGTTGAGTTTATTAGAGTTTGCAAAATATTTCACCATCTACACTTCTTAAGTAACTATTCAATCAACAACCAACTTTAAAAATTAATTGTATCAAATGTTCTTGTGGATTGAGCTGTAATTTAAATGAAAAACACACTTGTATTCCTTTTAAATGAATCAAAAAAAATTAAGGAGGGTATTAAGGAAGTAACTTTAAAAGTATCATTGTCTGCATCTTTATGAAACACACCAAAAGACCTTTTGTGGTGCTAGAGAAACTAATGGATCACATGTAAATGTACGAGGGGGAAACGTTCCCCTTATTCTACACACCTACAACCTTCTGCTCTATCTGTAGTCCACAGTAACATCTTGTGGACTCAAACTGGGAAGTGAGAGCAGAGTCATCTTCCCGCGCTCACCACAGATAACAGATACCAACACGTCATGAAACTCGGCTTTCACTTTACCTTCATCACGTCAGGTTTTAGAAGAAATAGACCAAATTCCAAAAAACGCTATCAACACAAACAGAAAGATATTGTCTTCAAATAAGTCCATGTAGTTATAGCCTTTATAGTATCACATGTTTCACAAAGAGGGGAAATCACTCATCTCACCATCCCCTATTACCTATAATATTTTTCCCTATCAACTTGACAAATTACTCAATTGGCACTGACCGAGGAACACTCAGCAATGATCCAGGAGTCGGGGCCCTCTTGCAGTTAGTAACCGAGGTTTAAACTAGTATTTATTGACACAATCCTTAGTAAAAAAAAAAAAAAAGAAGACATTTCCAAAGTTAGAATTTCATCCTTTTATTTTAGGTTGACTAACACTCCCACCTTAGCTGTTTTTTTCATATTGTGGAAGTTTCATGACTGATATATGATTAAGTTTCATGACTAGACAAAGTTGAAGCAATGATTTGATCCCATTGACAACAATTCTTGTTAACTGTCAATCTGAAAATTTTTCAAAATTAATAAATATCAATAAATGAAGTGCTCAAAATTTGAAGGGGTTCACCAGCACGTCTTCACTGGATTGGAGATGTGCAGATAGAGCATCGTAAAGGACCAACAATTCTTGGGAATACTGCTATATTCTAAGACAAATCCAACCCATTGAAAATAATCTTAATTCAACATGTAACCATCATAGCATCTCAAATAGATACAAAAAAAATATTTTAATTGCTATAGACATCACTTCGCTACTCTGTTGTTGTATTTAGAAATCTTTGTGAAAATACTGAATTTAAAATCTGCTCTGACTGAACTCAACTTTTACTGTCATTCAACGACATTAACATTATACAGCTGAATTAAATTCCGTTTTCGCGGACCATCAAACAGTGCAACAACAGAATACTCAGATATACAACCATCAAAGAGTGCAACATTGGAAGACTCAGAAAAAACAACAAAACCAAACATAAATAGCGACTACGGGATGACGGTATAGTAGTGGATGCATGAGATGGAACGAGAAGTTACAGTGCAGGTAAAGTGACTTCAGTTTTACGTGAATAAAATAACTGCTTCTGCAGTCATCGGATATTATACACAGTATTATACTGTTGGTGGGTATAAATACAGTATGTGAGTATAAATATGTACCAGACATAAATATGTAAGAATGTATGACATTCTTGAATATAAGAATGACCTTAAGTCCAACTTTTGACCATGAACATTAAAAATAAATAAGGAAATAAAAATGAAAAAATATCTCTAAATACTAAAAAACACGGATTGTAGTTATGTAGTTATTGCTGTATTCAGAATATATTTTCTAAAAAATACAAAACCAGGTTTTGAGTTACGCTCTGGCAATGAACCAAGACAGACGGATGAACAAAACGCATTCTTCAATCCCCTCCGTTGCGGGGGTTTATGATGCGTTCCACTTATTTCGGAACGCGGAGTTGGGAATGACGTCACACGCAAGTCGATGGCGTTCCAAAAAACATTGGACTCCTCTTTCAAAACCGCTGCCCTTTTGGGATCTAAAAAACTTCTGGAAAATTAGGCACTCCTTCAACACCCAAACGTTAGAGAATAGGGTCGCAGAAGGTATGTTTGTTTTCAACAAAGTTGTGTAAATAAACGTTCTGACTACTCTTTCATCGGTCATGCCGTAGCTAGTAATCACAGAATGAGGCTACTCAGGAAATTCAATGACTGTAAACGATATTAATTCATCAGATTAGTCGGCTACGTTGTTTTTATAAACATCCTTAAGATTTCAAAAAAGCTGCTTTGGCTAGACAAGGCAGCTGATGGTATGTTAGTACTGTAATATTCTATTATCTGAATATTCTTTACTTAAATGCATTTTATCTCTGACGTAGAATATGTGCTTTCCCGCTGCCCGTCATAGCGAATCATCCTCAATACTGGAAATGAGTCAGAGGTCATGCTGAAGATGAATGACAACATTTTTTAAATCCCCAAGCAAGTTTAAATTAAATGTTTAATTACAGGCAAATTTTCTGCCCTGGGGATTAGTTTAAATCTGGACAACTATTTAGTGCACTTGGTTGTAGCGCGATTCTACCTCACCTAACCATTACGTCACACACGCTCCCACACACCCCAAACAATGAATGGCTGTCTGACAGATACGGAAACTCACAGTGACGGGACAGTCAACGAGGAAGTGGTGTAGATCGTCCCGTACTATTCGCCGGCAGGCTGCTAACCACTGGCATCATGCTGCAGTCCCTGTTTTGCTAGCTACTCGTTGCAAACTCGATAAACTCTCTATGAGGTGCTTTATAAAATTGAAGTTATTATAATTATTGTTATTAAGTCCCCTCATCCACTGTCACTTGTCCACCAACCGACCGTGAGTGCCAGGAGAGGCACGTCACGCTAAACAAGGTGCATAACTTGTCTCTGAGTGCGAACCCATGCTTACTCTGCTTCAAATTTTGGGTTGATTAAAAAGTAAGACAAAGACTGACAGACTGTGATAGTGACTCTGGGGATTGGTAGGATGGGTGTTTGAATTAGAAGAAAAAAAATGATCCACATAAATACCCCTTTCCCAATGAGAAGGCCATTTCCAATTGAGATCTGGACCACAGCAGAGAGTTTGTTTTTAATAAAAGCAACAGGATAGACTGAAGCCGTCGACAAATTAAAAAACACTGGAGGACTTCTTCGGATTCTAAGGTTAAATCCGACAACAAAGAATTTTCATTTAGATGAAAGACCAAGAAAACATATTATCTGAATAATTATAAACAGATATAAAAGTTCGGATTAAACATCAACCGAGGGTCGATGGCCCATTTTAAAAGCTGATTTTAAAACAATATTTTAGAGCTGGGAAATAATTCATTATCAACCACTTAACAACAAATACTTGTGGGCAAATTGCACAACAGGATGTTTGATTTGATAAATAACTAAAGTAGATTTTTCAAACACAGCTTTTTCTAAAACATCAAGGTTTGGCATGGTATTAATTTAGCCTCATGTGGGACATTTTGAATGCCCATATTATGCTGGACATATCCTGGAAATGTTATCGTTACATTTGAACAACTTGAGTAAAGACATTAAGTTTACTGCGATACTAAACAACTCAAGCAACATTTTCATACTTGATCACAAATTCAACAACAACAACGCTTTGTTAAGAGTGATCAAAAACGTCCAACTTTTCATTTTGAAGCAAGAAATAAAGAGCAAATGAGAGCCACAAACTGGCTGCTTATCAATCTGCTGATGGAGAAAAAAAGAGCTTGTTCTGTCAACAGCTTATCTATTCTTGTTCAAGCTGCCAACTCATAGGATATACAAAAAGAATCAAGGCTTCAGAGGAAGAATTTTCCTGACTATTCTTTCCTCTCTACCTGAATTATTAGAATAAGACAAGATCCTGGTAAACTGTCACTGACAAAGACTGGATTTTATTTTTATGCTAAATAAAAGCATGAGGCTATAACAGACACTGACGTTTTTCTAGATCGGCACTCACACTCTTAACAAAATGCTGATTTGGTCAAAAATGCAGTACATTGCCCTATTACACAACATATAGTCTTTCATAAAACATAGTTTTTCCGTAGGAACATCAGAGCCATGCCATGAACCAATGTTCCTGCTCATTCATTCATTCTGTTCATTTTCAAAATGGTGTATTCACTCTAAAAGTATCAAAAATAATGGCAAAAGGTCAGACCACTGTAAACAGCTTGGATTTCTCTTGCATCCTGTTGTTTTTCATGAGTCCACGGCGCTCACTTGGTTCAGCTACCTTAGAACAATTTCTTCAGATTTTGTCATCTTTCACCAGCGGCACAAAGTAGAAGAAAACCAAACACTGCCCAAGTCAGAGGAAGATTAAAAAAGCTGATGAAGAAGACCAATTTGATCGTACGATCAAATCAAACATGAATACAAGGAGAAACAACACCCACCCCCTCTAATTATTATAATAGATAGAGGGTGAGTCAAGATGATAGGAATCACATCTACCTTCCTGAAATCAACCCCTGCTGACTGAGCATTGAACAAACAGTTAAACAAGGCCCTAACTCTCACCTGTCCGCAGGGATGATGTGTGAGATACTGCAGGAAAATGTGGGAACTCCCACGATGGATCTATCATGATGTTGTCAAAAATCTGAGGGAAGAGGTCAGATATAATGACACAGTAAATCATCAACCATTTTAAGCATTCTGAAACAGAGAAGAAAATGAATAGCATTTATCTGAGAAAACATCAGACATTCTTGCAGCATAGAAATGAAAATGACTTTCTAGTCCTTGGACGTTTCCTACTAAGGTAGTTAAACATACTGAAATTTAAATCTGGTCCAAACATAGAACCATGGTAAAACCTCAGACTTGTTGGCAGCACTCTGTCCTTGTTTTATATTTTCAATTTTGTCTAAGGTGTATAATGTTTACCTGGGCACTGTAGGTAAAAGCATGCATATCAAGTCTCATGAATACCTGTAAGTATGAGGGATTTCTGCAATTTTACAGTCCCTAATGAAATGCACCACATTTCTGATAGGAAAGGAGAGGTTGTCTCCATTGCAGAAATGGCATATTTTAAAACAGTTACAGTTTAATATAAAAATAACCTAGCAGGATTTAGACTTAGGTACTATCGACAAAGTTCAAGATTTGCCTTTGCGCCACATTTAGATAACTGAATGAATTTTTGGCCACTTTTAGGCTTTCATTGAAATTTCTCTGCAAATGTTTGGAAAAACATTTCTCAATCATAAAGTCTGAGAAGTTATCATCTGATGACGTCTATTTAAATTAAATGATGGAGCTAAGCGATAGTAACAAGACCCTTGACTCTGCATGCAGTGTGTTTTTCAGCGAGACCCCAACTCCCCAGAGCGAGACTCCAACTCCCCAGAGCGAGACCCCAACTCCCCAGGCACTTCACAGTGGCAGCCCACCTCTCCTCATTTTCAAATGCGGAAAATGTTTTGAATGTTCTCCTGTACATATGTATGTACTGTAAAAAAAAAAGTATCATTATCATTAATATTTCAAGGGGAAAAAATCCCAAATGTACAAGAAACAAGAAAACAAGGAAATACGCCTTCCACAAGGACCCACTTCCCCTAACTGTGCTTGGTCAACCTCAGCACACATACCACTTGCCAAGTAATAGTGCCTATAGTGGATGTCATAATCGGATCATGCTTTTCGATTACATTTAGCAATAAGGAAATACTCATGATTAAAGCCCTTAATTTCCATCATAAATATCTGGACTTTAAACTGATACTCTAGAGAGCTAGGCATGTTATAAGGACACCACATACATCATTTTCCTTTAATTCTCAAATAATTGACCCCCTCCCTTGACTACTTTTTTTTCTTTTGTTACCTAAAATGTAGGTTGAAGTCTAAATATGTTAACAAATAGAATAATTGCATTCTACACATCAGATTAGGGATGCACAATTAATAAATTTTAATCTCAGTCGTGATTTTGGCTTCCCACAATGAAAATCAGCATGATCATGTGATACTCTTAAAAATGCATGCTCAACCCATAAAATGCTCTGCTACAAAGCAAAACAGGCACTCCACCCACCACAGCAGGACCAACTGCAGCAGCTCCCTGCACAGGGCTAATGCAAACATTTGCTAGATGACGAGGGACAACATCCACTGTTCGGAGGTATCTCGGATTTAGTGTTAACCTATAACAACTCATAAGAAAAGAATATTTTGGAATTGTGTCTGAATCCCACGCACTCACTTGTAACTCACTTTTTCCACAACACTTCACAAACTGCTGTATGATGAACGCATGAAACGTTGCTAGGACTCTATGCAGGACGTCAGAGCATCTATCCAGCTCAAAGAGAAATCATAAATGCGATCAAAATTCATCTGGCCAAAAATGTGGTTACAATTAACACTGTGAGGTTACTGGAAAATGGTCAGCACACTGGATTTAAGATATGGGATGTAATAATAGCGATCTCAGTATTGATGAAAAATATCAGATTTATCATTTAGACCTAAATCATGCAGCCCTTCACCAGATACATGTCAGAATCCTACCCACTAATTAACATCTAGTCCCTAAAGAAAATAGGTTTGGGGGATGCATGTATGGATATAGATAGGTTTCTTTAATGGTAAACAATTACATCCAGATGAAATATATCCTTTACATTCTTATCTCTCTTTCTAAACTAGTGACGATGAGCAAGTGATGATATGTGACACTAATTATTTTGGCAATAGGCCGATCTAAGTAAAGGGACATCATAAATGATACAACAATTGATGGCCTCTTCAATATGCAAAAATGGAATGGATTTAGTTTATTTTGGATGTATGAATCCTGATTCAAATTGCAGATGATGTGTTTATATTTAGAAAAATATTTTGCAATTTTTAAGGTTCAAGAAAAATTTAGTTACAATATGATATTTCACTAATCTCATTGAGCTAATTTGATATTATTATAACACCTTTCCTGGCAGCATGCTATAATAATAGAAGGGAAGAGGTGAGTTTACCTGGTTGGAAGTATGAAGGTAGTGGTCGTCTGCAGCCATGGTCTCTGGAAAAGGTCGAACAAAAAAATCAAAATAAATGTGTATAACTCAGTGTTGTGGAGATATAGTGACTATACAAGGGGTAGAATCATTTTGAGACTAATTTGGTCATTGTAATATCTATGATGAATGTGGAGGGGAAAAAAGTATCTGCTGCACTGATCTATTTAAACTGTTCTTCACTGATTCTGTTATGCAAACAGCGAATAAATAGAATATTCTGCAAACATACCAAATTTTCAAAGGTTGAATAATTTTGCTTTAAATTATCAATTATTTGGCGAAACAGTTTTCATAATAAAATGTATGTATTTGTGATAAAATGCAGTTGTTATTTTTACATTATTGTTTATATATTTAATATTATTGGTGGAACTAATAATTCAACCGCTTACACTTGTTGCTGCATGGCATCGCGCGCCCCCGCACGATTTCCACGTGAACGCGCTTGCGCTGTGCGCTATCAGCTAACACTACCGGATTGTCTATGTTGTTTTAATCGTTAAAACCATCTGGATTATAAGTAAATACTTATTACAACACAACGGATAACCACATATAGTAGTGTAATTACTGTCTAAGTATTGGCTCAATGTCACAAAACGTCCCAAAAAATATTGGCGCATACTGTACTAGCTAGAACTAGCTCCTGTAGGTTCCAAATGCTAAAACATAATACCAAACTCCATTTACAACGCATTCATTTTAATAGGTCTTCAATATTCATCCTCAGACCTTAAATTATATAACTCAGATTAATGCATATAAGATTAGAGGGAGCCAAGTCATGTATTCGGCATGTGCAAAATCCTTATCAAAGTTAATTGTGAAGTCCAATTCCTGCTATTTCTATCATCTGTCGATTCAGCTACACGAGCCTCAGCTACCAAAGAATCGTAAATTGCTTCACGAAAGTTTTTACTTCAGCTAGAATAAGTTTTCATATTTTATATATGCAAGCCGAATTCACCAGTAGTTGTACTTACCCAGTATTAATGAGTAACAAACTCGTGTCTTTGCTGAGAAAAAATAAATAAATTCTCAATTTTATTATGAAGCTTGGTGGGACGTTCTTAAAGTTACCTGGCTAAACAGGAAGTGAACAGCATAACAAAGCAAGAGTTGTAAATTAACGGGTCACAGTAAAATTAACGTAAAAGCAATGAACGCACATATAACGCTATCTGTGCTGGTGTTATATAAAACAGATAGCTAATTTACCTGATATGATCAGCCAGCTTAAACTTCTTAACAAAACTGACAGTCCTCAATCCACTTCACTTGAGTTAACTTCTGCTCATCATTTAGCCGAATCCATGCTGAACCAGCGGATCCTTTTACAACGGCTTGCTTTAACTGAACTGCGTCATGACGCGATATGACCGCGTCGTTACCATTAATATAAATAGAATAATTGTAATCCGACTGAAAATATTCCCAATATAAACACAAAGCCTACAGGTAGAAATAACTTTGTGTCCGTTGTTCATTAAATTGATTTCCTTCCCTCCTGGAAATTCCCTGTGACGTACTGTTCAACCAGAGACTAAGTGAAACACGAAGAGGTATCACTGTGAGAACAAATATACAATCTAAACGAACTTTATTCTACATTTTTTTGTTCTGTATTCATTACAGGTCTACATACATGTGATAGGTGATGTTTGTTTTCATAATGTCACAGACAGAGTTTTAGATATCATCAAAGTAGTTAAATCTTGTCCAACAATGGTGAAGAATCCCGAAAAGAATTGTTAATCTTTATTATTATTTGGATCACCAACAAAATCCATTAGGTTGCTCATTGGGCAATATCGTACTGGCTCAAAAAAAAAGAAAATCATCAAACTATGCTTCTCCTTTGGTAATCTTTAGTAGTATTCATTCACTTTAATGGTATCTTATGTGTCTGTTTTGTGCAAATTGTACTTTTCCTACTTGCCCTAATACAGAAACTAGGACAATTATATTCCATAATTAATATGGCATTAATAAAGTCTTATCTTATCTTGTATCCTTTCCCAGAAAAACATTAGCTAAAAGTATAGTATATATCAGTAATAATAGAGTAGTATAATAGTCCCCAAGGGTACAAAAGCATTTGCAGCAAGAGGGCAGTTTGTCAGATATGGAATTTAGAGTGTATGGTGATTTTAGTGACAGGTAAGTAAATGCTTCCCTTCCACCTTTGTGTGTATGAAAAGGACAGAAGACTATTTTTGGCAGTGATGGGAAGTTATAAAGTACAAATACTTCATTATTGGACATAAAGTCCCTGGACATTACTTGAGTACGGAAGCGTATGCAAGAACTTAACCACAAAAAAGCAGACTGGGGATGCATTTTTATTGGGCGACAGGTTAAGGTCATGGTAATACCATAAGGGGTCATGGTAAATTTGGTTTAGGACTTGCAAATGAAGGGGAAGGTGAACATTGGTTCAAGCACATAGTACCAGCAACAGTGGTATTGCTAATGGAAAATTAAACACATCTGATAAAGTGCGCTTGTCCAAGAGGTGGATGTCAGTGTAAGTTTTTTTAAGTACTTGTGTTTCACATAATGGTTAATTCAACTTGAAAACATTGTTTGCCTGTGAGTGATAGTAATGATAGTTCAAATAAAGTTCATAATCCCTCTTGCTGCTGTAACACTGCTATTTCCCCATTGTGGGACTAATAAAGGTTTATCTTATCTTATCTTATCTTAAATCAATTCAAATATATTTAAAACATGGTGTTCAGCTTGGTTTGCAGAAGTTTGCTCACCAACATATGCACAATGTTTAACTTGCACAATGTTGTTTTCGATGTTCATCAGGCAAACTCTGGTCCAGCACGTTAACATTATGAGTCATTAAGAGATCATTAGAAAGAGACGTACATCAGTCGTAGTGCAGAGGGAGTCCTCTGTCAATCATAGAAGATCTTTGTTGACAGTAAAGTGAAGATATTCCGCTCTCTGCTGGTCAAAAAAAAAAAAAGGATTTCAAAAATGATTCTGTTTTAATACTGAATTATGGAGAAGATGAAATCAAAACATTTAATTTATTCGAACTTAATCTTGAAAACATTTTTTTTTGTTAAAGGTTTGGATGTTCATATAATGTTTGAATTTACAAGAGAGCAGCTTAATGCAATGAAAAAGCAGTGGCGAAAACAGCACTCAGATTTATAACGTAAGTAAACGTAGCAATACTGCACAGTAGAATAAAGGACAGCACTCCTGTGATATAATAAAAGTTGCCACTAGTAATAGAAAAGAAAAAAATATTCCTTAATCAGATAATGAAAATAATCTGTTGTTACGTAATTATTGATGAAATAATAATGGAGCACAATTAATGTTACAGCTGATACAGGTGTAGCCACTTTTATCTACTAAACACAGTGTACATATATATTTAAATTTAACTAAAAATTGATTGACACTATTTCCCTCTTAGTTGTAGATTAGAAATAGAAAATGACAAATAGAAAAGGGTTTAAAATGGAAATCCTGATATCTAAACCACTTTGGTACTTTTCAAAGCCAGAAAACAGGTTGTAAGGATTTTGACAGTGAAACAACATGTCTAGTGAACATGGGGTGTGAGTTCAGACACAGATAAAGTAGTTAATACTTAAAGGAACCCCCTCCAACATTAAAATTCAGTCATTATCAATTCAATTCCATCTACAATACACAAAGTATTTTGAAGTTTCTTGGTCCTCAAACCATTTCTGGAGCATCACAAATGAAAAGAGTTGCAGATTTCGGTCAGCAACTACACAAGATGGTGACTGGTTTTAAAGAAACAACCGAAAACAGACTTAAAAGAGAGCGTTCAGAGCTCTCAGAGCTCGCCAAGGCTGAGCACTCCACCTCTTCTCGTCTCTTCTTCCCACTGTGCGGAATATATCAGAGATGATCTGTGTGTAACTATTCAAAATTGGATGTAGTCAAGGCCTTAAGAAGAGATCATTGTGGGGGCACACAACTTTCAAGAAGTTTTTTACCCTAAGTTCGACAACCTCTAAATGCCTAAAGCCTCCTTTTTTCCTTTTTTCCTAGCAATGTCCACAGTCTGCCCATTAATCTGGATTCAATTCAAAATCTAAATAATGTTTCCTTACAGCATGTCTCATTAAAATCCATCCACCAGTTTTTGTGTAATCTTGCTCACGTGGCAATTACTTAACCTTTTTCATACATACATTGATGTTATTTCCTCATTTTCTGTTTATTTTGTTCAGATGTATAATGGTCAATGAGTTCTCTAGAAACATACATTACCGAAAGGTGGAGCTGATCTAATTAATATTGACTAATTTCCATGAAATTTCTTCATGAAATACTTTTAAATTTCCGATTTTTTTTTCCTATTAAAAAACATTCTTGACAAACAATTTGTCTTTGATGTTAAATTTAAAGTGCCTATGACATTGAATAAATAAATGCCCGCAAAGGTATACAATATGCAAATAATATTTTATTCTGAGTTAGGACATTAAAGGCTTATTAATGCAAAAAATGAAAATAGTCCAATAGAATCATTATTTCCTTCAGTTTGTTTTATAGGTACTATTGAACATTGAGCAGCGGTTTTCAAAAATGACACTACCGAGTCTTTTCTTTAATCCATGAAAACAAAGACATGCCTCTCCCTTAAAGGAAGACGGCCAGTATAACATGTACAAATATAAATATTTACACCTGGCTTTATTTCTGCATTTGAAATTACATCAAGTTGCGAGGTTTTCTTTTTCTTAATCATTGTCCCATCAGGTTAAATGTAATCCAGGACATATAAGTAAAGTTTTAGAACAACTATTTTTATTGAAATGTTCCTCTTATAATTAAGAAAAATGACACTTGAACTTGGTAATTGAAGATAAATCTGTTTGAGGAATCTTCCAGGCACTTCAACAGTTTGTGACACTCGGCTCATCGTGGTTTCTTATGGGTAAAACATGGGTAAAATGAAAATATATTCATTTATTACATTTTTGAGGTACTCAATAAAGATTTATAGGGAACTTATGGGCTTGGCCCTGAGAGCTAGAATCGAAAGGGTCTGCCGTGAAGAGAAATAAGACAGAAATCACAATGTTCTTAAATGGTCTTTAAAGTTTATTATGATTAAATACATAATAATCAGTTATTTAAACATATATATATATGCGTACTATATATTTAGCTTTAGTTGTTACTACATTCAAAATAACCTGAACGTCACATCTAAGAGCATCTGTGAGACAATTAGTGCAATTTACAGTTGAACGTTGAAACAAACAAACAGCCTCTATCTGCAAAAATATACATCTATTCAATAAGACCTGAAAACAAATTTGTCAAAATGTCGTTAAAGCCAAAAGAACTAGACATCTGGAGGCACATTAGCTCAGCATGTTTAAGGTGAACACACCACAACACACACACATTTTCGAATTCGGAGTGCTGAGGGTGTCAGGACCCCGAGGAGCGTTTCGATGAGGCACTACACAGACTTCCCCCTGTGAGACCAGACAACCACCTGATCTGGATCCAGACCGGCCCGGTCTGATGGCGACAGGTGAGTCAGACGCTACGAGGCACAACGGACGCAAACAAGCAGACAATGACAAAGAAGTATAGTGTCCAAACACATTTTTAACATCTATCAACCAATAATTTATGGCATTAAAGAAAAACAGGAAGTTGAAGGGTTTCACTCCGGATGCAGGAGGAAATGTTTTCAACCACTGAACCTCATTGGAAACGCCAGTTGAAATCCCAAAAATGTCAAATCTTTATATGGGATATCATATTTCACTCAGTGTCAATAAACAGCAGCTTCAAATTCTCCGCCGTTATCCATTTTACACTGTAAAGATTATTTGTTCATTGGTAAAACACAATAAGATCAATTATAATTGAGTGTAAAACTTAAGTTGGAAATACTTAAACTAATTGTGTCACCAGTGGAAGTCATTTCCGTTTAAATCACCAACAGTTCTCTTTTTGCAGTGTGTAATATTTGTGTTAAGGAATAAAATAATGTCAGATTCATAATAAACAAAAAAATATTTGCCTTTTAATATTTTAGGTTTGACAATGAAAATAAAAACATTTAAAAAGATCTGAACAACCTACAAAGCTGAAATATCACATTTTGTATGCTTTTGGGCTTAAATCATACACTGTAAAAAGAGAAATGTTGGTTAACACAAAGGAATCACCTCAACTAGAGACAAAATTAAATAATATTGAGTGTAACTTCATTCAGCTTGTAAATAATTAATTAAATTGAGTTTAACCACTGGACGTAATTTTTAGAGTTCATCAAACTTTTTCTCTTTTAACAGTGGGGGAACTTTTTGCCATCCTGATGATGAACCAGATCAGATCAGATTCTCCATCCCTCCAGTGGTGAAAACATCTGCACTTGACTCAAGAGAAGAATATTGCGTAGCGGAACATCCGCTGTCGGATGTGTTGTGCTTTATTTGGACTGAATTCTGAGGCTGCTGGTTCTTTCAGCTCAAAGCATCGAATGTTAGCTTGACTTCAGTTCATGCCAATCAAATCAACTCGCAGAGAAACTTTTTGAGGAACCTATCAGTCTTATGAGCTTGATGTTTCTGTGTGTGTGGGGGGGAGTAAGTGCAAAAATGCCCTTTTGAGCAATGATGATTTCTGGATACGTTCCTTTAACCAGGTAGGCGGCAGTAAAAATCAACAAGTTATTTCCTATCCACCGCTTCATCCTTAATATAAGCTCTGAAAGAAATAGATCCATACAGTTTTGTCTAATCTTGCTGCCAAACTAGCCAACTAACCGAAGGGACACAGGTGACAACATCTCCATCAGAGAGGTAATGATGCCTCAAGAAAAAAAAGAAGATGTAAAGAGTGTGTATCGTTTCTCTTTTTTGGCCAACATTTAATTTACAGGCCGTTCTTGAATCCATCATAAAAGAGGATGTTAAACGACCCTGAGGGTCTCCTTCAAATCTCTGCAAGTTGATTTTCATAGACCCGCACCGTGACCAATGCCAGATCATAATAATAAAAATGATAAAAGTTACCATGAGGAATGGGAAGTTTACACAGTTAGATAGTTTTCAACATGTACAGCCAGCAGTTATGGTGCTCTAACAGCGACAGCAGACAGGTTTAGATACAAGAGATGAATCTGAACTACAGTACTTCATGCATGTCATAAAACACGGTGACAGTATCTGTACAGTTTAAACAACCACATCCTCACATCCGCGACAGCGTTGACTGTAGGAAACACTGTCCGACTCAGCAGATCACACCATAGTCAATTAAAATCAACTCATCGCTGCCGTCATCAGCACTCACTCGCTCATTCCTTAAAAGCCAGAAACCTTTCACAGCAAGCCCTAGACTCCTGCATTAATCATCTGCTGTAAAATGCTGCTGATCCGAGCTGCTGATCTTTTTCAGATGAGCTTAGGTTTGAGGGTTTGAACGAATAGATGATCCTTGGATTTCCAGGTTAAACACACAAGAAGAACAAACAGTTAACGTCTAGAACCAAGATAAATCAGTTAAGAGTAGATCTTGGATTTAAAAAAATTATAAATATAACAACCAAAGTACAGGGAATTAATACTGTTGTGGCTACATTGAGGGCTTTAGATGATCCCTTATCTGGTGCAGAAATGACGCTCAGGAAATCCTCAGAAGCGGTTTCAGTCTAACCTACCAGCTGAGGCACATCTCTGATTACTTTAAAGGAGAAACTTTAAACCAGATTGTATCATTTCCACGAGTCACATTAATGAAGGCAGACACGTCGGCCTACACGGAAGGGCTGTAAGCGCTACGGATTTCTTATTAATACAACTCCACTGACTAGAAGTAGAAGTAAGATCTCTGCTGAATATGTTCAGGAATATTTCTTTTGTGAGCAGAAACCCACTGCCGTATTGTTCAGGGTTGATAAAGATCTGATTGTAAAGCTGTGAAGCACTTATCTAATAAGGACCGGGATCTTCTTTAGGGTCTATATCTTGTCTAAAATGTTTAACAAATAATCCATTGTAGTCTTCAAGTGTATCATGAGACCATACTGTTTCCTGTCTAAACATTACCAATCCACTAGCTGGAGAGAGTATTGGTCCGCTCCGGCACAGTCCATTTGTTTTAACTCTCTGGTCATATAGCACCAATATTATAAACACTTGTGTCTCTCTACAGCCGGACGGCCCAGTTTCATAACGGGAGCTTCTCTCTATTGGTTAAATGCTACTTTAATTGCATGAATGTTTGAAGTCTGCCTGGTCCGATCATAATAATAGTTATAAAAAAAAAAAAACCAACAAATGCAAACTTTTGTATTTGCGATACCACTTCAATAAAGACCGTCTTGAAAATCAAACAATAAAATTTAAATTTTTAAATAATGTCAGATTCTAAATTTAAAATTTAACAACTTTTGGTAAATCCCGCCTGAATTGATATTGAAATGTGATCAATATTGAATTGTTCCTTCGTCTTTTTAATTAATAGTGGTGAACAATAAACAAAACACCGATACAGAAATTCTCTGTGATACCCAAAGTGTTGATTACCCATAAATTCAGGCAACTTAATTTATTAAGTTAATTTACAGGCTAGCTAGCTTGGAAACTAGCTTGTGTCCATTTTATGATGATCTTTAACACACATTAAAGATGTACACACATTACCAATTAAAACCCAAAATTAATTTAGATAGTAGCTGATTTGGCAGCCTAGCATGCTAGCTTGTAGACTAGCTAACCAATTAAGCTATTGCGTAATGCTAGTTTTTAAGCTAGTTTTCAAGCTAGTGTCTGTTGCAACTTGTAATCACAAGCTGCCCTTTTTTTTTTAATATTAATTTATTTTTTCACACCTTAAATATTTTTACTTAGTAACAAGTTAGCTTGAAATGATTCTCACAACCATTAATTTAAATGTTCTGTAACCTGAATGATATACTTATTCACATTCAAATATTTTAGTAGGTCTTAAGGTTCATTGATACTCGTTTATTCTACGAGTATAAATTTGTCCATTTCAGACAATGTTTCCGTGAAAGCCAACATACTTTTACGCATTTTAATCTTCTGAAAATGGCGACGGTAGTGTTGGTTGTGATAATGCCCTTACTAAATGAGTCAGTAGAAGCAGCGGCGGTGAAGTAGTCGGCAGTGATCTGCAAGGCCATTAAAAACACAGCAAACATTTTTAAAATGTTTGCGATGTTCTGTCGTCATTTTTTGCTCCTTCAATGATAGCAAAACTGCCCTAAACAGCTTTTTGTGGTGCGTGCACAAATACGGACAGAAGGAATGCAGCGTTCATATTTGCACACTTTTAAACGCCGAGCATAAATGAGCCTTAAGTCTTAAACCCATTTGCACAATGTTTTGATTTTGCATATGAGCAACAGAGCTTACTTTCCATTAAACTAGCGAACTAGCCTGATGGCTCTTTAAACATCGCTATGCTACTTTGTGATCTGATGTCCACCGATGTCTTAACTGGGACAAATTACGAACAAGTTCTTCTTTGACTAGGGTCTAATTTGGGCTTTGGGAGAAAAGTGGTGCCGTTTATTACAGAAAAAAAAAACATAACAGATTTCTCAGTTTCAAAATTCAGTCAAACTTATTGGTGCTGCCTAACAGCTTTGTCTTAATAATTTCAGCCCGACACTGCAAAGCTGCAGCACAGTTTTTTACCAAAGTCATAATTTCATCTTTAAACCATGTGGCATCGTTTAACTTAGCAACAACACCATCTGTAGCACGTCCCTTTTTAAATAGCTAATGTTTTGACATACGACATATGGAGCACAATCTTCTAGAGGAGTGTTTCTCAAACTGGAGGACTTTTGGGGTAATAATAATAATTATTAGAATACACTACAGGGAGTATTTGACAATTTTACTATCGTAATCTACTGATTGGCAATAACCCAAAAATATTCAGTCCTTTATACTTTAAATGCAATTGTTGACTATTATAAACTACAGACACAAAAAAAACAGTCACACTGACTACAAGTAGGAAGTATAGATATTGAAAATCCACAGAAATTCTTGGTCGAAAGAACAGATGTACCGTTAATCGGTTCTATCAGAAATCTACTTATTCATTTCCAATTGTGGGGTACTTGGTTGAACAAAAATATTAACAAGGGGATATCATAGAAAAGGTTTGAGAACCAATTCTAGAAGACAGTAAAGGCTAGACGCTAATTATGCTTGAGCAGCCAGCTAAATATATAAAAAAACATATAAAGCTATTTGCTATGTATTGACAACAGTTTAACACATTTTTGCTGATGCATAACCGGCCCTTCAACACATTTCTTTTAGCATTTTTTTTATTGTTAGGATGTATAATATCACAAATGTCATTGAAAATAAAACGTACCTGAACATATGTTCTATTTCTCAATAACGTGTACTTTTGATTATTTATCAGCGCTTTAAAATAAAATAAGCATCTAAACCATGAATTTTAACTTCTGGATATTTATTGCGCCCTGTCATCATAGCCATTCCTTTGTTTCATTGCCCCTAATTACTAACTAAACATAATCTTACTTGTTTAATTAGCTATTAATCAATATGATTAGTTTTCGAATGCAGGGTTTTTCCATCCCTTCTACAGTTGCTGTTGTTGCCAAAGTGAAAACTGAAAAAATACAAAAGGTATACAAGTGCCACAGATCAGACCGAACTGACTTTTATGTGTTTCATATGACAACCTTGAAAGTTGAAGTTATGGCGGGGCACTGTGGTTTCACGGAGACATTAGTTGACGTTCATTAGCTCTGGAGAGCTTTGCTACAGTGTGAATGCCATCTAAAAAAAAACATTAGCGCAGACAACACAAGAAACGATGAATATCTGTTGGTCACACTGAGAGATGTCTGTATTAGAAAACATAACGTAGCTACAGTTTCTCAAAGGAACTGCCTGTCCATCTCTTCAGCACTGCTTCATATACAGCTGTTTTATACTCCCCGACGACAATGTCAGACGTTAAGGTCATAGTCACTCTATAGCTGCACATTATTTCTCACAACTTAACTTATTACAACATATCAACTGACACTGAGTCTATTTCTACTTGATGTACAAATACCGTCATCTCTGGGCAAACGTTTAACACCTTCTGTTAAATACTTCTCTACTCACTCTTTGTTCAACTCTCTAGCTTATCCAAACTGAGTAATTGTCAAAATAGCTCTTTGCTAATCTGTATAGAACTCTTTATAAATCTGTTAATTACTCATTACTCTTGCTTTTCAAGTCAGCAAAGTAACTTTAGTTGCTGAATATCAAAGATTGTTATTGAGATTTCTTTGTTTGGTCAGCAGGATGGAAATGCGATCCCAACTGGGCCAAACTCACGGTCTTCCATCTCTTCCTACGATGCGCAGGCTGTAAAATTTAAACCGCCTCAAGTCTCAAGCCGCAGCCTTCCAACGATGCTACAAAGCTACATGAGTGAAATCACAGCAGGGTGTTGGCACCCGTAATGGTTTTCCGGAGGCAGCAGGAAGCAGGTAAATGGGTGGACCCTTAAAATTCAGTTGGTTCAGTCAGTGTCCTCCATTTCTGGAGGAAGGACTCTGAGAGCGTCCATCCTTCACACGATCTGAGGACTTCTTCTGTTTCTGCTTGGACTTCCTCAGCATGTGTACCTACAGACGCATTGGAGTACAAGTAAACCATTTCAACCTAACAAACTCTACTGTGTGCACAATACACATACAAACAACAAGAAATGTGCTGTGAATAAGTATTTGACCCGCCCCCTGGTTTCCTCTACTTTTGCCTATATCTATTGAAAATGTATCATGAAAAAATGATCCTGAGTAAACGCACGACATAAGATTTTAATTAAAACAATCTTTCTAAGAACAACTGAGTCTGCCCTCTTACAAACTGCATCTAAAAAATGCCAAACTGGACTAGACACACCCCAGACCAGTTGTGACCGCCTCCATTCAATAAAATCATCAGTTAGAGACATCATTTTCAAAAACAAGAAGGTGGTTCACTGATCTCACCATTAGCACAATATGCCGAAATACGAATAAATTCCAGAAGAGTCGAGGAAGAAATTATCAGTGATTGGAATTAAACACTGTTCAATCAAATCTTGTCTTAAATAGACCGTTTTCACAAAGGCGATTTTTGATAACCAAGTGTCACCAGTAACACACTATACCCAAAACAAAAGACAAATAGGAGGAAATCAGGAGGGGGTTCAATACTCTTCACAGCACAAGATATAGAGAATATACAAACCTAGAATTAAACTTCATGTCTGTGCATGTTATACAGGCAAACAACACGTAGACACTGAACATATCACAAAGAAGAGCAACAAGTATAAAATGTCGAACAGTTCACCTTTGGTCCAGCAGCAGAGATGATGATGTGACCAGGCGGTTGGATCCACGGCTCTCCGTCCACCTGGACAGGTATAGGTTTGCTTACAGTCAGCCTGATGTAGTTCCCTTGAGCAATACGTATCCCTGACCGCATACCGCTCTGGACCTGGCCCTGCACGCACACACACACAGACACACACACACACATTCTTGAAGCCTCTGGTAAAACGCAGATAGAGAGTTCTAGAAGGCGCTATAACTGATAATAATAATAATAATACATTTAATTTATAATGATCTCACCATGTGGACCACCCCGGTTACACCAACAACCTCCAGCAGGCCGTCATCAATCCTGGGTTTCCCATGACGACCATCAACCTCTGACCCCCAAAGATCAGCACCGGAACCCCAACTACACACACACACACAAACGGGATGTTAAATGTAAGGAAAGGTCATACAACTTCATCCCCGACACCTGTGTGTGATGTTTGCTTCACCTGGGGATGTTGAGGAAGATGAGTCCCTCTATGTTGGGTAAAGGGATGGTTTGAGCATCCACCTGAAGCTGCAGCTCTTTGTGGAGACTCCTGGTGCAACTGATCTTCTGCAGCCCCACCTTCACGTACACACCTTTGTTATGGAATCTGGAGGTTGGGCCAAAAAGTATGAAGAGCTGAAGGTACAGGTAGAGCTCGTCATCAGTATCTTCTGCCACACGATGTTTCCAGCAGGAAGCCTTATAATTGCAAGTCTTCTGGTCGGGACTCTTATCCAATATCAGACATTTGTGACATAGTGGACCTAACATCTTCTTTCATCCTACTTTTGTTGAGATTGTACCGACCAAATTTCAAATAAATCAGGGCAAATGACTTAAAGTAAACCGTCAATAAATTAGGAAAAAGTTAGGATAAATTCAAAATGTCCGACTTCCATGTCTGTTACGACACCAATACAGTTTGGATGGATCTTCACATGATACATTTGTGCACCGAATTGCATACATCTAGGGTAAAACAAATGACAGGGCCTGCTGCTGTGAGCTTTTTCCATCAATATTCTGCTACAGTGGGGCTGTGTCCCCTGGACAAGTCCTTCCAATTCATACCTTAGGGTGATGAATGTGAAGTGACTAGTACTTACCTGCTGGTGAATTTATCCGGTTCATCCTCTCGGGCGTGGTGAAAGTCGAGGCTGACATCCGCATCGATGCCAAGACCAAAGTAGTTGTTCATCTGTACAATCTGAAAGACAGACAGAAATGTGAAACCTGCGGGGAATATTGCCATATTCAAGAGAGATACCTAATCCTGGTTAATTCCGCAAAACAATAGTGTCTATTTATGTAATTTTAACTTCTTTACTGTAGCTTGTATTCACTTTGACATATTTGCCTTCTTTTATTTCAGTGCTCATTTTTCTTTTCTGAATAGAAACTGAACAGCATATGAGTATATAAGTATAAGTATTATGACACTTGCATTGGGTTTTCTTTGTCTTTGTCCCAAATAAATAAGGTGGACCAGTTTACCTCTTGACAATTGTCAATTTAGATCGGTTTGGAAGCTCATCCAGTGTAGTTGGAGCTTTGTTTATAAAATAGCAGTAGATGTTTGTTCACAGAGGTTATTTACCACGAGTTGAGGGCAGGTACTTGCTGCCTAGAGTATATCAAGATGGAGATGGTTAGAAAGATCTTGGCTTGTTGGTTTTTCGCAGCTTTGTAAGGTAAGCTACTGTTAACAAACTGTGTAGTTTGAACATTGGTGGCCCTTTTCTTTTTTACTTCCTGCAGTCAGTTAAAGCAGGAGTTCAGAGTTCTACTCATGGACGAGGGAGAGCCCGAGAACAAAACATGTCTGACGACAGCCACTCTTGTTCTAATTCACATCTTAAAATATAAAGCATGGCTGAGACTTTGCCTGACTCCGAAATCAGTGATGGGGATTAGAAAAACAGGCTCACATCTTACGTGACATGTTAAATAAACCTTCTATGTGGTGTGGCTCAGTTCATAATTGGAATATGTCAATATGTAAGGGATTGTTTGGCTGAGGCAGGTTTTTATCCTGAATGACGGAGTCTTAATTTTGCTGTGAAACATTTCTATGATACCAGCTACTTGTAGAACTTTAATTGAGACCAATTCAAAGAAACCAAACCACATTTGAGGGACTGATTTATAAAAAACATAACGAGACATTGGATGGTCCTGACTATCCCGCAGCATCTGGATCAGACCTTGGGGGGTTCCAGGAAGCCGTTTTCTTTGCCGTCTTCTGAAATATCCTGGGCATCCAGCAAGATGGTCCATCTATCCATGAGAACTTCATCGGCCTCGTCAACAGAGACCAGGATGTTATGGGGGTCCTCGCCACTGTAACCTGCTCCCCAGCGCAAGACACGAGCCAAGTCGTTACCTGAGGAAACGCAAAATAGACCACAGTGCCTGTTTTAATAGATATTGAACCTCTAACCTCAGCAGTCGTTTTCTGGCTCTACAGGACTCCATCACAGTTTAAACATTTAATGATA
The DNA here is from genome assembly GCA_037951165.1 of Lophius americanus. Lineage (NCBI taxonomy): Eukaryota > Metazoa > Chordata > Actinopteri > Lophiiformes > Lophiidae > Lophius > Lophius americanus. The sequence continues at coordinate 9,853,019 of JBBDHG010000008.1, read as the reverse complement.
ACTAATCTCTGTATAAAACCTGACTGAAGAAGAACTGCCGTCTGTTCGATATAACTCCACTGAAACTAGTATCTTTGAGTAGATGCTCTAGCATACCCCACAACCACCGCTAACCTAGGTGATGAAAAAATAACCATCAAGAAGTGCTGGTCTGACCTGTTCCCAGGGGTACGATGCCAATGGGTGGCTCTCGACAGACCAGTGTGTGCCGGATGGCCTCCAGCACCCCCAACACCCAGCCAACGGTCCCATCACCGCCACAGACCAGCACCCGAAACTTGGGAACCTTCCGGAATGTATGGAGGCTGGACCAGAGCAGAAAGATTGTACCTCATATTATTATAATCAAAATCAAAGCGTCCGGAGGCTTCATTAAATATTTTACTGGAATGGGTGTGGGGGAGTAAGGACACTGGATGTTCTATCTAGTTGTTGCAGTGTGCAGCTCTGAATCTCAGTTTTCAGGGAGTGTAATCGGCTCTCACCCAGCCAGCGGTCCTCCGTTGGAAATGTCAAAGACCTGATGAGGGTTGAGTAGTTTACGGAAGCTGTAGAGAAGCTCCCTGCCTTTCAGACCGCCGCTCTTTGGGTTAACGTACACCAGAAGAGGACAGATGTCTTCTCCTAATTTGCTGTGCTGAGATGACGAGATAAGTAATCGCTGATCAGTTGGGTTGTCACAATCAGAAAACTTAAGCTGATGAAGGATTACTAACACCTTCACAAACTATAAATCACAATGGAGATATGTTAAATGGTCCAAAAACATTATTCAGTGAGGGACCCATTGCGACACCTATCTGCTGATCAAAAGGGGAGGAGCTGCACCTGTGCTCCATCACAGATTTGTTGTGAAGAGGAAGGTGTGCGACATGGAGAATGAAGTCCAGCCACAAATTAAATGAACTAGTGAACTTTACAAGGCTGCCTCAGAGTTCCTAATGAGGTACCTTGATCACTGGGATGACGAGTGAAGTAAGCGACTTGTTGTCCACAGTTGTGTCTTTAGCCAGCATATAGATCCTCTCTGCTTCAGAAAAACACGAGATCTGCAATTCCAGTGCACCTGAACGCAACATACGCAGGGAGGAGGTTCACACATATTCACCAATGAGACAGTTCAGTCTTTACATGGACATTTCCTACTCTTTAGATCAGTAAACGCACACACTTGTGATATGGTGGTTTCCCTGACAATCATCTCACCTTGACTGCCATAGACATTGCTGATGGTGACTAGGTGACCTGCAGAATCAGAAAAACAGAAGTTCAGTCATCTGTAAGAAGAAGGAGACCGAAAATGGAGCTCAGACTTTCCTGTAATAAACTCGGCAAATAACCCAACAGTCAATCAAAAGGGAGATATTCATTAACAGTATTTTATTGAAGAGCATTGTTTCAAATCCCAAACAAGCATGGGAAGATTTTGTTTAGGATTCTTAAAATTCCGGTCAAAAATCATGAACTCTGGGAAGGGTATTAAATACTCTAATCTGAAGAGTAACTAAGAGTAATTCCCCACAGGGATTAATGAAGTACTCTATCTGCAGTATGTGTCTATCTATCTAACTAAATCCAACTAAACTTATGCTGTTGGGACGACAGCAAAGATATGTCTCTGAAAACTCCCCAATCCCCTTCGTTGTTCAAGCAATCCCCCCAATCAACTCCTGAAATGAAATGTGTATTTCCACTGCATTTTTAATATAAGGGGAAAAGAAAGGTCCCCAAATGGAGCAAATAATGAACTATTACATTAAAATATAGGTAAAATATGTTATATACATGATAGATTCCATGATATTATCAACTTTTCGAGAATATATTTAGTAACTTTCAATGGAATCTCTCAAGTAAGTACAGGGTAGATGCAGTAGTAAATTTAATGTTTTACTGCCCAAAATCACGAAAACACAGATGAGTGGTACAGAAACACAAGAAAAAATAAATAACCCAGGTGCTCTGATGTTTGCACTGATAAAAGCTTTGTGTTGAGCCATTTTTAATGAACACTGCTCAGGCATGTTTAGCTCTGAGCTCAGACTCACTCTTGATGGCGAGGTGCTCCTGCATCAGCTGGACGTAGTCCTCTACAGCCAGCCGGAGAGGTAGTTCTCCAATCAGCAGATTGACCTGCACCACTCGGTTCCTGTTCTCCACAATGTAAAAGCGAGTCTGGTTCATCTGACGCAGAGACACCTGGGGAATAAAAATAAATCATCATTCGAGGTATAGAGTAACATGATGGACCCCATATAAAAATGAATGAAAGAAAGGAAGGTGAAATGAAGGCAAAATACAAGCACACATCTCACTAAAAACTGGTTTCTAAAGCCTATAGTTAGCCAGCTACATTTAAAGCCCTGGTTGATACTGCTGGGAGGGCCAGTGGGTCACCGACAGCATTGCTATACAGTGAGCTTTGCTGTGCGTGGAGAAACCTGTGTTGTGTGCAGACCTTCCTCGGATGGAAAGTTTTAACATGTGTCAATGAGAGAAACAGTGAATTTTAGAGTTTATCCAGAGTGGATCCTTTTTTCTCTTTCTTTGTCATGCCAAGAATCCTGAAGGTGGCCATTTTAACGGCACACTTGTTTTGAGATATAAATAGGTTCAGAAATCAGCATCTTATCCATTGTTTTGATGTTTATGGAGAAGTAAACAAGAGTACTAAAAGCAAAAATTTTAAATTTTCAGATTTTTGATTTAATTTAATTTCTAAAGATACAAAGACTTTTCATTTACATTCATATATCATATAATTTTACTCCCATCATGGCCAGTGATTTCCCTTCCGTAGGTTGGTTGGCTGATAACTCAGTTACAGACGCATATCTACTTGATGCAATAACGATGTGGCTATGGTCAGCCGGATGTGATGTGGATAACTTTATCAGGTTAGGTTAATAACTTGATTTTGGATTAGGATTTAAATTAAATAAAAGGGGCAGTTGGACCTGGATGGGGGTCTGTGCTCTACTGCCTTTCCTTCCAGTTTGTGTGTCTTGTTGATGCAGTGTTTCTTTTTCTCTTACCTTCCTGATATCATGCAGCTTGTCCAGAATCATCTCCTCAGGAGTCAGCGTCTGTCTCTGCACTGGTGGAAAGCATGGAGAGGTCATGACCTTCTGTTCACCAGGTCAAACTTAGTCTCTCGCTTAAATCGGTGCTTCATCGTGACTTAATAAAAGCGGTTGGGGCAAAATTAAAATAGGTCCAAGATTGAGCCAAGCTGTCATTTAAATACTTCTCTGAAGGCGATGTGTAGATACCGAGTAGCAAAGTGCACCAACAACGCTAACGTTAGCTTGCTAATATCTGACCTAAAATATTTTTTACCAAGAATCCACACAAAATCATCCAGTCATACAAACTTTTTAAGGCTCAACTACGAACCCTACTGTTCAATATCAATAATTCTTGTTTGTTATGATTGGAATACATGCTATTATCTTTGTAGGAAAGGACGCGACTCGTTCAAAGTAAGAGCAAAAGAGATAATAATAAAGAGTACAATCGACAATCGATTATTTATAATAATAATTCACAAAATTAGTACATAACATCTGCTAGCTAGGCATAATCATAGTTCATTCTAATTGTAAGCTGTATACACAAAGATGTATCCATTTATACATAAATAATTAAAACAAATCAATTGCTGTGACGACATAACAATTATACCAGTTAGCGGTCCTAATGTTGTGGCTGATTAGTTTATATTACAGATTTCATTATTATGGTCCTGTAATGTTGTAATGTATGTTTGCATAGATGTGTTTCTGTCATATCATCCCTCACAGATCCCGCAACTAAATTAAAACCATTTGTACATTTTCTATTGAAGAAACTGACGTACAGTTTGAGATCATGTGTGGATTTAATCTGATGCACTACTTAGATTTCTGGATAACAGCCATCCATCTATTTTCCTCCGCTTATCGAGGGGTAGGTTGAGATTTAAAGATTCATGATGAAGAGATGCTGTTCCTCAGTGATGAGTTCTCACACAGTGCGGCAGCCATTTACGGATATTACAGGTTATAATACGTTTATTTTGGGGTTTTAGGTTTTTTTGTCCAGCACTGACTTTTATATTCATCACCTGAATGGCAGCGTTTGGTCTAATTTCTATTGACCCTGAAAAAAAGCATAGGGTTTTAGGGTGGTGTTCTATGTGTGTCCTTTCTGCTTGCCTTTACTGCTCACCTTGTTTGCTGCTCATGCAGACCTCCATCAGGCTGAAACTGGATGTGTCTACCTCCTGAAACAACACAAAGTAGTCAATAGGAGCTCCGGCATTAACTGAAGATGGATTAAAACACGGCAGTTTTCTCCTTGGGTTTTTGTAATGGTTAAACTAGATTCAAGCCCAAGCTAAAAATCTCTGGAGGGTCATTGTACCTGTCTGTTCAGTTGCGTGAGGACCTCAGAGAGAACTGAAGCTGCTGTGCTGCTCTTAGAGACAGAGACGGAGATAAAACCTGCAGCTGACCTGAAACACAACGCAGGTTCAAATATTTAATAACTGCTACCTCTGAGAAAAATACAGGGATCATTCACTGAGAGACAAATGGTTGATCAACTGCTTTGACTTCAGTCCGTCTCACCTGGGCCAGCTTGTGTGCACCTCAATGACATCAGAGTCTCGGGGTTTGACCCTCAGTAGCCAGGACTCGCCTCCATCCTTCAGAGACCCCCTATTCTCTAGACCGCCATTACGGTTGAGGATATCGTCCCTATGGAGACGCTGCAATCCGCCGATCTCATGCAATTCGTGCCACAGGGGTTCATCGGGGAGGTAGAAGGCCCTCAGTGCTGCTTCCTGCAGGATAATTCAAGTACTACAGTGTCAGGAAACACTTGACAATGTGATATAAAAATAATATCACACGGCACTAGTAGCATCAGACATTTTTTAGTATTCAAGTAGTAGATGTACTAGGTAAAGTGATTTTGTCAATATTGTCAATAATGGCGGAAATAGTTGGAGCTAAGGACACTGGTCCTGGCAAACATGGGAAATAACATCCAATAATGAACACAATTTGGGCTAAATTACAATTTTTTATACACCGTGCAACGAAGATTATTCAGTTTTCTATCACATGAAAGATAATTAACAAGTACATGGTACAGCAGACGAGTTAATTTAAGAATATATATATATATATATATATATATATAAACGCTAGTGGTAGTGGTGCTATTAGTTGTAGCGTTAGAGCTAGTTGTGGTAGTAGTAGCACAGCTACTGGTCATAATGCTAGTACACATATAAGTGATCCTGGTGCTAGATCTATCGCTAATACTAGTAGCAGTGCTAGCAGTGGTAGAACTATTATTAGTAGTAGTAGTAGTAATAGTTCTAGTACTGGTACTGGTAGTAAGGGTGCTATTATTGGTAACGATAGTAGTAGTAGTAAAAGTGCCAGAGGAAGTAGTGATATTACTACTAGTGGTAGTGCTAGTAGTGGGTTTAGGGACGAGACTGAACTCTCACCACCACTTCCTCATTCTTTGTGGCTCGAAGGAGGGAGACCAATCTGAAGGTTCCACGCTTGGATGCGTCGTCTCCATCAAACACCTTGAGAAACTGCTTCCCTGTAGGTCATAAAACAAACCTAACTTTACATCATCATTTTACAAGATATATTAGGACACATTTGATATATCTGGAAACACTGGGAATTCTACAATATATCAAGAAAAAATAGTGAAAATAAAGTTGCGACAAATATCATGTGCGTAAAGGTTCCAGTGGATTTTTAAATAAATATTCCAAAACCAAAATTCCTCTTGTGGAAGAGCGTTTTAATCTGTGAACTGACCTGACTCTGGAGCAGTCGGCTGACCGTCTTTAGACACAGCAACAGACGACTCCACATCATCCGAGTTATCGGCTGACAACATGGATGGAAACAAAGATATTAATAACGTGTCTTCCCCAGTGATTTATTTGGTACACTTTTGGAAATTCAAGCGAGTATGAGAACCTCAACTGAAAGTAAATATCTAAAAACATATGCAAAGTTTCAGATTTGTTAAATCTGGGACAGGATAGGAATGAGGCTTATGCGTTTATTTTAATCATATTGAGATTGAGCGGAAATAGAATGAAAAGAAAACATAAAAAAAAAAAAAAATCAATCTTAAGAGCAGTTCTCTGTAAAAAAAAAATTATATATATATATATATATATATATATATATATATATATATATATATATATATATATAATTGCGTATAGTTTTCTGTCGTACTTTAACTTGTTAAATTCATGCTTTTGAGAATTTTGGATCATTTAACAGTTAATTTCACTTTTTAATATTAGTCAATTTTTTAAAATGACAATGCGCCAAAATTTCAATAAAATATAAACATATAGATGCTCACTTTAGAGTTTTATTTGACTAACTTCTGTGTGAGCTCTCCTGTATCTTTCATTAACCTGAATAAAATCTTGTACTAGTTGTTGTTACAACCTTGTTTTGATGTCTAAGGGTATAGGGAAGCAACAACCAAGCAAAGTTGTAAAAAAAAAAAAAAAAGCACTGCCATTTATATGCAGAAGTCAATAGGTACAATTATCAGAATAACAAATAAACCAAAGGACAAGGAACCAGCTTCTACTGGTGGTGCTGGTCAAGTCTTTCTATACTTAACATGATGAATAAACCTACCAAATATTTAATCTCATTACTGTTGTTAGGCTGTTAAGAAAACCTTAGATTTTGTTTGTAACGCTCAGATGAGCGGTTTGAGGTTGTCGGGAAAAAAGTCGAGGGTTTCAAAAGCATCACAGAGGATGTGGTAGGTGCTGTGTGTGTGTCTGTTTGTCTGTGTTTGTGTGTGTAGGTGCGTGCGTACCCAGGTCCTGGTTGTAACTCTCTGTGATGCGATAGCAGTGCATCTTGCTGAAATTTCTAGAGTCGAGACGGACGCAGTTGGGATGCAGCAGCATGTAGCGTAAACGTCCCAGAGTGCACTCTGGTGGCACACTGATATAACATGCCGCATGGCTCTGTGAAGACAGCATGAGAACAGAGAACAAGCACATCAACCATATATAAAGATATTGTGGGTGTTTAAGCGCAGTTTGGTCTTAGTTAATTAGACCGCAGCTTCATATAATTTCATATAATTTCATATAATTTCATATAATTTCATATAATTTCGCGAAAAACTTGAAATCCACAGCTCCCACAGTATCCTGGAAAAAATATTTGTCCCAGGTTTTCTGAGTCTGTTACTTAATGGCACAATTTCATTGAAAAATACAACTCAACGTAGACAGAACTCCAACATCATAGTTCAGTTTCAACAGAAATTGACCATGGGAAGCTCACTTTTCTAAACAAATCTGTAATGGAGCTCCGATCCAGTTGAACATGGGGCTCTTTCCTGGTAGAAGGCATCCCTTCTCTACTCATCCTCCCTGAACACCCAGGCATCATGGCCCGGTTTATGATTCCCTGCCTCATCGATGAATGAATCCAGTCCTCCTCTGGATTGGAGGACTGGAATGATCAAGATAACCACAAACAGCTGATGTACTGTTCCCTGGGCCAACCCCTCTCTCTCAAAAATTTTAATAAAAAATTTGAAATTTTCATCTGCAACAGACAAAGGCTGAGAGTTGTAATTAACACTTTAAATAAAGCTGTTTCAGAATCCAAAATCCATTATGGTACAAAAACTTGATAATGCCTAATGGAAACTGGGTCAAAGCTCATGTTTTTTGGCAGAAACTGTGAAAAGTCGCTGCTGTTTCTTAACAGAGACAGATGAATCGACTGAGCCTGTGCTAGGTGAACTTGGGGTTGTTGAAACAGTCCACACATTCTGTGATGATGCCTTGGCTGCTGCGGGACGTGATGTTAGCAGACAGGACTTGGAGGAAAGCAGTGATGAAGGGGAATAAGCTAATGACGAGCTGATAAAACTGTGTTGAGCATGAGTATCTTTTCATGATTATTAGTTTTATTCTCACCATTACAGTCAGCACAGAGCCATTATATGGCCCCTTTCAATGGTGAGGCATAAATTGTGGAGTTATCCGATTTCGCAATTTTTCTTTTTATAAATCGCATTCTATTTATTTGATAAAAGTATCAAGTAAAATTTTTTAAGACATAAATCTTTTCTTATGTCAATTCTACTTTGTCAAATCAAACCGTTTATGTAAAACGGCGTTATCTGCTTTAGCAAATGAAATTTTAAGATTCTATATATTATATTCATAGCTTTTTTTTTTAAAAAGCAAACAAATGTTGGAAATAACATAAACTTGGTGGATGTAATAACTCTTTGTTCCAGGCCAACATCCTTCTAGGCATAACTAAAAATAAACAACAATAGAAATGTCACCAAAAAATATCTGCGTGACGCTCATTTCCTGCTTGCAGGTGATGCAAGTTCCAGGCACAAGGTAGGAAAGACTATATTTATCCAGGGTGGTAAAACCCAGGGCCAAATATCTTTCAAATGCAAACTGACTGCTCTGATGAGTCATCGCTCTGGCTGAACGTTAGAACTGAAGGTGCCCCCTACAATCAGATCATCATTTTATCGCCTCCTGTCATCTCACCGTCAGATGACAAAAATAGATTTACTGTGTGAATAAGTCTGAAAATATGACCTCTCTCGGACATGACTCCACATCCCCCGTGAGAATTCCTACTTAAAAAAACACAATTGGAGGAGGCCATTCAAACATAGCAAAGTTGGGATTTCAGGCGCCACAGGACATGAAGGAGCCTTCAGACAGAACGTTAGTATAATGAAGTTTTATCTTCTAATAGCTTGGAGCTCATCATGACGGATTTTCGTGGCGTTAAGCATAAAAGCAGCACAACAATGTAGAAAAAGAAATGCAGATTGGTGAGCTCACGCATGCATTGGGTTGAAATTACTTTTCTTCCACTTATTTAGGGGATGAGGGTTGTCATAATAAATGTTTAGCCGGAAGATTTGAAAATGATGGCCATCTTGTAAACTAAATATTAATTTAGCCCTTTAATGCACATGGCTTGAAAAAACAGTTGTGCAAAGATTTATTTTGTAACTGTTCTCATCAAAAAACACCGGGGATTTTGTTACGTGGTCTCGTTGGTTCTTACCGTGACGCCGCACCACTCACACCTCATCCCGGCCAGAACATCAGATGAACCACAGGACCGCCTGCAAACTTCACACCTCGCTGCTGATGACAGATTACCCTCCCTCCAGTGATGGTGAAAGGTATCCTGGGGAGAAAAGGAGCTGATCATGAGTGAGAGCTTCATTTTCTCTGCTGCTGTGAATCAGGATGTTCCAATAGATTCTGGAATATTTCACAATTTGCTTATCATTTTTTATTACTCTGTAGTCATTCAAGTCAGAAGTATGCAAAAAAAAGAAACCTAAGCTAAAATGCTTCTTCTTCTCTCCTATCCCTCGTCATAAAACTTCAAAGACTCATCTCCAAAGAGCTTTAACTGAACTATTTGTTGGAGTTTATTGTCAGCGTCAAATATTCACTGAGCGCCAAATGTGCATTAAGTCTCCCCTGATATGTTTCTACAGTCTTCTTCAGGAAACAACTGGTTTGGTGCAAAGAGCCACAGACAGGAAGTCAGACCGTGTTAAAAGAAGCACAAACACTAATGTTCTGACTCCGAGTATCTTTGACTCTCTGTAGATTTCTGCTTTCTTTTTCTTTTCTTTAGCCCTCCCCCGTACTGAAGGACGCTGGGTCGTTGGCAGCATGAGGGTAAAGGTGAGTGTGGTTAAAGGGACAGGTGTACGCAGGTGTTTTAAACACTGTGCCAGTTGATTTGACATATCAACGCCAGGATCAGAAGGTGGAACTGCAGCTGTGACACACAGATCATGGAGAAGATGAAGGTTGTTGAACTACAACAAAATACCCTTTTCAAGAGGTTTTTTTTCTGCGTCTAGAAGGACAAGGTGCGATTGTAATCCACAAGCAAAGTCATGCCTCATGTGCTATGCAAAGGATGAAAAGATACAACAACCGAGCATCTGTTGATGAGTGTGAACATACGCGCATTCTAAGTGGGATCACTTTTCCTTTCAGAGGCCTGAATAAGAAAGGAATAAATTACTGCCATTGTTTCGGAGTTTTTTTATTTTACAGAAACTTTCAGATCCTTTAGGTCTGACTGAAAAAAGGCATTGCAAATATGGCCAAATATTGTGTACAGCAGGCCACCCTTTTGCCACCAAATCAGCTCCGACCCTTTCAAGGCATGGACTCCATAAGACCTCCGAGGCCGTGCTGCAGTATCTGGCACCACACTGTTAGCATCAGATCCTTAAAGTGCTGTCAGTTGCGAGGTGGAACAGCCATGGATCAGATTTCTTTGCATCTGTTAAATGTGCTGGGGCACATTTAACAGATGGTGGTTTTATTGAGATCTGGGGAGTCTGGAGGCCAAGACAACACCTTGAACTGACTTGTGTTCCTCAAACCATTCCTGAACCATTCTTTGCTGTCTGGCAGGATCCATCACTCAAAGTAAGTTGTCGATGACATCAGCGCAAACTGTGTCCATGGTGGGGTGGACAAATATTGTTTAGGTAGGTTTTTGGTGTCAAAGTAACATCTACATGAACGACAAGCAGAACATTGCTGAAAGCATTACGATGTATCCCTCCTTTTTAATCCCATAGTGCATCCTGATGCGATCCTTTCCCTGGGTAAGCGACAAAAATGCACCAAGTCGTCAACGAGACGTGAAACAGAATGTGATTCATCGGATGAGGCCAGCGTTTGCCTTCTGTGGTCCAGTTCCGATGCTGACATTACCATTGTAGACACTTTCAACAGTGGACAAGGAGCATAATGGGATCCTTGATCAGTCTGTGGCTACACAGCCACAGACAAAGAAAGCTGTGATGCACTGTGTTCGGACATCTCAGAACCAGTATTAACTTTTCTGCCAATATCCGCAATAGTAGTTCTTTGTGAGACTGGACAACATGGATTAGCCTTCGCTCCCCAAGAGGATGAATGAGCCTTGAGATAACCATAATCCTGTGACAGTTCTATATTTGTCCTTCCTTAGATCATTTTGGAAGGTACACTGCATATCACCTGACAAGATCTGCAGTTCTGGAGAATCACTGACCCAGCCGTCTAGCCATCACAAGTTGGTCATTGTAGAAGTCGCACAGATCCCCACGATGGCCATTTTTGACTGATAGCATTTTTAAGATATTATCAAACACCTAATCTTGCCTCATAAGTGGTCATAATGTTATGGCTGATTGGTGTATGTGCTCTGAGTGCGTTATAGTCTAAAGAGGTGACACCGACCTGCTCCAGAGTCACGTCCAGGTGAGGGCTCCGACAGTCTGCACAGCTGAAGGGGGCACAGTCAGCATGAACGTGCAGCTCACACACTGGAACACGAACACACACAAAAACACACACACACGTTACGTCAGAAATGCAATGTCATATGATGATTATTATACACTATAAGCTAGAGGCCATCCAGGTCATGTCAAAAATATGTGCTCTCCATACATTAAAAAAAGTAATGAAGGTCTTTCTTAAATATTGTATAAATGTATAGACGTATTCTCGGCTAATCTGATCTCATCTGACCTGGAGCAGAATTTTCTTGTTGTGAAATATTTACTGCTGCCTTCTATCTTAGGGTTCTGACTTGCGGGGAATCTGACAACACATCCCCTCTGATGTTGCGGAATATAAATGTCAGTTCCGACAGTTGATGTCTTTGCCCAGAGTTCAAGTGCAACTTCTTGTCCATGTCAAAGACAACACCAGTTGACACAAGAGTCAGCATCTGACACAATACCTCAATGATATGGATAAATATTGCAAAGGTTTGTAGCTGTGAGAAATGAGAAATAAGGGCCTACTGATTTTAGAAGAATTTCAAGGAATGAATTGAAAAGAAAAAAAATGTGCCTATTAAGAATCTGAACAGATAATGGACCTATTTTGAAAAAAGTTTTGAAGAAAGTCTACCTACGTTATGATCAACATATTTTTGAGAATAATTCATGGATTCTGTCTATCCAATCCTGTTCTCCATCTGACTTAGACCATCACCATGTCTCTGACCCACTGGAGGAGATCTGACCTTCAGTAACATTTGAGACAACGGACCTGAGCGCTGCAGCAGCCCCTTCCTGCACATGTTCCCGTTCAAATATGGTGAAAAGTATGAAAAACGTAGAAGAAACCGATGCATATATACATCAATCCATCTGTTATCATTCATTTGAATACTAGTTTGGATAGTTAAACACTGTGTGAGCCAGAACTGCACATTATTTGTTCCGAACACCGCATACTGTGTAACATGAATAATATATATAATGGTGGCCCTAGTTGTTATTAGTTAGGATTTTAGTTTCTCTTTCTTCATCCATTTCTGATTTACCTAGGTCCAACAGTCCAAATAAAAATGGAATTTGAAAGATTCAGACTACACAGAGACCTACTGAGCGGAGAAAAGGAAACTATTGTTTTTCTTTTTTTTACATTTTGAGTGAGGAAAAGATGTATTTATGAAATTTAGGTAAAGTAACTAGCTTGCTATGACAATCTGTATGTCTCTCTTGTTAAAGGTTTGTTTCATCGTTCCACAGAAAACTAATCCAGAACTTCTGTGTCTTATTAAGAGCGTACATTTGGGTCAGCTGTGGTGTGGCATATTGGAGTTTAAGCATGATGTCATTATGAAAATGTATTTTGGAATTATACTGCAAAACTATATCTGTAAAGGTTGGCATCAGGTTTCAACATGTCTGATGATTCTTATGAAGGTTGAATACAGCAAATTCAAGAGCAAGATCACGCGAACCAAGAACATGTTATATTATAAGAACATCATTTATAGAAAATGGACCTTGTGTTGAGATTGTTTTGGAAGCAACTATTCCTTACTTGATTTTTTTATATTTCTACGAATGTCTCAATGGACCTCACACAGTTATTTCTACTTAATAATGTTTTGACATGAAGCCGGAGGTCATAAAATGGAGCCGTCACACTGGAAACTGCGTTTCTAGGCGACGTACTTCATATCAGACGTTGTTTGAACAGTTGTAAGAGGTCTGACCTTCGCAGCGCAGTGCCGTGCTTCCCTCTGTTTGTTTTCTGCAGACACAGCAGAAACGTTTCTTCTGACTGGCCGGGCCAAAGCAGTGAGCCACCGGGACCTGCAGTAGACATCAACAACATTCTTCATACAAATGACGCAAATGTTGGCAGAAAATAAGGCAATTTTTCATTCTGTGACCATAAATACAGATGCACACCATTTTATCCCATGTAGTGTGAATAAATAGAATACAGTGCTGGGAAAAAGTATTGGAAACCCCTACTGATTTATTATGTTTATGCAAGTGTCTCATACAAAACAGTGTCGTAATAAAAAATAAGCATAAAACAGAGGCAACCTGAGTAAACAGAAAACCCAAGTTATAAATAATTAAATTCAATAATGTAAAAGCTTGCATCCAATAGCAAAATCACTAACATGGAAAAGTATAATAGCTGGTTGTGCCACCTACAGCAGAAATAACTGCAACTGCTTCAGATAACTGGAGATCACCCTCAGACATCGCTGCGGTGGAATTTTGGCCCATTCATCTGTGCAGAACTGCTTTAGTGCAGCCACATTGGAGGAATTGTGAGCCTGATGCGATCTTTCCAGGTGCCACCACAGCATCTCAATGGCTGTGGTGGCACAGCCATTCAAATTCATTCAAAGAGTTTAGGTAGAGATTTACAGAGAAAAGTCAGCCAGCGTTAATGTTCTTCTGGGGTGGGCTGTGGCCTTCAGCTCTCTCTCTCTCACATGGACGCCATTTTTGGCTAGCACATTTTAAATAGTGGAGCAATTAACCCTGACCTTCATTGAGAAAAGATAAATGCAGTTCCTTAAAGGTTTTCTTTGGATCTTGGATAATTCCTATAGGTGTAAGAGTTTAGAAGGGTAGGCCACTTTCAGGAAGGTTGTACATGATGTGTGTCACTGTGGATCTGTGGGACCCAGAGCATCAGAAACAATCCCGGACCGTTCGTTTTCTTCTTCTTTCGATTTTGGCATAGTGCGCTACAGTTGAAACCTATAAGTCAAATTCCTTCTTCTGCAAATGGTCCATTTAAGCCATGACTTGGTTGAAGAGGATTTGTAGTAATCTGGTTTGAGTGTGTCCGGTGCGGCTGCAACCAGTTGTTACTGCAGCTTTCCCAGTTAACCTTTACCTGATCTATTACTCATATTTCGTATTTAATCAAGTTTTACGATGAATTTTGTTATAAGTCAAATTCCTTCTTCTGCAAATGGTCCATTTAAGCCATGACTTGGTTGAAGAGGATTTGTAGTAATCTGGTTTGAGTGTGTCCGGTGCGGCTGCAACCAGTTGTTACTGCAGCTTTCCCAGTTAACCTTTACCTGATCTATTACTCATATTTCGTATTTAATCAAGTTTTACGATGAATTTTGTTTGAAAATCTGACAATTTGATATGGGAGACACTGAAAAATAGAGGAAATTTCAAGGGGGTCAAATACTATTTCACAGCACGTATATAAAAACTTTGCTACGTCAAATATCTCCATTAACTGATTAGGTTCTTCAAACTCATCAAAGCAACACATCGTATGAGGCTTCAGAGAACGACACGTACGCCATAAGCCATAGCACAAATTTGAGGTACTTTTATATCCAGTTTATACCTCTTTATGTGTCCGAAGGTCAGAAGCAACTATTTTCACTAGTTATCTCACAGCTGTGGTTACTTACAGTAGATTATTGCAGCCACTCAGGTTGAAGCATCAAGAACTCAACTCAACAGAAAACCCTGAAGTTCAGAATAAAGTAATGGTACCCTGGAAGACTATACATAAAGATAAGAGGTACCCTCTTTCGGGACGGTGCAGGCTCCACACTTTCTCAATCTGAAGGAACTGTTTTTTATAATAATGAGCACTTTTACATTTGTAGTGTCTTGTCTAATCTATTGACGTACATTCTGACTGTATTATTGTCACATTGTTATAATTTCTAATGCAGGCTAGAATCTGGACTAAATTCACATTCTTACAACTTTACTTCAGTAAAGGTTCTGAATACAGATCACAGCAGTGAAAACCTGTCCTTACTTTGCTCATGCCATGTTTTTTCATTTAAGTCAATTAGTCATTGACTGAAGTCGTTGGTGTTATAATCACCTTTGTTTGATTTTATTATTGGAATTATTTTGTATTATCTACATTTCCTTTTCTGCTTTTTAACTTCTTGCTTAGCAAGATTACATGAAAAGTTTACATTTCAGAAACTTTTGAGGATTGTTGGGTTGTGACCAGAAAAAATCCTGATGTAGGTCCACATCAGAACCAAACATTACTTTATTTTTTTATTATAGAGTGGTTGTAGATTGGACATTGTTTGACGTGTCCAGTCAAACTAATGAAAGGATTTTCACAACATTTGGCAGACGGATGAGGTAGGCATCAGAACCATTACATTTTGGTAAGGAGTGGATCCAGGACTTTTTATATCTTTACACAATGTGGGGAGATTTTACGCTATAGTCTCTAATTTCTCTGGTAACAATCAGATTTTCATTTTAAGTCAGTTCATCTAATGTCATTAAGAAACTTTTTTTTGAAAAAAATGAAAATTCAGTTATAAGAGTTATTGCAAAAAATTTTTTTTAATGGATTTATTTTCACAACAAAATTTTATCTCTCAATGCCAAAGGGCCAAAGAGACTGTGATGTTCTCTCAACTACTCTTTCCATGACATATGATGGGACTCTTCAACATTTCTTAGTACAAATACATAATAAATGTGGACAAAACTTTTTGGAGGGTTGAAGCATCGTTCAGGAAAGCTAGACAGACGTGTGTAGGTTGATGGCGTAATGAGAAACATTTTTTTTGTTCTAGTTCAATATAAACACTCTGAGGGTGGTCTTGAATGTAACAACAACATCAACCATTACTTGCAAAAGCATGGTGTGTTATATAACAGCATAACATGTTAACATCCAGCACTGGATGATGGAGCCAGAGCCCCGGGGTCCCTGACCTCAGCAGCTGGTTTTCGCCATGACATCAGAGTACACAGCCTACATTAAGAGCAAGTGCTAAAGAGCAAAAACATGATCCACAATAAAAGAGAATGCAGGTGCAAGTGCATTCACATCTTTTCTATATTGTCTTCAAATGCACAAAGTTAATATGTCTAATAAACATTACTGTTATAGGCCAAAATACTCCAAAAGTGTTTGAATAGGTCTGATTATTTTTTCCACCAGAATGTATCAATTTTTCTTTTTTAAAGTTCCTATTGCAATGGTGAAAAGAAAGTGAAAAAACCCAAAAACAATCTGCAACTAAATTGAATGAAGTCTATTCTGGAAATCCCTTGAATAGATTTTGCATAATTCTGCTGACAAATCATCAAACACACAGAATGGTGTGAAAACTTAAACTTCCCGGCAGAGGTAATGTGAAATCAAGGCATGTTCAGTAAGTGGTGAGTTGTTTATTTTGCTCTTCCACGCAGTTTTATGTTTTCAACCACTAAAATTTGAAGCAGATCAAACAAGTGAACTCAGACTTTTTTTGAATAACCACTGTAGTTATTGCTTAGATTGTATGAACTGAGGCCCAACTGTCCTTTTTAGCTAAATTAAAGCTGAATCCAAATTGTAATTACTTATCTATCCTCACAAGTTTAATGAAAATATGTCAAGTTTAGAGTGAAGTTTATGTGTAATTCATGGTGTCTTCAGTCATCCTACACCACTCCACTGTTTCATGATAATCCATCAATACATAATGACAAAAATGTCTTGCAATGCACAAGAAAGTGGAAAAAATCCCTGAATGCCCTTTTACCTGGATCCACATCAGACTTTTCTGAGACTTTCCCATCTACATGTCCAAGACTTCTACCAAGCTTCAAGGAAAATCCTTGAAGCAGTTTTTGTGGTTTCGGGTTAAATATAGTCAAAGGTCTTTCCTTCGGGTGACATGGTTTTGATCCTGAGCCACCTGGACTGAACTAACGATACGTTTTTCTTTCATAAGACAAGTGGATCACCAGTTCCCTCCAGTTCAGTTACTGCATGCTTGCTTTCATTGCTGTCTCATTGATTGGTGCAGAGATAGTCAGGCTTAGTGATCAGAGCTGAGCTCATCAATAAACATCATGTCAGAGTTTTTAGAGTTTAAGCATCTGCTTGTTACTCACCCGGACCAAAGATGGAGTCATGCAGGAACAAACTGAACGAAGAGTCTTCAGGCATTTCTCATGACACATGAGGTTACATACTGAGGAGGAGACAGAGAACTGTTAGAGAGCAAGGCACTAACACCGTCAGGTACCATTTCCTACACTCCCACTATGCTGCTGACCTCCAGCTGGCTTGATTTCAGTTAACATGGGTTCAAAAGAAATGCAAAAAATACCAAATTTTCACTCAATTTCACTACTGGTTAAGAAATGTCAACAGGCATCTCTGTTTTACCCACAAGTCAATCGGAGGTCATTTTTTTATACTACATCTTGTTTTGAAGATAAAGACACATGACCGTCACTGAATTCTTTAACAACTATTCACAATCAGAAGGAAAAAAAATTAAGTTACACTCAACCTGAAGAATTGCCATTGAAACTGGTGTCATGTTTAATTATTATTATTTCATGTACATGGTTTGATTACAGTGTTTTCTTGCTTTCCTGGAAGGAGTTTCTTTCAAGATCAATAATGTCCTCTGGAACAATAAAGCAAAAACTATATTTGTCTGTGTGGGAAATAAGAGTGATAAACTGAAGTGTTCTGGAACGAATCACTGACAGATAAGGCAAAATATATGGGGACTTCAAAATGACAGGACTCTTATGTTACAAGTCTGACATATGCTTTTCTTTAAACAAAATAACACTCATTATTTTATATTTACCTCAGTGTGAGTCTTATTAAGTTTCTATTTATCTTCTTTTTTTTTTACACAGCTTAGTTATCTTACCTGCAAAGCTATCTAATATTAAGCAGAGAGATTTTGTCATGTTCTTATTATTAGCTGATGTTATTATGCAAACATTTTACATTAAGAGATAAAATATGGTAAACACTATCATGCTAACCATACCAACGAAGAAATAACAACAACTTTGTCTACGAAATGATGACTGATTTTATGTTGATCTTCTACAACCTTGCTAAGGTACTACAGGTCACATGCAACACTCGTAATGCATCACACTTGAATAAAAGTTGTAGAAGGGGGTTTTGCGTAGTCACGCACTGACCAAAGTATGACAGTGAATGACTGATCAACCATGGACAGGGCATGCCTGATTTATTTGCTTAAAAAGCGAATAAATTAAGCATTCTTTGAGTAAGTGATGATGAAGTGTGCAAAAGTGTCATAGAAAGAAATTTCACTGATGAACATAGGAAAAATGGCAGATATAAGTTAAGATCGCACATCAAAAATTGATTTCAAAACATGGTTTGGGAAAGAAACCATAGCTTCAAGTAGCACCAATTTAGTCTGCTATTTGTGCAAATGTTGCATCAGAAGCCTAACTTACGTCAAGAACATGTTCAGGGACTGAGATGAGGTCTGTGGATCCGGATCTCTTTGTCTGGGTCTCATCCATTACTAACAAAATAGAGCATTTACCTGCATCCTCCCTGGCTTATATAGCAAATCAAATTTACTCCATTACCTTAATAATCACACATATTGTGTAAGTGTGAATGTGTTGGCCATCAGCGGGATGCAGAGTTTATGCTTTTGAAACAATGTTAGACGTGGGTGACTCATGATTTTGCATACATTGAAAGAAAAAAAATAGGAAAAGGAAAACGCTTTTAAATTCGATAAAAAGAAATGCTCGCTTTTGAGGAGGCTTTCAATAAAAAAAAAAGGAAGGTGTAGCTCCATCTCCACCTCAACTGCTTTTCCTGTGTTTGTTGTTGAACTGACATTAAGGTTGTGCAGTTTTTTTTGTTTTTGCGGTAAACCAAACATGTTCACTGTGACCAGCTTCACACACTGAGCTCACCAACAACACTGCAGTCAATTACTTGTTACAGCTCTGCGTCATCACCTGAAAAGCACATACGCCAGGTGTTTCCTGTCCGACGTGCCATTAAAAAACATCATATAGGCTGCTAATTAATCAGAGTGACTCAGTTTCTGCCTGAGAACATAATACTAAGTTTGTTTATTTTTCCTCACGCAGCATTCATATATCCAACGGTAATTAACTCCGCTCTGCCAACAGGAGGTAGTGGAGGTCATGTGATCAAAAACGCCCGTTTTTTTCCTCAAGAGATCGGTCGAGTGATTGATTTTGAGTCACGAGAGAGTGGGGTACATTTTGAGGCAGATCTGAGGAAAGCACCTTCGTCATGGTGACATCAAAAAAGTGTTTCCTATGTCCTGGGTGCAACGGTACAATTGATGATCCCTTCACAGTGTTGGAAAATGGACTGAATGTGTCGTGTTCACACACGAGGCCGCACGTGACTTCTTTTCAGAGGCCGGAAATGTTGAAGGTTGTCTCAGAGATTAGTTTGTCATTATGTGGTTGCGCAAAAACACAGTTCTGTCAACATAGTGGTCTGCTGGCATGAATGCATTTTAGGGATCTTAAAATTTGGAAATCATCCAAGGTGTTAAAGTCTTCAGCAAATAGACTTGTTTTCAAATCAGGCAACTTGGGACCACCTTCCTCCACTGTCTCCCTGTATGTTTTAAGATTTGTGTTGGTTGTTTGATTGTAAATCTTTCTGGCAAAGGATTTAGATACCACAATCCAGCTTTATTTTGATCTTGTACTGAGATATTGATACTCCTGTAAAGATACACCTGTCTCTAAGTAATACAGATGGATGGTCTTGCTACTAGTTTGTCCCTTTTGCATTTGAGGGCTTTTGCAGTTTTTCAGATGGAGAAACTGCTTCACAGATAGAAGATGTTGCATCTGAAATGCATTCAGCATCCACCTCAAAGTTCCCTGTTCCACCCCATGAGCAAAAGGTCATGAAGACAACTTTTATAGACATCTAGCAGATACACATTCTGAGGTATCAAGTCATTCAGTACAACAACAATGTTAAAAACACTGCACATTTTGTATCTCAGTGTTGGCCTACTGTTTAGACTTTCATGCGGAATTTCATTAAAACCACTGGCACTAATAAACATAGGTGATCGTATAACCTTTTATATAATAAAATAAATCCTTAGTGTAGTCCTGCAAACGTCCCCTTCAATATTTAACTACAGCAAACCACCAGAGATCCACTGGGGATCCTCTCCTCTGATGACACAGTCGAACACCAACACTATCACTGCTCACGTTTCAGACATAGTCACAGTGATGTCACATGTTTACAGACAACAGGCTGAGCATTCTAGAAATCACTGCACTGTCATATATATTTATATATACATATAAATACATATATATTTAAATGCATATAGCCTGTACACAGGAACATCTGCATTTGTTTATAGCTTGTATATTTGTTTATTACCTCGACCACTTAATTTTTAATTATTTATATGATGTTCGTACTGTGAGAGTTCCAAGTTAACCGGATTCAAATTCCTTGTATGCATATATATGGGCAATAAAGCTGATTCTGATTCTGATAATAGACAAAACTACCCAAATAAGATCATTGAAGCAATTTTATTTCTTAATTGTCCTTTTAATATATGGAGTTAATGTGTTCAGTGAACTTTTAGAAACATAAATGACTTGATAGAAAGAGATTGAGCATTTTATTATGATGTTTTCCACAGGCAGATGGAGAACTCTGATGACATCACAGGTATGTGTTAATCCTTAAAGAAGAAATGTTACATAACCCATCAGTGTTGTTGTTCAGCTGCAGCTCTTAATGCATCTGCAGCCATTTGAAGAGGATGGTGGTCATCTCTATGCTCACGGTCACACAAACTCACCACCTGTTGCCATGCCAACAAGAGGAAGTAAATCACGACTTGACTACAGCTCTGATTGCGCAATAGACGCTTGAAACCACCTCAGAGACACACACCAGAGACGACCAGTGCGTTGCTGGGCAGAGTGTGGGTGTGTGTGTGTTTTCTTGGATCTGCTCTTTAGTTCGCTTATTGAATTCTTGATTAGATAGTGTCTTACTGTGAAAGGGGAAGTAGAGGCAAAAGAAAATAACAGCATTCAATGGAAGGATGGAAGGGAATATAAAATAATGAGAGGAAAGTCCATCAAATAAAGAGGGAGATGGGGAAAAATGAGTAAATGCAAGAAAAGGGTTGACACAGAAATCAAGAGGAAATTAAATCAGGACATGGAGAGGAAAGAGGAGGATAAGGGCCAAAAGCATAAGGAAGATACAATGGGAAAGGAGAGTAGAGGAAGGGTCGGGGAAATGAAGGAATAAAAAGGAAAAATAAGTAGAGGCAAAGGAAAGAAAACAACAAGAAGGGAATGAAAAGGGGCTTTGGAACAGAGAAGGGAAAGGAAGTAAAACATGAAAAAGGCAAGGGAGTAGGAGGAAAATAGACTAAATATAAGAAAAGCAAACAGAGGACAGAAAAAACAAATAAAAAATGAAAGGAAAACAATAGGGAATATCAGGTAAGGAGGTTAAAAAAAAAAAGAAGAAACCAGCACAGGGGTAGGTAAGGAAAGGTAAGGAATCAGGAGGAAATGCAAAGCGGAAAAGGGAAAGGTGTAAAACAGATAGGAAAGGACAAATGGATATGAGGTAAATGTGGCAAATAAAAGGGAAACAATGGACAGTGTGGGGAAATAAAGCTAAGGATATGAAAAGCGTAAAATGGTCAATAAATATGTCCGAAAGAACGAAAGTACAAGGAAATAAGGAGGAAAAGGAAGGGAGAGGAGCGGGAAGGAAAAGGGATGGAGGAAATTTAAGGAGGATACAGAAAGGAAAAGACTACAATGGACAGAAAGGAAAATGAGGAGGCAAGGAAATGCTGCCTTACTGGTTGTTTGGTGGATGGAGATGATGTATCCTTCAGTGTGTAGGATGATGACAAACACTCTGGATCCTTCATTTCTAAAGGCGTTTCAAGGGAGAATCTAGTGTATGCACTCATGTAGAGTTCATGGTTAACTATGGATAATTAACAACACATCTAATATATAATGCGGTATTATTCTTAGCAGCTTTACCTTCGCATAGGAAGCCGACGAGTCCCCAGATGAAGTCGCTGCAGCTGTGGCAGAAGGTGGGTTTGGTCAGGGTGACTTTCCTGAGGCAGTGGCCCGGTGCGGAGCTCTGGTACCTGTGCCGGAGACCGGGGGACTGCTGCGCCCTCTTCTTCGGGGTCAGGGGGCTCGGTGTCCGGCAGTTCACGGCGGCTACGTCCGCCGGTCTACTCCGGCCGGTGTCAGCCATGTCCTCTTACCGGACTACACACAAACTCGCCTACAGGAGATGTATGACCACGTTTACCTCTGATGCAGAAAGGCATGAATATCTAGCATATATTCCAGCCTAAATGGCGAGACATCCCAGCGGGCCGGACACAGCAGTCCAGCCCGGATAAAGGACGCTGTGCTCGGTGAGTGTTCTGGAGGGTTCCCCCCTTCAGAAGCTACTTACCCAGATCCAGAGACCCAAAGCAGTCAACTGGGTCACGATTTTGCGATCCCAACGGGATTAGTTTTCTTGTAAATGTGACGTCGTTAATTCCTGGTGGAGGTCATCCCACCGGTTGGACCAAGCGGGGCCACCCAGTCCGGCAGACGAGGCGCTGTGGCCGGCGTGTCTTCCGAGGCGCTTCGCCTCACAGATCAGCTAAATATAAGCCCCTCAAATACTGATCGCGTTAACACTTTCCTAAGCCAAAGAGCGGGTGTCACGGTGGGACAACAGTGCACAGCTTTACGCCTTTTCGACGTCGTCCTCTCACGCGGCAGGGACAGTCCACCGCGCCGAGATCATAGTCCCTCCGCCCGGAGACAGCGGTGCCACCCAGCCGTGATCTACGGAGGGAGGGGGGGGCGGCGCAGAACTCGGTTTGATTTTCACCGCTTGAAAAGCTCGATGAATAAAAGATGAACTATCGATCCGGTCCAGCTGGATGCTGAAGAGTGTGGAACAGATGGATGATGTTTCCGGTAGGCTAACAATCACTACCTGTCTGTCAGCCATGCAGCCGAGTACCAGCAGCGCAGCAGCCGGCGGACAGGCACCGGGGAGCGGATGAAACGAAGGCCCGTTCTCGCCCCACTGCAGGACATAAACGTTACTCAACAAGTGTGAAGTCTGCCGGAGGGGGGGCACGTTCATGTAGAGGTTTTTCTTCCCTCTCGGAAGCTGCTCTTCCGCGTCAGAGTTGCTAACACTGATTTACTCCTCCTCCTTCCCTTCACCGCTTTCCTTGTCTCCACCCACCTTCCCTTCCCTCCTCCGCCCTCATCACTGAGCTTCACCAAATAATAATAATAATAATAATAATACATTTAATATATAAGTACATTCACATGTCATAAGCAGCATATGTTTGTCTAATCAATTAATTTATTTGACTACAATTCAGCGAAGTTCTTCTTACTGTGTTTTTTTTTTTGCAGCACATTTTTCTTTGTGTAGACAATCTCGTCTCACAGCTTTATACAGCTTATAGAAATTAACCAATTATACACCAAAACTTACAGCTAGATCAAGACCACATTGCCGCATCTTTTAGTAACAATTCACAATAATGTGGGAGTGGGATGCGCTCAATAATTCCAATCTGTAACCATGACACTGTGGCAGTTCTCAATGCAGAAATGCAACACTACTAATGTTTCTGCTGCTACATTTCATACCGAAATGTTGCAGTGGCAACACAAATGCTTCACTCTATTACAGTGAGAAAGTTCAGGTTCTCGCTGTTAAATAAAAGATATCCTTGATACTACTACTAATCGAAAACATAAAATATATCAGACAAATCCATTCACATGTCATTGACATCACAGCCATCAAATAACATGCCAGGAAGAAATCATCACTTATACTACTAGAGATTAAGTCGCTATAGCTTCATTGTATATGGTCCAATATATGTCCAACTTCGTGCAGGATTCAGGCAGTGGATGGGTCCATGTTCATAAGGTTCAAAGACATAACTGCTTCTACTTCAACTGTTTCTACTTGACATAAAACGACCTAAAAGCCACCAAGTTGCATGCCACAAAAAAAAATCACTACTTATAGGACTTGACAGGAAGTGGCTTTAGTCATGACCCAAACGTCATTCTATCAGGATTCATACACTGAACGAGTCCGTATCAGTTTAAAATCTCTTTAGATCCTTTGGAATCTAAAGGAGTCACAATTATGCTCTGATGCCCGTCTGAAAATAACATAAAACTTTCTTTAAAAATATATTTTGTTCCGAATCCAAAACGAAAAAACATTAAAAAAAAAAAGGTCTTATTGTATTATGTTAAATTCAATCAAATACGTTTTGGCATATACATTTTTTTTACTTTTAGAATGCAGACAGCCTAATTAAAAAGGCATGGGACCCCACTGGTTATGGCTCCCAGGCTGCACGGCTTTGACGTGGATAAACACAATCGAAATTAAAACTGCAAGCAGTGGTAACGGGCCCTCGCATTTCGGTGGTGGTCGGGCCGTGTAAAATCTCCTAGTGGTTTGATCGCTCATTCCTGTCGCTTACTCCTTAAGGACACCACAGAGTATAACTCTCAATTTTTCCGATCACGATTTGACAACTTTTCATCCATGTTTGGAGATTGTTTTCATAGATCTTCATGTGGATCGGATTGGATCCCTAGGATGAGTTTGATCAAATACATAAGTGAGGAATGACCCTCAAAAATTAATGCAAAATTCAAATTGGCTCGGTTAAGTGTAGATCATGACTGCAAGAGGCTTTTTTGTAGGTCCTCTTATGAAACACCTGTGTACCAAGTTTCATATTTCTGGGGAAATCCATCATGAGAGGTTTGATGGAGATTGTCCAATTTTTTTCATTTGCAACACCTGAAAACTGCAGAAAACGCCTGATAATCGCCCTTTTAACTTAAAATGGCTGACTTCCTGTTAGGTTGTCTCATTAGCACCAAAATAATTTTTGGCAGATCAGAATATGATAAATAAGTACCAAGATTGTATCCCTGCTAATGACCACTAGGTGTCAGTGTAGGACAGTTAAACTGCAGTCAACAGCAGTGCCTGGACAGGAAACTTCTGCTCTGCCTCTGAGCAAGGCAGCTTCATTGAAGACGAAGCATTTTAAATGTTCATCCTTCTCATAAGATGGGTCAGAGCTTTATTAACAAAACTTGTTGGAAGAATGGGAAAGGGACCCAGAAAGGACCCATTACAATTAGGTGTAGATCACATAAGTCGGGCGGATCCAAGAATGAGTCTCTACTTTCATAAATATTCTAAGACAGGATATTTTTCTGTTTTAAATATTCCCCCAAATTAAGGACAAAGTCCTGACTATATCTCCACACAGTGATGTTGTGGCAGATTGGGGGATAGGTCCCGCAAGCAAAAACCAACA
The DNA here is from genome assembly GCA_037951165.1 of Lophius americanus. Taxonomy (NCBI): domain Eukaryota; kingdom Metazoa; phylum Chordata; class Actinopteri; order Lophiiformes; family Lophiidae; genus Lophius; species Lophius americanus. The sequence continues at coordinate 9,827,445 of JBBDHG010000008.1, read as the reverse complement.
TGTGTTAGAATGTTTGGCCTTCATGGAGGTAGGCGCCCTACTGTCTGTCGTTCTTATTAAGAAATAACTAATGCTTAATTTATTTTTACAACTCACATTTTGCCATTTATGTATTAATTTAATATAAGTATATTACACTTGAATTAAATTAGTACATAAATGGCAAAATATGAACCCAAACCTATTTAATTTTTACCCTCTTCGTGGAGGCCATGTTTCATTTGTGTCTTTTAGTTTTTCGATTAACATAATTACTCAAAAATTCTGAAGAAAAATATCATGAAATGTTTGTCGCAAGGTTGGGTTCATAACAGAGACGAATCGTTTCAATTTTGCAGGTAAATAACTTTCATTTCTGGCAAAGATTAGAGATATTTTGTATGCAGGAGAAGAACACATTAATTTAGTATAAGTGTTGGGACGTGACAGAGACACACACTCAACTGTGTGACCTTGTAGTTATTCTATTATGTTCTTTTATTATTTCTAAAAGAGGTAACTGTGTGTGTGTGTGTGTGTGTGTGTGTGTGTGTGTGTGTGTGGTTGTGTTTGTTCGGAAACTTTCATACTTTTTGGATAAAGAATACAATACAATATCAGACAGCACTTTTAATAATTGAGATAGAGCTTTTCATTTGTGAGACTGAGCTCTTAATACGTGAGATAGAGCCTTTAATATGTGAGATAGACCTTTTAATATGTGAGATAGAGCCTTTAATACATGAGATAGAGCCTTTAATACGTGAGATAGAGCCTTTAATATGTGAGATAGACCTTTTAATATGTGAGATATAGCCTTTAATACATGAGATAGAGCCTTTAATACGTGAGATAGAGCCTTTAATATGTGAGATAGAGCCTTTAATACGTGAGATAGAGCCTTTAATACGTGAGATAGAGCCTTTAATACGTGAGATAGACCTTTTAATATGTGAGATAGAGCCTTTAATACGTGAGATAGACCTTTTAATATGTGAGATAGGCCTTTTAATATGTGAGATAGACCTTTTAATATGTGAGATAGACCTTTTAATAATTGAGATAGAGCCTTTAATACGCGAGATATAGCCTCTAATACGTGAGATAGAGCCTTTAATATTTGAGAGAGACCTTTTAATAATTGAGATAGAACCTTTAATACATGAGATAGAGCCTTTAATACATGAGATAGAACCTTTAATACGTGAGATAGAGCCTTTAATACGTGAGATAGAGCCTTTAATACGTGAGATAGAGCCTTTAATACGTGAGATAGAGCCTTTAATACGTGAGATAGAGCCTTTAATACGTGAGATAGAGCCTTTAATACGTGAGATAGAGCCTTTAATACATGACATAAAGCTTTTAATGTGCGAGATAGAGCTTTATTATATGTGAGACTGAGCTTTTAATACACGAGATAAAGCTTTTAATGTTTGAGATAGAGCCTCCAGTTAGTGACTCAGGCAGGCAGAGGAACAACAAGAAAATCCACACAAAGAGGTCAGAATATGGTCAGAACCTTTCTGCTGTGAGATGACAGTGCTTCACCATGCCTCTCAGTTTTAGATCGAAATAAATACACAAAATGGAGCATCTAGTGTATTAGCCGTCTGTTTTCTTAACCTCAAGTGCTTCAAATTGTTTTGACCTTTATGGAGGTCCCAGGCTGGGAACCACAGAGTTATCATATCGCTCAAGAATGTGGCACAGCAAATGGGAGAATAGCGTCAACTCTGTCTGGGCCCCCAAATCTCTCTCTTTTATGTTTTCTGAACCTGTCAGTGATTGTCTGTCAGTCAGTCAGATGCTCTTTAAACCCAGCCTGAGCCTCAGAGATGATTTAAAATGGATTTGGAATATCTTCAGCTAGTAAGTCCTTCTCTTTATTAGAAAAAAAAAGAAATTCACACACTTCGTGAATTTATTGACAGTAATGAAGAGAAATTAAAAAACAAGGACCTGCTAGATGAACAAAACGAAAAACGGAAGCAATGAAACCAGAGGAGAGTGATGGGATGTTATGTATCATTTAAAACATCAGTGGGAAAGCTGATTGTAAATGCTTTGTTAAATGTTGTACATTCAGAATTTTACACAGCATTCTTAGCAAACCAGCTGTTCAGGTCCAAAAAACATAAATTAATCTTCACACCGGGTCAAAACACCCCACTGGTACTGGAGTACTGAAGTTAAGCCAGTGTCGCTACGGTGATACATCAACTTATTCTATGTCAGTTTTTACCTCTGTACTTTTAGTACTTATAGTAATATATAATAATTACAGCTTGGATTTTTAAATGTTTATATGGGGAATCTCTATACGAGCCCGTCATTTTACTGATGATGATGATGATGTATTTGAGTGTAATTTCATCTCAGAGGGTCAGACGGGTGCTGACTGGACTGACCTCATGCTTCTTGTGTTTTGTTATGACGTGTGTTGTGCACCAGAATTAAAACGCAACAAAGCTTTAGGTTCATTTGTTGGCCTCCAAGAATTGTATTCTTATGTTGACTGTGTGATTTTGATTATTTTATTTATCGTTTTTTTTATTTAGTTTGTTATATATTGACTTTAATATTCAATTCCAGTGACAGAATATTGCTAGAGTTGAATATCTATGTCAGTATTTTTTATAACAATGGTAAGGTTGAGAGATTTTGTCTTGAATAAAAGTAGAAGACATTATGATCTGGCTTTTTTTTTTACGTAAATTTCACAGTTGAGAAATGTTTTTTGAAAATTCCCAAATTTTTAAGTAAGTTTTGTTTTCTTGAACAACTGTAAAACTGACCAGGATACCAATATGATAAAACATTCTTGGGATGGGTTTCAAGGTCGCCCGGTCAAATTGTGAGGCTAAAAACTATCATAGGATTATTGCTTAAAGGTGAAATAACAAAATGAGGAGACTGAAGTGGGTTGGTGAAAGTTTAAGCTCTGTGAGGGTTTTCTATTTTAGTTTATTTTACAGATATTGGTAACAATTTTACGATTTAATTGGTTTACAGGTGTTGGTGTTGCCCTCACCAATAAGTCAAGTTTTCTCCTGTGTCTGTTTGTTTGTTTGCTTGTTTTTTCACAGGATTACAGAAGAACTGCCTTATAAATTTCCATGAGACCTGGTGAGAATTAGCCTTAGCTTTTTTCTGTCTTTGCAGATAGAAAAGTTTTAGCCGGAAATTATTCTCACTTTCTTTCGCCCACTTCACCTGAAAAAAGATTTTCCTATAAACAAAAATGTTTTGTGAGAGTTTAAAAAGTTTAGTACTCATTCAGCAACGTTGTGAAAACCATCCAAAAACAATTGAGAAATGCTGCTGTATGCCAGGCCAGTAGTTGGTGGTGCGTCTGTGTACAAATGATCCAGTCCACTATTGGATTTGTTATTGTTCTGTCCGTGTGTATGAAGCTGAGCTCTTGATAGTAAGTAAGATTATATTCAAACTGGGGAAAGAGTTTCCTCTTGCCAGATACATAACGACGATAACATATTTTCAAAATATATTTTTTAACATTTTAACATTTTCCGGGTATAATAACCACCAACTGTGTGACATAATAAGGATTCAAATGTTTATGCTTAAATGAAAAAGGAATCTTGGACCCTTTAGGGAGCACTCTAGTGAGTGCCCTTCCAGAGTCAAAAGATTTATTGGCTTCACTCTAGCAAAAGCTGGGAAAATCCTCAAAGAGCTTTCTGAAGAACAGAGAAGGGAAATTTTTGGCCATGGCTGCGAAGAAAAAACAAGAGCTGGGGAAATCTGGAAGCCACACAGTGGCAGTAAATGACCATCTAAATGCAGCTGCAGGCAGCGTGAGGGTGACGTCTTTGGCTGCTGCCCCACGTTCCTGAGATGTTCTGGCATTAAAGGGGTGAAACAGAAGTGATGGATGGATCTCAGAGGAAGAACCAGCAGCAGGTATTAAGACACTGGCAGAGGGGGGACAGGCAGGGATGCTTTTGCAGTTTCCAACATTGATCTGTCATCAACAGTTTTAATATTATTTTCATTTAATTTTGGTGCCTGAACGAAGCGAAGACAAAAGTCACGAGACGATTTTTTCGAGATGTCTGACTTCATTTATGAGCTGAATTTTTGTTACTGACTTTTTAATTTAATTTGTTTTTATCTTCATTGAAAATAGATCAGTCATAACTATGAGCATAAAGTCTGTGTTATGACTATAATCTCTAATCACATTTTAAAATAATTATCTTATTTTTTAGAATTGTAAGAATCCAGTCAGAATTCTGACTGACTATAAGCTCAAATCTTGGCTTTTACTTACCGGACATTTTTAAAATTGTTTTGAAGGTCAGAATTCTGACTTTGGTTTTAGAATTCTGACTTTTTCTTCTTTTCATACTTTTGTTCCCGACTAAAGGATGTTAAATACCATTCTTAATAATGAAGATTCTAAATTTAAACCCAAATCCATATTTTTTGTTAGCTGGCTTTAGAGCTTGAACTAGGGTTGCCGACAGGGACAAAAAGGCTGCAACTTAGGAAAAATCACGCAAACAGACAAAACCCAAGCAAATTAAGAAAACACATTCATCAATTTGACAACACATGCGCAGCATTTGGGAAATCTGCGGCACATTCCGGACCCCATTGAAAGAAAACATGATGCTGAGCCGCTACCTAAAAATACTTGCTGCAAATGCTCCAACAAAACTGATGTGTTTGCAGAGAGTATTTCCAAGTGATGCACACACTTGAGCTAATGTCCGAACGATTTTGGTTTGCTTCGACACTTCGATCGCGCGATTAACGTCTGCTCATATTCCAAAATCACTGACAGATAGACGTCTCCAGAACTGTAAGTCTTAAACTCAGGCCAAGACAGCACATCCAGATCTGCGCATCACTATTAAGTGTTCTCCTGAAGCGCTTCCGTTGTGTCCTCCTAATGTGCTCTGTGTTGGTATTTGCAGTGCCTCTTATTAATGTGTGGTGTAGTGGCATTTACAGCATGTACTACAAATGCTGTTTTGTGAGGTCAAGTTGATAAAGATGTTTCTTTATATTGCTTCTTCTTTGTTTTGCCTATTCGGAAGTTTACTCACCTGGCTCCTGAGGGCCGTATTAAACACTATATTACAGAGTTTTCTATTGAATTTTCACTCTGAGAGGCAGATACACTTTGCCCATTCCTATATTCTCTCTCTCTTTCTCTCTATGTCGCTCTACCTGTTCCAGTCTCCTCCCCTCTCATCTCCCTCTCTCCTCCCCTCCGTCTCTCTCCGTTCAGTCTAGTCGCTGTTGCTCAGACGGTAACATCTCTCTCTTTCTCGCTCTCTATCTACCTGTCTGTCTCTCTGTCTCCTTCCTGCTTCCCCCTCCTTCCACCCCCCCCTCTCCTCCCCCCTCTCGGTGCGGACATGCTACCGGGGCTCCGGAGATGAGGCTCCGAAATGTCTCCTTCCTGACGGTCTTGTTGTTCGGGCTGTGTGGGCTGGTCTCCCTCTCCTGGTACACCGCCTTCAGCAGCTCCAGAGGTAAGACCCGACCCGGTGTGTCCCTGTGTGTCCCGGTGCGTCCCGGTGTGTCCGGTACGTTGTGTCTACCTCCTCACTGCTGGATCGACCGGCTGGGCTCGGCTTGTTTCTGCTGTGGCTCCGCTTTGTTATGGATGTTGCAGAATATAGAAGTGCTGAATGAGAGGCTGCAGCCCTCAGATGGGCTGGAGGTGATGGAAGCGCTCGTTTTGTGATGCATCACATGCCTGCTAAGATGAGAGTACCTGAAGAAGGAAAGAAGAGGAGGAGGAGGAGGAGGAGGAGGAGGAAGAGGAAGAGGAGGAGGAGGGGGTTGGTTTGTTTGATTTTGTTGCAGCTCCAGTTAATGTTGCTGCTGAAGGGAAGGTCCAGCATTAAAAGGGCGCTTGTTTTATGATGCACAACAGTCAGTGGGAGATGATGTAGGTGAGGGAGTGAGGTGAAGAAGGATAAATGGATTGGGCAGTTGGTTATCTTGCAGAGAAGATGCTTGTGCATGGAGAGGGAGGCTCTGGGTGTGAGGTAATGAAGGGGATGCTTGATTTATAATAGTTTGCATACCAGCTAAGAGGATGAGAGGGGCTAGGAGGTGAAACGACGTGAGAAGACGCTCACAGGAGGCCTTTGCACAAGAAGTCCCAGTTCCCAGAGGGAGCACTTGGTTTGTGGTGCACCATGAAAGACAGCGATGATGGGGTTGGTTTGCTTTTCTAGCAGAAAGAAGTACATGATGTATGTCAGATGAGCTGACAGTGAGGGGACTAAGGGGAGTACTTGATTTGTGATGCACTGTATATCAGTTAATAAGTAATAGTCCAGATCAGGGTTATTTAAGTAGAACTACAAGAGGTCCAGGTCTGAGGCTGTAATCAAACTTCTTGTTTGGTTAACTCGGCCTGAATCAAAGCAGATATTCTGCAGAAAACCATTTTTAGTCCTGGCGCACTTAGTTTTTGCACAGGTATTTTTTTATTCAGCACAGAATGATACAGAACAAAAGGCTCATGGATGATGTCACAACCTTATTGGACAGCAAGCTTTATGATATCGGGCGACAGAACTTGCCAGCCTCCAAAACAATGCTATGTGCTGAGCCAAATAAGCTTGTTTGGATTTGTGTGTCTGTTTTTACTGGCGAAGAGCAAACAAAGATCTTATTAACCGTATATAGGATTGCAAACAAGTAGATGTCTCAGCAACATTTCAGTCAGCCCAGACGTGAGGAAGTTTAGATCCTCATCGAGACCCATCTGTTCAGGGGGTTTCAATCAAAAAAGTTCAGGTAGCATTCTTTTCAAGTTTGAAGTCAATTCTCCTCCCCAGCCGATGTCCCTGTCTGGGGTCTGAGGCCCCGGACCCCTAATAATAATAATGTGAAGAAGAATCGACCAGTGCACTCTTTGCGCTGTTTTGCCTGTCCCGTCCCTGACAAACATTTATAATATGCCTTAATTAGGCCGACATTCAACCCCGATATGACGGGATTGTGCCCCCGGTTTGGTGTCTGGTGACGGAGACTTCCGTCATACTCTGTGTTAATTTATTAATTCGGTATCTATTTGTACATGTTTTTCGGAAAACTTACTAATATGAATGAAATGGAGCATCACCACCAGAAACCATTGGGGGCCCTGGAGCTGTAAGTAGAGCAAGGCATGACGATTGTTTACATACATGCCATGTTACGCATTCCAGCTTTCTGTCTAGATGTACATGGGAGAGAGAGGAGGGCTTGGCTAATTTAGAAGCAGCCACACTTTTGTGTTGAAGAAGAAAAACACACCTGGGCATTATAATGAGGGAGCGCTTGTTTTGCATCACACGCCACCCAGGCATAGGAAGTGTAGAAAGGGAAAGTGTTGGGTTGCCCCCTTTGTTGCACATGTAGGGCAAAGGTCCACATTTTGAAGTAATGGTTGGAGAGATTGGTTTGTGATACAGTGTATGCCAGCTGGGGGGAGTGTGAAGATGGAGAATGGAGATGGAGATGGAGATGGTTTGGTGTTGTAGCAGGTTTACTCCGTGTGCTGATAGAACATGCTGCAGTTTTCATTCTGATATTATATAGAGAGCGTTAGATTCAGACAGGTGTTCAGAGGAGCACTCGATCTGTGACACCCCACATGCCAACTAAAAAGTCATGATTGATAACATGCTGTTGTACAGAAGGCTGGAGAGTGTGTAGCTCGAGGGGACGCTTAGTTTACAATGCATTACATTTGTAAATGAGGAAACGGGGGAAGAGGGGAGGGCTTGGTTTGATTTATATTTGCATTGTGTTGCAAAAATGATGTGTACATAAACCTGTGCATGTGAAGGGATGCTCCATTTCATTAGGTGTTTACGGGAAATGGAGCACCTGTTTTGTTCTGGTCTTGCTTGACAGGGAAAGTGAACAAGACGGAACATGAGAAGAGAAGAGGGGCAGCTTTGATCTTTCTTTTTTTGCAGCTACATTTTTAGATAAAATATTGCAAAGGGAAGCTGCGGGTCATGAGGTAGGGGGGCACTTGGTTTGTAACGTGCTGCAAGCCAACTAAGGGGAGAGGGGTGGTAAATAAATAAGATGGGGGAAAGTGTAGCAGCATGCAGTCCTGTTTTGCATAAACCTCAGATGCATATTGGAGGATATAGGAGTGCTTGTTTTGTAGACTTCCTCAAAAGCTTGGGGGAGTGTGTGACAGAAGTCAGGGTTTTTTTTGCAGCAGCAGTTGGTCAGAGAAGAACATCTGGTTCAGGAACAGAAAGATGCGAGAAGGCTATAGAAAGTTTGGGTTTTAAGGTAGTGAAGCAGCTAAAGGGAGCGCTTGCATTGTTTTGTCCGAGAAGAGGCTTGGTGAGGGTAAAAGATGATGGAGAGGGGCAGTCAGCTGTTGGAACCTAGATACAGATGTGAGAAGGGGAGCGCTTGGTTTGTGATGTGGGTTTTTTTTGGTTTTTAGAGGAGGAAATCGGCTTTGGATGGGTTTGGACTCGGGCTCAAGCATAGCAGCTCTTGAGGGCATCCTTCATTTATGATCCATAACAAGGCTGAGAGAAGAGACAGTTTGTCGTTCTGTCGCTTGTTTGTTAGTGTGTGTTGCAACAGGATCAGCATAGGGTGTGGATGTTAAACACTCAGGTAATCCGCGGACTCCACTGTCAACTGCCCCACGGCTAAGAGGGCACTTGATGGATGGTGCATTACAGGCCTGAAGGGGTTTTATTTGAGTGTGCTTTACTTCCCATGAAACGTGTGTGTGTGTGTGTGTGTGTGTGTGTGTGTGTGTGTGTGTGTGTGTGTGTGTGTGTGTGTGTGTGTGTGTGTGTGTGTGCACATGCGTGCGTGCGTGCGTGCGTGTGTGTGTGCACATTGGAGTGCTGGAGGCTCAGATGGCAGCTGCAGTTTGAGCTCCATAGGAGCGCTTAGTTCAGCACCCTATAGCCTGTGGGTGGGGTGGAGGTAGTGAAATGGGAAATTTTGATTCTGGTGCAGATTTATGCCTCTATATGTTTTTTCAATTTGACCTATTTAAAAGGAGTGCTGGGTTTGAGAGACATTACACAGCGGGGTGTGCAGCTGTCATGGAACACATTCTTGGAACGTCAGTGGGCTGTGCCCAGTGACGTTCAGGGAAGGCAAGTGGAGACCGTTTGGTTTGTGAGGAAAGGGCCACTTAGTTTGTGACACATCGTACCCCGAGTGAGAGAGATGGATTTACTGCAGTATAAAACAATTATTTTCTGGTTTTGGTTCTGGTTTTTCAATATTTTCAATACTACCTTGATTTTACTGGACCATGGATGAAGTATTTATTCAGGTCTGCTGATAACCATCTATTGATCATAGAGAGTTCAGTCCTGTGTGGAAACTCAACAACCCTGTGGGATCCAACGGCAGGCTCTCAATTTTTACATTCTTTTAAATTCACCATTTCAAAGTTGCTTACATGCGACATAACGCTGTTAATCAAACTTTACAGCACTATCTGAGCTTTCTTTGAGTTTAGAAAAGTTGAATCCGGATTTCTAAAATTGTGAGATAACACTTGTGCATCATGTGTATGAATAGTTTTGATACGTTAAATAGTTTCATTGAAGTCTTACATTGATTAACGCACTATAATATTTCAATAAAATAGAAGATGCTGGAACACAAAATGTCTGTAATGACATTTATCATTTTTTCCCCTTTTTGTTTTTCACTTTCACCAAATGTTAGAGGGACTAAAATGTAGAAAATCCTGACTTCCTACTACATTTTAAGCTTCATGGTATGTGTGCAAATGAACAATGAGTATAATGACAATCTCTACCGAACAGAAAATTAAAAAATATAATTATTTGTTGGTAAAATCTCACATGAATCCACCAATCTGCACAAAGAAAGTGATGAGGAGTATTTTGAGCTGCCCCCTCTGCATCCCATAGTTGGCTCTGAGTCTAATATGATGTCGCCAGAAGAGGAGAGACAGATTCCAATTACGTTAAAACCACATTTTCTACAATGTTTCATTACAAAGATATTTATAGAGATGTCGCAAATACATGCCACAGGCCTCAGAGGGTTAATAATGAGGAGGATGATCTGCTTGAATGGTGCATTCATGTGCAGTCCCGTAGATTGGAGTAATGATTACCCCGAGAGAATGTTTGTTTGTGAATTCACCAGTTATGCGGCACATCGTGACCCCGCTGAGGGACAATGAGGGAACAGAACTTCGGTCTGTGCCACTTCAGGCACTTTTGTGATTTCCTCATTTTGTGTTCTTTCACCATTTCTTCCACACAACATTCTGTGTTTCTAAACTCTAATCTGGGTCTGCAAGGGTCAGAAACTATAAAAGCAGGACCAAAATGGTCAGCAAACATTTCCTGTTTCTGGAGGACCTTTAGGAGTATAACCATCTAATCAGGAATGCCTCCTCTGCTCAGATTTAGGAGATATTTCAGAGCTGTGGAGTTGATTTAGGAATGAAATATAATCACATTGACAACTCCTCAGGTTCATCTGTTTCCAAAGCACTGAGCAAACACTTACAATACATACTGCAATCGTGGGATTATTCATTTCAAAAATAGAATGATGTTCAAAGCCATTAGGTTCTACATAGAGAATGAAACATCACGGCTGCACATTGTGTTCCTGAAACTAACAGGATACTTGTGCACGTCTGGGCATGCTCCTGAGATGGTGAACATTTCATTTATGAGGGACCGCTGATCCCTTTTTCTACAACGTACCCTCCCTCCACTGCACTGCTTTATACTTAAATGCCTCCAGCAAGAAATACAGTTTTTTCTCAGGTTTATTCAAGAATTTAAAATTTCGGGGGTGAACCGGATCAAAATTCCGAACTAGAAATTGTTAAAATTATTCTTCACATTTTCAGATAAAGGGCAATTACAAGATTTTTTATTCTGTCTCATCTAGCACACATCAGACTATGATGTGGATCCAAGTAATATTCTTGATGTGGAGATCCAGAGTGTTACAATTTCCAGAGTTCGTGGAAAATTCTCTTCTCTGTGATGATAGAAATGACAAATGAATATTGCTGCTGACTTGAACTAAGATCGAGGTCAGTTTGGAGTCAAAATGAACACCAAAAGTTTCTGAACTAGTTCCTGAATGAAAGAACCCCACATTCATTCATTCATTTTCTTTTACCCCTAACCTGTTAAGGGTCACGGCGGGGGGGGGCTGGAGCCTATCCCAGCTGACATGGGGCGAGAGGCAATAACACTAAGTCAAGTCACCACCAGTAATTGAATATTGAAAAAAAAATATATATATTTCTTGAATAATTATCAGAACAATAATCTAATCTAATCTTAGTGCATATAACTTCTTGGAAATTAATAATTAATACATAATTAATGCGTCACATTTAATTTGAGGAGATCACTCAGGAGGATTGCTTGAACAACGCAGGAGAGGGGGGGCTTTTTTCGTAGATGTACCTCTGCTGCCAAGACCACAGTAAAAGCCTATTTATTCTTTGTTATCACTATGAGGCATCAAAGTCATCAGTATCAAGATATTTGGTTTTATGTCATTTAGTTATCGTTCCCCACAACTGATGATGTGAGGAGATAAACTCATGTTTCCTTTCTGAGGAGTAATTCAAAAACCATTTTATGTTCTTTCACAAAATCCGCAACACTTAACAAACTTGGACTGAAATTCTGCTTTCTGCTTTATAGGGGTTCTGTTTTCTTATAGTTTCGGTTTCTAGGGTTACGCATTTTACTCATTCTGGAGGTTGGCCTCCTTTCTAAAGGAGATCAATATGTTTCCCCCTTCTACACAAAATAATATAAGAATAAGAACAAGTTAGATATTTAGGATAGTAAAGGAACCACTTTTTGCTTTTTTCTTTGTTTGCAAGGTGAACTTAGTTTTTTCATTCCGTGATTGGAATTTGTCTCAGATGAGAGTTTCTAGGGCATAACACAAAATAGAATTTCCAAATTTAAAAGATTAAACGTATCCTCAGATGTATAATTAATAACGATAGCTTAAATTACTTCTTTATGCCGTTCCTCATTAAAAATACACCGCAGAGGAGAATCTTGATTATTTCATGCTTTTTTTTTTTTCTTCTTACATTCATTATAAATTAAATGTATTATTATTATTATTATTACTTCCATCATGGAAAAATATGTTTTTCCATTAATTATGTTTCTTGGCCCCTTTTTCAAATACAGTCCAAACAGGAATAATAGTTAGACAGTTATGATGTGGACGGCTTTTTTTAGGCTTGGAATTTGAAATATGGCCCAATTTAATTAAAATGGACTGTTTGGTCTGGGCGCATATTTGTGATCTAGCCTCTTTTTTTTTTTTTACAGTATTACATTAAATCTCTATTGAACATGGATGAAAGATGAGATATAGACCAGGAAATAACCATTTAAATTCTGAGGTGGATTTGGATAAAGAAACAAATCCACTATTTAAAGGCATTTATTGACATAGCACACATTTTTGAGATGAACATTATTTTAAATATTGTTGGAGAGGTGAGGGTGGTCTAAGACATTTTCCCCATTTATGCAGAAAATAATCAATAAATCCAAGCGGAAAATTGATGGTTCCTGTTGGATTAATGGGTTCGGCTGATTAGATGACAGTGATTGGACGGACAGTGGTCCAGCTTTTTCTGAATGATGAGAGGATATATCTCAAGGGGTTCATCCTTATAGGTAAATATGACATCTACGGATCAAAATAGGTTTTTATCTGTCTTCAGCCGCCGTGCTCTAAGAGCTAAGCATATGTGTGTGAGATTGTTCAGAGGTTTGCGCTCTCCGGAGTGCCATTCTAGTTTTACAGCTGTAGTTACTATGATTTTCCATAACAATCACTTCATCTTCTCTCTTTAATACGCTCCATTATTCCAGTAGTAGAGCGCTTACATGCAGGGCCTTGAGTTGTGTGGCTGATTAAACATGCTGAGGTTGCAATTACACTGGTATTTGGAATAACAAAGGTGCAAAAGAGCCAGAAAAATCTATTTAATAATATTGCACAAAACGTTGAATCCACCGTTCGTCATTCAACACTCGGAGGGTTACCACTCGTCTTAACGAGTACTTTCAATTTGCTTATTTTAAGTACTTTTGGCTGAAGTTCTGAGGGGAAATGGGATATTTTACAGCTTTCTGATACTCCATGTGGCCGCAGCAGCACTCTGGAGTAGAGTTGTGAGACATCATTCCATGTTTTTGTTTTTGCAGGACAGATTTGCTTGTAGAGTTTCATCTACTCACCCGTGTGTGTGTTCACACAGCAGATTCTAATCCCCCTCCTAGTACTTACACGTTAAACAACCGTGATCACTTGAACACACACACTAAATTATTGTGAACTTCAGTCAGAGAGGCAGGTCCAGACTGGCATGTGCAGCGCGGTCATCTGTTTACTTCATGTTCCCTCGCTCCAGTTTCCCTTTGGAAGAGAACACAGGTAAAGACACGTGAACGCTGATATTCTAAGAATGGGACAGAAAGATATCCGGATATCCACAGTTTGTGTCATTGAGATGATAAGTATCAGCTGATAGGTTTCAGTGCCTTCAAGGTTGGATTTAAAGAAAGTCCCCTTTCTTTAAATCGTCGTCAAAGCCTAAACTTTTCTTGTGCCTCACATAAGAAAAATTGCATTGATCATTCTCAAATTTTACATCCCCTACGGCCTTAGTGCGAGGAAAGACTGGATTTATTCTGGGGAACTTTGGTTTTTATATTTTTATATTTTTATAAAACCAACCGACGCTCTTTTAATAAATTGATTCAATGTTACTTCATATTTGTCATGTTTTTTTTTGTCTGTATGGATGTGAAAATAGATCTTATGAAGATCTTATAAAGATCTTATAAAGATCTTCAAAAGCCTTTAAGTCTTGAACTTGTTTAAGGCTGCATATAAGTGGTTTTAAGCGGTTTGACAAAAATTCCAGAGGAAATAAGACAAAGATTGGACTCATCCATCTTCCTGATGTTTTCACAAACACACACACCCACACACCTCTCTGTCCTGGTTGTGCTGTCACTCCCATCATGCTCCTCTTCAGACAAAGGCATGTTTCTGCTGTAGAATCACCATTGATTCTCGTGGCAGTTATCCAAGGTGTGTGTGTGTGTGTGTGTGTGTGTGCGTGTGTTGTGTGTAGCGCTCAGGGGGAATTAGTTTGGCTATTGAAGGTGCGTTTGATTTATTCATGCCTCTTAGACCGCAGCAGTGATGAAACATTAACAGCGGTGAGGTCATAGGTCAGCACCTTTTAAGCTAGACTTCATTATTCAGCCCAATTTGATCTATAGAATTTAATGAAAGTGGAGTGGGGGAAATTTCTTTGCAAAATAATACGGTATTCTACCGTTAGATGATAAGATAAGAAAATACTTCTTCATAAAAATCAAATCCAATTCTAGCTCCAGCATCAGTTAATCAAAAAATTTTATTCAAATATTCCACTGTTCTGTGAGCTTTGGCCAGCACCAAAATGATTTGTCCACAGAAGTGATGGTGGGTTTTTAAAAGAGATTTGAAGCCTTCGAAATATCTGAGTTTGACTTTTCAGGTTTGGGACAAAATAATCTTTTTATACATTGTTCCAGGACAAGAAGCATCTTCTTGTTAGAATCTTCTTTTTCACTTTGACGTTTGTATGCTCTTTTGTTTTTGCAGCACTCTCTAAATATACAACATTTCACGCTCAAACGAGCAACACATTAGCGATGTTAATGTGTTGTTTACAAAGTGTATACCCACTGAAGGGAGGTCTCCCAGCCCGCTTTCACTGGGCGATTGGTTTTTGATAACACTTAATGTGACGGAACCTCTGAGAGGACATGCGAAAGGAAGGAAAGTGCGTAGGGAGTGAGTGCAGCAGGTGAGAAAGGCTATCTGTAACCCCTTTTTATACAGAAAGATGGGGAGAGAGAGATCGCACGATGTTGCTACAACTATGACCCTTCTTTACACCACATATATTTATTTACACTCAATAAATAATGCTGGCAAAGCACGATACTGCATCTAGCATCTAGCATCTAGTGTGATGTTTTTTCGTACAGTATCACCTTCAGTTCACGCTCTCTCCCATTAATACATTGTGTTATTATTGTGGCTGTTATTATTGTTGTTGCTGGTCAAGGCAGCCGGCCGCCCACCCAGAGCCGGGATCTGCTCCGAGGTCTTCCTTACCATTGTTGTTAAATTCTTGCTTGCAGGGGAATATCGGGTCTCTGTTAACTAAAGAGTACAGTCAACACTTGCTCTTTAATAAAGAGCCAGGATATGACTTTTGTTGGGTTTGGCGTTCTATAAATATACACTGACTTGACAGGACTTGACGCTCTTTCACAAACACACATACACTTAGACAAGGTCCATATCGATTAGATGACAGCATCAGCCTCATCCAGCCTGTAAGTAAACATGCTTGGTCTTGCCCCCCTGTCACTCATATAGACACACGCACACACGCACACACGCACTCACACACACACACACACACACACACACAATTGCTTGGCATTGTGTAGCTGTAATAACCTTGCTTTTACGTTCCTCTGGGGCAGCATTTTGCTCTGCTGCACAGAGCCGATCCATGTAGTTGTGTGGTTATCTCCGCCAAGGAGGCTAGGGGTTTTCTCCAATATCTGTTTTTTTTTTTTGGTTGCGTTGTCTGCTAATTAGCATTAGCATTAGCAATTAGGATTACACAAAAAGATGGAGTTTCTTGAAATCTGGTAGAAAGGTTGAAGCGAGACACTACGCTTTGAAGTAGAACTGGATAAAGGCGCAAATGCAGGAGTTTTTTTCTTTTTTGTTAACATTTTGTTATTGGCCCATTCTCACCATTTCCATCTTTAACGCATAAAAGACCCGACAGAATTTGATGATTGATGGAAGGTCTGGGAAATGAGCATGTAACGACAATGTTTGGAGTAGATATAGATAAAAAAAGAAATTTGGGGATTATTTCCCGCTTTTTATAAACTCTACAAAATCGGGCTTTTTGGAGCCCATTTCCAGCTGACATTGGGTGAGGGGACATGTACACCCTGGACAATCTGCAAGTTCATCACAGGGCCACACATATAGACAGATAACTATTCACGCTCATATTTACCCTTACAGGCCTATTAAGATAAGATAAGAAAAACCTTTATTAGTCCCACAACGGGGAAATTTTAGGGTTATAGCGGTAAAGAGCGCACACACAGCAATATATACTAGAAATATTACAATATACTAAAATAGTATATTAAACTAAAAAATGTATACTATAGTACAATATACAATAGTAGAAATATAATAGAAATATTGCACCATACAATAATACAATAAGAAATATATAAAATAACTATATATACACTAAGAAATAAACAAGTGGCAATATTCATTGACTTAAATTAAATGTGCAATTTGAAATGTGGTAATGTTGAATATTACACTGCCCCATAGTGTAAAATGCAAGTGAGGCGTGAGTGTGTGTGTGTGTGTGTGTGTGTGTGAGTGTGTGTGTGTGTGGGTGCGTGTGTGTGTGCGTGTGTGTGTTTGTGTTACTAGCTGTGCTGGTTGTAGAGTCGGACTGCTGCAGGAAGGAAAGGCTGGAGATACCGCTCCTTCACTTGGGGTGTCCTGCATCGGGTGGGAGGTTTTGTCCCGGAGAGATGACAGCTTGGCCATCATTCTCCTGTCTCCCACCTCCTGCACTGGGTCCAGAGGACATCTCAGGACCGAGCTGGCTGGATTAGTTTGTCCAGTTTCCTCCCGTCATAAAGTGCCGTGGAGTTGTGAGTCCAGTCCAATTTGTTGTTCAGGTGAACACCAAGGTACTTGTAAGATGTATCCATCTCAATGTCCATTCCCTGGATATTCACCGGTGTGTGTGTTTGTGTGTGTGTGTGTGTGTGTGTGTGTGTGTGTGGGCGCGTTGATCTAGAGGTGGTACCACTGGCACCAGTGCACCAAATCCTGCGTCAGTCGTAACTTTTTGGACTGTGAGAGGAAGCAGCAATGAGTTCCGCCTCTTATTGGTGTGTCATGAGTACAATATTCTGTTAATGCAGTTATTGCCACAGCCTAAAGCAGGACAGGATTGTCAATACCTAACATTGATGGTCCCCAACTATAAATATCCCATTAACAAGACTGAGCTGGTGGAAAACAGGAATAACATGAACACATTTGGAATGATACAAAATATTGTCAATATAGGTTGTTAATGATATAATGATTGTTCTTCGTCTTCTTTCGACTCTCCCCCTCAGGGTTCGCCACAGCGGATCATCTCGTTCCGCATTTTGTTTTGACAAAGGTTTCACGTCATATGCCTTGCCTCACACAACCCTCCACATTTATCCGGGTTAGGGACTGGCGCTAGAAGAACACTAGCTTGTGACCCCTGTGTGGTCGGGTTAGGATGACATAATGTTTAAATTTGTTAAATTTGTTGTCCAAACTGTGGGAAACAATCGTTGGTGAAACATGAGATGGTGCAAGTTGAATGTTTCTATAATGAAAAAGCTAAAAAAGATTTGTGAGCTTCTTCGGCTCCAACCCTGCTGAGTGTTTCCGTGTGCTGGAAAAGGGGCTGTATTGGATCGTTTTTCTGGTCAGGAAACCAGAGAAGAAGAGGGGAGGCTTCTCTCCCTGACAGAGATGGATAGGGTATTGATCCCTCTGCCTTCGCTTCTCTCCTCCTTCCTTTGTTGTTATTCAGTGATCACTTTTCTTTTTCTCTCCTCCCCCCTTTTTCTTTCAATATTTCCTTTTCATTTATCTCTCTATCTCTCTCTCTCTCTCTCTCTCTCTAATTACATGCACTTTAATCTTCACCTCATTCTGATCTCTCTTCCATCCACTCACAGCCTGGTCAATACCAGGAAAACTGAGACCCTCTGTGTGTGTGTGTGTGTGTGTTTGTGTGCGTGTGTGTGTGTGTGTGTGTGTGCGTGTGTGTGTGTGTGCATACGTGTGTGCTTCTGTGTAATACGAGCTCCAGATTAACTGTGAACTGCGTTATGGAAGCTGCTGTTTGAGCTGTCAATCACTCTGGTTATAACTTCAAACTGAGTGTGTGTTTGTGTCGGCGTGCGTTTGTGTGTGAGAGACTTTAATTCCTTCGGCTTTCGGCTTTAAACAGCTAACAGAAAAACCCAAATCGACAAGTAGAAATGTAATAATGGTTGTGTGGAAGAGAATGAAAGCAGGTAAACTCATCAAATATTGAAGCAGAAGCTTGTCGGGTACAGACGACACCATGTTTGTGTCTGCTCAAGTGGTCAGATTAGCAGATTATATTTCCTCTGCTTTGTTTGATAAAAGCAAAGTAGGGAACTTGTATTAGGAAATAGCTGAGCCATTTGGAGGATGTAACTAAAGTATATACTTATGAGGAGTTTCTGAAGTGGCCATTCATGTAAACATCAAAACAAATATCATTCCTGTTACATGCAGTGCTTTTTATCCATCCGGATTGTTTTGGCTAGAGTTTTCGAGATATCATCTGCAGAGTTGTCTGCCCTCTTTCTAATGTAGTGGAACTGGATGCAGCTTTGATCTATGTGCTCAAAGCGCTAAAAATACATTTGTCTCTTTCCAGAATGAAGAGATAATCCACAGCATACAACCACATCCACATGCTTGAACTTCAGATTCGTCTGCAGGGAAACAGGAATAAAATGGTTCCTATTTGAAACTGCTGGAAACAGGGTCTGTGCATTATCTTGAAGAACTGGGTCTTGATTTCTGGAAAGAGACATTGCTGTGGATTTAAAAGAAAAATAAGGACAGGTGTTTACCTCCTCTATCTCTAGTTGGTGGAGTAACGATCAAAATGTATTAATAGCCGTCCAGGTAGGAGGAAAAATATGTCAATTTAATTTTAGTGTGAACTGATCCTTTAGAGACCAATGGACTTCGAGCGAAGAGACACAAAAACAGGAAGTCAGACAGTAATGAAAGATGGACTAACTATATTCTGCGATGATAGGCATAACTCTCAAATAATACATTCAAATATAACTCTTAGTCTTTACAAATAGCATGTCGCCTGCTATTACATTTTTCTATTTTCTGTTTACAATTGTGATAGTTGTTCTTTGTAATGGTGCAATATAGAAGGAATTCGAACAATAAGGATTTTTCCACAGCTAGCTAGTCATTAGCCCTCATTAGCGACCGCCCTGACATTTTTTCATGTCACTTTTAGTGACTATAGTGCCCCAGGTGAAATCTCCAATTGTAGGGTTCATAGCTTGATGAAGTTCAGTTTATAATTGGATAAAATCAACGGATTTTCACATATAAGAAGCTTGAACCAAAGATATTCAATAAGTTGTTGGTGTCTGAAAGCTGATGGACTAAATGATTAATCAGTGAAGTTTGTATTTTATAGTCAGTGTCCCAATAATTGAAACAAAAAATAATAATAATTCAAACAAGAATAATAGAAATGTAGTTGGATACTCTCATCCTTAAGATCTGTGAGGATTTAAAAATACTCAGGTATTTGTGTGTCTGTGTGTGGTTATAATGGATGTTATATCTCACCTAATAACAGTTTCACACTTATAATTGAGACAAAATGATTTTGTGTCCATCGAAACACAGAACCAGGCTCCACTATAGGTGTTTAGTTGTGTCCTCTCCAAGAAGGCCTTTTATTTTGAAGGAACATCAGAGGAAGTTCTGGGAAAGAGTCCAAGTCTGGTCTTAAGACTTTATCTTGAGTCCAAGTCGAGTTTCAAGTCCTTGTTTGGAAATTTAAGTCAGGATCTCAACTTTGTTTCAAGCGTTTTAACTAGAAGCTAAACCAAGTCTCAATTATTTCATTTTTACTTCAAGTCAAGTCTGCAGTTATTGAGCTAGAGAGCTAGAGTTCTTGTCGAGTCTCAACTCTGAGCAAGTCTCTAGTCCTTGATCTGGACTCAAGATCAGCTCTCCACTTTGAGCTAGAATTAGAGTAAAGCCCCACATCTTTGAGCTAGAATCTCTGTCAAGACTCAAGTCTTTCAGCTATAGTTCATGTCAAGTCTCAAGTCTTTCAGTTAGACATGAAGACCATTCTGAAGTCTTTCTGTTAGACTTCAAATCAAGTCTCAAGTCTTTCAGTTAGAGCCGTCGTCTAGTATCAAGTATTTCAATTAGAGTCATTGTATAGTCTCAAGTCTTTCAGGTAGAGTCATTGTCCATTACCAAGTCTAGACAGCTGTCTATGTCTGGTCTCCAGCTATTGAAGGACAAATCCATCTGCAATTTCATGTTTCATGGTTGTGTTCTTTAATCTGCTGCAGGCCATCTTTTCTGTTTATAACACTTAACATGTACCGCTTCACCTAATGAGATTAGAGCATCCAGAATTAGCATCGAAAAGGTTCTTGGTATATGATCACTCTAAATGGTCTTTTGCAATGCAATATGAAATCTTGCCCTGCCACTCTGTCAAGCATGGCAGTGCATCACAGAACTCAATCTGCTCCCCAGTTGTGCAGCACAGAAGAATATTTAACATTCTCTTTGAAGAATAGGAATGAAGAAAGTTTACCGCTGTGAGAAAGCTCAGATGACAGTTGCATATACAACAGAACAGCTAGGAGCAGTACAGGGGGAAAAGGAAACTCACCATGTGATGAGAGGAAGCATAGAGAACGCAGGACAGAATCACCCAGTATCAATCACTCTTTAAACACTCGGTACTGTGTGAGGCATGTAGGGAAAAGGGGGATCCCACAGATAAAATAATGGTCCAGTAAGAGGAAGACCAAATAGAAAACACCAGCTAGAAATTCATATGAAGTATCCAATCTCTCGCTCTCCTATTCAGCAAACAAAAATATGTCCAAGTTAAGCTAACAATTAACAGTTAAGCAATTTTTCCCTGTATTTTTGGGTGATATTGTAGAATTGTATTAGTGCAAATGTTTCAGTCACACAAATGTTGCCACTACAGCGCCCACCGCCACAGGCATCAGGTCCGTTATGATAATAAGGGAGGGAGGGACATTCAGCTGGACGTTTCCTTATTGATGTGCAAACTACAAATTATTCATAAGTACCAATCCTCGACTCTCCACTTAAGGCGCGAGACTTTGTACAAGTCTTAATTAAAGATTCAACTTCCTGTATGTGCGATGTTTGTCCAACTGGAGTCCAAGTTGCAAATATAAGTCCAAATCTTTGGTTGTTAGACGCAGCCACAAGCATAAATAGTCAATATGATGTTTCTTAGCTGTATGATGGTAAAACTTGCTGTCAAATAACCAGAACCATCAAAACCTCTCTGTCTGTCATGACTATTGCCCTTGCTCAATACTCCCTAAATACCCCCAACTTTAACACACACACACAGACTGAAACGCACACTCCTGCAAACGGTTGTCATGGTTCGAGTTGTTACTGCTGTGCTGTGGGTGATTTTCAGCCTCCAACCAGGTCTGCGTGTCTGTGTTCTGTTCGAAATCCACATGGGTGAAGTTATTTTTCCAGAGCTCCTTCTCCAGTCGTGATGTGTTCAAGAAGAAGCGGGAGGTCTTTAAAAGTGGCTTCCTGAAAAAGAAAAGCCATAAAGATCTTATATCCATAATAACGGCGGCTGTGTTTATAGTTGTTTGGACACACCAGTGATTCCCCTTCCAGTATGGTGTGTGCGAAATGTATTGTAGGAATTTGCAGAAGGGGATAATTCATCATCTAGGTCTATTTCTCAATTAGTATTAATGCTGTGTTCAAGGAAGCGACCTGGGAGCCCGGATGGTTGTCCACATTAATAGTTAATCAAGATCAAAACACTAAAGCTCAAGGAGACGAGTCGGGCCAGTGTTAGTTTCTGAAAGGCTTTTGTAAAAACCATAACTGCTGCAACTTTAGTAATCTATAAATAATGCAAACGTGTCACATATAATCATAAATTACTTGTTCAAATAAGCTTTTTTAGTATTACTGTCACCAGTAACCCAACCAACGGTGCCATGTTGTCATATTGTAGTAAATCACATTGAATTGAGTTTATCAGAAAAAGAATCCAACCCGACTGTGAGGGAAGTGAAACTACTATCTTTGACCTACTTGTTTCCAAGTCTTTCCACATGTAATGTCTGATGAATGATGACTGCTTTGATCTGTCTGAAGGAGAAGATAGCCTGACCTTGTAGATTGGCTGACATTGTAAGCATATTATGATCCTGCTGAATCTGATGGTAGGATTCTGGGATGAGACTCGTACCCGATCGTTCCAGGATG
The DNA here is from genome assembly GCA_037951165.1 of Lophius americanus. Classification (NCBI taxonomy): domain Eukaryota; kingdom Metazoa; phylum Chordata; class Actinopteri; order Lophiiformes; family Lophiidae; genus Lophius; species Lophius americanus. The sequence continues at coordinate 9,805,212 of JBBDHG010000008.1, read as the reverse complement.
GTCTCTGTTATAACCGATCTGTCTGTAATAAACCCATATATCTACATAAGACAACTGAGACTCATTGAGTTTATTCCTTGTCCTCAAATGATCGAAAGACAGGATTTTCACCAAAATTTACGGAAAGATATGTCTTTGTGACATATTTTTCACAATTTGGTATCCCAGATTGGATCAGATTGGATCTGGGATACCAAAGACCCAGGTCCCCTGCATTATTTGCCACCTGTCATGCATTGCCCCCGGCCCCAATGCCTATCTCTGTGGTTGTTGTCTCACGGAGCAAAAGTCCCAACCACCAGACACTTGGTCATGACCTCCTTTCCCGTATTTGGCTCTAGATTGAGACCTCAGTCTTCCTAACCCAAGCAAAATGTTGCAACTTCTTTTTAGCTGATTCATTGAAGATTTCATATTCAAATATTCTAGTTTGCATCCCTTTGGAGGTTTTCCAGACACATGCAGCTGGAAGGAGACCCTGGATTAGACCCAAAAGTCACATGAGGTATTCTATTTCTCCTCTGGCCTGGGATTAATGCCTCAGGGTTCCCCAAAATGAGCAGAAAAATGTTGCTGACTGAAGGGCATGTGGAATGCCCTGCTTATCCTGCTTCTACCACAACTCGACTACAGATAAGTGGAAGGCAGAAATTCCTGACACAAGATTTGATCAACTCATTCCCCTTAAAAATAGATGTGCAAAAAATAGATGTGCAACATAATTGTTTGGTTATTGGAGCTTGTATTATCCCGGTTTCCGATGTGTCACGAATGCAGCTTACGTCCTCCTTTCTTGTCAATTAGAACGAGACAACCAGCAACGATTGAAATGATACACTTGTTATCAAGGACTCACAAATTCTCTTGTACGGGAGATGAATAGTCAACCAGAAGAACTTTAGTCAAATATCGTACAGTGGAAAATGATAATGAAAATATAACATTTCTTTGTCGTCCAGCTCTTTTTATAAAGACGATTGGAATCTACTCCAATAAAAAAAAAAGTATTATGAGAGAAAGGAGAGATTAATGCAGGGCGAAGAAGACATAATGAATGTTGTGACAGAAGGCTTCAGTAACAAGGGATGGTGGGTATTAACATACTGAGACATTCCCAACTCATAACCGCATTGACGATTTCAAAATAAAGCCTTGTGTATAACCAGGACTTCATCAAAAATGCTTTTGGAGAACAAAGAGTTTATTTACGTGGTCTAAGAGTCTGTGTGTGGGCACTCTGTGTGTGCAAGGGGTACATCAGGAGGACCACATGTGACCCAGCGCTTTCAGCATGTGACTGTGTGATTTCTGTTTTTGTCACCTTTGACCTCTTGTACTGCTTCTTTTTGTCCACAGTCGGTCTTTGTTTTTCTTCAGCTGAGTTGATCACAGAGCACATTAACCTTGGCAGGAACAAAAATAATTTGACACCAATTCTTTCTTGAAAGAATTATTTCTTTCAAGAAATATGAAACTTTTGCTGAATTCTGCCTTTCAAATTTGAGTATTTGATGATTAACTTCAGTTACATTGCAAATTTAATGTTGAGGAAGATGAGTCCAGTCAGATACTCCAAAATCATGTTTCTTAATGTTGTAATGTTGTAAAACAACAATTTGCATAGCTTTATGAAACATTGCACATGGCAACACATCACATTGCATTACAGAGCACCATAATGATATAAAAATATATCATGTGAGATATTGAATTAACCTCATGCCATTTTTGCTAAAATGGAAATGTTTTGTGTTCGTGTTTTAAAAAAGTTCTGTGTTCAGAGGACAACATTTTTAAAACAAACCTCATACACAACGACACTAAAGAACAACTTGAAACAATGTAGTATGTATGCCAGGCCAGTAGTTGGCAGTGTACCTTCACAAGAGACCGACACGGAAATATACATAAACGCTGCTTATCCCATTAGCAGTGCAGCGACCCTACTGTTTGCTGGTGGGGCGTTAATAAACTCAACAGAGTACGCAGAACAAACTAAACGACATGGTTCGACATGGTTTTTGTTTTTGCTCTGTGGAAGGGTGGAGATTAGCGAAGTGGAGACGCACGGTCACGTCAGCATTTTCACCAAAGTTGTGTTTTGACAGTTTTCAAAGATACGGAGATGGTTGCGTTTTGAAAAGATTACAGTCTTGGACTAGTAGCCTTGTAAATAAAAAGCCAAATTGCTACAAAGATAGCTACAAATTTAAGCCATTTTTAAAATATTTGTTTTTACTGTTTGTTGGACATTAGTGGAGGAATCTATAAAAAAAATTTTTTTATCCTAAACCTACGGTTCTGCTGTTCCTTTTTCCTCTGATGTTTTATATTGGAGAGGAACAGGAAATGATAAAACAATATCTCAGTCTAAATCTTAAACAGACATGTGTAAACTCTTAAACCAAATGCCCTGCTGGAGCCTTTCCCAGCAATCATTGGTGATAGGCGTCGTACCCCTTTCACTCCAATTTCACAAAAGACCATCACACAGAGATACAAAACCATTCACACTCACCTGTGTGTCACTCTGTGCCAACATGGTGCTCAGATATGACAAGACTGTCGTTATTACAGTTTTTGGTTTGTAGGGCAGTGTGGTGGAGATGATGTCTCGTGACACCTACACATTCCTCATACATGTTTACTATCCATCTTCATCGTCCAGATTTTCTGTGTGATCCCTCCCTGTTGCAGGATCTGATCCAGTTAAAAGTGTTTTTCTCCTTCTGAGGATAAGTTGACGGAGAGGATAGATTTTGCGATTTTCGGGATGTGGATGAAAAGAGAAGTAGGATGAAGTGGATGAAGAGGAGGTGTATGAGGAGGTGACAGGGAGTCTCTGTGCTGAATCAGATCAGTTTCCTCACACAGAGAGAACCATCTGTCTACCAAAAACGCTGAGGTCTCAGTGTGTGTCCGTGTGTGTGTGTGTGTGTGTGTGTGTGTGTGTGTTTGTGGTTGTGCATGTGTTCTGGCCTTCCCTCCTCATTTACTGTAGATGATTAATGTGACCATGCATGCAAATGGATAGAGAGAGATTGTTTGTGTGTTTGTGTGTGTGTGTGTGTATGTATGTGTGTGTGTGTGTGTGTGTGTGTGTGTATCTGTGTGTGTGTGTGTGTGTGTGTGTGTGTGTGTTTGAATCACTTTCATTAGATTAGTAGTTTAAATCTCCCAGATTCAGGTGTCTGTCTTTCCTCTCATGCAACCATCTGCAATCACAGTGGGTTTGTGTGTGTGAATGTGTGTGTGTGGGTGTGCATTCAACGCAATGCAGTCAAAATCCATCCATACATCCATACATCCATCAATACATCCATCCATCCATACATCCATCGATACATCCATCCATCCATACATCCATCAATACATCCATCCATCCATACATCCATCAATACATCCATCCACACATACATTCATCCATCAATACATCCATCCATCAATACATCCATCCATCCATACATCCATCAATACATCCATCCATCCATACATCCATCAATACATCCACACATACATTCATCCATACATCTCAATGATAGAGATTTTTTTCTTATTACCTCCAGGTTATATTTTCCCCCATCTTGTTGGTTGGTTGATTTATTGGTTTGTTTATTTGACAGTAAGATTACTCAAATAATTCTACATAAATGTTTTACTACATTCTTTATTGGTATAAATCTAGATTAGGATTTTTATCCCTGAAATATTCCTCCGTTTCTACAACATTGTGAGATTATTTTTCAGCTTTTTGTAAACTTTTTTTGAACGCGAAAACTAAAATTGAATATTATCGTTAAAATCGTCATGCTAGACTTGCTATGATTGGATGAACATAATTGTAAGATATGCATTGGCTATGAGGCGTTTTTGTTTCAGGACATATTTCCAAATCACACAAAAACCACAGAACTGGTTTTCCAACACTTGGCGGTCAGATGGTTCTTGTCTGGTTGTAAATCCATGAAGAGAGGCAAATGCTGTCATGTTTAAGGGTTTTGCCTTTTTATAAGGCATTTCAGACACTCTGTAATATTTTTGATTTCGATGATTATGTAAAGTTTGGCACGGATACAGATGACAATATGGATTTTATGGACCTAAATTTAGAAGGAGTGATCTTCATTCAGTTGATAATTGACAGAAACACACAACTTACAGCTGGGTTTTGAGTTATATTTGAGCTTTTTTGAAATATACCCAGACGACCGTAATTTATTTTCTTAGTTACGCATCATCCTTCACATCTAACATCCACCAGGATTCAGATCTGGTGGATGGAGGAAAATGCTAGCTAGTCTGGAGTGAGGTATTGTTCCAGCAAAAGGACGGTCTTTCGGTTTCTGTGCAAATAAGGAAGTGTTTGACCTCAACTTGAAGAGAATCTTTAGGCATCAAGTTTCAGTTCAGATGAGTTAGAGATATGAGAAAAGCTGTGTTACATGCTAAGAAGTCAATCTTTACGACATTTTTTACCTCAGATGAGTCTGAAAATCTTATCATATTAATCATATCATTGTTCCGTGGGGAAGAGGTGAAGCTTATTGTTTTCAGCAATATAAACCGTGTGATCTGTAATATTATATGGGAGCATGGACTGTGGAACATACTTCAATAAAAATAAAGTAGATCCAAAATGATGTTGTTTTTTTAATGATCTGCTGGACTGTGTGAATGTGTGAATTCTCCAGCTTCCAATTTTGCTGGGCGTTTTTGCTGCCTCTGCAATACCGGAGCATCTTTGAAGTCTTCAGTGGTCCCCTCTTTCTTCTAAGTCATTAAGGAGTGATTGTTTGAGTAAAAGAGGCGCCAATATGCATATTGATGTATTTACAGTGTAGGCCCATAGGAACCTTGACAGAGTGAGGGCACATTGGTTGAGTGATAGTTCTATTTTGCTACTGGGTTTTATTATTTTTACATGTATGATGTGCAAAAGTAGGGGATGGCTGGGGCATCGGCCCTAATAGCCCTACCAGTTCCACGGTCCTTGTAGAGGAGAGATTTGTATAGTTTCTATGAAGGATAATATCGTAAAGAAAGAATGAGGTATTTCAGTTTTTGAGTACTGAAGAACTTAAGAAACATGATAAAAGATAATGTTGTCCACACAAAGGATCAGTCAGATTCAAAATATTTCTTATCCCGCCACTATAAAAACTTGCATTTGACATCATGGAAAATGGAAAATGCAGAGCTATTAGATAATATGAAATCAGAGGCCAAAATTATCCAGCTGTTGCTTTATTTTGATCAATTTCTCTCCCCCTCTCTCTCTCTTCCTTTCTCTCTTACTCACTCACACACACACACACGGACACACACACACAGACACAGATGTTGAGTGTTTTAACTGTTCAGTCCTGTGGGGTGTCATTCATCCATGAGCACACAGCGCTGCAAGGACACATGTGGAGTGGTTTTTTTCACCCTGACTGTGTGCGAGTGCGTATATGAAGATACCACAGGATGCACTTGCCAATTTACATTGAACCTAAAATGATAAATACGTTTTTCCTGATTATTTTTGGACTTGTGTGTTCCCTCACTAAGACTATACACTTGACAATTCTCTGATCCAACTGTACCTGTTGTCGCTGTGCAGCAGAGTAACATTAACATCTGTTTGATGAGCCGGCAGGCGGAGGAGGAGGAATGTCAGTAGTGTGGAAGCCTTTTTGTTGTTGGTAATGATGACACAAGTAAAGCAGATTGCAAACTGCTCTTCTAAGCTGTGGGGAGGAGGTTCTGAAAGCAGCTCCTTTAACACAAGCAACTTGATGAAATGCCTCAAGAACCATCATAGTGCCAAGTTCACTAGCAGCTGCAACCAACAAACTCTGGCAGACCGATAGAAAGTGTCAACGAGCTGTAATAATAAACGGTAAGTCCTTACTCAGTGTAGATAATAGAGGATCATTCATCTTCCCAGTCTACCAGAAGCCAAATCTGAGATTCCCAGTCATCACTACATCCCAGAGACTGTACTACCAAAGTTGCATGACTTGGTGATCCCAGTGTCACTCATCAGATCAACTACGCGGTGGTGAAATTTCTACTCCACAGAGTCGTTCTCAATGCAAAGCAGATTCTGGGGTTCAATTTGAGAGAATTACATATTTCATTCATTCTGTTTCAGCTGTAAGTTTTGTGGTTTTGAAATCCCCTGAAAGGAATACTCGAGGCATACATTTAAGTAAGATGTGGTGGCAGTGACATATTTGTTTGTGTAGAATCGTACCCCTATAACCTCTAATATGATCTAATCGTACCCATGCAAGTGAATTTCAGCCATACTTCCACTAATGTGTGCAGAGAGGTGTGGATGACATGAATGCAAAATCAAGCCTGAAAGTAGTTCTCAACCAGAGGAACTTGTACTTAAATGAATGCCGTGTCGGCGGTTTAGACACAGTTTGGCTTCATTGAAGATGAGTTCAAACAAAAAGAAATCCAACGTTAATACTCCGGAAAATGCTTCTCCGATGCAGCTCTCACAAACAGAATTTACAATAACCACACATTATGTAAAGGAATCAACGAGTCGGAAGAAATAACAGATTCCGTTTCTTATTACATGAAAGGGTATCAGGATGTTGTTCCAATAGCTCCTGTGGTACATAGTGGGTGGAATGTTGTCAAAATTGGGACTGTAACATAAAACCAGTATATTATTTTAAAAAACAATTGAATATGTATTGCTTTACATTTCCCAGAGAGCGTATGTCTGGAAAACTGTGTCAAGACCTGTAACGTTCATCTTTGCCTCAGGGGTCCCAGCCCCCAGACTCCCCATTATCTATCAAGCTATATATTGAAGCATCAAAATAAAGTTGAAGGATTTACCAGAATTCACCATGTGACAACAGTTTTGTATAAAACATGAAATATAGATGAAATGGTGACTTTAAATCGCCCATAGGTGTGAAATTGAATGATGAGTCTATATATGGACGCTATGATGAACTTGCATCTCTAGCCCAATGTCAAGCTACAGTTTCAGATGCGACCCTGAACAGGACAGAAAAGGAAAGCATTAATGCAAAGTGATGTCCTTTGCCATGTGACTTATACAGTTTTGATATCTTTGTGATTTATGGCCTTATAACGTTTATGGCAGATATGACCTGTGACCATACCCTCAAGGGGCTTTGATGTCTTAATAATTAATAACCTTGATGCCTTTGATGTACTTGTGATTTTTAGTGTCGATGGGTCTGTTGTCTTTGTGACGTGATAATGGTGAAGGTGAGCTATCAAGTCCCTCCACTGTGTTACGAAACAGCGACCCTCAGTTATGTACTCATCTGAACACACTGTTACCCAGAAAGAAAGAAGAAGTCCGAAAAAACAACGTCTCTATAAATCCTGAATTGTAGATATCTGAGTTTTTTGTGAGTTTGTGAAGCACTCCACACGTCGCTGCCTGACAATTTCCTGTTGAGTGTGATGTAATTGGAATGTGCAAAGACCGTTAATCTGCATGTGTTAAGACAATACTTGAATATGATAATAAATATTATGAAAATATATACATATCATGTAAAAGGCTAACTCATTGTTAAAGATTATTCAATACGTGGGTGTATTAGATTGAACGTTGAGGTACACCAAAGCAATCAGTAAGAAAAGTTGTTATGGAGAACTGAAAATTTTCACCGAACGTACATGATAACTTTACGTCAGACTCTCCTATTCTAAAATATTGCTATAATATAAGGTGTTAGAATTCAACAACATTCAATAGTTCAGAAAAGAGGAAGAAATCCGGCCCGACTGGAGCTCAAGAAACTGGAATGTGAGACGGAAAAAGGTCGAAGTTAAGTAAAATAAAATATAGAGATACACGTAACTGGCACACACACACTCACACACACTCGCACACACACACACACAAACACACGCAGACCCACACACAAACACACACACATACACACAGAAACATGGTGAGGATAAGGTGTTGTGGCTAATTGGTTGGTATTTAAGTTTCCCTCCAGATGTGGCCCCTCGCTCTCTAAATGCCCTCTTTGTATCAGCAGCTGCTCAAGTCTTTTTCCACAAACCCTTTCATTCAAAAGCTGCTACCTTCCTCCGCTCACCTCCACCTCCCAGACGGTGAAGGGGTGGAGGCAGCAGTGTCTGGGCCCTCTGTATCCTTTACTCACACAGATCCTGTCTTGGGCCCACATTCAGCTGGATTCTAACGAAAAACGTCTTAAATCATGACACTCACCATCTGCTCGACTGTTATTTCTCCAAACCAATGTAAAATGAGCTGAAAATTTCTTCACAGTTAAAATATGTCTCACCTAAAGTAAGCTGTCAGACACCGGATGAAAAAAATAAAACTCCTGAAAAGAATTTTGTCGTTATTCCGTCTTATTAACAGTAAAATATTGGCAGCTATATTTGCCAAACCAAAACTATGCTGGCGAGAAGGAGACATTGCTTTCTGAGAACCTTAAATTTCCCCCTCTAACTGTCGTTTAAGATACTATTTATTCATTATTTATTACTGGTAATTACTATAAATAAGACTTTCCGTAAACCTGTTTACAGTAAACTGCATTACAAAATACATACACTTTAAGAAATGCCTCTTTCAAATTAAGTTTCCAATTGCATTTAGTACATTTAGTGTCAGATTGCAAAGACATTATATAAAATGACAGGAAGGTATCCCAGATTGATACATACATATATTGTTTTTAAATTATTTAAGAAATATAGGAACGTTTTTCTCCCGTAGAAAATTAGAGACGTTCTTAATTTTAAGGTCACTTCATGCTTGTGACCATTATGGTATTTGTACAAGTTTCTATTTTGACAGTAAAATTTCTGTTTTCTACATCATAATAAACATCTATCTTTTCTAATATTTCTTGATTTAATGTTGATCTGATGATGAACACTGGTTTTAATAATATATTCTTAAATCTTTGCAGTTTTACAGATATTTGGTGTAATGAAGATGAAGATGTCAAGCCTTTGTGTTCCTTCCTCCCTCTGTGTCTGTCCTGTGATTGGTCATCATGCTCACCTGTGTTTCCCCTCCAGCTGTGTCTCATTATCTCGTTACGTCCGTGTATGAAGTCTGTCCTTACCTTCCCTTCTGTGACAGTTCGTTGCATGATGTTCCTCGTGTCGTCACGCGTCCCAGCCTTCTCCCAGTGTGTCGTGAGTTATCTCCAGTGTTTCTGTTCCTGGTTTTTCCTTGTGCTCTTTTAGTAAGAATAAATATTTATGCACCTGCTCTACTGCCTGTTGCGTCTGCATTTGGACCCGAGCCAAACCCCATAGGTGTTCGTAACAGAAGATGACGTTTTGTTAAGTTGTAGGCGCTCATGTGCGGTAAAATCTATTGCTTTTGCTTTCACTGTAAATATGCAAATTTTGTCAAAACAAAATGCACAGAAATTGCTTTATAATATAAAGCCGTCTCTTACATATTGAGCTTCTATTTTACTCCATCAAAATAATATTTAATGATATCTTTTATGAAATTGAGGAGAGAAGTGTGTAACCCATTAACAAAGTCAAAAAATAATAATTTTCATTCCCTCTCCAGTTAAAAACTAGTTTACTATGACCCACATTCATGACCAACTGGCTGTACTGATTTTGACAGGGAAAGGGTTGTGGAGGGAGGGGATGTTGCATGATGAAGAGGTTGAGGTTGGTGGACGTTACATAGATTCCATTATTGTGATGTGTATACAGGGACAGGGACAGGGTTTTCCATTTTTGTTCCTGTGTCATTCAGGGAATAGTTTAGTCCACAATAATCCTCTTGTTTCATTTGAATTCAATTGTAGCAGATTAGATTCGGGAGTGGAGCTGTGCGCCACGGGACGCTGACAGGGAGCTGGTTTTACCGTCGTCCTCCTCTGTTGATTCACTGTGACAGGGTCCAGATGGAACGAGCAGCCTGTCAGAGGCAGGATACGTGGCGAACTCGGGTTGTTCAGGGTAACGACACCGGATAAATCATTATGGTAACTGATGTTACGTAGCTGAGCTGCTCAGGAGCAGGTTATGTTGAGGGGTCGAAACTAAAGAGTATTGCACATGGCTTAATACGGTCATTGGAAAACATTGTTCTTCTATAGAAGACACCAATCAGTCAGTGTATGGATCGTTGAGAGGGGGACTCCTGCGTTCCTCCTCCTGCTGTCTTCTTTTTCCTGTTTTCATTCAGCATCTGTATACTGACATCATACGTGGGAAAATCATTGAAGCCTTTGACGTGTAAGATGCTGCTTTGAATAGTTTTTTTTTTTAATTTTAGCAAAAGGAAATAAGAATAGGAATATAAAGGAATAGTGAAAGAACATGTAAGGTGAAAATAAAGGTTATTACACACAACCTAGTGAGCATTGAGTAAAGAAAGCTAAAGGCTCTTTATGAGCATTAACTGACCAGAAACACATTTGCATTTATGTACTGCGTTTATTTCACACGTTATTATATGTGCTATTCACTACTTAATTTTGATAATAATCTTTGCTTTGTCGAAGTGCTTTGTAAACATTTGTTTTTAAAGACACTATATTAATAATAATTATTTTTACTAATTAATCTGTATTCCTATGCATGTCCGTCTTACTTTCCTATGTTTTTATCTTACGATTGGTTTGTGTGTCTGTTATTAGGATGACATAAAAAGTTTGCTTACATTTTTTAGGAGAGGTAAGGTATATGCCCAAAGGAACAGTTCTTTAGTCTCGGTTTCGATCTAGTTCATTCACTCGATCCTGAATTAGCTAAAAAAGATTAGAAAACCTTTACGGGATAAATGCTGCAATGCTTGGACAAAAAATAACACAAGGACTTACCCACAGGATCAGCACATCTGGAAGTCTGATCTCGATCTAGTGATTGAGAATCTTTACATTTATAGGCTTCACCAAAACAATTATGTGACAAACTTGATTTACGATCAAAATCTAGTTTGAACTCAACGCCTAACTAATTCTGTTAGGTGTCATATTAGACAAATATTCATACGTTACACAGCTGGATCCTAAAGGAAATCTCATTCATAATTCCAAATAGGTGTTCATGCTCAAGGATTTAAATTATGAGGGTAAAACTATCATGAAGGGTCTGTTACTGTTTCTAGGTGCAGGGATATAATGAGGAAACTAACTTTTGGAGTTTTGTGCTCCTGGAGTTGTGCCGGGTTTGCATGTAGAACACTGAAGTGAGACCCCATTTCTAGTAGTCACTCATGTGGAGAAGCATTATGGGGCCAGGTGGAAAACTGACGAAAGTCGATCACCCAGAACTGTTAACAGGTTTTAACAGGCTCATAAGGACCAGTAACACTCTCAGAATTCACTTTCTTCCTTCAAAGTTCTCAAAATCTCCTCCACAGCATCTAAAAACTGTGGGACTAACAAATAATTAATGTTTCTAGAAACTTCCGAAAAGCCCAGAACCTTGCTGATTATCCAGAAAATATTCAGCACTCATTGAGAATCACTGTCTCACTGCCCTGTCTGGTACACTACAAAGGAAGAGAGAGGGGTGGTCTGTAAAGTAGTGGGTCACACAGACTCCCCAGGGAGGAAGCTGATTGGCTGACAAAGATAAGAATCTCCCGTTACCACGTCTACAGTCGAGCGCCCTGTCCGTCAAGCGTCTGTTCCCACGGTAACAAAAGCTCTTTTCCCCCAATGAACCCTGATGCCTGTAGATCCTCTATTGGCACAAGGCACAAACCCGCACACATACACGTTTGGTTTTCTGTCTTTGCGAGGACACACTTGCATTTATCACATCTTCAAAGGTTTGTTTTAGGGTTTAGTCCTTCACTGAAGGTTAATGTTAAAAGTAGCAAAGTGTTAAAAGTCCCGGAAATCCAATGTTTTGCAAACGAAAGTGCTCACCAGTATAAAAGTACAAACTTGTGTGTGTTGGATTCTGTGGTCAGTCCAAATGTTTTTATTCTCAGTGCTGGAACAGTGAAAAAGGCCAAACTGATCCAATTAGACTGAAATGTAGGCACGCTCGGGTTATTTCCATCTGAATGTGGAAGTCATTGAGGAAATATTTGGTGGCAAATGCTGGAGTTCTGTCTGCCAACATGGTTTCTGCAAGATTAAATACTTAACGAGAATAGTATTAAGCCTCTTTCCTCCTCCAATGTTGAACAATGTGAATTTGCTGTTCAGCTTGACTGACCCATCGCCAGCAATCCTAGTTTTATACATAGCAATTCAGTATTTTATGCATTATTAGGGCGTTTTTATTTTGCGAGGTATGTCAAACAAATGTTATAGTTCTCCAGCAAGTTCCAAGTAATATTGCCTAATCCTGCAAGCAAAAGGTATGAAATAAACCAACAAATGGATATTTGGCAAAAACATGCTGTCCTTGGCAAAAAGATTGAACTCGTAATGACAAATACACATCAGTCATTGTATATTTTGGCTTAAATGCAGAGACTACTTTCACTGGAAAGCTTATTCCTGTGAGATTATATGTTGACTGACAGCTTTTCCTTTATTCATACTTCTGTGAAATCTGTCGCGACGGCTGTGATTGTCAGTTTAGCTACATCACAGGAGTTCAAACTCCTTTCCAACAAATTTACATTTATGCTGTAGCTTCAGACCAGACTGTCCTCTGATGCAGCCTAACTGAATGACTGACAGGTGGCACATGTGCTGTCAGTGTCTATTTTTCTTTTTTTCCCCACTTTCTAATGTTTCAATGTCCGGTGGCTTTGATTAACTAAGGAAATCAAGACAAATCTGATTGTCTTTATTAGTATTTGATAGTGGGGTTGAGGGTGTAACATTCATCTCTTCATGTTAAGAGCACTGACTGTATAATGATCATTGCTACTCTGACTTTACTCTTCACTTAAGTGTTTGCAAAATGTTTCCTCCTCATCCTTGCAGCTCAAGACCTCCAGGGCTAGACTGAACGATTGAACTCATAGGGAACCTTGGCGGATTTTCCACCAGCGTTATATGTGGGTGCAATTAAGTATTCCTTTCTCTGTTTTGCCTGCTTACATTAACCGGCCCAAGGGCCGTTGTTGGAACCACAGATTACACTTCCACTTTGTTGTGTGTCCAGTATCCCAGACAAAGAGTACATCTTCTCCAGCCCTCTCGTATTGACAGAGGGATGTCCGACCGAAGGCAGATCACACTAGGGGTGCTCAGAGAGCGGCATACTTCCACCAATGCCCTTCTTCCACTGGGCTCACATTACATCAAAGTAGTGCAGATTTCATCCGGGATCCTTCTTCCCAACAGTCATAAGAAAACGCTGGTTTTGACCTTTCGTCAGTACCTATGTTTTTTAGTCAGGCTGGATCTTCTGGTAGTCGGATACATATACAGTCTAGCACCTCGTCATCTGCTGCTCTTTGACTGATTGGATGTCCCAATAAATTTCAATCAAATTTGATCATTCTGGAGACAAGACGTCCCAAAGCAACAGATACTGTTGCCAAACAACAATAAACTCTCCAGGCCTTGATGCTAACCTTAGCTAGGACAGACTGATGGTGTCCTCTAAAACACTTCCCTTCTTAACATAATTAATCTTTTTTCGAGTCTCTCTGCTGAGTAGGTTGATCGCTACAGCGTCTTCATCTGTCATTTTGTTTACGTTGCAGCTGCTTCTCTAGTATTCACGCGAGGCAAAGCTTTCAATGCCTCCTTGGGCCCGAGAATCTTAATCAAATCCTGTATTTTATGATCTCCTGCTGTTCTCAGATCGATAGCGTTTCAGGGGAGAAATGGGGAGATTGTTGCTATGTGTTGAAGGAAAGATTATTTCAGCATAGGTTAGGTTTTAAAATCGCTGGAATATAAAAGCGGCTTAAAACCTGAACAGAAATGGCTGCAGGTTTGATCGGCAACAACAGTTGCAGATCAAATTTGGCTTGGAGTCGCTGTGAGATCTCCTCCTCTTCTTCACTACTTCTCAACTTCTCGATGGCCCACGAACGGCAGACAGTTCCCTACGAGGAGAGATGGCGGGATCGGAAGCTCAAGATCGATGTCGCCAGGGAGGGAGCCGAGTTGAATCATCATGAGTTTCCATGTAGGCCTTTACGGCGATGCTTGCCACTCAGTTGCTTTCCTTTTTGTTCTAAATAATACGTATGATCCTCCATTTGTGAATACAAAGTCACAACTTGAAACGCGAAGTCCCCCTCCTGACGTCTGTACAAATTGGCAGCATAAAGAAGAGGAAGCAGAAACAGCACTAAGTTGACTCCATTGGGGAAAATGTATTTAATAAAATATTTTTTAGTCTTACATGATGAATACTTGTTCAGCACAAATTAAAACATTGAAGTCAGCTGAGAACAGCGGAAATTGACCGATTAGGTGAGGCAATGAGGATCCTAATCAGAAACTTGATATTTTTGGATGTGGAACAAAAATATCACTCAGTTATGTTAGGTATGACAGAAGTTTTCTTATCATTTAAAAGTAAAATGTCATACAACATTAGAATAGCCTAATATGACTTCATTAATGTAAGACCAGGGCAGTTTACATATGAACAAGTCATAAAGGAGCATGAAAAAGAAAGAAGATATTTTGAAATGAAAAAAAAGATAACCAGAAATATGCAGTATTCACATATACTCTTCAAAAAACATTAGTTATTTTAGTTATTTATAATTTCTCTGTTATTCAACCAGCCAATATATCACTTGGCCTGATTATTACTCACTTATCCTATTTGGCATAGTCTTCAAAGTCATCATAGTGTCCAAACTCCAGTACAAAAAAATGCCTATGCATTTATATTTACAATACGATACACAAGAAATACCTCTCCATTTTATAATTTAACATTTGGTTTGTCTATTAAGTAGCAACAACTTCAATCTATTCAAAGACATAAATAAGATCAGATTAGAATTATTACTTAATTCATTACAACAAATGCCATCAGTTAGCACTGGAGAAGAGATCTGAATCACGGTTAAAGCTTCCTAAACCAATAGTAAACATCTAAAAGGAGAAGAAAAAGGTTTTATCTGTCACGTGAAATAATGCACTTAGTAGAACATTGTTCTACTGACCCATTCCTGAGGAACAGTTGGCACTGGTCAATATAATTCCTACCATGGGTACTATTGTTTCTTTACAAGCACTCTCAGGGTTCTATTTTTCTCCTTTGCCATGCCAGTAGACCTTCGTCAGTCTTCCTTGGATGATGGATAAGCTGCTCCCAAAGACTTTCCTCCATTGGTACTGCTCTGTGTCACGCATCCATCTCTGTAAGCTCTCCAGAAATTGCACAAACACAAACACGTACTGATTAAAGTCCACATCTGTACACTTCTTCATTTGGAATAATGAGCATAAATGAGCCTTTAGCTTTCGGAAGATTTGCACAAGTACAGACAAAATGAATGCAGACTACGGCCAGAGGCTCCTTCCGTATCTGAATCCGGCTTCACTGAAACGCCTAAATGAGACTTCAGGTCTTGCGGGATCTATGTAATGTGTTTAACTCTCTCATATCATGTTAAAAGTCTGGCAGCAGAGTTTTATATCAGCTCTCCTGTACAGTCTTTGGTTGTTTGGCCTGTCGATACCAGAATAAAGTGAGCTGCAATAATTAAGTCCGGAGGGGATAAAAACATGACTGATCTATTTTGGATCTGTGAATGAAGAGAACAGCCCGATCTGATGTGAAACATCATCCTTTTGAATGAAAAAGGCTGTTTAACAGTTTGAATAAAGCAAGAGGGTAAAGGGAACATGCAGACACACACACACACACACACACACACACACACACACACACACACACACACACACACACACACACACACACACACTCTCACACACACACACTGCCAGCTCTAGAGCAGGGAACTGACACACTGCTGCCTTGTTTAAAGAGAAGTGATACTTGAGTAGAATGAGTGTGTGTGAGAACAGACCCCTCAGTGTAAAGTCCGCTCACTGAGCCTGGAGGCCATCAGCCGATACACACACACACACACACACACACACACACACACACAGTATATCATGTGTTTACGTTCTCTAAAAAAGTCCTGCAGAAATTCATGGTAGTGTATCTCAGTGAAAATCGAATTTGAATTTCCATGAACATTAAGGCTGCAAGAAGCCAAATATTTTCACGTGTTTAATGTCAAATAACTGAAACACTGAGAACATCACAAGCAGATAAAATATATAATGTCATTTGATTCATAAAATAAATGTTACAATGTGCATATTTTCATCTTTTTCTCAGATTTTTTTTTTCCAGCTTCCACTCCCATCAATTTTTTTTTTACACTTCAGCGATCTGCATGTTTTCTTTGTTCAGCCATCCGTGTTTATCAAATCATTTTTATTTTTGAAGCCTTACTCAAAAAAAGTACAATGTTTTCACAAATTCTTAGCTCTCCTGTACTGAAGACATGCCTTTTGATTTTTGAAGGTGTAATTTATCATCGCAAAAACAAATCTCAGAAAATAACATTTTTTATGTTATTTTTAAAATTCCTGGAAGAGGCTATGTAGAATAAATACATTTATTTTTACTTTAGATACATATGACCCATACATTACAAATATGTGCTTCTTCACGTAATGGCTATTTCACAAATGCTACTGTTTTCAAATTTGGTTTGAACCAGCTCTCTCGTCTACTACATAAGTTCGTTATGAAATCTTAAGATTTTTTTTTTTTTTTTCAATTAAAATTTGTGTCAGATGAGGAGGGTTGTCGTTAGCATAACTAAATGATTCTGCACATTATGACAAAAATATGAATCACTCCTTTCTGACTGAACAGGTACCACTTATTGTTTTTAATTTTAAATATTTCTGTTTGTAAAACACTCACAGGGATTCACCCTGAAGTGCAAAAGTCAGTACAATGGGAAATGACTGCATCTACAACGTGGAATATGTTACCATGGTAACCTATTAACAGATCTATTTAATAATTCCACTCACAGAAATTGCCATAAGTGATCAGTTTCCCAGCCAAAAATCTTGCCAGTGATGTCCCTGGTTCAAAACTAAGAGATATCTTGCTCCAGTAATTAGACAGGCCCCACTAATTAATAATGCATGCAGTTATTATTCTGCACTGGTTACTGGAAATGTGTAAAATGTCAACAGTAATTGGATCATGTGTTTGTAATCATATCTTGTTTAATAATTAGTGACTATCTGCTGGACAGTTAACATCATAATTGGGGCATCGCCATGGCAACCAAAGCGCATCGATTATGTCCAGGATGAGGAACAGGTCATGTGGTTTAGAGCTTCAAAAAACCACAATATGTCATCCTTGACCCCAACTAGCTTGCTGTGCTGACAGGTTTCCTCTGTTTCCAGTTACCTTCTCTGCACTTCCACACAAACTCACTCACATACACACACACAGTCACACACACACAGACACACATCCAACATAAACAGTAGGAGAATTGTACGATAAGGTTTCAGCAAAGTAAATGTGACCTGTGGTTAGTGGAACTAAGTGTAGGAATGAATACACAATATATGTCATTTTTTTATGTTTAGCTATTTTATCATGTATTTTTCTTCAGTTTTCTTTTTTTTAAATTTCATCTGTTGTATTTGTGAAGAAAATCTTCTTTTTTTATTTTGTCGTATTTATTTGTGTGCTGTAATTACTTTATATGTTAAGCGAATTAAATTGGCTCATGAACTAATAGCTACAACACTTAACTTTTACTTACAGGCTATGTAAATCAAACAGTTATTAATACAATCAACATCGTACAAAGTCCATTTTCCGCATTAAGTGCATTAAACTTCTGCGGGAACAGGGGGAACATTTTCATTTAGTTATTTATTTTTCATGATGGCTATTTTCTCTCCTGAAAATAGATATTAAATAAACATGAATAAGTACAACTGTTAAAACAAACCTGAGCAGCGTTGACTTAATGACTTTTTAAAAGCCCTTCACAGACAGCAGCTGAGTGCGCCCGTTTGGATTAAATATTTATCTGTGTCTTAACATCAATGTTCACAGAGGAAGGTTGTACAGTATCGGAATTATTTTCAATTCAATCTTCATTTCAGACTTGCAAAAGGTTCTGCATAAGAGGAATTAGACATAAAAAGTACAAGAAGACATCAATAAATTCAAGGATCTGGCCAGTGTTAGAACTGGATGAGAGAACAGGGATTAAAGCTTCTTAGATTCATCCAAGCCATAGATAAAATTGTACATTAGATAGCTTAGTAGTGCCTCAGGTTCCCACATGTGTTATTTGCTGCATTGTAATGACAGTCGTATAGGTTTATTAGGATAGGCATATGCCATTACTGCTTCTTATACGTTATATTTACTCTGTGTAAATTAGGCCTGCATGATTAAGGCAATAATGATAATCCTGATCATTTTTTAATCAGCATTTATTTTATTTATTCATTCATTTAATGAAGTTTCGGGCTTATTTGCAACCAGAGCTAACAAGAGGTAGCAAGTGCTTGCCGTTTTGCAGATAACGCAGGTAACACCACTTATGAAAAATAATTGCGTGAAGGATGAACATGGTAACCATTTTCATCAAGCCTTCATTACTCATGGTGTTCTCTGGAAGAATGGAATGTGACAAGTCAGTGTTTTTATTTGAGCCGCATGGATACGATGATGCACTGTACCGGGTTTCTGTTATGGACTGAGATGATGATGTACAGTTCATGCAACGTTTCTCCTGGTCCTCAACATTTATTGAACAGCCATTTGTGGTGTGTTTTCAAGTGGTGGAGCAAGTTTTCTCTGTTTATTTGTCTCTACATTACGGTTGCTGACAGGGGTAAACGTACTACAACTAAAAAAACACATGCAGATAGATGAAACACAAGCAAATTGAGGAGAAGATCTTCATAAGAAAACACGCTGTAATAGTCAGAGTACAGCGTAAGTTTTTCAAGAAGACACTTAAACTCGGTGCAGAAGTTCGAGCTAAAATATATGTGTTATTGTTTTATGTTGAAATTTTGATTGTATGATTAATTATAGCTAAATTTCCAACACCACTTATGAATGTTTGACTACAGAAACGCAAATCACAAACCGTGGCCAAAACAAGCATTTCCAGATGTATGCATCACCTGGAAACAGCTTTTGGGTGGGGTTTTCCTGAAGTTCTGTGTTGAGACTTTTGCAGTGTATTTTCCTAATGTGTTGTAGTATATACAGGGTGTTTTCTTAATGTATTGTGTTGTGGTATTTTCAGAGTGTTTTCCTTATGTGTTGAAGCTTTCACAGCACGTTTTCTTAATGAATTGTGGTATTGGGGCGGCTGTAGCTCAGTGGGTTCAGTGTCTGTCTCCCAATCGAAAGATTGGAAGGTAGCCGGTTCAAAACGGATATTATCTTATGATTATCTTAATGGGTTGTGTTGTGGTATTTGCATCCTGTGTTCTTAATGGGTTGTGCTTTGGTATTTTCAGCGTGTTTTCTTAGTTTGTTGTGTTTGGGTATTTGCAGAGTGCTTTCTTTATGCTGCAAATGATGAGTTCTTAATTTGTTCATGTTTCATCTTTTTGTGTCTTTTCTTAAGTTCAAGCACATTTTCCCTTGTCGGCCATCATACTCCAGTCCTTTGCAGTAGACCTTTTCTTGATAAACAGCAATTGCCTTAATCTGAATTACTTTCACAGAGGATAATGATCCACTTCCAGGGGCAAGCTCTTCGCCTGCTGCTCCTCCAGACGTTTCATTTGAATTTTGACCGTCTTCTATCCCTTTATATTAGTGATACTCTTTTAATGTTACTGAACTGGAATGGATCCACAATTCCCAGGTGGTTCAGGGAATGATTGTGATTGGTCAGATAATGATTTTGAAAGCACCTGAATTGCTTTGCAGCTGAGCACGCACTTTAAAACATCAGTTTCACATGATAGAGTTTATTTGATTATGGGATAATTAATTGGCATTAAACTTGATTAATTGTGCGGCCCTAGTAAATATTTGCGTAATCTCCTTGGCAGAGGTATTAATGTAATTGGCTAAGTGTGTGGGAGCGTGTCTAATCCTAAAGAGAACAACATAGTCTCCTTGCCTTCTTGGTGGAGGTGCACATAATTACATAAATACTACGATCGGACATTTCAAAACAACCCAACAGCTGACTCCATGTTCTTAAATCTAAATGGGGCCTCTGGAATATTAAAGTTCACAGCATTGAGGATCTCCCTGTTGAGTCCCTCAGAGTGAATCATGGAGCCGTGTCAGAGGAAGTTGAACCTTCTACCTGTCACATGTCTCACTAGCTCTGGAAGCTCTTAAAGGTTTGCTTTATGAGCTCTGCTGATGTCTCCCTGAGTCCTAATGGCCTTTAGTTAGCTGGTGGAATAAATCAGACAGATGCAGCACTGATGGGATTTTATTGCTCTGCTGTTTGATGTGCAGACTGTTTATCACAGGATTCAGTTGTTCCCTCTAGTATATAATAAATACATTAGATTTTATTTGTGCACATCTCCTCCCATTGTTTAAACTGCTTTTAAAAGGGTCTTTAAGACTTTATAACACTGATGTCGTAGGTGTGATCATGTAGTTGAACAGTTCATTGGTATATTTTAGAAGACTTTTGCAGGGTTTATTCTTAAGGATTCAGGTTAGAGGGTTGTTTTTGTTACGTCCTCAATATGTCCTTATGGAGTTAAGATTGCTTTAGAAGTAACCGGAGTATATAACTCCCTATAAAACAATTACAAAACCAAAATATCTCTAAAGTAAAAAATCCTCTATTCAGTCCCAGGACCCATCCACTCATCAAGTTTCATGGAATTCTGTCTTGTAGATTTTGTATAATCCTGCCGACAATCCAACTAGCAGACATGCATGAAAAAACCTGTTACCATGTAGAAATCACACTCAGAGAATTTCTTATGGTCTGTTTCATGCTGATCCAAATCTTAGTTTGAAGATAACAGACTAAACTTATAATTTATTTTATTTCCATGATTTCCATGCTTCATCACTCAAATATCATGATATTTTCAGATATGATTTTGCAGAACTTTTTTTTTTTAAGACCGAGAACAGAAGTTTGTTTTACTTACTTATCTGGACAACTGTTGTGTCTCTGTGGAGGTTTTGCGCTCTACTGAGTGTCCATCTTATTGTTTATAGAATGGCTTTGTAAACATGCTATAATTTCATAGATTTCATCTAAATGAAGTGAGGACTTGGAAAACACGAGGGCATAGAAAGGTAGTCGTGCGAGCAGGTTTGCGAGAAAAGTGATCTTCTCCTTATGTTCATTATGGGATCCTCCGGGACCATCAGCTCGCCCACAGTAAACAGGAAGTGTCCAGGTCCAATCACTGACCTCAGGATGGCTCCCTGTTGGGTTCTGGGCAGTGACGTCTCCTGAAGCGGTAGCGGCAGAGCCCGCGGGCCGCCTGAGGGCAGCAGGTGTTTCTTATGGGGACACTGCAGGCTAATGAGCCGACGTGTGACATAATGATGGGGTGGATTGCATAAACACGGAGAAGACTTTTTTATGACCCACGGGTGTGCCGGGTGGACGTAAAGGAGCGTGGGAACAGAGTAGAAGAGGAAATGTTGATCTGTATAACCTTATGGACAGGAAGCTATTATCTTATGGTCAGGAAGCCTCTCTCTCGATATCATATGTACAGGAAATTCATTAGTCTGTATGAGCTGGGTGTGGTGACTCCAGTCCTCCGCTAAGGAAATGGTAGACCTCGTTTAATGGTTTTTTGTTTCTCTCTTACTTTCATTTAAAACTAGATTAGAGATAAGATTTAAGAAATAAAGAAAGCCGGTTTGTTTAGAGACACGTGAACCGCCCAACGCTACCTCCAGACAAGAACGCATATATCAGCCAAGTCTCATTCAGGAAACCAACTTGGTCATTTTCTCCTAAGGTTGATGGGGGGGGGAATATTTTTAGTGTCCTACCATAAGGTTAAATAACTGTACTGAATCCCCCTAATAAAAATGACTGCCACTGATTTTTAGGCAGTCTGTTGTTTGCTAGCTGGTTATCATAGCACATCATGTTTGTTTACAGCCAATTCTGAGAAACATACTGTATTTTTAATCTCCAGAATCACCGCACATGTTTCTGTTTTGTCCCATAACTACACCTTAGTCTACCCAGACCACAATTGCACATGTCAAAACACATCAGTGGCCTATTAAACATGCTCTTCAGGCTAAAGTTACAAGACCACAGCTAGGACGAACCAAGCAGAGGCCACACAAAAGGCGACAAAAGTAGCACTGTTTCCAAAATAACTTCAGGGTTTCAGCGGAGCGAAATCCCAAAATGTAGATATCAAAACAAAACCAGCTGTTCGTCCGTTGTGGGATGTTTGAAGCCAGCCGCAACACAGTGTCCAAGTTTATAGAGCTGACGACTGTAATTCGGATCACGCTTTTGGAGTGGCAAACGATTGGAAATCATCTCATTGTGGTCACAACGTCCTCCCTGATTTCACTGAAATACAAATATTACTTTATATTTAATTTTTACCTTATTTATTTTAACTCAGCTGATACAGTTTTTAACTGTATCAGCTATATATATATATATATATATATATATATATATATATATAATGTATATAATGTATGTTTATAAAACATCTAATATGTTTTTGTTAAATGAAAGTAGCTTTTTTAGCATTAGCTTCTATCTCCAGAGGGAATGGTTCATTTTTCAGGGTTTTAGGTGGAAATGAGGCACATCTTAAAACAATCAAAGAAGAAAAAGATCATGAAAAAGCGGTTTATGATCAGTAGAGTGGAGAGGCCAGGTGTAATGTTGCGTTCTCTGGGTCGGCTTGGAAAGGTTTAGGGATGAAGGTGAGTCATAGTTTGAATATTGTACGTGCAGCCAGTTCTCGGTAGGGATGCAGAACGGGGCCTTGTTCCCTCTACTCCTGTTCTCTTTGGCCGTAAGGATTTGAAGCGACTGTTGTGTATGGGTCTTTCTGCCTATCCCTGTCCTGGCCCTGAACTAAAATTATTTTAATTATTTCCATTATAGTATTTTTGACATGAAAAAAAAGCAGATGTCAGAATCAGTGTCCAGTAGGATTGAGTGAGAGTCTGTTTTTTTTCCTCATCCTGTTAAATTTCATGTCTGGGTGAAGAGAGATAGCAGCATGCGACTAGTTAATAGGTGCCCTGGGATAGCCAGTTAGAGACCAGGGCAGAAACTATTATCGTACTGAATTTTTGCATATTATGCAGTCCAAAGTAAATTGAGACGCTATAATTCTTGGTAAATTACTTTGTTTTGATCAGCTCATATTTGTCCCTGTTAAAGTTTCGGTAATAGCCTAATGGTAAATGGACTCATGTAGTTAATTTATCGTCCGTCTGACCAAGCAATCAACTTCACAGCAGTCATTCTTTCACACATTCATCCATACAGAGGCAGCTTAGGCTACTTTGCAAGGCGCCACCTGCAGCTGGGAGCGATGACCATTAATGTAACCACCCACACTCAAGGACACTTTGACAGGGTTCGAACTACCGACCGTCCCGGCAGTGGAGGACAGTTCTGACTGTGAGAGGCTGCTAGGTTATATAATCGAACTACTTGATTTTTACTTTTAACCGGCCCAAATCTGATCCCCTCAGGGATGGGTTAAATGCGGAGAACCAATTCCACTACAATGTATAACTTGTATGATTGTATGCGACAAAAAAAGGCTCCTCAAAAAAAAAGAGAGGAGGAGCCGGACAGACAGAAAACAGACACAGGTTCATGAGAAAATCTTTTAGTCGTAAAGGTGAAAGGTGGTGCACCAACCTGAGAGAATAGTTTGAGGCCCAAGCTGCTGAGTTTGTGCACGGTGGTATTATTGTGCTGGGCTGCTGAAGAGTAATTTCTAAATTAAAAGAAAGCTCCAGTGCCTGCCTGCAGTGTATTATGGGATACAATGACACTGAGTGTCACTGTTGACAGGAATGAAGCATGATGGGAATATTTAAACTCAAGCACTTCTCTGTTGTTGGGTGTTCATCTGCACGGATCATTTTGCCCCTTCTGTCTTACCAGGTTCCACCCAAAAAGTACAAGATACAATCTTAACTCAAGGTCAATTTATTATCATTTTCCACACTTCATCTGCTTAATCAGTAGACTAGCCATGTTTGAGGTTATCTCCTACTTGTTGTTTAGTTGAACACCATTCCGATCTCACTCTACTTCTCTGGAAGAAAAGCATTTATAGTGACACCATTGATATTAAAAAACAAACAAGTTCACACATTTTATTCACGCTGAGGCTGAATTCCCTCCAAAGGCTCCCTTATTTACATTGCTATTTGAAATTAACATATTTTTAAGATTCTTTCCCCACGAGAAGGAACACACAGAACTTGGGTGAGTCCATCATTTTAGTCGTAGGGGTAACAACTGTTTTGTAAACTCTTGGCCTGTCGTGTTCCTCCTAGAGGATTCTTCACATAATCTAGGAGAGCCATGGAAACCTGATTTTAAAGACGAGCCACAATTGGGGTCATCTTTTGTCCATTGAAAATTTCTCATACTGTTCAAGTCAGCTTCACTAAACTTAACGCCCACACTAGCAATAATTGCACAGCGGAGGAAATCGATATGTGGAATTTTGTAGCAATTTTTATTTTGTGTAGTCTGTATTGAAACATGTTTTTTTTTCAGTGATTTTGAGGGTCCTGTCCAAAGTGTCTCTCTCAAAATGAGTTTGGGAGAAAAATCTCATGTATAAAAATGAAAGATTCATCTTCTCTTGGAAGATCATTCTGAAATTGTGGGAAACTAAGATATGTCATCTACGGATTGATTTGTTGGGGTGGGGATGTCGACTCTGGTTGAATAAGGCCACTAATAGAGATAAAAACAGGAAGACATCCAAACCAGATGAGATTCTAAAATATCAACAGTAACCTTTTCAGCAATTAAGATCAGATTTTAAATGTCAGAAAAGGATTCCCCCTAGCCAAAGCTTTGACATATCTGAAATAGCTTTCTGTTGGACTAATTGAAATTCAATTGTTGATGTACGAGATGGGAAATTATATTTCCACTGATCACCAACCCTTTTCAGCCGTTAAAATTTCTTTTGAAAAAGGAATTTCTGATCATTGCAATTAAGACATCTGTGTATTAGTTCTGCTTAATCTCTGTGTATTATATTTAGTTTTTTTTTATTTGACAGTTATCTATAATTACTACATTATAAGTAGCCAAAGTGACACCCTGACATTGGAAAAAATCATTACCACCATTGAAAACTATCCTGCTGCTAGTCAGCCATACTGATTAAATGTTAAAAGGACATCTCACTGAGGAGGATGAGGAGGGAGGAAGGGAGGAGGAAGCGGGGTGTTCAGGATCAGACAGCTGGAGGAAAACACAGACTCAGACTGACTGTGAGTTTCTGACATTTGACAGAAAATCCAAAACGTGTCTCTGACACAGATTCACGGCAACAGACTGAAGGATCTCTGACTAAAGCCTGTCGGCCTGCTGCATCACTCTGCAACCACAACAACCATGTGTGTGTGGGTGTGTGTGTGTGTGTGTGTGTGAGTGAATTGACTTAACTAACACCGTCTCCAAACACAAACAGATGAGATCAGATGTCCTCTAGACTGTGAAGCGTGTCCTTATTCCCCTTGCTCTCTCTGCTGCAGCATCCAAAGATGGCCGATATAATGCCCTCAGAATATTAACAGGCACACAGACACACACACACACACACACACACACACACACACACACACACACACACACACACACACACACACTTAGTGGAAGTAGGCATGTTTAGGTCCTAGCTCTGTGGAGGAATATTTTCCTTGTTTTCTTTGTGTCTCATGAGGAGCAACTAATCTGTCAAAACAAAACAGAAAGTCTAAAAACTGAGAAGAGCTGTTATAAGAAGGTGTTCCCATGTCTTGTGTTAAGCTGTATCGTTGTGATGGTGTGTTAACCCCGGCTGTGAGGAGAACTTTTGCTTTTCTTTATTCATGAAAATGTCACCCTGGGATGCCTTACCTACATTACTCCCACAGCACAAAAGCACCAATATTTACCCTTCTCAAAATAAACAAAATAAAGTATTTTTTCCCACCATTTCCATCCGTCATCAAACGTGACTGAAGTAAATGAAATTGCTGCTTTATTTATTTGTTGAGTAAGAGACAGACAGGTCGGTAAACCAACCCTACTTAACCTACTTACACCTGGAATCGAGTGATGGATGTTAACACTGTGAAACGATACAGCTACTTGCGGATTTCTAGAACAGATTGAAATTTTTCAACCCAAATTTTGCATCGTAACACTATTTGCATCTCGCCTTTCATTACTTACATATTTCCCTTCATTAGAAAATAAAGTATTGATATCAGGCAGCACATATGACCTCACTTGATGTACGAATGATGTACTATTGTTAACGTTATCGACAAAATCAACTATGAAACTGGTTGTGGACGAATTAAGTAGTCCATTAGTTGGTGACATCATCGTACACGACCTCTGACACCACATAATAAGAAGGAAGTAAACATCAGTGCCATGGCAACATCAGCGCGACAGAAATCATTCAAGGTGTGGGAGCATTTCTCCCCTTAACGCGGCCAAAAACGTTTGTAAACTGCAAGATTTGCAGAGGTGACCTTTCCCTGGGTGGAGCACCCCAGTAATGCTGGAGCGTTGGAAGCGGGGGCACCTTGGCTCTGAAGATGGCGAAGACTCGTCTCTCTGAACTAGATAGCTAGCCAGCTAGCGCCACGTTAAAGGGCATGTACTTAATGCTTCTGTTGGGTTTAACGTGACTTTTAAAATGTAGTAAATTGTTAATGAGGTCGAGAGAACCAAATAACTATAGCTACTAAATAATTATATACAAATGTGCCCCTACGTTAAAATCATAGATGTTGCATCGCATCGAGACGTTTCAGGTCACTGCTGAAAGTGTGTTGCTGCCTGACGAGTGAACACCTCTGTGTGTGTGCTTGTCCAATGTGGGCTGTATCCAGCTGGCAAGAGATTTCGCCTAAGTTTTAGAGTGATTCGGTCTGGAAAAAAAACATCAAGTAATAGACAGTTAACTCAAGCCACTTATTGCTGTTCAAATCCATTTATTTACTGTGAAAAATGAAAACCTAAACAAAAACACATTTGCCCAAAAATATAGAGGTAATAACGAAAACAAAATTAAATAAACATCATCAAACGAGGACTCCATTTCAGAGATTTGTTTAGATGTGCCACTAATCCATTGAAAGCACTGAATACATTTGGTCAAACAGACGGGTAGGAACCAAATTGCGGCCAGATTACGGTTCCTGTCATCTCTTTGTTTCTACTCATATTGTATGGGACGGCTGATATTGAGAGGAAGTGGCATGTGAAAATTTCTGAGTGCTGCCAACTGACCAATGAATATGCGTGTGTGCGTATGAGGGTGTGCGTGATTTCCATATGTGTGCGGAAATGGACCTAACCGAGAGTCATTATCATGGTCAGACACGCACACACATCACACACACATCACACACACATCACACACACACCCTCAGACAATCAACCGTATTGACTAAAGGCTCAAATGAACACAAAGCCACTCCAAATATCGACTGAAACCAGAGTTCAGTCTGCAGCTCACACACACACACACACACACACACACACACACACACACACACACACACACACACACACACACACACACACACACACACACATATGGGCAGCAAAGAGTTTGTATGATGAAGTAAAGGTGTTAGATGATAGTGTTTGGGTTGTGACAGAAGAGACTGTGTGTGTGTGTGGTGGACATATGGTGAATAATAATATATAATAAGTAACAAAACTTCCTTGTGAAGGCTCAACAGCGGGTCTCAAACCTATGCTGCCTACCCTAAGATTGTCTGCTTGGTGAGCTAGACTATCTCCTGTAACGTCAAACGCCCCTCTTTCTCATAAGAAACTTTCCTAATAATATTTACAATGCAGAAATTCGGTACAGTGAAGCTGAAATGTTCGAACACATTTCTCTGCTTGACATTCATCCTGTAGATAATCTTGTATTTTGTCCCAGAAGTGCACCTAGAAGACACATCATCAATTTATATCCCAGAAAGTCGAGGATATTATGGATTCGTCATCACTGCCCTCAACGACACAGATCCTTCGTGTTAATAGGATAACACGAAAACTTTCATGGATCATTTTCAAATTGTATTCCCAAATAGACTGTATTGCGAAGAAGAACTTGAGTGATTTTGGGAAAGGCCAGTTTTCTAATATTTGGAGCACTAAAGGAAGCTAGTTCTCCAAAAGTCCATCAGGTCTTGTCATCTTTCTTCCACTGGAAGCTCCCCCTAGTCGAAGTTCACACTGGTTTCTCTACTGCACAGGATAGTAAATTAACTTCCTCACAGGTTCTCCATTAAATTTCCATTTGAGGGTCACACAGAGGGAATTTTATGAAGTTTTTTTGGGCATCTTTGAAGGGCTTTTATCTTGTTTTCCCCTATGATGGAACCCTTTGACTACCATAGTAGCATTCAAGAGGGCTCTTTTTCAATGTTTTTGAAATATGGGAGCACAAAAGGGGAAATCCCACCCCCCTCATACAGCGAGGCCATCAATGCTTGCATTATGTTGGGGGCATGTTTGATGCCTAGGAATGTTTGAATTAGTGGAGCCCATGTGCTGAAACACAAAATACAAAATCTCTAATTTTGCAGACCAAAGCATTTGTGTTGTCATTTTCCTGGCAGCTGTGATATTGCCATCAACCCATACGGTTAATGGATCATTTTATATTGGAATGACAGTTTTCATAGAGAAGAGCATCTGTTCAAGGCGTCCAGATCAAGGATGTAAATGGACACCTGCCTGACGGTTGAGAACACACATTTTCTAAATGTGAGGTATAAAAGCCTAAAGACACCTGGCTGAGAGGTTTTTTAGACTTGTTTCCCCAACATCCTTTCTCCATCTGTCTTTGTGGCGGAGAGAGGGAACATGAGCTGCTCTTCATTATGTCGTTCATTCAGACTTTTTGGCTAACATGCTAATGCACCTAACAGCTTTCAGCTCATTGTGTCTGCTCTGTCTTTTAGTTTTCTGGTGTTTTCTGTTGTTCTGGGGTTGCCAGTGGTCTTGGCTTTCCTGCTTCTGACTCTAAAGCTAATGATCCTACCAGTCCTCCACTCTGATCTGTGTGATTTGATGGAATAAAAGAAGATGATAAAAGGAACATTTGCTAGGGTCAGTTTTTACTCACTTTATATTTACTCCTTTGAGATGGCTTCTAGCTCATGTCAAACCAGCACATATTCACTATTTTTCTGAACTGAGGATAAGAGACAGGATTTTGACATCATGTTAACCACAGACAGCTAGAGAGGGAGATAGAGAGTGTTCTCACATATATAAATCTTTAGGTGGGTTTACATGGACAGTCTAATTTCCGAAAAGATTCAGAAAAGACGCCTAATCAGAAAGAAAATGTTGCATGTAAACATCACTTTCCGAAAGAAATGGCCCTTTCCGATTGAAATATCATTCCTTTCCAAGGAGGGAGTCCTTTCGGAAAGCCTTTCCGATAGCCAGCTGCTGCATGCAAACACTGTTTGGGAAAGCTCTCTGTTTGAGTCGTATCTGCACAGGCCCCGCGTCATGACACATTTAAAATATGGCGACTTCATAACCGCACTGGTCTACATCGGAGAGTTGTTTACTCATCGCAACTTTGAAGGAGTTTAACATAGTTGGACGGTTAGATGGGTGATAAGTCACTTCCGTGCATGCCCTCTTTGTCCTATTCTTCTTCTTGGCACTTAGTTGGCGGTTGGCCCCCAGCTCATTGTAACATTATCGCCGCCTTATGAAAGGGACCGACATTGCAATTCGGGAATAGGGAATTATTTTCTCCTGGAATAGGAGAAAACTGTCCCATGTAAACCCACCTAGTCTGAAAGGCATGCAAGGATTTTGGGAGTCTGTTACGATCCCTATTCAGTACTTGGCTCAGAGGGATCCATAGCACATAAAGAAAGCCCCCAAACGCTACAGTTTAACCATGTTTAATGGGTATACTCACAAATCATAGCATGTAGAGAAGGGAGCCCTGGCCAACTCAAACAAAAAGAGGGAGAAAGCTACAAACCTGCCACGCAGTGGGCCGTCGGATCTGAGCTTGTCCCCCTGACCTATCAGGACCGAAAACGGGATTGCTCCCAACTCCAAACTCAATTTAACATGGTTACTAATGCTGGAGTGCATAAGGAAAGCATAGACTTCCTTATGCTCCGCCTCCTCCGCCTTTATACTCCGTAGGTGCGCCTCTGGCCAATGAGCACTATGTAAGGTGGGGAAAGAGCAGACGCTAATTACATGTAGAAAACATGAATGAAAACGGGGGAAGAACATGTTCGCGCAGCAGAGCACGGTGGCGCGCGAAACAGAGTCTTGTAAAAAGTCTCAGAGGAGTAAGCATTCAAAATACGTTTCTACATTTTTTTTGCCTCCCTCCAGGGTCCCACAATAATTTATCATGATACTTAAGTCAGAACACAAGGTTATTGCAGTATTTTGTATTTTGTAATAGGCTGTATATTAATATATAATTTGATGTATTACCTTTTTTAAACTACAAAATATTGGGGAAACTTTGTCAACATCTGCATTATCTAATAAGATAAAGTTTTCTGAATTTTCATCGCTTCAAATTTATAGTTTAAACTGAATCATCAAGCAGACAGGCAAGTCAACAAGTTATAAAAACTTTTCATCACATACATTTTGCTTCACCTAACAAACTGAACTGTTTGTATGACAGTTTAGTCCAACTTAACTGAATGCAAAAAATGGACATACAGCGCTTTTCTAGTCTGCTCGACCACTCAAAGCTCTTTTTACAACACGAGGAGGTTCACCCATTCACACAAACATTCATACAGTGATGATAGAGGCTTCCATGCAAGGCGCCACATGTTCATCAGGAGCAGTAACCATTCACGCCATCATTCACGCACCAATGGAAAAGCCATTGGGAGCAACTTGGGGTTCAGTATCGTGTGGACTGCTGACTGCACTAGCCGAGGATTGAAACACCGACCTTCAGATAAGTGGACAACCGCTCTACCAACTGTGTGACCGTCACCCCAATTAAGCCTTGTACCTAAAGAAGTGAAACAGCCGATTCAGCAACTATAAAGTATGAAAACAGGGCTCTAGTTCTAAGAGAGTGAGATGGCGGTCGCCATTCTTCAGTGGGATAATGACCATTTCTATTGCAGACTGTATGAATCCAGTTAATAATTTTCTTCTCTGAGGAGCTGCGGTACAGTTTTGTCCCTGAATAGTGTCTCGACAGCATGACGTACCTATTTATTACTAGCATTTATTATGTGCAACGTATGTGTAATACAACCGAATACATCTGAGCAACGGACAAACTTTAAGGGCCCAACTAGTACAAACACACCCCCAGAACATCCTAGCAACCGCTTGACGACACCTTCTACACCAATGCAAACACTTAATTTGTTTTCACCAAGTCTTTTTTTCCTTTCAGTTCTCAGCTTTAGAGAATGTCAAACATCAGTTTGTAGCTTATATGACACCATCTCAAAATAGTTCAAAGCAACACGAATAAAGTGTCCTGAATGTTGATGGACTTAATCTATATCTGTTCAGACTTAATCTATCATCCAACCAAGTAATATTCCTTTGGATCCATTCTGGATCACCGCAATTCTAGCTTTAGCTATTCATGGTCAAGAAGTCACATGATGAAGGTCAAACTATCATGGGACCAGTGCTTTTCAGGGGCATTATGAGGAAACTGAGCGGCCTTGGCAGATGTTTGAATTCTCTGATGACCTTCTAGTGGTGAAAGAGTGTTTTTTTGACCGCTGAGTAATTTTGTCGGTAATGAACTGGGACTTTTTGTGAGCAACTTCAGCAGCAGCTTAATTTCCTTCCTTTCTCCTTTTCTCACTCTGACTCAGCAGGTAAAGCTCCACTTTCCTGTCACTTTGTAGCTTTCTATCCTGTTTGACATCCTGTTGGACATTTTTGGATCTCCTGCTGTTTTTACTTTGTGTCACAGTCTTATCTAGAGCCATTACTCTCCGTGACGGTTTTCTTGATGTGCATTCAGTCTCGTTTCCAAACAAAATGTCAAAC
The DNA here is from genome assembly GCA_037951165.1 of Lophius americanus. Taxonomy (NCBI): domain Eukaryota; kingdom Metazoa; phylum Chordata; class Actinopteri; order Lophiiformes; family Lophiidae; genus Lophius; species Lophius americanus. Next base: position 9,773,027 of record JBBDHG010000008.1, on the reverse strand, counting down.
TTGATACCTTCATTGTTACCACAGGAGTAACTGTTAATAAATGTCACTTCACATTTTGTAGTTTGTTTAACAAACTGCTGCTAATTTGATGTAAATGACAGGAGCTGTGGAGAGGGCTGAGCCGACTATCATCCCTTGCTCTTTCATTTGTCTCTCCCGCTGCGACTGTCTTTCTCTCTCTGATTAAACACCATGTGCCAGGGGTGAGATGAGGGGGTGACAGTGGGGGAGGCATAGGGCTGGGAGACCCCGTCTTAGGGGCCTCGCTAAAAAGTACCAGACTTATCTGTCCACAAAGCTCATCCATGTGAAAAGGATCGTCTAGCTTCTGTGTGGGTATTTGTGCGTGAAGACGCTGTGTTACCATATACTGTAAAAATACTCCGTGACTCTAAACTACATATTATTATATATTTTCTTTTTTTTAATTATTATATAGATTCCAATTTATTTATTTTTTTCCAATACCTTATTGTAATATAACTACTCACTGAAGCCACCATGGAATAGGGGAGTAAAAAGTACAGCAATCCTCTCTGATATGTCGAGGAGTATTAAGTGACATGAAAACACATCAGATCTTTATTTGAATACTTATTTACTTATTATTTATCATACTTAAATCCCTCTGTTTACATTCTTCCACTTAACCACCTCATTATTTTGAACAATATGGGGATAATTGTTTCTGGTGAGTAAAATCACTTTCTGGTGAGTTTCTGTTTTCATAAGTTGAATATTTTGAATTCAGGGGTAATGGTTTATAGTGCCAGTTTGACAACGATTCCTTTCCTGTAGATAAAGAGGAGCAGGCAAACAGATCTTCTTGGTTATCTTTTCCTCTTCTCAAAGCAAAAAAAACCCAAATCCAGTCAGAAGCACTTTTCCAACAAGCCAATCTCCAGAAACAGTGACACCCTCACAACTTCTAATATTTATGACTGGACAGTCGGTATCATCTTTTACAGTGATGGAAGGCAAACATGCTGAAACCATACTGTAGTAGTACTTCCTTACACAACATTAAACATGTTCCCAGTAAAAGTACACAACTAGAGACTGAAGTTATGAAATGTAAAAATATTTGTCAGTGTTAAATCCTTGTATTGGACTATTGCTATTGATGTATTACCATGTGAGCAGCAGTTTAATGTTACAAGTGCTTTCTTTAATTGTCGAACGTATCATACTTTTAGATTAAATGTTTAACAGGACATTGTATTTTCTATTTGGATCATATGTAGGGTTTTTAAAATATCCTGCAGTTAGACAAGTGCAATGGTGTACAGAGAACAATATTCACCTCTGAGATGTAGAGAAATATCAGCTTGTAATAATATACAAATACTCAATATCATAGCATTAATACACACTAACAGTACGCAACAAATATGTTCATGTATTGTGTTTAAAAGCTGAGGTGTAATGTAGTTAACTAGTCAATAATCAGGGTCTAAAGTAGGTTTTGACAGGTTGGAGACTCAATCTAGAGAAAATATGCAATTTCATTCATTACTATTTCCAATATATGGAACCCAGACACAAAGGGGTCACAAATCAGTGTACTTCTAGGGCCGGACCCAAACGCGGATAAATGGAGAGGGTTGAATTAGGAAGGGCTCCCGGTGTAAAAACTATGCCAAAACAAGATGCGAAACAGGAAACTAATTTCCAGACTGGATCGGTCAGTACCTGGATTAACAACTAGCATAAGTGGTACTGTTGGCCTGCAGGATTCCAGCTGCAACCAAGGATGGAAACGGATGATCCTCTCTGGCGACCCCAAAAGGAAACAGCCAAAAGAAGAAGAAAAAAAGGTTGTTTTCAATATATATATTTATGAAATCTATATTTCAATATTCCAAGTCATAACACTAAAATTGACCTTGACAATATTGATTGACTGATTACCGATGTTAGAATCCCAGGGTTGGTCTTTTTCTAAATTAGAAATATAATATATATTATTTTTGTTATACAATAGAGCTATTAGTGAGTTTAGGAACCCCAGACTCAGGCCTCTACAGGAGTGGAGAGGTGACTTACTGGGCCGCTTTGGTTGCATCCGGCTGGACAAGAATAAGGTTTTCGTTTGCCAAACAACAGGAGCGCTCCCTGCTCCCGGTAAATTGTAATCTAGCTGGAAATTGAGCTGGCTTGACATTATTAATTGTCGATCTGACTCATTTATTTATTTATGGAAAGTGCCAGAATACCGATCTGGACCTTTGCGGCCCACATTAACCTCCCTTCAACAACAGGCTAATTATTGATTAGTGAGGAGCATCAGGATTCATTTACACTCCACAACCTCATCCTTCCTGTTAACTGAAAATCCAGAAGACCATTAACTATGAGTCATCCTGTTTCACTGTGTGAGTTTGTGAGGGAGGAAGTTGGGTAATCTGATTACCTGGGTGGTCTCCATGCAGTGATTCGTGGCTATTATACTATTACGCTAACACACATGCAGACCACATGATTCACTCAGCCAACCCTCTCAACTCTGCTTTGTATGTGTGTATGTTTCTGTGTGTTTGTGTTTGTGTGTATTAGGGTATTAGAGTGCAGGATTACAGTGTATTAGTGATGTTTATCCGTCTACACTCAGCTATTGATCTAAGCCAGGTTCTGTATCTGCATATGTGTGGTGTCTCCTCGCTGCAGCCTACTGACCTCTGACGTCATGGTTTCACATTCCCTTTATTGATGCCATTGTCTTTGATTAATTATTTGAATAAAATCACACATGTATGACATCATTCCCTGTTGGATCAAAAGATTAATACCTGACTAGTATTCCTGTAAAGTCTGGCTTTGAGCCACGACAAGTGTTTACATCTACATTCATTTCCTGTGATGAAAACTGATGACAAGATGATGATAAATTATATAGACAAATTTTGACTAAATCAACATGCAATAATGTTGATTATACATGATTAAAATGACATTTAAAAAAAAATTCCTTTTTCATCTACTTTTCAAAAAATTGAAAAAACCCCGAATTTTTTTTTTTTTTCCAAATATTCTGTGCATCACACGGTGTGCAGATGTTTATTTATTGTGCTGCTGCACTGGCTGAGGTGGCATCCCAGTCCTTGGGGTCAAGTGCAACACTAGCCCGTCTTAATTGGAGGGTGAGCCCGTGCGATAGGACCCGGAAGATGGGGAATTTTGCTTGAGCAGGAAAACCAAAATAATCTTTTATGAATGCTCACAGAGGATCCTCGGTTTCCCTCAAGATGACTTGAGCTCGTAGTACAACACTTTTATCAGTAAAGTAATCTGACTCAACGCAAGCTTTTTTTATTAGATAATGAACAGCTTTGAAAATGAAATGTCCTCAATATTAGTTTTAGCTCGACTGGATTGACTTACATTTTATTGACAGCAGGATATCTGTCAATAAAATTTAAGTCAACTAACATAAACTAAAATTAAAATAAAAACAATTTCACAGTTTATCGCAACAATGTTGTTTGATAAATAAATGATATTATACATGATAAAAACTAATAAGGACATTATTAAGATAATGTTCTTACAAGGACACAGAACTCAGACTAAATTAAACTATGCTGGTGTACACGGTATAGTATAGTATAGTTATCTCACGTACACACACACGCACGCACACACACACACATATGCATACGGTGTTTGGTCAAACCATGGATTTATGAGGCTGTAATCCTGTAGAGTCTGGCGGTATTGGTGTTCATACAGTGTTATTATCTCTGTCCAACACACACGCACACAGTCATGCAATCACTGCACACACACAGACCCACATACGCACACACACAAACCGGTGAGCTTGGTTGTGAAAGCGTTGCAAATCAAATTGTGTTTGCTTGTTTGCCTTTTGTTTGAACTTTGAAAAGAGAACACTCAAACCACCTGAAGTGTTTTTGATCTGCTTTAAAGCCCTGCCGTCGCCCCCTAGAGGATTCCGTGTAACATTACAGCAAAATTTGAAAACAGCCAAAACAAACAGTTGCCTGATCATTTATATGGTCTCACCTGTAGTGCAGCCCAAACAGTTCGAGTTTCATACAATGCAAAGAGGGCGGAGGGGAAAACTCTGAGGTGAAATGGACAAGTGTGTGCAGGTGTTCTAAAACTAGCAGCAAGTAAGTTCTTGTCTTAAGATTTCACTAACAAGGTCCGTTTCTAATAAGGGTCATAGTTACTGGGATTATTATTTATTTTTGATTGTTCTCTTTTATTTGCCTTGTTGTAGGAGGTTCTGTGATCACCCACATGTCTGTCTGCAAGATAAGTTGTCCACAAATAGTAATGACGTTTTATGTAGGGGTGGATATTGGACCACCAGGGAAGACTTGATTAAATTTTGAGACTGATCCGGTTAGGGATGCAGTTTCTAGATGGCTTTTTCCTAGGGCGGTTTTCCATTTATCTGACGATCGGTGGTTCAATCTCCGTCCCAGGCTGCCTACATGCCAGAGTGTCCTTAAAATAAAGAACTGAACCCAAATTGCTCCAAACGGCTGGCCCATCGGTGCATTAATGGTGAGCACTCCAGTTGAGCAGGTGGTGCCATGTGTGGTATCGTCTGTCAGCTATATGAACCTGTGTGAACGGGTGATTGCTGGCTCCTGTTGGGAAGTCACTATACAAGCACAGTTCATTTATATAATGCCAAATGATATTAGAAGGTTTCCAGGATCAAGGAATTTAGTTGGATTATTTAATAGTCATGAGGCCTATCTGTGTAGACTGACATCATCATTGCAAAATAAACATAGTGTGTGCTAAAGCTGCAATGACACAACAATTACTGATCTCCTCATGGTGTAATATAGTTGAATGCATTCATTTCAAACCCTCATATTCCGACAAGGAGCCTGAATGCTTGCAAAAGTTGCAGGATTCTGATTTTTTTGTACATAGCTTAAATTTTTCCAACTGTTGAGGTTTTGGTGAAGGTTGTTTTGGGGTAGGTACATGCTTTCTGCTCATTAATCGTTAATGGTACTGGCAGAAGGTCCTATTTTACAACATTGAAGAGAGTTGAAATAATCCTGCATCCATACTCAGATACACCTCAAAATTTAATCACATCTGCCTGGTTTCAAGATCCACCCTGACACAAAATGTCATCAACATCCGCTAACAACTTTTGGAGATCTTTCAGATAAACAGTTGTCTTCAACCATGCCTACACTGCAAACAGGAAGTGCTTATTCAGCTCTTTAATTGAGTCGGGAGACCGCACTGTCAGATTGTGAAAAGGCTCAAGAAAAATAATTAGAATCTTTAACGTTCATCTTTTGATGAGCAGGAATTGGATCAGGAAAATTCATAACAATCTGCCACAAAATTTAGATCTCGCCCGTGTGGATTTTAAAAGTCTTTGTGTTGACTGTTCCTTCAGTCTGTAGAAACAGATATTACTGTTTAACAGACTGACTGCTGCAGGCATTAGATTATTTCATCAACAGAGATAAATAACTGGGCAGGAGCATCATTAAAAACCCATCAGCGAGCAGCATGAGTGTTTTCACAACTTCACTCAAACAGATGTGACTATTGTGCTCCATTAATGAGGGTTTAGGGGAATAATTACAGTAAAATGAGAGCTCTGCGCTTTTACGTGTTCCTTCTCTCAACTGAGAGAACACTGGTGCTGTACTTAGTGAGGAACACAAGATATCTCAACAGAGCTGTCCCACTTCTATGACAATGCCTGACCCTCAGAGGATGAACTCCATGACAATCCATTAGCACCACTCTGACATCTTTAACCACCTTGTATTTGATGATTTTACTATCAGGACTGCTGGATTGAAACCATATTTGAAGTGAAAAAGATGCATCGCTTACAGCTGCTTTGGAGTTTTGCTGCATGAAAGGTTCTAAGCTCAATTGCATAAAAATTTATGGAGACGCTTAACAGGCACATTTAGGATTAGGATAGGATTTAGTCCAAAATCAGGGTCCAAAACCATTTTACCTCTGCTAAGGAAGTCATGTTTTCACCCCTTTGTTTATATTTGTGCATTTGTTTATCTATTTGAAGTTTGCTGATGTCACGTGTCACAACATTTGAAATACAATGAAATTACTGCGCCTTTCAGTGGGCTGGGCGGAGACGCTGAAGTGGAAGGCGCAAGCGACGATCGTCCGTAGAGTATTTTAGAGATATTGAGAGAGTTTGTTGGAGATTTTGGTAGATTTAGCGGCTGGCAGTAACATAGACATTAATGGCGACAACAATGTTTACCTTGGTTACTGTTGTGTCTTTTCGGAGGTTTGCGCTGTCTAAGTGCTTTTTCTAGTTATTACGCTTTACTCAACATTATAACATAGAGTAGCGATGCATTTTCAAGAAACTTGGTGGAAGAGTGTTGAAAGGGATCATATCACACTATGTTTTATTTTCTCTTCTTCTTGCATCCATTTCTTATGCTGCTCGATGATATTTCAGTTACGAAGCATGTAGACTGTTGACATAATGTACCAGTTATTATACATTGGTTTAAATAAATAAATAAAAGTGACCTTTGTATCCCTGTTTTGTGCCTGATCATAGGGCGTCTTGTCTTGAGGAACAGGCGTTAACTCAATGAGTCTCAGATGTCTTACTCAACTATGTGACTCTATTACAGACAGAGCTGTTATAACAGAGAAGATCCCAGCATGCTCAGGTGCCAATCTTATACCAAAATCTTGCCACTCTAATAGAGCCGCCCCATTATATGCTTACAAGGTCGTGATATTCCACTTTCTCGCACTTTCCAGGAAAAACACATCATTTGTCACAACATAAGGAAAGACCTCGGGAACAAGCGGGGCGTAGGGATCGCTTTGATTTATATTTCTGTGTCCTATCAGTGATATGTTTATTTAAAAAGAGGCTGTAACCATTTACAAAAGGCTCAAACTTCCCTTTAAATACCATCCAGCAATTATTTATGAAATATGAGAGTTTGCGTGTAACTATAGAAATACCCGCATTTTGGCTGAAAAATCAATATCAGTTCGACATGGAAAAAAAACCATTCCAATGAAGAAGGTGAATTTATCCTTTCTGCTGCTGGAAGGTTTTTAATTTGAGAAAATGTTCAGGGCAATATTCGGTTTCCTTCAGAGCATCTTAAACGAACAGTCCAGACACAATTGCTACATTCTCAGGAACAACTGAAAAAAGTAATGCATTCAAAAAAAACCTGTTGAAATATCAAAATAGTAAAGGTGCATGCATGACATAGATGGGATTAATTTATGTAGAGAGAGGATTTTTTGAAGACAGTTTATGAAAGCCATGAACGAATGGTCATATCTTATTGTTTTACATGTGGAAGTTATATATTATGGCCTCTCTTTCTGCAGAAATGTATTTATTGTTTTATATATTATAAGTTTTTTAAGGGCAGGACGTTAGGATAAAAAAAACAATTTTTTGAAAAAGATTTTAAGAATTTCCAGAGCTGGAATTTCACTTTCTTTATGAAATAATGAATGATTAAATTTGACAAAGAAATAACTTCACTTGTTAATTCAAGGCGTAAATAATTAATTTTGGTTGGAAGTAATTTTTTGAGTTAATTAATAAATTGTGTTTTTACAATATGGCGACACTGTTGGATCCAAATCAAGGACAGGGTTTTGAAAAGCCCCAGGGTTAGGAGAATGGCCCTTGAGCAGCGGTGAAGCTCCATAAACAAAGGAGTTTAGAGACTTCCCCTGATATTCCATCGAAAAATTTAATGAATATTGAATTTTAACTGTCCCTTTCATAGAAATTGGAGAAAAGAGAATTGACCCAGAGAAAGTTTGACTCTTGCAATAATTAATAGATTCTGTTGGAATAAATAAAGAGTTGGATTTATATCTGCAGGAAATAGAATCATTTCATCATCTATACCACACCGTAAAAAAGAGTTTTGTTGTAATTTACTGGTATGCAGAACTGATCGTGTCCGTAGTCGTTCTTCTATCAGAGATGTCAGTGTCACGCAGTCTCATATTAAATGGAGAAGGCTGCGTGTCAGTCCAGCAGGGATTACCGCAGATTTACCTTCACGTAGCATTAACTCAGAGGGATAATGGATGATGCAGCAGATGAAGGATTTTATTCTTGTTTTTTTACTCAGATTAAGTCTTTTTTTCCTCCACCTGTTGATGATGGCAAGCCGCTTCAGTCCCACATCCTCTCCCTCTCTCTGCCTGTGGGGTAATCCCATTAATCTGCCACATAGCACTGAGAGGGAATGACAAATATGATATGGAATAAATGAATGGGCGACGGCATTAACATCTGTCCCCTTCTCCGCCTGACAATCTGAAAATGTTAAAATTAATGCAGATTAATGGGGCTTCTAAAAATCCGAGTTCTGAGACTTAAATAGAAATATGTGGTGTCCTGACTGTTGCACATTAGAGAACCTCGGAATGACCTCCTCTTGTCCTCCTCTGCAGGAGATGTGGTGGATATCTACCAGAGGGAGTTCCTGGCGTTGAGGGAGCGCCTCCACTCGGCTGAGCAGGAAAACCTGCGGCGCTCCAAAGAGCTAAATCTGGTCCTGGAGGAGATCAAGAGGGCCATTGCTGAGAAACAGGCGCTGAGGGACATCAACCGCACCTGGAGCAACCTTTCCGGTCAGTGAGGACCGGATTCTCAGAGAAGATTATTCTGTCAGAAGGATTACTGAGAGAGTTAGGACAGGATTTTGATTTCTCACTTCATATAAAGAATAAGAGCTACCACTCAACAAAGTTGCATCCAGAGCCAAGTAATATTCTTGATCCAGGGATCCAGACTGTTTGAGTTTTCTAGCTCATGGAAAGTGGAATTAGTAAAGATTTTAGGGGAAGTATCAAGTTGTACTTTGTGAGACTGCAGCTGGACTTTTCTCCAGATCACGTCTGCTGCTGAACGACCTTCGTATGGTGATGTGTCTGGGCTAATGTTAAATGGGCTGTTGTAACAGTTCCACTGGAGGGAAACAAGAAATAGCTATTTGGGATTAGCAACCACTTCATCCTAAGTAGTCTCACCTCATTCCATCTCTGAGGATCCTACCCGGTTCAGTCCGGCATGGTCTTACTTAGTTCAAACATGACTTTTGTTGTATTTCCAGAGGAGACCAGACTGAAGTTATGGAACGTGAGCAGCAGTAAAAACGTCCTGCAGCTCCCTTCCATCTTCCATCATCTTCCTCACCTCCTGAACAGAGAGGACAGCCTGCTGCCTGCCGTGCACGTTGGACAGGGACGCACCGGAGGTAAAACCTTGGACTGTTCTTTGTTAAAAGATAAAAAAATATCCCCATTTATTATAGTCGATTAATAGCAGGAAGAAAATTCTGGTTTGCACAGTGTGCTTAAAGGCTGAGATCACCTCACACATACACAGACATAGACTCCACCGGAGGAGCCCGGGGCTCCTAACAGAACAGGAAACCAGGGCACAATGCACCTTCCCCGGGGAAACAGCTAACGCAGCCCCCTCACATTAAACAGCCAACCAGGATAGACCAAGGTCGTGTGTGTGTGCGCGTGCGTGTGTGTGTGTGTGTGTGTGTGTCAAGTCTAATTTATTTGCTAAGTATTTTTTCTGCTTAGTGAACCATTTCCTGACAAGCATGCTGCAAACAGAGGGCATAAATACAGATATAACCAGAAAGCACAATCACATCAGAAAAAGCCAGATATTTCTTCATCTCTCTCTCTCTCTGTCTCTCTCTCTCCTTCCATATATGTGTGTGTGTGTGTGTATTGTGTGTCTGTTAAGTCAAATGTATTTATGATGCACTTTGTGTAAAACAGGTTAGTCAGCTGAAATTTGCTTCATTGTGCCCCAAAGGACGGAGAGATAAAACCATGAGAAGAAACAGAACAACAAACGTGTTTAAATTTATCTGTGCCTGTGTGTGTGTGTGTGTGTGTTTATGTGTGTGTGACTGCTTGTGTTTTTTTTGTATGTAACAAATCAGATGTATATGTTTAGTCATTGAAACACCGCAGACATGACACAGTGTTTGTTTTTCCTGTATGCTATAAATGTATGGTACTGATATAAGTCCAGGTTGTGTGTATGTATGTATGTGTGTTTGTATGTGTGTGTGAGTGCGGCTGCTTGTGTTGCTGCATGTGTTTGTGCATGTTACAAATCCGATTTATATTTTTAGTTATTGAAATGTCACAGATCAAACACAGTTTTTTTTTTATATACATGTGTTTGTATTAGCGTGTGCGTGTGTGTGTGCGTGTGCGTGTGCGTGTGTGTGTGTGTGTGTGTGTGTGTGTGTGTGTGTGTGTGAGCGTGTGTGTGTCTGTTTGTTACATTGGTTTTACCTTGAGTCAGACTGATATCAAACAAAACACGATTAAAGGGGGACCAAATAAAAGGTTGATGCTTTACGATCTCTGGGCACGTAAACTATCCACTGGCTGTTTTTATTTGCTGGAATCAGTGCTCAATCCCATTATAATGGATTTACCAATGGTTTTGTGTAGTTGCTGGCAGTATCACGCACTCCCAAACCCCCTGAACAACCCTCTGGCTATTTGTACTATCCAACTTTATGTATTTGCTGGTATTATACACCTGGGAACTTACACAAATCCTTGGCCTTGAATTAGGTGTTGGCTCTTTATATTTCCTGCAAACATTTCCAGTATCCTCTCATATTGTCCCTTTCCACAGAGACACACACTCCTTCACCACTAACTTCTGCATCCTGCCATGTTGAACACCTATTGTGCCACTTATTGAGTTGTACTTGCTGCCTTGGTTGATTGGGTTTCATGGTTAGGGTAAGCCAATCACAGGCAGAGACAGTAGGGCCCATACCTTCCCCATAGTAGGATGTGATATTCTTCTGACGCCCTTAAACTACCCCCTCAGTACCAACTGTGTGTTTAAAAAATCAGTGTGTCTTAAAAGCTGCTTTATGTGACGTTTGGAACTTTGATGCATTACAATGGCGCTGAAGGAATTTATCAACATTTAACAAAAGTGTGATAACATTTTGGAACATCTGATAAAAACACGGCAGTTTTCAATAGTTGAAAGATCCAAGTGTAACTGTCAGAACTTGCTAACATATATTATTCAGTCGTCTCTATCCTTGAACTCAAGGATAGTATCAAGAAATAAACGTTACTAAATTACTTTGGCGGGATATATAAATCAAACTTCACACAGAATATAAATAACAAAGATTCCAGGGCTATGATTAAAGCTCTATGACCTCACCTTAATTACCTTCCTTGAGTCAGGTGACTCTGAGATCTTATCTGGAGTAATAATAATATCATATAGGTATGATGAGACTAAGACAGAAGTTATGAAAAGTTTACATCTTCAGAGTAAAGTTTTTTAATTAACTATACTTAAGGAATTTAGGGATAAAGAACGGATTTTTCTCTTATTTTTGAGACATTTATCATAAAGCATGACAAATAGTTTGAACAGTTCATGTAATATGCAATTTCTTCCAGTATATCACAAAACATATGCGTATCAATATGCCGAAACAGTATGTCAAATTTAAAAAATTGACTCCTATTTCCAAATAGGAGCTTTATCTCATGAAATATCTATGTATGTTTTTGTGTGTGTGTGCATGTGTGTGCATGTGTGTGTGTACTGGGACCCTTTTCGAGTCTCAGCCTTATGTACAAGCTGGAATTTTGGAAGTGTGTTCCAGAACTTTCTGCTGCATAATAGTGTTTACTGAGACCATGTTACAATCCCAGGTCTCTAATCTACCTGCTGGATGTGTGTATGTGCTTGGCCGGTCCCCCTTCCATTGCCTCCTAAACTACCTGACTTCTCTCCACCATTCTTATAAACACTCCAGACCTCTGTAACCACGGGCTGTGTCTACTTGCTGATTTGCCATTTGTTTATATCTTCCTTCACAATAATATCCATCACTTTCTTTTTGCTTTCTCTACAGCCTCTCCTACATCTGTTCCTTCGTGGTGTTAAAGGAGCAGTGTACTTTAAATTTCCCCTGTTTTGCATGTTTTTTTTCTAGTCTCTATAGTTATGGGGGTTCCCAGCGTGAAGAGAGAGGTGCACTCCTACCTGACCGACACACTCAGCTCTCTGATGTCAGAGCTCAGTGCCGCAGAGAAGGAGGACTGTGTCATCGTCGTCTTGGTCGCGGAGGTCAGTGTGTGTGCTTGGGTGTGAATAACTGGTCAGTGTGTATTAATTCACGTGTTTCAGCTGATGCTTTTCTAAAGGTCAATGCTTTAGCTAATGATCAACAACACAGACACAGTGTGTGTCAGTGATAATGTCAGTGTTTAGCGTCTTTGCAAATGCTAACCTCAAACCGCTGCAAGGAAGACGATGATGACATGTGTCTAAAATATTTAAGATGTGAATGAAGGTGTGATGTGTGTGAATCCTGTCATTTACGTCACATCAGTGCGTTTGTCGGTGTTTGTGTGTGTGTTTGTGTGTTTGTTGCTGTAACAGTGATGAAGGTGAACTTTAGACCGCCTCTGCTGCAGTTCCTCCTTTGTTCTGTTAACCTTCATTATGTCTTCTGTTCTTGTCAAATCTCATGCCCAGACCAACTTCATGTAAATCCATCTCTCACTAATGTCTGACTTCCTGTCTCTAAGCTCTAAGCCCACTGGTCCCGTATGAGGATGCAAATCTTCTTCCCCACCAAGAACAAAGTGAGGGGGGATTATAGGATTGTTTCCGTCCTGTGTGTCTGTTGTTTACAAACGAGAACGAGAAGGAAAGAAAAAAGGAGAATTAAATGAAGCATATTTTTGGTACTATCCCTACTTACATGTATTGAATGCATATCTCAGCATATGTCCAGATATCCTTACATATACCAATTTATAACAACATATCCACTTATATACACTCATCCACACATATGCACATACATGTTTATCCCTTTATATACCCCTGTATATATAAATATATACAACTGTAAATATATTTTCACATTCATTTAAATCTATACATAGTTTAAGTTCACTCACCCAGAAAGAAAAATTAATCTTTTCCTGTGTTCATTTGTACAGATCCGACTTTGAATTGCCGGTTTTTACCTTAAGGGTAAAAATGGGGTAAGGAGAAAGATAAAAATAAAATAAATTAATATTTAAATAAATAAAAAAAGGGAAGAGAAAGGTTTTTTCATCTTAACGTACATGTTTATGATGTAGTTTTAGTTTCCCATCGTCTATAATCCACTTCCGCTGAAACACATCTTCCATATTCCTTATTTTGTGAGTCACTATCTCCATGAATTTCACTTCCTTAATAGTGCTTTTCCACTTTTCTAAATCTGGGTGTTTAGTTGTTTTCCACTCTTTTAATATTTAATTCAGTGGCGTAATTCTCAGGATTCAGAAATAAATATTTTTCCTTTTGATTGGAGAAACGGGAAAAACATTACTTAGGCGGAGAAATTATTATTTTATCCGTGTGGTTTATCTTGACTAACAATGGAATGGGATTTTGTTTTTTCATCTTAGAATTTGACTTAGTGTTATTACCTCTGCCAAGGGAGGAGGTTCTGTTTCACCCATGTTTGTTTGTCTGTTTGTCTGTTTGTGAGCAAGATTAAGGAAAAACCGCAGGAAAGAAATTAGAAGCGGCTTGGAACGCTGGCATCACAATGTGGCGAGTTTAAGGAAGAAGTGGAGTGATTTCAGGAACAGTCGGTTATGTATTTCTGACACTAAGGGGAGATTTACCTCAAAAGTTTTCAGTAAATAATTTCTCAGCGTTTTGGTCCAACTTACTTCAAATTTGGTGCATATGAATCGACTTGAGGAAATCCGTCTTCTTTATATCATATTTTAATCGAATTTGTTCCCATTTTGATCACTTCAGGGAGCCTTACTTTAATTGTTTTACTAAAAATCCTGTGGAAATAACTTCATATTTAATTTGAGAGGTTAAATCAGGGGGATTGCTTTTACAATAAAGGGGATTTGGGGTTTCTCGGGGATATACCCTTGCTGTCGGGGACGACAACAAAGGTTGTTGTTTTTTTAGCAGCCCACAAAAATTCTGGCTTAACCAGCCATGTTTGGGTTCAGCATCAGCTCACATTCAGTCCCCTGGTGCAAGACCCAGGACTCAGCCTGACCCATCTAGCTGCTTACCAGATTTACACCCCACAAATGTTAGAGATACAGCGAGGAACCAAGAAGCAGAACCAAAGCTTCAGAGAAACACACCACACACGAAAAAGGATAAAACACAGTTTACAAATAAAGTTAGACTGAAGGTGGGGTTCTTTGTTGAGAAGCCGAGTGGCAGCGTAGATCCTAAGGGTGTGTTGTGGATCTACAGGAGTTTGAGTTACCTCATATGTTCTTCTTCTCTGTCAGTCAGATATGTAAAATTCATGTTACACATTTCTCCACTTTGAAAGATGAAAGGGCTTTTGCCTCCTTATTTGCAAAGCAAACCTCGCTGAGACACAATGTCATGAGTCTTTACTTCAACACGTGAACATCTCAAAGATTCAAGCCAGAACATCAGTAGGAATAAGGTGCGTTATATTTCCGGTTCAGTAATTATCCACCAGCAGAGAAATTGCAAACAGTGTGTTTGCGGAAATATCTCAAGATGACAAATGGCCTGAGAGTTCGTCACGCAAACAACTTTTGTGACGTATTTTGTCTATTTGCATGTTTTCAGCGTGTTCAGCTCTCAGGGCAAACGTAACCTCGGGCGAGGGAGGACATCTCATTACCATTTAAGGGTAGGGGGAGTGGGTTTTTATTATTCTGATTGGCTCAGATCTCTAGACTAAAGGCAGCCATTTCTGTTACTCTGTAACATCATTAACTAACCTGTGTCTGATCCCACAGACTTACATAATTAGGTCCCATTGTCGACCCTTTCTCCATATATGACCAAAACTAGACAGCTTTCAGATAACTCAATCCTCCCCCCTCTGGGCAGCTCAGTGTCCCACCTCAAAGCAATAGCCAAGAGTAACAGTAACAAGGTCAAAGTTCAAACAAGGCTGTAAAACTGATGAAAAACATAAATCAAACTCGCCATAAGCACAGTTGCAATGTTTATAATTAAAGAGCTCGGCCTTTCATGACCATTGTCACTGCTGAATTTGGGAATTTAATCTATGCACTGGACGATAAACGTGTTACGCCAAACCAGACATAAATTCTCTGAAGTATAATACCACATATATCTGATGAGTCCGGACAATAAGCACAATATCTGACCATAAACATGTGTTATGTGTTATTGTGTTAAAAACCCACTCTTGACTTGATTCTGTACTTAATATTTTTAACAGTATCTGAGGTAGAGATAAGAAACAGGATTTCTGTTGACAGGGTCTCGTCTAATCTTCTGCTGTGATTCTGTGTAAAGAGTACTACAACTATTCTAGCCGACCCTTTCTGTAATAGCTTATCCTGCTCAAGGTGATGAAAGGCATGGAGCCTATCCCGGCTAACACTGGGCATCTCAGTGCCTGCATAAAGAGACATACTAGAATTCACACTCTCATTCACACCTAGAGGTAACGTAAACACAAGGAGAACCTGCCACCTCAGACCAGAAAGACCCCAAGGGCAGATCCAAACCCAAAGATCATTTTGTTTTCTGTGCATACAGGAATATTCCAAAATACCGCAACAGTATAAAAATTACATTTGCTGGAGTGAAAGTTTGTATATCTTACTGCCAATGAAAGTCCCAAGTTCAAAAGTAGAAGTACAAAATTAGCAGCACCAAGTACACTTACACTCGCTGTACTCATCAGGTCTTAAGGTTTCAAAATCATGTTTATTTGGATTTCGAGACTCCTTTTATTCAATGTTATTGTCAGTTTATGGAAGGTTATGTAACGCTCTATGAAAGCCAAGACTCCAGATTTCGTCAAGGGGCAAATATTTCAGTTTGAAGGCCAGACTTTCCCCACAGGACACTGTTTATCAAAGCTCCACTGCCTCCAGGACTCGTCATCCTCGCTCCAAACAGCTTGTTCTCAGCTGGTTTCAGCTGTTGCTCATGTGCTGCCAGTGGAAACATCCTCCAATCTCCAACCACCTCACTGTGTAAAACATTATGAAAGAGAGCCAGTTCAAGGCTCTTTTGATTCCCTGAGTGTGGTCACATTGGATTAGAGTGAAATACAAGAATATATAATATATCTACGATTATTGTCGGTGTTTGTATCAGAAACTCAAGAAACAGCGTCTGCTCTCAACAATGAGCTCTGTGGTAAGCTCCGCCCAGCTGGCACGTCGAAGACGTGAAAACAAACCACAGAGTCTCAGGCTGGGGCTCTGCTCAGCTGGTGGAAACATGTGTGTGACCTCTTAGAAACCCTCACAGACACAAGAGTGGGTCCCGGTGGGAGTACACTAGGGCCCTGATTGGTCAGGCAAGAGGCTGGTCTCTGATGTGATCTACTGCTGAAGTTGTTGCTGATGTTTTAGCGGGAAAAGTGTGTGTGTGCATAACATCAGAAAGTCACTAAAAACTCCTTCAATTGAGATGACCTCAGTGTGTCCCGGGTTTGAGGTCTAATCTGTGTGCATGTTCTTGTAGGAGTGATGAAGAGCTCTGCTTGACAGAAGTTTGGGGATGAACCAGAACAAGTGTCGTATAGCGTTTGTTACATGTTGCCTAGGAACCAAGCAAAAAATGCGTTCTCGCGGTGGGTTGGGGAGGATAGAATACTAAAAACACCTGCCATTGTTAAACACTGTGATTTATTAGAAACTACATCCTCCCAAAGGACCATTAAGTTGAGTTGACTCCTCTCTAAGGCAGTACATTCTAACATTCATTATAGGGGATTTCTTGCGGGGCAGAAATCCAGCCAACAAGCCTGCACAGCTGGGCTGCGATGTTTGACTTTGCCACTAAATGATCTATGACGTTCACGTCAGAAGATGCAAATCCAAAAGTTAAGCACCTACTGAGACAAACAGTCTTTGGTGCTTAAGTCTAATTTCATTCCTGTCGCGTAGCAGAAAAATAGCCACCAGATGATGTCATTAACAAGCGGTAGTCAAAAACCAAATGGTGGAAATGGTGATGAAATATGACATTTCTGTTATATCCGGCTGTTTTCAGACAGATGAAGAGAAATGATCCCAACAATTATGAAAATGAATTGTGGTTAACTCAAATGATTCCAATCGGGCAGTCATGTAAAAATTGTAACAGGCTTAATGTCCCTGTTACATATTCGTCCCAGGTTGCTGTCAGCAAGTTTGTACAGAAGTTATTGAGAGAGAAGGATCATTGTTTTCATTTTACTGGATTAAGATTGTGGCATCTGTCACAAAGTGAAAATCTCTGGTAGATGAGATAAAGTAACCCTAACATTAAACTGGGTTAAGAGGACATTGCTAGTTCAGACAGAAATATGTGTGGCATCTACGTAACCTTTCTTTCGATTTTTTTTTTTTTTAATTTTGTGCTTGTACATGTCCGGCTGGCAGCAGCTATAGAGTTTATGTAGAACTATAGCGGGCCCAGGATATAGTTCTGTGGAACCCCACAGGTCAATAGGACACAAAAGGGGAGACAACTTTACCACGAAACCTGCAATTCTATTATTTTCTCTTTGTGTTGTTATTTATTTTCAGGCTGACCAGCAATATGCCAGCAGTGTAGCAGACAACATGAAGCGCCTGTAAGTCCACCTGCATGATGGGATGCTGTTTCTATGGCAACACATATTTCTCCATTCCTGCATGTGTGTGCGTTGTGACTGATGTACATGTTAGCCTTTGATCAATGTTGTGTGTGTGTGTGTGTGTGTTTTTCAATGTCCACAACATGTATCCAAGGTGCTATTGCATGATTCATTTATGGCACACCCCTTCTGGCGGAAAGCTACTCAGAAATTAATTTACATCTATTCTTCTCAAACGTTGGGTTTAATGTCATGGAATGAAAAGGTGTTATATATATTGGGATATTTAATAAATTAATAATCCTTAGGAACTTTGTCGGGAACCAACATGATCTTTTTGTGTCAGTTTTCCAGCAGAGATTCAGTCGGGTCTCTTGGAGGTGGTCTCTCCTTCCGTTCACTTCTATCCCGACTTCTCTGGGCTCAAAGAATCCTTCGGAGATCCAAAGGAGAGAGTAAGGTCTGTTTTTGTGTGCGTGCTTACAGTTATTCAAACTTTTCTAACAGCATGATTCAAACCTCTACCTTTAATTCATGGTATTTTGTATTTTTGAAATGTTTGTCTTCTCTCTGTAAAGGTTATTGTGCCTGATCACAAAGTTAATCTTTTTGAATGATTATCAACAGTTTCCACCTCCTGTGGGAAACGGCTCATTGTTTGTGTTGTTATTTATTGGAAGAAAAATGAAACCTTTTATCAGTCAGGGAGATGATCACATTCATTACTCACAGCACAGTGTGTGCTTTATGTGATGACTTTACTGTCTGACTTATGTGTTGACCTCTCAGGAGGCGAGAAATCAAATCCAATGTATTTAGTATGGCGGTGAAAGCAGAGCGGTTAGGTTTTCGGTGTTGGGGAAAGTCTTCCTATACATAATCAGGAAACTGTCTTAATTACCCCAATGCAGAGGTAGGACCAATTAATTGTTTCGCAAGTAATAAATAAGTCTCACGTTTTTGCAATGAAGTCGTAAGTTACGCCTCAAGTCAAGAAAGTTAAGTACAGAGTCCGGTCTATGATCAAGACCGACAGGTCCAAACAAAAAGAGGCAGCTTTAACTTTTTCAGGAATTTATGCAACAGTATTTTTTCCTGTGAGATCGTTCTTCGTTCCTCAGATACATGAATCCCCCCGTTTCACCAGTTGTCCTTCCTTAGACTATTAAGATAGGAGCTAACCACGGCCTCCTCTTCCCTTTGTCTTACGTTCTTAAGGCCATTAAAAATTAATACACTTATAAAGTTAAAAATATATATGAAAAAATATATATCCGCCCAGAGCCTTATGCATCTCCATGTTTACATCTTGCCTAATACATCCACCAACTTACAGGTGCCGTTTTAACTAGATAATTAATTAATGTTATTCCGGTTACGCCTGTAAGAAGTGATAATGTCAACCTATAGACAACCTATATCCTTTGGGGCTTCGGGGGAATTTGATCATACGTATCAATCATTCAGATTTCAATAGGGATTTAGTAACAGACAGAAGACAACAACCTGAGAATCTCAAACTATGCAGAGGTTCATGTTGGATGAAAACGTCAGAAATGTTAACAAGCCACAAAGAGCCTTTAATGAACAAAACCTTATAGCTGGTTGAAATTGAAGCCAGAGTCAATGTAAAAATGCCAAAACGGGTCTAATATGAGTCCATTTATTAATTCTGCTTTCTCGTTATGGCAAGAGAAAAGGCTGTTGCAATAGCCAGAGTTTGAATAATTGCAATGTCTGAAATATAAAATAAATCTTATTTTAGCCATATTAAACAATAGTGCAGCACACAGCATTTGATCCCTCAAACAAACCTAATGAAATCATTTAGAGCCAAATGCTGCACAGTAAAGCAGGATCTTTGAGGATCTCGGCCTGTGACCACCTTCCCTAACCATTGTTCAGCAAAGTTGATTAAACTATTAAAATAGTTATTTCACTGAATGTGAGTTTATAAGTTTCAGTTAAATTAGTCTCCGTCTTTAATCTCCGTCTCTCCGTTATCTGACGAATAATTTGCTGAAAGATGATTAAAAAATGCCAGTTGAAGGGTCTCTCACATGGCAGTCCGCTTTCCCTCCACTTCCTGTCCACCATTCAAACTCATTCTTGTGTAATGTTAAATGTACTGTATAAGTGATGATATGTAAAAAATTAACTTCTACTTATATCTGTGCAATGCCAACATTTTATCCTTGTGACTGGGCTTGACTCATACAAATATTTAGTTGTCTTGATTGAAATGTTTTTTCTTTCGGGTTTATTTGAGTTTTGGAGGAGGAGAATCAGCTGATTTTCCCTATCGCTGTGTTTTTGGGGAGTGAAACGAGGCTTAACTTTACCGAGCGCTCATAAAAACCTTGTCTCTAGACCTCAGCCTGGTTATAAAACGTTGTTAACTCCTTGATGTAAAAACACTTTAAACTGTGGTTAAACTGCTGCCTATGAGGAGATAGGGAGAGGGAGAGGGAGAGGGAGGGGGAGAGAGAGAGAGGGAGAGGGGCGTACTTATTTGTGGCATAGTGAAGAGAGAAAGAAGACGGCTGGGGTTATGACTGCAGGCCTGAGGGAGTCAGAAGCTTTCTGTTCATCACATGCTATATAAACGTCTTCCAGCAGCCGTTTCTGTTATTAAGGCTCGTGCTGCGAGCGTTTCGTTTCATTTCAGTAACATGCAACGGTTACGCCTATAAACAGCACAGTGACTCTTTAAGTTTTATTTTGTTTCCCCAAGAAAAAAAACCCCGTACAAACACAACCGTTCAGATTGTGAGGGAACACAGACTCTTTATCTATTCCAAAAGGTCATTCCAGTTTGAAAGCACTCCCACTTCCTGTGATAGATGAATGAATAGATAGACAAAAGTTTCTATCAACACTTTTCTTTATTCTTTATTCGGGTTTACTGTTTACATGAGCAGTGATCTATTAGGATAGGTTTACTTGTGCTGGTGCATTCAATCGGAACAGGTATGTAAAAATTTCAAAGGTGACGGATGAAATGTGCATCTATCATGTGTTCAGGGCAGTTTTTGCTCTTATTACTATTTAACAAAAAGCAATAGCTTGATAATAACACAGGCTTACTTACTGGAGGCAAGAGGGAGGGAGGAGGTGATAACGAGAACGCCTTAACGACTGGCATTCATTTGACCGACGTTACATTTTATCATGTTAGCTGACATTAAGTTATTAGCGAGGATGTATTATGTGGTAAATTTGCAAGACATGATATGTCGACATCAACATCAGCTAAAGTTACCTTAAGAGGAGAAACGTTTCATCAAACCATTCATCCTGGAAACGCAGATCCACGCCATGATCAGCCACAGTCACCGGTGGTCTTCCTCCTTTCCAATTACTTCATTATTGCTTCATAAAAAAGGAAGTCGACGGTTCCCGCCACTAAAGGGAGATGTATATTTATATTTTACCCCTTAAAAGTTTACCACCAGCTTATCACGGCTCCTGCTGCTGTTTTTTTATTGACTTATTCGTAGAGTTCATTAAGTCTTACCATCCCACTTAATTCTTTGATATTTCAATTAAATAAAAACAACCTCTTCAGCTTGGGCTTGAAGATTCTAGCTAAAATGAAAATCACTTCTTTTTTTTTGTCATTAGAATTGAGATCACAATTCTCTCCACAACTGTGCAGTTCAGTTCACATCATATTGCCCTTCAGCCATCATGTAAATAAGAAATTAAAAAGAGTTATGCACCTTCTATTTGTAACCCCATAAAATGTATGCAGACACTAAATGGTTAACTTGCAGCAGCTCTATTGGGCTTTTCCTCCATGTAGCTACTAGAGAGAGATGAGAAGCCTTTGTGAAACAACAGAGAAATAAAGTGGTATAAAGAGAACAGATGGTCATTTGGCCTGAAGGAGGAGTTTATGACTGATAAGAAACTACCACTCATGTTTCTGCCCGTGTTTGGCGATGTTAGCTCTCACACCTCCCAGCCATATTATGCTATTATGCTCAACTCTGACGCAAAGAAGTACGCTTTATTTTTAATGGACAGAATAAATACACTGCCTTACTACAGAGTGGCTCCAAGTGACAACAAAAACACACTTCTAACAGGATGGAGGTTGTCCAGTTGCTCCCGTGTCTGTGGCTACGCACGTAAGAACAAATAGCAACTCCCATAATCCCCCAGGTCACATTAATCAACGCCCTTAAGGCCACCCTTTCAAAGGGCAAGGCCTGGCTTGGAACACCAGTCCCTGGCTTCGCTGCAGCTTATGTTGTGAATTTAAATACTACAGCGTTGTTGTACTTGAGAACAGGATGGTCTGAATCAGGACTGCAATCTTTTGACGATTAATCGTTCAGTTCTACTAATCAAGTATCGTGCACATGTGTTCCGATACCGGGCATCTGCAGACCGTGAGGTATTCTGTTCCACTGCATAAATGCTACGGTTGTTTCCTCTGATGGGTTTAAGAAACGGTTTACACTATCCCTCTGTAAAAGTGAAATGTTATTTTGTTTGAATGTAATCGGAATAAAGGGGTCCATGTAAACCCACCTTTCATTCCTCTGTCTGCAACTTTTGAAAGTCTGTGGAACCCACAGGTCACCATGGGTGGGCTTATTCAACGAACCATGTAACTACAACAATACAAAGAAGGAAGCATGAAACATGTGCAGTCTGCCTGCGTGTACAGGGACTGGCCTACATTCCAATAGTTACTCTCTGTATCTAGCAGCCTGATTGTAGAAGGAATAAAATAATTAGTAAAGCAGTTTGTTTTTGCAGGTGTGCAAAATGGAGCCAGCCTGTGGGTATAACAACATATTCACTGGAAAGGACCTGGTCAGATTGACTGATGATTCATTTAGTGTTCTGGACCACAAGTCTCCCTTAAAGTCTTTTTGTTGGACTCCAATGATCTTGGAGCAGACTTTAACGATGTTGTTTGGACTACTCCTGTCCTTCATAGACAGCCCATCGAACCAGAATATGTCAGAAAATGTCACAAGTACATTGCCCCAGATGTGCATTGTTGCACCACATGTCAGCTTCTTTTGATTAAGGTCAGCATAGTTTCAAGTACTCATCAGAAGATGTTGGACTCATACTGCTATTCCATTTATCGCGTTTAATTTCCAGGCGGTGTATTCAGCCCAACTCATTGCCGTTTTTGTCCTGCTTATTCATGGTGTTTTAGAAGCAGCTGTAACTGGTGGAGTTGAACCTTTGGGTGATCGGGGCAAAATAAAAGTTTTATTACATGCCGGAGAAGTAGGGGATATTATGAAATCATTATCACCGATACTTCTGTTTGCAGATCCTTCGTGTTAACGCTGTAACTCAAATACTATTTCCTGGATCATTTTCAAATTTTGTACCCACACAGTCTTAGTGCGAGGAAGAACAGGATTGATTTTTGGAAAGGTTAATTGTATATTCCCAGCATTAAAGGGAGCTTTATCCCCAAAAGTGTTTTGGACATAACTTCCTAACCGTTATCTGTTTAAGTGTAAATTTGTTGAATATGAATCGATTGGGGCAGATCACTCATGTGTATATCATATTTCTGAATAGTTAGTATCTTCCCAACCATGAATCCAGTTGTGTCTGAATTTAGCTGATATGAATTAGCCAGACATCTGTCTTGTTTTATTACTGAACTTAAAAATAGTTATAGTATATCACTGACTTCATAAAAACAGTAAGGTTGAGTCAATTTGGCCCTTTTGAGATTATTAATGAGTCACATTTATTTTGAGTTGAGTTCAATCAGAGGAGATTCTTGTACAATGCAGAGTTGGGGGCTTTTCAGGGATATATTTTTGCTGTGCTCTGATTCCGCTGAAGAAAAAGAAATCTAGCTCTTCCTCAATATCGTCACCTCTCAATTCCAAAACGACTAACAAACATAAAGATGACCTCCTGGGTGGCGTTAGCGAGGTTTACCTTCACTTATCCAATGGTAAGGTGAATGCTGACTGGTGTTGTAAAAGTGCTTTGAGTGGTCGGGCAGAATACAGAAGCGATTCATACGTACAGTCCATTTACCATTCATCACGGTTTATAAATGTGTGAAGTTTGGTGAAACTAGTATGGTCATTTGCAAGAATCTCAGGACAGATATACTGATTATACTGACTATATCCAACCGCCATGTTAAGTCAGAGGGATAAAAAGCTACATTTTAATTCTGCTGGTGCCTAACGATGGCTGTCAAATATTTCTGATGGATCAGAACTTTGTTGGGCCGTTGTAATGCTTTTTTAAGGGTGCCATGATTGTTCCGCTCTCCCCACTCCTATAATCTGTAATACAAGCATTTATTGAAAAATCCAATCTGACTCTGACATAATAGACTCAAAAACAGGCTGAAAGGGGCTTTAAGCCCAGCTCTACATATGTCTGTTCATCTCTAACCCATGCCTTCATAAAGATTTATGGAAATCATTTCTGTGTAATTAGGGAAAAAGATCAAGGAAATAGAAATTAAAGGAAATATTGGGAAACATCCTCCCAATGGTACGAAATTGGCTCCTTGTTGAGCCTTGTCTGATCATTCTATCACGTTTGGTGGAAAACCATTCAATAGTTTTTGCATAATACCTTTAAATAAACAAGTAGAGTCGAAACAGAACCTCCTTGGTCGAGGTAAAAGACATTTCAGTGCATCACTGAACATATTTGCATCCAGAACTGGAACAACGTCATCACACCGTCACTGTAGAGATACTCAAACTGATGAATACTTCTTCTGTTGTGCTTCAGTGAGATAACATTTCTGCTGTTCCTTACATGAAGGATTAAAGCTTTAATGCCACATTTCCACTGATAACTTCAGCCTGTGTCATCAATAAACAACACAGCACAAAGCCATCAGCGGTGAATGACTCAGTGTGTGTACGCAAGGGTTTCAGTAAACAGCCGAGAAAACACACACACTGTTTATTATGTAAAGCTGAATGAAGCTGCAGATGTTTTCTTCTCAAATCTGTACAACAGCAACATGTTTCTCCAAACCCAGTCATGAAGATCTCCGATTTCAGTAGCACAATGTAAGAATACTCATAATATAGAATGAATAAAGAAAATGTACTATTTTCTTCTTATGTTTCCATGTAAGATGTGAAACCCCTGAGTACAAGGGATGCGATTGGGTCATTATAGAAGTCATTTACACACCAAAAAAAACTTCACCATGAGAAATTGAGACTATGTGCGTTAGTAATGTTACTGTGAAACAAATACTGTGTTCTGCATATCTAGAATACCAGTACGGTCCTTGCAAAAAAGTCAAGTGCTTTACATGTGTTGAGCTGAACTGAGACATTCTTGTTCGTTTTTTGTGGTGATATTTTATTCTTACGTGTAGTTATTGTCTATAGGAGACAATGAGATCCAGTGGTTTCCTTTTTCATGTTAAGTATGTGAGAATATATGGCTGTAGTCGTTAAGGTTTGAGATATCATTGTTTCAATAAGTAGTACAGAAAATACTCCGATATAATGCTCTGAATAATGAATCTCTTGATTGTTAAAAAGACAAAAACAATGACTGCAAGAAGAGACGCAAAGTTTTTGATTAATGACTGGTTGTGTCTTTGTATTAAATAGGTTTTGGCTACTAAAATTGTATTAAATTGCTTTATTTTAGGGGTTTTGTAATGGTAAAGGTATGACCCTTGTATCCAGAGCTGGAACAACGTCACCACCGTCACTGTAGAGATAGTCAAAGGGAAGAATACCTCTTCTGTTGTGCAGAAAGTAAACAGAGTGTTGAGAACATTAAAGGATTAAGTATTGAGGGCATTTCAAAGTCAGAGCTCTATGTGAATTTGAGATTTGTGCTTTTAAAGCAGATGTTGATGAGGGAACTTTGTTTTTTTTCTGTTTTTTCTTTCCTCTTCTTCCTCTTTGTCAGGTGGAGGACGAAGCAGAACCTGGACTACTGTTTCCTCATGATGTACGCTCAGTCCAAAGGAACTTACTATGTCCAGGTAGGAAAAAAAAATAAAAATTGAATTTTCAAGTTTCGAAATCAAAACCTTTCGGCAGCTATAACAATGAAAGGTGACGCTGTGCTATCCACCCTGTGTGTGGTACGCCTTTAATGTGAAATATCAGCAGGAAGTAAATACACAAAACACTTAGATTTGAATAACAGTATTATTTATGACCCTCAAAAGCCAGGGTTGCCATGGAATCGTCATGAACTGGACGGATTTTAAAGTTGAAACATGTGCAAGTTTTATCTCAAAAAAGTTTCCGAGGCATCATTTCTCAGCCGTTGGTTCGATTTAGGCCAAATTTGATACGTATGAATCGACCCGATAGGATCTATCTTTTATTTATCATATTTTACTGTAATACTTCACATTTTATTCCGTTTTTTCAGTGTTTTTCTGACATAGCTTCACATTTAATTGTATCATAACATAACAGTGATAATAGTCAGAATAATAGGAAATAAAATTCCTTCTAAAGAATGAATAAATACATTTTGGGCGGTTATAGCAATCAGCATGTCTGTCCTTCCACCTTGAGGATGGGTTTGGTTTCTAGAGCTTATCTCAAAACATGACTCCTTCAGAATAAAACCACGCCGTACTATGACTGATCAAATGAGCTCAAGATGCCAGTAAGACCACGTCTACAAAGACCACAGGGTCGGGCCAATCGACAGCTTTCTGGCACAATAGTATTCCCTAATCAGGTTCCGATTGGATTTTAATCTAATTTAGGCACTCTTGATCTGACTTCTTCTCTGTCCTATGAGTTTTATACTAGTCTGAATTAAACAAGTGTGACTGTAATGGCCAACATAATTTTGAAGGGAATCATAATATTAATATTAAACATGTAATTTTTGTTTAATTTTCTCACTTTTAAAGAAAAGAAATCTAAAATATCTCTGCAAATATTAACACACACCACAGCCTGTACCTCTAACTCCCTCTCAGGAAGCAGCAGCATCGGAAAGCTTTCACATCTGCTGATGTCACCATACTGGATCAAATAAACCAGGACGCTCATTAGACTAATCTCCGATGAAATTCTGTCGCTGTGTGACGCTGATGAAACTGTTGCATTGTGGGTAAACAGGGGTTAATGGATGTGTCTCCGTGGCTTCATAGCACAGTCTCTGTTTTATCGTTAAGATGAGAAGAAGAACAAACAGATGGCAGACTTTTTCCTCCGACGTCTGAGGGGGAAAAAGTCAGCTATGCATGTTAAAGGAGAAGAGATGTATCACTTTTGACAGAAATCTTCCTCCATAAAAGTAAAATTTGAAAAGACAATGAAGGAATGTATCACACCCCCCTCCCAACCCAAAAGCTTTCATCATTTTCTCCACTTAAAGAATTTAACTGCCATCACTGATCAATAACTCCTTAGAAACCAGCCGAGTGGAAACATCTGGAATTACACGAGTGAATAAGAATATCGCTGAACATTGATTTGAGTTTAATGTGATCTTGTTTTGAGACTGATGAAGTCTGCTGTAGAAAAGTACATGTAATTATTTCACACATATTTTATAACCCCCCCTGGCATTTAAGATGAGCCACCAACTAAACTGTATGCATTTCATCACTCCTGTGGTGCAGCTACAATAAAAATACTGGTTTTCCTTTAATTAAAAAAATGATTTTAATCAATCAAATCTGAAAGAGGCTGTGGTCATAGATTCCTGTCATAGAATTTCCATTAGAGGAATGAAACAAGAAGAAAATAACAAGAGGCAGAGTAAGAGGTGGAGATTTTCCCTGAAGTGAGTTGTGGGTGTTTTTTTTTTCAGCTCTCTGACAGAAATCAGTTTCTGGGAAGTATGGATTTAAAACGATTGCAGGAAAAGTTTTGATTATTTTTCCTAATGGTGTGATCAGAGTCTCTTCATGTGATGGCAGGTTTGTCCTTGATCACTGCGCTCCCTGTCAGAGCTGAAAGATTTTCCAATGATGGCGCAATCTCCCCTGCCATCATCTCTGCTGGCGGTACCTGCGCTTTGGCCGCTCCGGTACCAAACCCTTTGACAGGAACACAGACGCAGACTGGCTGCTTTGACACTCAAACTCAGTCAGAACTGTCCTCGTCTGCTCGTAGTGACAGCAAGGAGGAAGAGGGAGGTATTTACTTCCCATTCTACTCCCCTGCGACTGGGGGAGTTGTGGGTGTAAGTGTCTCTTAGGACTATGCTGAGCATCTCCTGCGGGTTTAAGGGCTGAGATTGAGGTGTTTGTTTTTTTGAACAGGGGGACTTTTGTCACATTAGAACAAAGATATCTCATTTAATTTGATACTGGCATCAAGTCCTCGTGTGTCCTCTGTTTCTTTCGGGTATTTCATTCCCATAGCAACACTGCATCTCATGAATTTTTCTTTTCTTAAGATGATGATCAAAAAGTATTTGTGAGCAAAAAGTGTCAAATACTTAATATTTAACCAGTATCTGGTTGCCACAAACCAGACAAGAGACTTTGCTGCATATCAGAACTCTGTCCTCCTTACCTTCATTGGTAAATATTATATAGATTGGTCGAGAACCATTGGACTAATTACAGTAGCTGTACTCATTTTGAGCTCTTTTGATTTGTTGTTGATCTCTTTGGTCCTCCACCGGTTCACCACAGGAGACATTTCACACTGGATCTGTTTCAACACCAGCTTTGTAACAAGAGGAGACACCCTGTTGACTCCTCCATGATCACGCATACTTTGATTTCATGTCCATTATGAAAAGTTGTATTTCTAAATGTTTATGTTTGTACGTGTACTGAAGGAGCTAAGCACGTCTTCCACCACATTCTCTCTCTCTTTTATAGCTAGAGGATGACATAGTCGCCCGTCCAAACTACTTCACCACCATGAAGAACTTTGCGCTGCAGCAGCCGCTAGAGGAGTGGATGATCCTGGAGTTTTCTCAGCTTGGCTTCATCGGTGAGTCACTGCTGTTTTTAGAATCAACAGAAATCAAGATTTACACTTAAAACTTATTTTTAGCCGCAGCCATCTTTTTCAACCATGTTTATCAAAGAAACAGAACTTCCGTCCTTTGAACCTGAAGGGTCATCTGTTCGCCTTTTGTTGCATGTTGGCTCACACACAGTGTTCTGAAAATGCAAACTCATGCAAACAAGCTCCAGAGACTCATGAATGAAGTCATAGCACAGAACCATGTTGCGTGTGGTTATTACAGTCCAAATTACCAGTCTCAGACAGAACATCAAAAATAATGATGGTTTTATGAGTTCAGAATCATTGTCTTCTTGAAATTCTGCATTACATCCGAGGTCCTCTCTGAGTACCACGTCTGTCCAGAAAACATGGTATGTTTTCCTTCATTTCTATGTCTGCTCATTAAGCTTCATAAAAACGTTTTTAAATGCAGGAGCTTGGTTTTATTCTGTGGTGTTGATTTTGAAATCCTACACTGCCCTCTACTGGCTTGGCATGCATACATGTTTTTAGACGTTCTTTTCGAGGCGTTAACAATTGTACCCTACGCATTTGCACAAACACTGAAAAAAGATCTCTGTAAACCTGCATTGTTGTCCAAAATACAAGTTGCAAGTTTATTTAAGGCCAATCCAACTGTTTTTGCTTTTTAAATATCACATAATCTGGGTTTCAGGTAAGCTAAAAGACTCAAGCGGGTTGGATTTATTCCTGTAACTAGGTGTATTTTAGGCTTAACATCAAATTGGTGAATAGTTCAGTCTTAACATATCAATGCACCAACAGCGAACTGACCACATGTTATTGTCAGACCAGGTAAAGCTAGGTATTGACCAATCCAGATATTTAAGACGTGACATTTAAACCACTGCTGAAGTCAACAGCCAAGTGTTTGAAAGAGTGAGAAACTCATAATACCTCACTTAAAGCATATCATTGTCGAGTGTGGTATTTTATATATTTACCCAATTGTTGACCATCCCTGTTACATGGCGGTTAATCTCATCCTCTGCTTGCAGGACAAGGAGCCTCCAGGACTCCAGCTGTAACCCCCGATTTAAAAACCTTTCACCGAACACCCCAATGACCACCCATTACGCTCTTAACTTTTTATACAGAGAATTAAATAAAGATAAAAGTGCTACAGTTCCACCTTAAGCAGCCTTTATAAAGGGAATAATGTCGTTAGTGGAATTGTACAGTATTGGCTGAGCTCAGCAAAAATCTATTATTTTTTTTTCTTTTGCCAGAGTATTAGATTTTTGTAATATTGAATTTCATGATGATTTTTTTCACCTATGCTACCAGCAAAGGGGGCATATAGGATTACCCTTACATCATCTTCTATTTTTTCATCTTCTATCGACATTCGTCACAAAGCTGTGTTGTCGGGAGATACTTTTCAAACAAAACATCCCTTTAGTTCTATATTCTATGACTTATAATGAAAAACTAATAAATAAACAATTGCCAAAAACGTGTCCTGTAAACACTACACTATAAGCATGATATACACTCTAAACATCACTGTAAAAACTTCCAGTATAAACAGAAATGTTCAAACTAACTTTGGTGGCTTCCATTTTGCTGCGTCTGACGTCTTTGTTATCGTTCTTTTGCGCATGCAGGCAACTTTAGAGCTATAAACTGTTCCCACTTGAGGCTGATATAAGCCACATATTAAAAGAAATGTGAGAAGCTACACGCACAAACATCCCCTCTAAGAATAAAATTGGAAATGAGCATGAAGACTGGCAGTGTGAATGTCGTCAGAATATGCAGTTGTGCAGTTTGTCAGATACACCATGGAGTGAATCATGAGTGAGACGTAGATGATCTGCTTCAAGAAATCTTCCCTGTATTTGAAGTCAATTTTTTCTCTTTATGTCGTTTGTATCTTTCAAACCCGGTCTGGACTTCCCTGTATTGAGACATCTGTATTCTTGTACACATATACGAAAAACTTACTTTCTCTACCAATTAAGGCTGCTAAGTTTTAGTAGCTCAAAGAACCCAAATGCAAAAAAAAAAACAAAAAAAGTTGGGAGAGAGCTATAATAACCAACCTGAATTCCAGTAGGAACAAAACCGTGAAGGAGAGAACAGACAAAGTAAGAATAAATACCCAAAATAAAGATAAAGCAAATCACTGACGTGCAGCAGAGAAAGCAGGCAGAAATACAGGAGGAAAAACTTTATATTCTAAGGGGTAATGGATGAACTTTCTGTTGAAGCTTTGAGGTGAGGCCTATTCAAAGCTCAATAAAAAATTTTAAATAAAAATAAAATGTACCACATAAATTGAAGTGCCAAACTCTTTGTGATCCACTTTCAAATTAGTCTGCCAAGGCTAATAAACGAAAGCCCACTTTCTGGTTCCACTCTTACATGTGGACTGCAGGCCTTATTCGTCTAGAACCGCCATGTGATCTTAAGTCAGACTTTTCCTCAGTATGGTTTCCAGCTCCGACAGACGGAGGCCTGAGGAGCAGTTTGAGAGCCAGAAAGCAGGAAGGCCATCAAGATACTTTAGCTGAAATGCATCACTTACGGCAAAGAAGTTAAATCTATCTCCTGCCATCGCATGTCTTTCAACAAATTAAGTTAATGAACTCCTATTTACATCTGTAGTTCTGTAAAATGTGCAAAATAGAGAAAAAAAACCCTATTAATCCATTGACCGCTCCTCAGATGTTTATTTGCAGGTTTCTCTTTGTCCTCGGAGATATTTATCCAATTCTCACAGGGTTTAGGACGGTTGGTCAGAGAAAGCCCTGCACACAAAGACAGCTGCGGCGGTAACTCCAAAAATGTTCATGAGAAACAATAATTAAGAACACTGAAGGTTCGGCTGCAGGGTAAAGCCAAAATGGTCTCAGACTACAGAGGGTTAAAAGCAGTTAGAAACAGTGAGCGATTAAGAAAATCCATTTGAAATGTCTTAAAATTGGGAGACAGGAGGAGGGTCCAGAAGCCCCTTACCCTCCGAGCGGAGAAAACCAACCGCCATCATACCGCCATTTAACAGGGAAGGTCAACAGTTGTTGCCTCAGACAATAACAGTAGATGGATGTGATTGGTGGCATTTCTTTGTCTGTCTCTCTGTGTTTGTACACGATCAGTCAGAACATTTGAATGGATTTCAATAAAACTTTGTGTAATAGTGTAATCAGTAAGTATTCAGTAAACCCTGAAGAGGGTAAGAGATGATTGAAAGTTCAGGATTATCTGGAAGATGCTATGGAAGCAATTATTTTTAGGAATCCCACCTTGGCAAGTCCTGACATGCACTATTCTCCATCTGATTGTTCTCTGATTGGCTTCATATTAGGATTCTTAAATTTACCTGGAAGAGGTCTTATTCTGCAGTTTTTGTGAAGTTTTTTTCTTTTCTTTTGCAAAATGCTGCTTGTATGTGACCAATCACACTAGACGCCAGTTTAAAATGTCATGCTTATGACACGCCCCTTCCATTTTGTTTCCATGTAAATAAATAATACATCCAAGGTAATTGTCTTAGTTCCGGCGCTGTGAGGTCATCTCTGTGTTAAAATTATTATTGTTTGAAGCTGCAGCCTCACATACACACACTTTCACTGCCTCTTAAAATCATAAAATTACCAAGCATCATGTTCTTCCCAGGAGCCGTTGCTGCTCCTCT
Source organism: Lophius americanus (assembly GCA_037951165.1). Taxonomy (NCBI): domain Eukaryota; kingdom Metazoa; phylum Chordata; class Actinopteri; order Lophiiformes; family Lophiidae; genus Lophius; species Lophius americanus. The sequence goes on along the minus strand of JBBDHG010000008.1, from coordinate 9,740,775 downwards.
TCCCTCTAATAGGTCCCGGAGTGCTCAGCCTGTCACGACTGAGGCCGAGGACAGAAGAATCCTTGTCGTCCCCCCACAGGCTAAAATGCAGTCAGTGGGCAACAAAACAAATCTTCTTTAAAATAGCCTCAACAGCAAAATCCTCAACCTCCAACATTTCCGATCCCCATTTTAGACTTTCACAGCAGAGAGTTGATCAGATCACCTTTCTGGATAGCTATCTTCTCTTAAGTTAAAGGAGTATTCCTGGGCTATTTTTGTAATATTGGTGCTGTGTGACCAGGAAGTACAGAAATGGAAATATGGTTCTGTTTTGCTCAAAAAGTATACAATCTGCAAAACGTAAGGTGCCACACTTTCTGCTGGTTGACAAACAGTATGGAAGGTGTTTTTGGATAATAATAATATGGCTGGTGTATTACTCATATTAAAGCTAAACTATTACTTATAGTTATGAGAGAAATTTAGGTGAGAAAATGAACAGAATGATAGTTCACATTTAATCAGGACTTCCTGTGCAAAATATGTGCAAAATACACAAACACACTAAAGAAATATTAAAGACACATAGACATATATGTGTGTATATATAAACTAGAATTTACCTAAATACATATAGACACAAATATACACATACTTACACGCACACATACTTATATATATATGTACACATGTATATATGTATACATACTTACACACACATACGGACATATATATGTAAAACCACATATACATAGCATATATGCATACTTGCACATACACACATGTATACATACACACACATACACATATATATATAGACACACATGTATACATACACACACAAACACATATATATATAGACATACGTATATACATACTTACAAGCACACATACACATATATATATAACCAAATATACACAAACATATAAGCATATATGCAGATGAGATAGAGAACAGTCGTGTGGTCCACTGGGTTTGGACAGGTCTCAGACCCAAACACAACTAAAAACGGAAGGGAGCGTTCACAAGGAGAGGTGAGGAAAACTTGTAAGATCATTGAATGGACGTGCCAACCCGGTATATTGGTTTGTTGTGTATCGCCCCAAAACATATAATCACAATTTGAGTATCTAAAGGGTTATGTTATGGTATTGTATGGAGTCATGGGCAGACCGTGACAAAAAGGCTAAATGACTTAAACTACTGAAAGGCTAGGCGGTGTTGAGGGATGCAAGGGTTGTTTAACAAAGGCTCCAGAACCAGATGACTCATCATTCAGTGATGACATGATGATTATTGTTGGTGGTTTTCACTGCTACTGGGATCCATCAAGCTCTCTTCTTTGTGCCTGGTATGTAGTTTGATGTTTTCAAAACAAGCAATCGTTTTCAAGCAAACTTAAAAGACCTGGCATAAAATGATCAGTCACTACCAGGAAAGGGTGTGGATTGTTTTTCGTCATAAAATTCAACACAACCAACGTGAGCAAGTGATGATGAAGTGTGCAAAAGTGAAGACAGAAGAGAAATCACTGGAGGCTTGCTACAGAGTTGCAGAGATAGAAGCTAGGGTAAAGAAGCTGCACACACAGTTGCTCAGACGGGGAAGTGGGGGCTCAAGTGGGAAATGATATCAATATCAGGCAGAGGTAGGGACTGAGGCCTGCAGACCAGGAGGTCGTTGTCTGCCTCTGAGCCATCCTGACACAATAGGTGCTCTCTCAATAACTACATAGTCTCCGTGCGTGCTTTGGCTGTCAGCAAGATGCAGATTTAATGTCTTTAAATACGTTTTACACTGAGGTGAAAGGGCGCCGTGAGTGAAATAAGGTTGAGAATAGTAAGTCATTTTAATTTAGAATGGCCAGCTTGATTCATATATGACAAATGCCTCTTTACAGTTAGATATGAATTTGGTGGGACACTCTTCTTAATACAGAATTAAACAAAAAATGAAAAAGCACATATGGAAGAAGAAGCACAACATATTGTAGAGCAACACTGGCATCTGGTGTAACTTTTTACCAATGCATTAACTGTAAAAAAGAATTCTTTAAAAAGGCAGAAAGCTTACCTTTTAACTGGTATTTGACTTAAAAGAGAGTGTTTTTTGTTGTTTTGTTCTTAAACTTTTCATTTCTATACTCTCCTATGGACTAGGGACCAACCATGTTTGTTGCATGAACAACGTCTCTCGAGTCAGCAAAACTCTAAAGACCAGAGGTTTTTGGGTGCAAATAACATGAGAGAGGTTTAACTTTGTTCATTTTAACATACTCGCCACCTTATAATGAATCAACATTTTACTTATTAACATTTTTCTCTGTGGAGCTGACGATGACAATGAACGCACATTAAAGTAGCGTCAAATATTGAACTGTCCGTGAGCTGTGTGGAATCTTAAATACATCTGTGACAGAATGTCTTAAGGATACAAAGACATGCTGTGAATCTGTCGGTGATGAAGATGAACTACAGTCTCTGTTGCTTTCAGTCCATTCATCTCGTTTAATGCTCCCCTGCCTATCATTATTGAGTCTTGATTGGTTCCTGCATGGCCATATAAGTTTGGTAATTGCATTTTTTAAAGTTGTTTGAGTAAAACAGATGATATATTGTGTCATCTATTGCTTTGCAGGCAGCTGTGCCTAAAGTCGCTGAGGTCTGATTGATAATGGGTCCATCCAAACTTCAATTCCAGTGCAGAACCTTAGCTTAACAAAATCCAGCCACAGGGACACAAACTCCCTTCTAATATTTCTGTTTGGTTTGATGATATGACTGTTCTTGGCTCACCGTCATCCAGACTGAACATCATGTTGCATTAAATATGTTATTAGGTTAGGTAGGAAGTAGGTATGTAGATGGGTATGTAGGTACGTGGATAGGTAGGTAGGTACGTAGATGGTTAGATAGGTATGTAGGGGGATAGGTAGGTACGTAGATTGGTAGGTATATATGTAGAGGGGTAGGTAGGTACATAGGTAGGTAGGTATGTAGTTATGTAGGTAGGCACGTAGATAGGTAGGTAGGTACGTAGAATGTTAGATAGGTATGTAGATGGGTATGTAGGTATGTGGATGGGTAGGTAGATACGTAGTTGGTTAGGTAGTTACGTACAGGGGTAGGTAGTTACGTACAGGGGTAGGTAGGTACGTAGAGGGGTAGGTAGGTACGTAGATGAGTAGGTAGGTATGTAGATGGGTAGATAGTACAAATGGATGGTTTGATTGCTGAAAAGGTTCTGAGGAGGAAATAATTATTCCAGTTGAAAGTTAAACCATCTTAGTGATGTTTTTTGTCTGATTACCTGGAAAAGAATCGTTAAATTTAAATTTGATTTAGGTCAACCCTCTCTTTCTAATATCGCAATAACTTGAAACAGCAACTATAGGACATTACCTACATCATCATTAGAGAATATAAATCTCACCAGTAATATTTTCTCATCACCTAATGAGGAAACCTAATGAGAATCTGAACATTTCCCTCAAAGCATCTACTGTTGCAGATTAGTTTTATGTAAATATCTGGTAGATTGGGCGGGTAGGTCAAATGAAATTATTTTAAAACCATGTTTGGTCTTGTTGACATGTTTTAATTATTTATATGTGTCTTAAATAGAAATCGTATACTCTCCTGTTGTTGTTGGCCTTTATACTGTATATTCTATAATATTCGTACTTCATGTTTTTCAGTAATGAGGTAAAACATCAGTGTTTACTTTCTGAGAATCAAAGCTCACTCTGTCTCGACCATCTGCTTGAGGCGTCGCCTCTTCCATCAAGAGAATTAAACATTTTAAGTGTGAATTATTGATTTTTGCTAACTACAGCAGAAAAACAATCAATTATGATATTATCTGTTATATTCCTTCTGCTGGTGGAATCCCTACGAGACATACAAGCACACACACACGCACACACAGACGCACACACACACACTGATCACAGAACAATCTGATTTTATATATAATGTATTCATATAATCTAATTTTAAAGACTTCTGACCATAAGGGCACCAGATTTCATCGTTGAAAAAAATGTTTCAGCTTCATAAAATCCTTTGATGAGGTTCTCCTGGTATGCAATGAAACTGTTGCATCATGGGTGTTGTGACAGTGAAGTTAATGGAGGAGTGAGTGTCCCTTCTGCTGCTGTCCCTTCCCCACACAGTCTTTCTTCTTTTTAAAAACCAAAACTGTGTTGGAAAGCGAACACGGATGAACAAAGTCCAACATCATCCGGCTCTAGAGCGAGATACCCTCACATCAAGTGTAATCATAACAATATTAATAATAATACTCTAACTTGAAAGTGTTGAATCTATTGCTTCACACCCTGTAAGGACTTTTTATAGATCTGAACTTCAGTTCCAAATTTGTTTGAATTTGAACCCACAATACATTTCATATAATGAACGTTCAATAACAAAATAAACAGTGGCATGTACAGCAGAGGAGGCGGAGCTTAACTCTCTTAATGAGGGACACACACAAAACAATGTGACATTTTTCTTCTTTTCCATCACTTTTATGATGTTTACATAGTTCTATCTGCCGTTTTTAGATAAAGTTTGGATTCTGATTGTGATTTCAACCCAATTGATATACTTTTATTACACCTGCTTACTCCTTACCCGAACACTACATATGTATCTGGACTGAAAAGTTACGTCATTTCTATTTATAACTTAAAAACTCAGATTTATTATTAAGTAAGAGGTGGCTGTAGCTCAGTATGTAGAGCAATCGTCCACTTATCAGAAAGCCTGTAGTTTGACTCCCGGCCCATGCATTTTGCTTGTCAAAGTGTCCTTGAGCATTACCAAGAGTTGTTCCTGATGGCCGTTCCATTGGTGTATGAATGTTTTGTGAATGGATATCGCTCCCAGTGAGCCGGCGATGCCATGCATGGAAACGTCTGCCTCCGCTGGATGAATGTTTGTGTGAAGGACTGATTGATGATTTAGATAGATAGATAGATAGATAGCCTTTATTAGTCCCACAATGGGGAAATTGCAAACTCTTTCTTTTTAGTTTGCAAGCGAAGAAGTGCTTTCTCAGTAAAGTTCATTTTACATTTTTACCATTTGATCTGTTTGGATTGGATGTCATTTTAGGACAAAAAATATTTTTGAAAAGTTAGAAAAGGTTGTTTTTACCTCAGCAAACCATAATTTTCTCAGCAACTGAATTTCTGAGTTTCAAATGTGGCTCATTTAGTGATGGAGAAGACTATTTAACAGTTAAAAACATCCTATCTAATGACTGTCACCGGTTTCCTCTTACCTCAAATCCCTATGTAAAGGAACAGTTCACTCAAAAACTCAGTGGTTAGCATTTGTTGATACAAGTTTTATTATCATCACAAATCATTTCTGGAGCTTCAAGGGAAACTTGCATTCAATTCAAAAATGCAGCTGACAGGGACTTGTTTCAAAATGTAATGAACACCTTAAGACAAAAAAGGACTTCATACAGCTCATTAAATATAAGATAAGATAAGTAACAATGAAAAAAAAAATATATATATATATATATACACTAAGAAATACATAAAGTGGTTATTTTGTATTCAAATCTCTTTATGCTTTTAGATACTAGATTGTTTTGTAATTGTTATTTTTACAACTGTGACCATTTGTGTGTTAGAAATTTTAAGAGAGGCCAGATTAAGATGGTTTGGAAACGTGAAAAGGAGGATTGGGGGAACTGTTAGTGGAAGAATGCAGGACAAGAAGGGGAAGACCAAAGAGGAGGTTTGTGGATGCGGTGAGAGAGGACATGAAGTTGGTCGGTGTAACAGAGGAAGATGCAAAGAACATGGAGAGACAGAAAGAATTAATTGGAGAAACATAAGAAAACTTTGCAATAAAATCAATCCATAAAATCTTTTTTTTTTTTAAATAATAATGATAAAATAGCACTTTTAGAAGTAACTCAAAAGCTCTCACTGATTCTGCAAGCATCAGATTCTCGGGTCACCTTTAACCTTGAGCCGGGACACCAGATGAGTCTTCAACAGTCCAACAAAGCAGCAAGGAGAAAAAACAAAAAGTACTTTTATATTGACCTTTAAATTCTCAAAATCAGTTCTAACACTGACATGTTAACAGTGATCAGGGCTGATGGGATCCTGTCTTCTGAAGTTTGTTAAAAAAGCCGATCAGCTCCTTTTTGAGCCACCTGAAGGCGTGAGAAATCGCTTTAAAGCTCCTGAGCACAGTCAGGTACAGTGGTGTTAATTGTAATGAAATTAAAATATGGATGACCTTGGAAGACACAATCTTTGAGATTCCTTCCTCAAGATCATGTCCTTAAATTTGGTAAATTTTTTTTTTTTTTTCGAAAGAGACTTAGATTTAGTTTTCTAAAATCGTATCCAGTACTTTGCAGGTGAGTATGCGGGCAGTTATTAATCAACATTTACAGTGAAAGTTTTTACACTGTTCCCCTAATGCTTCAGCTTAGATACTATAGTGAGTATTTCAGGCCGTAAATGACGTCTTTCAAATTTATTTGGAAATTTGGGGAGATGAGAGACTGAGATTACGCTTAATGGTGTATCGAGTCATTTTTGTTTACAGCCCCCATATTGTTGGGTTATTTAGGAGCATTCTGCTCCTAACTCTGGGTTGCTGTGAAGCAACTCAGGATCTGAGTAGATAATGCATTAAACAACCTTATCCCGTGCTGACCTGTAACGCTTGGTGTTTCACATCCTTAGAGATGTTCCCAAAATCTGTTGGTAAAAAAAAACCTGCTAGAAAGGTGTAAATATGCCCGCAAGTTGTTAAAAAGCATTCCATCATTAGATTGAAAAAAGACGCTTGCAAGATTCGATCACATTTAACAGTGGAAAACACACGACTAACTCGTATGTCATGACCACATGACTGTAACAATAATCCTTTTAACTCTTTTCACTATGCATCCAGCCCCTGTCTCAGAAATATATTGAATTTTTGCAGGGACTTTGATATGCAAACAATCCTTTTTGGATGCACCCCCATCACCGTTATCCTTCTCTGGATGAGAACAATGAGGTGGTGGATTTCATCTTTTAGCATTTGCGAGATGAGTTAATGTAGTTTTCCACTTGGGAGGACCGTCTCATATCAGACTAGTCTGAACTATCAGACTAGGGAGAGGCACTAGCATCCTTCGGACTTTCACTGTAATTCCAACCTTCATTTTGAGATGCTTATTGAAGAGGCGAGGCTGAAAAAGAATTCACCTTCAAAGTGTAATAGATCCTCACTTGAAAGCGTGAACACACTTACTTTCTCACCTCATCTCATTTTCCCTGTCCAGAAGTGGAGACATGAATTAACATGGCTACGCCCCTCCTCCTCCTCCCCTGCTCCTTATCTCCTCCTCTCCCTGAGTTGCATATGAACAACATTCACTCATTTATTCCTCTATTTATTATTCCCTGGATTGTTCTTGGATTGTGTTCTAATGTTTTCTAAATGAAGTTAAATTGCACATCATCCTCCTCGTACAACATTTCGTTGTTGTTTTCGTCACTTTCCTTGTCATAAAAGCTCTATTGCCAGTGTGTATTAACTCTATTTGGTCTAGGGATGATAGAGGGAGATTGTGAAAGGGAGAGAGAGGAGTGACTTTAAGAGAGATGGAGGTAAATACAGACAGAGATAAACTCAGCAGGAGTCCCGTCTCTGTGCTAGACGATGTTGATTTATGCACATTAATGTTTCTGAGAATCATCCTTCCTCCTCGGCCTCGTCCTCCCTCCGGTCATCGTTTTTGACCCGATGAATCCTCTGCGACCTCAAGTGGTTTGCGAGCAGAGGCTGCTTTAATAAATTCATCCGAATGAAGCTGACTCACTGAATTAAATCAGATGGAGGAGACAGCAGCAGCGCTGCAGGGACACACTGAAATTCAACTGCTCAAATTTGTTTTTCTGCATTTGCTAAGTTTAGCCTCAGTCCGGCTTCATTTGCATCTTCAGGGGTTTTCTTTTCTGTTGCCTCGTCGCACAACCGGCCCTTCAGAGATAGAGACGTCCAAACAGATCACGGCAGAGTAAAAAGAACTTCCTGCTGGCCTTTCATTCCACCCTTGCCGTTTTTTCAGTCCATTGAGACGGTCTTTTCGTCTCGCGGTTAAACCCGACTCTGGATTCAGCAGTTAGACTGAAAATGACTTACATTTGAAAGATGTTCAATCTACACTTCCTGCCATAAAAGCCTGGTTCATGTCCTCATGATCAGTGTTTATGAGCCACACTAAAGGATTTGAATGTCTTTTGATCTGGTACATCACACAACAACATATCAGAGGTTAAAGAAGCCTTTGAATTCAAACATGGATGTAGATGGATGGAGAGGGGCATTTCACTATCAACCATCCAAATACGGCGCTTCAGGTTCTGCTTCAATGGATTCAGTTTACAACCTGGAGAGTTTGAGATCAATTCATGCTATCCAAAAAGGGATGTATAACTATTACTAGCATCAGTGTTTACTTGCATTTAGTAATAGTACCATTAGTAAAGTATTGTCAGGAAAAAACAAAAAGACTACTCCTCAGTTAGTCGGCATAAAATACAATCATGAAATACTCGTATCCCTGATTAGTGTTTTTCATATCGTATGAATGGAAAGCTGTTCCAAAAGTAAAAATATTTGACAATCTGACTAGACGTGTGATCGTCTAATGACAAATTTCATTTTAGGTAACAAGTTATTACTTAAGTATAATTTAGGAAAGAGCTCAGTTGTCAGCCAATAATACCACTGATTAGCCATAACATTATAACCACTTACAGGTGAATTCAGAATGACATTGGTTATCATGTTACGTTGACACCGATATATATATTAGGCAGCAAGTGAACATTTAGTCCTTGAAGATGATTTCTTGGAAGCAGTTGGGAAAATTCATTCATTCATTATCTACCGCTTATCCTGTTCAGGGCCACGGGGTGCTGGAGCCTATCCCAGAATACATCGGGCGAGAGGCGGGATACACGCTGGACAGTTCGCCTGTTCTAGCAGGGCAGACACATAGAGACATCCAACCACACACACTTACAGTCACACTTACTCCCATGGGCAATTTTTAGTGACACCCATTCACCTGTATCAGATGTTTTTGGACTGTAGGAGGAAGAAGGATTTCCTGGAGAAACCCATAAAGACACAGGTAGAAAAGGTAATCTCTGCACAGAAAGGCCGGCAGATGTGGATTTGAACCTGGTACCTTCTTGCTGTGTGGCAGCAGATCTAACCACTGAGCCACCGTCCCGCCCCCAGTTGGGGAAATGAGCAAGAAAATCTAGATGCCTGGGTCAGTGAATGCAGGTCTTTTTGAGTGTTCCTGCTCTGCGGTGGTCAGGCTGTACCAAAAGAGGTCTAAGGGAGAACTGGTGAGGGGGTTATGGGCTCATTGATGTGCTTGGGGAGCTAAAGCTTGCCAATGGTGAAGAACCACACTAAAGCACTACTGTAGCACAAATTGGTGAAAAGGTTAAGGAAGGTTCTGATAGAAATGAGTCAGAATACACAGTTCATTTTCAGAACTTTCAGAGTTTTGGTGTCTAATAGGGCACCTACACAATATTAGGCAGCTGGTTTTCATACTATTGCTGGTTGGTGTGTAGTGGTCTTGGAAATGGACTGGCCATTGAAATGTACAAGTATAAATAAATTAGTAAAGTGCCCAATATATCCAAAGGTACCTTTTCATTTACAAGGGAGATTTGTAGATATAGTAAATCCTGGAAAGAAATATTATATAGAGTAATATAACCATTTTCAGTTATGCCTCGGAAAAGCTCATCTGAGGTAAATCCCAGCTCACCGCATCAGACTTGCGACAAGAAAAAAGAAAAAATGGATTCAAAAGACTCCCCAAACAATAAAACAATTTTTGACATACAAACCAGATCGGTGGAGCCCATTCTTAAACCCCCCCTACCATGCTGAGGATAAGAAAGCAGAAAGTCCCCATTAAAAATCTTAATGTTTTATTTTTCCATAAACAAATCTTAATTTACTAATATTCTGGTCATTTTAGAAATGCAAATGTGTTCCTCTGAAGAGCATCAGCATTGTCTTATTGACATTTTATCCAACTCAATGCATCCTCTTCCTCTCCAACAGGAAAGATGTTTAAGTCTTTGGACCTGTCGCTCATTGTGGAGTTCATGTTGATGTTCTACAAAGACAAACCCATTGACTGGTTATTGGACCACATCATGTGGGTGAAAGTGTGCAACCCAGAGAAGGACGCAGTGAGTATCTCACACTGACAGCGGTTTAGCAAACACCCTCCTTGAACATACATTTCATGTTTTCTGCTAAGATGTCTTAATTGTGTTGCAGTGAGGAATTTGAATAGATGATTTATTTGTTTTTCTATGTCCATCAGAAACACTGCGACCGGCAAAAAGCCAACCTTAGGATTCGCTTTAAACCGTCTCTCTTCCAACATGTTGGCACTCACTCCTCACTGGCAGGAAAAATACAGAAACTCAAGGTAATAAGTGTGTATGTGTGTGCGTGCGTGTTTGTGTGGCTTATTATAAAACTAGGTGATGACATCGGCTGGAACTGGAGGTAATCCAAAGGCAGATTAAAATTTAAGTATCAGAATACATAAAAGTATTTATATCCCATTGTCATTTTTCACATTTAAATTCAAAGCAGCTGCATATTCTGTCAATATCAAATTAATTTAGCAATGCAACAAACTGAAAACCGATTGAAAACAGTTTTGCCTCAGGTCCCGCTGGAGACACTAAAATATCCCAGAGCAGTAGGTTTTATGTGAAATAAGTGAAAATTGAAAGAACAATTACAAGAAAGAAACTAATTTTGTGCCTGACTTGATTTACTGAAATGTTAATAACAACCTGATGTCTTAGAAAAGGCTAAAATGTCAATACGTTTTATAACCTAAAACTAAACTAAAATACCGTGGGTTTTCTTTGACTAAATTAAGGCTAAAGCGCTCAGTGGGTATGTTTACTGAAATTTGACAAAATAACAGGATTATTGTGACAAAACATGATGACATTTAGTTCATGATGTCTATCAAATGATCATTATGATAATTTCACTAAAAACTAAGGCGAAATAAGAATAGCTGACCGTGTTAACACATAACCAGTATTACCTTCTCTGGTCACGACATTCCCCTCTCTTCATCAGTCACCAACCTCGGTGTAAGATTTGACCCTCAACTCACTTTTGAATCCCACATCAAACAGATCTGCAAGATGTCCTTTCATCATCTCAGAAATATTCCCAAACTCCGTTCTTCACTCCCCTTGAGTGATGCTGAAAAGTTCACGAGTTCGTCTCCTCCAGACTGGATTACTGTAACTCACTTCTCATCGGGATCCCTGATAAAAGTCTTCAAAGACTACAGTATGTTCAAAACAGTGCTGCAAGGATCCTGATGAGAGTTCGTAAACACGAACACATCACCTCCGTTCTTCATTCCCTTCATTGGTTTCCCATCTCCACCAGGATTGATTATAAGATCTCTCTCCTCACTCACCAGTGCATCCATGGTATCGCACCCCCTTACCTAAAAGAACTACTCACCCCACTGACTTCAACATGATCCCTCCGTTCTACCCACTCATACCGCCTCCTCCTTCCCCGGACTAAGCTCAGCACCATGGGTGATCGGGCCTTCTGTTCTGCTGCCCCTCGTCTGTGGAATGCCCTCCCTGACCATCTGAGGGCTCCACAGACGACTGACACATTTAAAAAAAGGACTTAAAACTTTCCTTTTTAGCAGAACATATAACTTCAATTAACATTGCTTCTTTTTGGAAAGGTTTTTATATAGTTATTATTTTATTTTGTATTGATGCTTTTATCTGCTTTTACTTTGTAGCACTTTGAGATTTGATCCAAATGTAAAGTGCATTATGAATGAAATGCATAATTATTATTATTATTATTATTATGATTAACACGACTGCAGCGGTAAAGCAGAATAATCCAGCATATTTAGCTGGATTATCGTGTGGGATACAGGCCTGGTAAATTAAACCATGAAAACTCTAGCTGTAGTAACTGAAGTTTAAAGGTTTACCGAGTAGCTGACTGGTTCTTCTAGCCAGCTGTCCGTCTGAAAGTGTTGAGTGGAGTTTGAAACAGGATGAAGTTCAGGCAAAGTTCGGTCTGCTAGACATATATTGAAAGCTGCTGCCGTCGTCGGCTCAGTGCAGCCTTCAGACACAAGCTGCAGTATCTCTCAGTGGGAGCAGCTTGGGTTCCTGCCAGCAGCTCAGAGCCCAACGATTGTCTCTGATCACTGTATTAAGAGCCATGGATATTAGCCCAGTCGACTGGCGCTGCAATCTGGTCAAATCAATTGGATATTGATCCGGCTATCCCGGACCACTTCGATGTGGGGATTAAAACCGCAGAGGCCGGCCTGCATGGGAGGCTGTAGATGGAAGCTAAACATCGCTATTACCATCAAACCTGTAATGTTCACCGAGGTCTAGAAAGAAAATCAGCGCTGAGCTTTAAAAGTCAAAGTCGAATTAAAGAAATCAATGTGGATGTAAAGTTTATTCCTTCGCTAGGAGTCTTGTAATAAGAGAGAATTAAATCAAGAGATTTCTTCAAATGATGGAAACTACTCTGCAAAAGTCTGTCGATTAAATAAAAGCCATACAGCCAGTATATATATATATATATATATATATATATATATATATATATATATATATATATATATATATATATACAGTCTTTAGAAACGGGTTTCCAGCATTTTCACTCTGAAAAACCTTAAAATAATGGAAACTTCTACATATCCTCCTCCATCAACAACTCAAACAAAAGGGTGATGTTCATGTCTGACATTATTTGACTTCAGTGTTCAAATTAAATTGATATTATTTGAAAATATTTTACAAGAAAAAAGATTTGAGGTAAAAAGATAACTTTTTGAGCTTTTTGTTGAGTTTGATGTGAAGATCAATACAAATCCATCATGTTAACTATGGAGCCATTAGTTGATTAATGCATCTTAGAATAAAGGTTATAAACGTGAGAGAAGAGCCTGCCTTGCATAGAGTAAAGGGAACAAAATCCACCTGGAACATCTATTACCGGACAGAATTGAGAGGGGTTCTGATCTTCTCTGATACTTGTTAATAGATCAAATGTCCTTTTTTAGTGCCATGCTATGCAGATGTTTTTGTAAAATATAATCATATCTTGTTATCAATCCCCCTCTTAACAGAGAGGTCACGCAGTAATGTCACACCAAAGCCTTTGTTTATTTAAACTTTACCAACAAACGGCACATAACACAGGCCAAGTATTTGATTTGAAATACCATAAATGATAATGAAAATCGTGACAACAAATGCGCTTCAATTAGTCTAACGATGAAAAGATGACACAGCTAATCGTTAAGCAATGACTTTGATTAATCAGAACTGTTATTTCATAAGTTTCTAAATAAAATCAAGTATTGTTGAAGGAAAAAAGATGAAATTTAATGACAGCTCAAAAAATAAAACCCTAAAAACGTTACAAAAATCTCTCTTTATTTTTGTAGATGTTGTCTTTATGTTTGCTGCTGTGTGTTTTCTTTCATGTGCCATACCTGATGAGGGTGAGTTCAGGGTGTGTAGGTGCAGTGAAGAAAAATCAAATCCATAGGACATGGTTCACCTTTGAAGTTTCTCTCCTTATCTCTTTATCTCTCTATATTTAGTGAAGAAAATGAACAGAGATTGGGGCGATTCTAGGATCAGACTCTATCAGACTTTAGGGTGGCTCAACCCAGCAACTTTGCAAAAATGTGTCTAGTGTCTTGAGACCTTCGAGACCCATTTGAGTGTCTCCTATTCCCTCTCAAAGGTTCAAAGACTTCAAAGGTTCAAGACAGTTTTGTTACTGGTGTCACTGAGTTTAGAAGACGTTAGAACTTGAGTTTGGTTTTCTGGAGCATCAGTCTTTGTGAACCCTAATTATGCTATGTCAAAGCTGCACGATGTATGAAGCCGATCTCTTACTTGAACAAAAAATTCTAGCAGTTGGGCATTTTACATTACGTATGTTACACATCCAGGCCTACGCTGTCGTTCCCGACCCCAGGTACATATCCCCAAAAAGCCTCAAATCCCCTGCGTTGTACAAGCAATCCGCCTGATTGAACTCTTGAAATTAAATGTTAAAGTCTGAAAACATTTTCATAAAAATAAAAATCCCTTCTGGTGAGTAAAATATGAGCTGTTAGAATAAAATATGATAAATAGATGATTCAAATTCACCGTGACTAGTTATTACTTTCATGACCACAAGAGGGCAGAGATCAGGAAAATGTAAAAATGGATCAGTTGTGTTCAAATTGTAGCTACAGTATGTTTGTTATGTAGTAACATGTGACATATAATTTTAACAAAAATACAATTAATATCAGCTTTTTTTTGTGGAAAGAACAAAACAAGGTTGCTATCACAAATGTTATCAATATAATTTACAGCAATGACTTAAAAATCATTTAATCAAAAGTACTATATTTAGATTTTAAAAAACGTTATATTAACATTTATATTATATATATTTGGACATATTATATATATATAATATCATATTATATTTATATATTTATTTTATATTGATATAACATAATATGTTATATTATGTTATATTATATTGATATAACAATAATATGTTATATATTAATATATAATAATAATATGTTCTTTTTGGTGTTTAAAAGTAACAGCAAAGGTGTACAATGCCTCTGTTAATGGCTAATGTCTTAGCTAGTGTTTTCACTGAACTGAAACCAGATTAGTCATCAAGGACAGCTAACAAGGTTCATGCAACAGGCTGATGGCGTTCTCACGTTCTAGTCGATGCACAGTGGTGTCATCTGAATGTATCTGTTGACTCTCCAGTGATGCCGAGACACAAGCAATGTATAATTCGCCAATATCTAAATCAACTTCTTTATGAGACACAGCTGCATGAACGCACTGAGAGATGAAATTTTAACTAAACAAACTCTATGATTTGTTCCAGGATAAGGACTTTGGGAAACAGACCCTCCATAAAGGTCATGCTAACCCACTGGCAGAGGTGACGACCAGCCTCAAGACCTATCAGCACTTTACCCTGGAGAAAGCCTATCTGGGGGAAGACTTCTTCTGGGCCTTCACCCCTGTAGCAGGGGACTTCATAAGGATACGTTTCTTCACACCTGTCCGCATCGAGAGGTTGGTTCCATTTGATCATGTGGAGATGAGAAGGCCTTACAGAGATTGCCAGAGATAAAAGGATTGTGTGGGTTCCAGAGGATATCAAATCTTTTTAAATGTTGATCAATGTTTAACAAATTGTGAGAAATTATACAATGTCTACACATTCCGAGGGGTAGCAGAAATTAATGGATGTTAGAGGAAGCAATGGGTTCTAGAGGATATCAAGACCTTACATGTCCTCCATGGCACCAGAGATTATTTGAAGTAAAGGGCCCCAGAGGTTCCAGACGATATCCAGGCCTTACATATTCTCTGGGTTATGACAGACTACCAGAGATTTGAAGGTATGAGGGGTTCCAGAGGATACATGGGCTTGGCAGAGTAATGAAGGGGGTGACGCGCTTTAATTTGAAGGAGAGATTCCAGATGATGCACAAGAAGGTAGTGGAATTCTTTTATCTTTGGGTACCACAAGCCATTCGGAGTAACTGAAGATATCGAGACTTAGAGTCATGAAGTAGCTTTTACTCAAGCCTCATTATTTGTTCAAAAAATGTCAAATGTAAGTGGTCATCACCGGTCGGCCAAGCTGACCAAACATTCTGTAGTTCCTCGACCCAATTGATTCTGCTGTATCGAAGGGTTGGACTTGGGGCTGCTCCAGTCAGGATCCTTAGCTGTTTAAGGAGACAGGGTACACTCAGCAGATTAAACCAATCCCATAAAGGAGACCAAACGTCATACTAAAGATACAAATTCCACCAGAAGCGTAAATGAAAAGGGGAGGGGAGTTCAAGCAGCCTTAACAACGATTAACGATTCTCCCTTTTTGTGCTTGTATTGCATTTGTCTCAGTTCTTACTTGGTTCAGAGATATCAGTTAGGTGTTCTACCGTTCTGATATTTCAAGGATGCATGAGAACCATGTAGTACTAAAGGTCCTTGGGGGTGAGGGTTACCTACATGTACTTTGGTTTGAAGGGATCAGTAAGTCGTGGGTGTCACTTTTTACAGGGTAAGGTAAGTCAAAGCACAACAGGGCCTATTACTCATACTTTTACACCAGAACAAAATCATTTTCTTCTCTATGCATTGAGCCGATTCAATCTCTTTATATCTTCAAGGTATTTCCTTCGGAGCGGAAACATCGAACATCCAGGAGACAAACTATTCAACACATCAGTGGAGGTTCTGCCATTCGACGTGAGTCTTGAAAACCATTCTTTGCATTAATTGATCTGTTTTTCAGTTTTGGCCATCATTTCTATAGGTAATAAAACCACACTGTTAAAATATAAGGTCTGATGAAATCTCACTTTGATGAAGGTTGAAGGGTCATGAAGCTTCAGCAAGGCGGTTCAGAAATATTGTGAAGAAACCAGACAAATCCATTTTCTCATACATAATTATCCACTTAAACTCTTAGTTTTACCCTCATATTAAGTTTTTCCTCTGGATGTCCGACTTTCTGTAGCGCTCTCCCAGTTCTTTGATAATAACCTGGTGAGTAAATATTACTGAAGGGATTATGAACATAACTAAAGAATATATCATCCGAGTTGGAATACATAAAAATATCCGATGAAATAAATCATTTTCTTCCAGTTATGTGATGAGCGTGTGTGAAGTCACCATATCTCACCCCTTTAACACTAAAGCCTTCACTGAAAACAGACTCAGCTTGTGGTCTCTGTAAGTTTGGATGAATCACCATGTTTTCCCTCCTCTGTTGTAAACTGTAAGACAAATGCTGGTTAAAGACAAATTTAGAGAACAACATTTTATAGCAAGTAACATGAGCTTTAACTGAGATCAACCTTAATGGTGGACAGCGGACAGAATAAAGGGGGATGAAAATCAACCAACACTTGGAGCGAGCTGAGGACACGCAGGGAAAGAGTGAGGACTGAGGAAAGTGGAGGCGGTTGCTGGGGTAACACTGACGAGGAGGGAGGTGATATGAAAGGTTGAAGGGAAAGAAGGATGTGGAGATCATCAGGAGGAACAAACAAAGACATCCTGAACTTGATCAAACAACTGTGGTTTGAGTTAACTCAACACTGATATAAAGCCCTTTGACAAATACAAATCTTTCAATCTCAATTTATGACATTGTGTCATTTTAATTTTGACGTATTCCTACATAAATTGTTATCTGTAAGTATTTGGTATATTTGTATGTTCTTTGTGCTGCTCAATTACATAAATACAATGAGTTGAGTTAATGTTATACAACATTGACATGTCATACCTGTAGGTCTGGCTAGTTGCTGCACAAGCGTCGGTATGGGATGCCGATCAGCTTGGTTGATTTTCTACTACTTTGAAAATGGCACTAATGAATTCATCCCTTGTGCAAAATATGACCTTTTTTCTATGCAAACATTAAACGGTTTTTAATTTGCACTGTTTTCTTAACCAACGTAACTACGATTATATTGAAGACAGTAATTGAATAGTGGCACAATATTTGACTGTATGAAAGATGCAGATAACTTTAAAAAAATAAACATTAATATCAACCAGTAAAGGGCAGCAATATGACTTTGTAATGTCCAGTCTGCCGTACTCGAAGAAGAAGAAGAAGAAACACTGGCATCACATGATGTTTAAGTCGCTGTCACAGTCCGTGCTTACAATTAGATTTCCAATTAATTCACATCCTGTTTGTTTTCATCCCAGGTTGTGGTTTTCTAAAAACCAGATCACACACATTACACTGAGAAAATGCTTCAAAATTGTCAACGTTTGATTTTGACTTTTACATTCCTTTTAAAGCAGTACATAAAATACTAAACATGGTCCAAGAAGGGAGTACCGTGTAACGTAAGAATCAATGATTATTCTTGTGAAATGTTTCTGATGACGTTCGAACGTATTCTCCAATAATAGCCATGTCAAATCAAAGTGTCACAATTTGACACCTACTTCAAATGTGGCCCACAAACGCGACCCCATTGTCTCCGGCCATGAGGCTCGATGGATCATGCATCCAACTTATCCCAGGATTCCCTCTGCTTACATTTGTCTTCCCCAAACGGTTTGCCTTTTCATAATGGATGCCCCTCACACACACACACACAATAAAATTTGAGTCCAAATCCCTCGTTCCATTACTATTACAACTTCCACTTCTACAACAGATTTAATCCTATCAAATTCCACCAGAGTACTACTATACAGATTTTAGAGCTACAACACAAACTCAACTTCAGCTGTGGATGTCGCTAGGCAAAAGGATCGGTGTTTGGTGATGAAATAGTTTTAACAGGAAGAGTGAAAATATTCTGTTTGGCCATATGATTTGATTTAACAGTATTAAAGTCGGTCTGGACATCAGTCTTTAAGGTCCTTCAATTTATCTACCAACAAAAAAAGGTGCCTATGAGGGAACAGGAGAAACAGTTCTGTCTACTATGACAATTTCTTGCCATTCCCATTCATCTATTGATTTTCTGTCATTAATGCTATTTAACCCATACAAAGTTACAATTCCAGGGCAGCCAATGTGTGTTTGTGTCTTTTCTAGAATATCCAAGCAGAGAAAGAGGCCTTGACAGAAGGGAGAGAAAAAACACCAAAGTACCATCGGACAGAAGACGGGTTCATCAGAATAGGTGAGTAATGACTTGTTGAATTCACACACCAGCTGCTGAAACATCATTGAGCAAGGCAGCGCAATGACCGGCTCAGTGCATTGCTCAATTAATGTGGTAGAAAGTAATGGGGGAGCCATTGGAAACTGGGGTGTGAAATAGTGACAGAGGTGGTGAGGGGGGAAAAAGAATTGAAAAAATGTAACTATATATTTTGACCAGTTCTGCTTTAGGGCGTCTGCTTCTTTACTGATATAAAACACAAAACATGTCACTCAACCCGGAGAAATAAGCCAGGCCTATTGGATCCTGGAAAGGGAATTCTCACTACGCAGCTTACCTCTGAAGTCAAGCCGAGAGATTCAGCGATACAATCAGGAGAGAATATTTGAGTGGGATGAAAGATTTAAAGAAGCAAGTACAGAGGAAGGAGAACAGAAGGAGATGAGGGCAACTTCAATATGATATCATAAATTACCAGCAGCTCTTTATACCCTCCATTAAATTTTCAGATGAGTCGGAGGATCGATCTGGACGGCTCATACTCGTTCTATTAATTTCCGCATTCAGATGAAACGCCATACATTTCAGTGTCTGAGGTCATAATTTGACCCATTAATGACAATTTTTCCATCACATCCATACTATATTTTCCTTTAAAAGCTTTTTGAAAAGGTTGGGTAACTTTTCAGGGCTAATTGTAATTTTATTTACAGACACTCATGTAGCTCATGGAATTTTGGGGCCGTTTTTTTGAACATTTAAAAGGTTATTGACGGATTGTTAAAATTAAATAATCCATTAGATTCACACAAAGGATGACACCTTACTTTTCTGTAGTCATCCAGCCTTTCAGTCAAGACTGAAGTATCTCAGAAGGTCTTGGATGGACTGTTATGACACCCATCAATCCATCTCCCTAATCATTTTGGGTCTGGACGTAGTGGCAGCCAGCCAGGCACGGGATTCCAGACATCCCTCCCACCAGGAAACAGCCTGCAGTTCATTCTGGGGAATCCAGAGGTGTTCCCAGGCCAGACACGTAATCTCTCCGGCAAGCTCCGGATCTACCCTGGGGTGTGCCTATAGAAGCACCTTCAATGGGAGGGCGCCGGGAATGAGTGCAAAGAAGTACGGGTGCTTGGAGACGGAGGTGACTATTATTATATCATAGTCCTGTTTCTGTTGAGGAATCCTCATAGCTTTGGCGATCTTCTGAAGTTTACCTCTTGAATGAGATGTTCCAGCTCTCAGCTAAGAGGAATAATGGAGGAAGCCTCTTGTATGAGAAATTAAACATCTGAAAGACCAAAAAAGAGACGTAGAAGCCTTCTGTTTAGATGAGGATCGGTGGAGAGGACCAGAAATCTACATGATCTACAGGATGGATTCTAAGCGCTGACACAGAACTCACAGCTGTGGTGTTATTGTTCACATGATCTCAGATGTGATACGGGATATTTGGTACGTTTTGGAGTCAGTGTCTGTCACTCGTGTTTTTCGCAGGAAAAGTCCACCTCTACCTCCTGTCCTTGCACATGGTAATGACTTTTTGAAAAGAAAGAAATACCTGGTGAATCAGAGTACAAACACGGCAGGTGCCACTGTCTGACCACAGACTATGCTCTGCACTTATTTTGTCAGCTTCTCATGGAGCCCAGATATCAGATTCTCTGTCATTATCACAGACTTACTACCAACGCTGCAAACTTCATCTAGAAGTTTTCGTATCCCTGTCTCCTTCCTGGTCTTTGTTTCATGCATAGAAAGTGATGAGGAAGGGAATATATTATCCTTTGTCAGCAGGATTAGATTAGGTTTATATGTATTACTGATAATCTGAATCTGCAAATTAATTTAAGGTGGAAAAAATTAATGCAGGAGGGTAAAAAGTAAAATTTCTGTTCAACAAATGGAAAGGAGAAAAATAAAGAAGCTTAAATTGTCCAAAATGTCAAATTCAAGTCAAGTGTTATCTCCACTAATACAATACACGACTGAATATTTAATTACTTTAATTACTTTTCACTATTTAAACCTTCACATTAGAATTAAAAATTATAAGCAGACATAAAAGCAGATAGTTTTTTGGTGTCTGTAACACCAGGTTTTATTTTCTTCACTGTCATTTCAGTTTCTGAGAGAAGCTGTCAGGCATCTATACTCAGGATCCTGAAAGAAGCCCATAATGCAATAACCATAATAAAACGGTCCGATAAACAATAACACAGGACACCAGACGCCGCTCTGCACAGGGATTACACTGACTCTCCTACTCGGAAGCAACACAATAATCCACATGAACAAATATGTTTTCTGAGGGATTATTTCTGTGTCGATTCACTCCCAAATCAACCATCATTGAGCTGAAATAAGACTGAACCCCAGCAGGAGGACAGATGGCTTCTGAGGGAGACAACTGAATGTAAGATTAACCGATGAAAGCAGAAGTCATACAGGGAGGAAACCATTGCAGAACCACGGGGGTCAGATAATGGACTTTAGATACATGTAATGGGTCTCAATAACCACAAAAAGCCTTTCAATTTTCACATAAACCTAAATTACTCAATTCCATCTACCGATGAATAAATAAATAATAACCAGTAAAACCTGTGATACTAACTTGGACTGGATGCTTTTATAGAAATGGATCATCTTTAAATGAAAAAATATCCAAAGAAGGGGACATTGAGGCTGTTATGTTTTTACCGGAGTGGTACTGTTTTGAGGTCGCCATATATAAAATGCGTCGCGGTGCTGAAAATAAGGCATTTACATGCAGGGACTGGCTATCGGAAAGGCTTTCCGGAAGGATTTAGACTACCTCCTTGCAAAGGACTGAAATCTCATTCAGAAAGGTTCTATCCATTCGAAACGGGGTGTTTACATGCAGCACTTTATTTCCGGTTAGACGTCTTTTCCGATTCTAATCAGAATAAGGCTGTCCATGTAAACCCACCCCTAGTGAGTCTACAAGACAGTGAAAGTTCTAATTTGTTTCCACATAAAGTAAAAAATTGTATTCTCGGTGTAAATAACTGTCTGTGCCTTTTCCTTTCAGAGATGAGGATCACACACACCGGAACTCTTGCCACTATTTTGAGAAGCATAACACATAATATGGTCATGAAGGGCCAGTAGTCACTCCATCTAATATTACAATTTGTCTCCCGTATTGTGTGACAAAATATCGTTTCATAGCCAAATACTCATGTTTGTCTTGTACCAGGTACATGCTTCCATCTTAAACTCAGTTTCAGCAGTCAACCTTTGCTTCTCTGTCACAATAATGTCTAAAAGCGGCAGGTCCTTATTCTGAGTGGTCAAAGCGATGTCTGACATGGTATGTTTCGGGTTCTGATAAAAATCATTACCTTCGCCAAGGTACGAGGTTGTTTTCAGCCAAGTTTGTTTGTCCGTCCACCTGCCTGTCTGTCTGTCAGTCTGTGAACAAGGTTACGGAAAAACCAATGTAGGGATTTACATGAAGTTGGTTTTGGCATAACCAACAGATTATTACATTTAGGTGACGTCACGTGTTTCGGAGCATTTAAAAATAGGAAAATAAGACGTTTGGAGTATTGACCATTATCAATATTGTAGTAGTGTCCATTATTTTCTACGCCTTTGATCTTTGATTCATTTGATGTTCCTTTGGAAGGGGAGCTGAGGGCTGGGAGAAAAAACAGGAAATGATACATGTGTGAATTCTCAGAGGCTGGCAGTACTCATGCATTAATGGAGGAATCTGCAACATTTTTTCCTTAACATTGGATACTATTGTGCCTTGTGCCTTTGATGTTTCATACTTGAAAGGAACAGGAAATGACGGAACAATGTCTGTTTAAGTTTATGTTCAAAGGTGGGTTCTGTTATTTGGTGAAGTTTTGCGCTGTCTGAGTGTTTTTCTATTTTAGATTACATTTAAATGGATGCTCTTCCTGTAAAGAAGTCTCCCTGTTTCTGTCAATACCACATGTGTCAACGTTTAATTAAGTGCTGAGATTTGATGAAGTGAGGAAAGAAAGGAAAGAGTGCCTGTTAACGAAGATGATAAAATAAATGTAATCAAAAAGGCTTTTCTTCTTGTAGAACACAAATGATCGGTACTAGTGATTAGTGCAAAAGACAGCACCTTAAATATTTCTGTTACCCTATAAATGGATGTGATTACCCAACTAAAATCAAATATAAGAATAACCCAGAAGATATTGAAATTATCAACTAAATGGTGTCTGAACATCAGTGGTAGAGGACGTATTCTAGTTCTGTTCGAAAGTAAAAACTACTTATACCACACTGTGAAAAGTACTGCAAGGAATATGTTACTTAAAAAATGATCAATAAAATGCAATCATACTAAAGGCAGTCAAACTTCCCCTGTGACTGTTATGATATCATTAAATAACGATGTTACAGGCTTTAATGAAAAAGCATGATTTTTAAATATTATGACTAGGACTTCATATTAATCAACTAATTATTTCAGATGAACTTGTATAAAGTGTTAGGTAGTATTTTTTTCTGTTAGCTACGTCTTAATTTATAAGCTCTTAATAAGTTTATTGAAATCTTTCTATTAGACAATTTTTATTTAACTATTTTTTAATAAACCTTTCATTGGTGCATTTTATATATAATCACACACACATCTATATTTCACATACTTATGTACATAATGGTCCTGAATACTAAATCTCATCCCTGTCTTTGTTCTGTTTGTCCTCCTTCTTATCTGTTACGTCTGTTATCACAAGTGCTTTGAGAGCCTTCTTAAAACCAGAGTCAGATTCATGCAAACACAGACTTGGCCAATATAATAGTTCATTATTATGACATTTGTCTTACAGGAACCTTCCAAAATGGGATCTCAGAGGGGGAGGTGGACCCCACCTTTGGGCCCCTGGAGGCCATGCGTCTCACTGTTGTGACGGACTCGCCCGTGTGGGTGATCCTCAGCGAGGTGAGACTGCCTGAATGCATGACTTCAACCAGATTAAAGCTCATTCTTTTATGTTTAAATTACTTATTTATCACATTTATTCAGAGTCATTGATGTCCTTTAAAGAGAGGGCAACATAAAGAGGTGTCTGAGGACATTAAAGAGGATTAAGGTATTTAATGTCTACCGCCCCGATGAACAGAGTCAGTAAGCAATGATGTGATTTATTCATTTCTATTCATCTATTAAAATAACCATTTAAACCCCTTTTTATGGGGCTTATTTAGTCTACGAGTCAAACATATTATATAATCCTTCAATAAAAAAAGAAATTAAAAAATTTACATAAACAGAACTATAGACGGAGATAAGCTAAATGTTCAAAATTAATTTGTGATAGTATCATATTGTTGAAGTCTATTTACTCCAGCTAGAATAAGTAATATGTACCGCTCTCTATCTCTTTCACACACGCTACCCACAATCATCTCAGACGCTTCCATTTTCATGGTGCTACATCCACATACTAGATGCTGGCCCTCCATTCAGCAGAGGCAAACCAGGCAAATGTTTGTGGCCCCCCAAAAAGCTTAGAAAAGAGGTGCCCCAGAGAGCCACTCATATCGGTACATTTTTGCAATGAAAACTTATAAAGAACGGCTTTAAACCTCCCATTAACGCAATATGAAATGCACCTAATCCCCCTATAGTGGAGCCCCTTCTGGCTGCCGCATGACAGCTGGTTCTGTCAATTTGGACTTCTGTACTGCTACAATCTCATCCATAAATGTAATAACACCTGTCTGGACATACGTTGTCTATTTACACGTGCCTCCGTTGTTCTATATTCAGTTGTGTGTGTATCTATGTGTGTGGAAGAGCCATTAATTGGCTTTTATATTACATTTATATTTAGAGTCTAGTCTGAAAGTTTTAGTAACAGCCGTTGGGGGAAAAAAAGTTAATACTGCTTCCGATAGAAAGGTGTCACGACACAGTGCTTCACAGCTTGTTTGATGTAGTGCTACAAAGCATGAAAAGATTAGTCCAGCACATCACTTGACACCACACGGCGCAGGACTAAAGATCACAAGCTAGTGTGTTGCTGGCAGATACCACAGCACCACCTTCACAGCTCTTCTCCCAGTAAAAGGTGGAGCTGCACAATATTATGCAGGCAGTTATAATATTATGGCGATTGGTTTATGTTCCATATAGGGTTATCTTTAACACTTAAATAATAATTTAAAAAAGCATCATTATCCACCATGTAAACTGTAGACATGCTGACTAAGGCCAGGTCTTGAAGAGGGAACACATAGTTTAGTCTGTAAAGGAGACGGTGTATCTGGGTTAGGGGGAGGAGAGGAGATCAGACTAATCTAACCTTGGACCTTGAATAAATCACAGAGACACCAGCCATCACTCAAGTACAGAGGGATGTTATTTGTAAAGGTGCAATGTGTAAAATTTAGGAGTATCTCTTTGAATAAATGGAATATCATAATCATAGCTATGTTTTTGTTAGTAATTAATCAGCTGAACATAAGAATATTTCTTGTTTTAAGGATGAAGTGGCAGAAAAGACAATGAAAAAAAAAAACTTCACCTCTAAAAAAAACCAAGAAAGACATCACGAGAAAGTGTATTGCTGGATAACTATCAGCAGCCACATCTGCTCAAATTGAGTTTTTTCCAGTAGCGGATGCATCTGTGTCCTTGGGCTCACTTTGATCTCGGTAAATTTTCATGTCATTCTACTATTACTCTGCCAAGATAGAGGTTACTGTAATTCCAAATCAGCACAAATTGAGATTTCCAGTGTTGTCCTTGAGCACACATTTTCAAATGTTCTATTTTCTGTAATGTCTTCAAAGACCCAAGACCCAAACTAATCACCATCAGGCTTTTATGTATTGATTGTGACATGCATACGTTTTGGAGATTTAGCTGTCTTCTGATTCAGTACATGACGTCCAACTCTCAAGCTCAGCTCAAAGTCATCATATGGCAGCCGGTCTATTAGTATGAGCTCTGATTATCCTTGTTATATTATGGTGTAATACCCTAGTATAGATTAATATTCATATTTATATTTGCACTTTGATTCTGTTATACTGATCTCTGTGCTCTTTGCTGCTTTAACGCTGCAATTTCCTTATTGTGGGACTAATAAAGGTTTATCCTATCTTATCTTTTCTTTAACGTTTCCGGTAACGGATTCCCTAATCTCCCAGACCAAACAGGCTTCCCACATATCCTTATATGATCTTAAGGGAAACAGGTTTCACATGACAAGAGTTTGGAGCATCAATGACCAGCGAGATCTAATAGCAATGCATGACATCTAAGATCTTCATTGTAGTCAGAGGATGATATTTATGAGTAAATACTAACAATGGTGGTCACTATGCAACCAGGGATGGCATGAATGTTGAGTGCAGCGGTTCTGTCTCTCCCTCTCCAAGGCCCAAAGGGTTGTTTTAAGACTTCTAGCGTTATCAAGTCAGTTTTGGCAGTCACATTTAGGTCTGAATGTGGCAAGTCCAGGTTCTTAATGGTGAAGGCAATTCGTAATGGGGTACGTTTAGTCAGCTAGGTTTAAATAGATGCTATCTCTCCACAGAGGAGGTCTGCATGTGTCCAGCTATATTAAAATGTCCCCATGTTTAGTGATGTGATTTGTGGTTGCTAAGCAAGAGAAGGGGAGAAACTTAACTAGCATTGTATGCGTCTACCCAGAGCTGAAGAGGATTAATTTATTTATAATTGGGAGAAGTACCTGGCAAATACTTCAACGTGACCCCCTGACCTCTATTTGAGGTTTGCTGTGGAGGTCAAGTCTCCATGTGAACCCTAAATGAATGCATTAGTTCAGGTTTGGCAATGAGACACTTTAATGTGGTGTAAACATGCTGTACGAGAAGATGTGAGTAAAACTCTTATTAGATGTAAAAGGAACCAAACTGTGTGTTCATATTTGATCTTTGTGGTTTCTCTCGTTTCCCTCAGATCTTCATAAAGAAAGCAGAGTGACGCCTCTGTTCCCCCACAGAGATACCATAGCTCCTCAAAGCGATCAGCCCAGCTGACCAGAGTGTCTTCAGCTGCTGTCCTGCTCCAAGTCCTGTACACCAGACCACCACAGCGGCACCACAGCACTGCCATCTGGCCGGACCTCCCCACTGCAGGGCTCATCACGTCAGACAGACTGATGATGACAGGCCGAATGGGAAAAACAATGACACAACATGGAAAAAGAGAAATTGCTCTCATAAGATGCTGTAATTAATCCCGAAGAGTCTGTATTTATATGTACATACAGTTAGTAGCCTAAATATTGAATACACTGGTAATTGTGGAGGCATTGGCAATAATGTCTCACCACCTCTGAGGATGAAACTGCTGCATTAAAAGACTCAAAAGCCTCCTTCTATCTGTCAGTCTGGACCTTTCTACAAACACTATCCCACCATTGTATACCAACATTCACCATGTATGTGCTTATACACAAAGAGATGTACACACTATCATATGAATCACCTTCAGTGTGTTGATGTGTGTCAGTAGTTGCTGGGGTAACCTCCACCGGTGAGCAATTTGCCTTAATGAAGACGAAGAGCAAATTTACTCCAAATGGAATTGAGCCCCAGACTGAAATAACGTAGCCGCAACAAATACCCAGAATCGTTTGCTGCAACTTTGGATTTTCTCACATCTTTGTAGCTAACAACTACTGACAATGACACTGATATTTTGCTTTTCTCAATGAAATCTTTGAAAGTTGTTTTACGTTAACTGAGGCCTTGGCGACTTCATGGTTTTACAGAGCAGTACTGTCATGTACTTTACAATACTATGAAGTACTGTAACGTCCTACATAGTACTCTAGTTCCCACTGCTGTGCTCTATTGTACTTACTGTACTATAGTTTTCCAGTCCACTGCAAAAGTAGAGATTCTTCTCTTGTTTTTCTTCCATTTAGGTCTGTCATTGACAAATTTTCTAATAAATAGTATATTATAAAGCCCTTCCACTATTTTAATTTTAATTTCCTGGAAAAGACACAATCTTATTCCAACAGAACTAATGTTGTTCGCCAGAAGACAGAATTTATTTTACTTTTTGTTCCTTCACGCCAATATTTGGACCCCACAAATGATGAAAATAATTCCTTGAAATCCACAATATTGTTTTCCTCTTGATGCCAGTTCTCCATGTATTATCTATAGAGGGATGGATTTATCATGTTTGTATTGGATTTTAACAATGATTGACTTCATGTAATCAATATTCCTTTTCTAGTCTTGTGGAGATGGCGGTCAATTTTGATTGAACTGTTGGTAAAATCTTTTGGTTTTCCTGTTCCAACAAGTGTTTTTCCAGTTTGTTGTTGAGAATTTGACCTCAACTTCACAACACCTTTAGGGTGAGCTGGAAAACTGAGGCAGAAAGGACACTCCTAGTTTGGGTCAGGCTGGCTATAGAAACCAGGATTGAGTGGGGATGTAAACATGTGATCCAGGTTTCTGACCAAAATAGAAACCTAGACTCACCTGCACACAGATCAGAATCATGGGATTGTGGGAACAGTGAGATTGATAGAGGAAGGTTTCCCATTTTCCTTGGAACCAGCACACCCTGATAGAGATCGAGGCTGCCAGTCTTTATTCACTGTAAGGGAGGAATCTACTTCCAACCTAAATATAGTCCGTTAATACTAATAAATAACAAAACTTTGTTTTTCTTTTTATAATCTGCTTTTGTTTTGTTTGGAGTTAACTTTCATGACACTTTTAAAACAAATTTAGTTCATTTCTATTCCATGAGTATAAAATCGTCAATTTAAGGGAATGAAATAAGCAATCAACAAAATGACTCATTTGAAACAGCGATTTAACAAAACATCATCTGTCAAAACTGCACTTCATAGGATGAGATAAGGAGATATGACTCATTCCACGGTGGTAAATTATAGATTCATTAAGGGTTTAGATGGAGAACAAAAAAGAGCGTTTGTCAGATTTTAACATCGCAATTTCTATTTTCTTTGTAAAATGCACTGGAATGCATTGTTATAATCTTGTGTTTGTCTTTTGTACCCTTTAGATAAGCTCTATTTAAATGATCTGAGACTTCTATCCAATCTGTAAATTGTAATAAAGACAAAATTTTAAATACTTTTTCGGACATACGTTTGTTTTGAAAGGTCTTCTTTTCTGTCATGTGTTGGCTTCAATAATTATAACATTTTTAGGGTGGTGTTGAGAAGATTTCTGGGGATGTCATCAAGTTTTATCCAGATAACAATTATTACCAGTGGTATAACACCATTGGTAAGAAACTGATTAATCACATGAAAATGATTAAGACAAGCTCTGTTACAATACCATGCAGAAAGAAAATGAGCTTACATCAAAATTAAGTGCTCGTGAGTGGCCCCAAATATCTTAAGTTTAATACCCAGAAGTAAATGTTTAATTGCACAAATGCAGAGAAAATAGATGTTAAAATAGTAGTAACAGGGGCATTTTTAATTATTCAGCTGTGCACATAATTAAAAAATGTCACCTTTCCTGGGGATATCGAAGGTTGAGGACATTAAAAAGCGGTTTTACTTTGAATGAAGTAGTCTTTTGTTAAACCAGCCACGCCGAGTCAGGCACATGGATGAAGGTCACATGATTGTTACACATCTGCAGTGGCATTATGAGAGAATTATAGGAACAGCTCAACATTTCTGTTAGTGCACACATTTCCTCTTAACAGTCTGATATGCACATATCAGTCTCATTTATATTTGTACAACAAGACAGTGTTGGAAGAGCTACTTTCCATCCAGTTAAAATCATTTACACTAGAAAGTAATTAAGTATTTAAGTAAGTTAAAAATCTTGCATTCATATTCTTACTTAAGTAAAGATAAAAAAAAAGCATTAGGAAATTAAAAATACATCATTCATTATTTCGCATAATTTGAGAACTTTTCCAACTACTGTAGTCCCAAATAAGGGACAAAACACAGTTGTCCCTTATTTGTCCCTAAAAGAAGGCATGGACATTGGGGAGAATATGACATATGCAATAACGCCATGGCTGGGCCAAGATGACCGTTATGTTTGCCGTTCACATGGTCTGCGAAGTTCAACCCACCAGACAACTCATCTTTAGGGCGGTGAATGCTCAAATGTCCATGATAGTGCATCTACACCAGTGTCACGAAGACAGAAGGACAACAAGAGAACGCCAATGTCCTGGGTGACTACGTCTATAATGCAGAATCACTTGCAGTGGTCTTTTTTTAAGTCCCTTCGGTACATTAACAATTAAATGTCATGCTATTAGTAGCAAGAGTATCGTTGCAGTAAATTATCTTTGTAAGGGATGTTTAATTTCATTTTGATGGAAACACAATTAGTCAGACTAATGTTCATTTACAGTCCTACTGATTCATCTTGTCAAGCTCCAGATCCATTTTATTTCTGAGCCAGTGCATCCTCTTGTCAGTGGATGGATGTGATTGACTCGGGTGCTTTGACAACCATCTGATAAGTCATTATGATGCTTAGGTATGTAATGATAGTAAAAATATTAAGTACATCATGCCACCACTGAAATGTACAGTTCCTCCACCTTTAACAAAATCAATGTTAAGCGAAGATAATGAGCAGAAGTTGGGATTCAGATATTTGCCAAATGTAAAAAGGGACACACCTAATTTAAACAATTCATTGGCAAATAATTATAATAATTAAGTTGTTTTTTTTTAAATCAGCCTTAGCTTAAAATGTCCAGCTGCTTAATACTGTAGGTCAAACGTTTGCCACCAAAGGAGCCTTGACGTGTCCTAGTACGGACGAGTTATGGTAGGTGACAAGACCCCTGTCATTACTAGCATTAACTTTTTCAAATATTTATATTTATATAATAATTCACATAACTGTAACTCGGTGATTTTCGGTTACAGTTCTTTGCTTTATTGACTTCCGACAAATTATTTTCGAGCTCTACAAGCTCTTTCCATCATCCTCACTCCAGCCAATTAAAGCACACTTCCGCTACCGAGTTGACCAATCAGCGCTGTCCACGAAGTTAAGCTCTAGGGGGTGGGCCATGTCCTGTTCAACGGACATTCTCCCTTACCCTATCACGTCTTGACAGTTGACAGGAAACGTCAAATATTCGTTCCCATTGACCAATCATCGACAGGAGAGGGCGGTATCTGCTCTCCAATATCCCACGTGATTCTCCTCAGTAGTTCCCAGGCGGTCACATCGGCGAGCTGGAGGTGAGTAAAGAAATCGATAAATGTCAGTTTTACAGGGGAAAACGGCAGGATTATTACGTTTTCCGAAAAATATCGGTTTATTAATAACGTATATGCACTAGTGCTGAACATTTAGTAAAGTTATACTTGTTAATGTAAGCATCATGTCACCACCATGCTGTTAGCATTAGTCTGAATGGGTAACTAGGGCTAATTAACCACAGGTGAATGTAGCTAGCCGGTTAGCCTTCTTGGCTGGCCTTTTCTAACATGAAATTCACTCATACATGAACTATTTATATAGTCATATTCCCGTGAGTCTTACACTATCTACCCTGATCTGACACATTCCCCCTTGTCCAGCCTCCTCTCTCGAGAAAGAGCTTGGAAGTTTTCTTGGCTCGGCTCCGACACTGACAGCAGTTTCGTAAGCACCATCGAAGCTATGCTAAGCTAGCTGACTCAACCGGATTGTAATGGAGTGTCTCAGTGATAAATATTGGGAGAGCTTAATGATTTACATTTAAAAAAAATGTTAATAGAATATTGTCTTCATATTTAAACTATTTAAAAAAATTAAAAAAAAGAATGAATGAGAGTAAGCTTGTATGTTAGCTTAATGCTCAATGGGACTTCATCATTGCTAATCCTTTTGCAACCGAATCTTCAGAATACAGATATCTTTGTTAAAATTGTGCATAAAATTCAAAACTATATGCATACGCCTTATGTGTCAGTCTAAAAATATGTAGGGCTGATGAGGATTATTGGTTGGCTGTTCGGCTAACAACGTATGGTGCTAATGGGTAAAAGGCAGCCTGTCTGTTCGTCATCCTTGTGTATAATTTTTCTCTAACAATTAATAATAATAATACATTTCATTTATCAATTGAGAAATAATGTCGAACACCCTTCTAAAATTAATATGTTCAGATGTCTCCTAAAAAGCAAAAGTCACAAATGTCCCTTCCTTGAATATTGACATTCTTTAAAGTGGTAATGATTCATTCTATAAAAGTACTACACTGCAAGGCATCGGTGAGTTTTGTGGAAAATTAGTGCACAATAAATATGAGATGTCGTTGTCATTCAAAATGCTATTTTCATATGCGTGTTCAAATTGTGGCATTTAATTGGGTTTGAATGTTTAGCCGCTATAATGGGCATGTCTTCTAGTACATCGTATTTTTTCTATAAAAGTGCCCCCACCATAACTGATTACTTTTTTTGCATCAAATGTAGTTGGTCCATGTAGTTTTTGTTTTACATTGCATATTTAAAAGCCCACAATAGTTAATATTAAAGATTACCAATCAGCAGCAACATTAGAACTGGTTACTGGTATTAATGTTGTGGCAGTGTATGCTTCATATCAACATTAGTCCTTGCTGGAAATGGTTTCAGTGTTTTTGTTTTATCTTTTCCATTATTAAACTCCATTATTTGGGGACAAATACAGACTAATAAATAATTAAAAAATTAAAGTATTGCAAAATTTTACTGTTTAAAATAGGTTTATACCTGGTTTTACTACGATACCATTTTCGCTAACGTCACCTTGTACTTTGACGTACTGGTTTGGACATTTCTGAGAATAATTTGAAAATATGATTAGTTTATGCTGGAAACCAGATATTTAACAACGAAATTCACATGAGCCGCTTCGATCTGGATAAAATGTGCATGTGGATCTTGTTTATAAAATAGTAGAATATTTGCTGCACTTTACTTTTTGTTAACTATGTTTATCTGGTCATGGGTGCTATATGATGTTACCTCCACTACTGATGTCAGGATTGTGTGTATCAAGTACTGCAGTTTTTTTCATTAATCGCCTGATTCAAAATTGAATCTATGTTAAGGCTGTGACTTCTTTAGATTTTTCTTTCATCTCCAAGAAATATAGAAGGAGTGCATTAACAAAATGTATATAAAGTCCTGCTATTTACTGACATGATAATGTACAGAAAATATGTTTTAAATCATTTCTGAACATTTGGTTGCTAGAAGTATAATTATATCCTCTTTAAAGAGATTATTCATTTAATTTCAAACTTACTTTTAATAAGATAATATTAGGGAGACCATTTGCTCTGTCACAAAAACACACACTTTCTTTTAGCATAATTTAATAGCTGCAATTTTGAACAATGAGTTTTTATCAGTTTATTGATCTCATGTGTCAGGATGATTGACCTTTGCTAAACTGAAAAAAGTATAATATGAATAGACATCTTGGGTATGTTAAATGTGATGCAATAGCAAAATATTAGTAATTGCTGGTATCAAGAATTTACATTTTTATATTTTAAGAGATTTTTTAAAACATCGGTTAGACATTTCGAAGTTTAAGAATAATTGTTTTTGTGCTGAAAGCGACCAATGAGTGACAGGTTGTAAAATCATTCATTCACTTTGTAATGGAAGAAGGTTTCTGACTATTTATTTCTGTTTAAACAGTAAGCTGCCTGTCCTGTCTGTTTGCTCCTCAGTTAACTGACTTGGCTGGTAAAGGCTGGTTTAATGAGGTGAAGCTGTTTGCAATACTGGTAGATAATGTCTAAATGTCTGCAAATAGCCCCAGAAATACCAGAGCTATTTCAATAAACCTTTATTTACTCATTGAAATGGTCCAGTTTTCTCAAAAGAATAAATGTTGTGTTGTCCTGACTATTTTATATCTTAAAATTTACAAATCTTGTAACATATCAAAAGTTACAAATCACTGTGATTTATGTCATACTAAACTAAGTTTTATAATAAACCATTTTTGGATACATGATATGAGAAAATAAATTCACAAGAATCTGATGTTCTCGCTTACAATTTGTTGTATATTTAAGTATATTAACGATATTTCCAAAAATGTTCAAGTTCAAGATTTTTCACTGTTATAATTTACTGATTTTAAAGTAAAGATATTTGAAGACGTCACATTGTACTTTGTCATACTGTGTTGGACATTTCTGAGAAAATATAATTAATTGACACTGAAAACCAGATATTGTTTTACAAAAAAATCATCCTTTATGGGGGCAAACGGTTTCCTTATCAAACCCCTTTTGGAAACCTCTTAGCTTATCAGATGGAGAATCTGGGAGTGGCAGATGTCCTGCAGGCTAAACTGACTAATAACAGATTAACTGACTGACTGTACCTCCAGACCTCTAGTGCTGCTGTCAGTCTGAGTAGATAACAGCAAATTCAGCTGGTTTCTCTGGACTTATTGTTATCAGCCAATCAGAGATCCTCTAAGAGCCTTGTCCTTTTACAGGATGCAGTGGCTTCATTGTTGTCTAAACAACTGCTAAAAACTCTTAAATGAACGGTTACACTGGCTGATGCATCCCTTTATAAGATAAGATAAACCTTTCTTAGTACCACAATGGGGAAATTGCAGGGTTACAGCAGCAACAGTAAATTACAGAATAGAATAACAATATATACAATTAAATTAAATTAGCGTACAATTAACAACACAGTTGTTTGTTTTCACTTGATGCCTGCCATTAATAATTAAGAACAAAATTTGGATAAATCCACTACAGATAATTGTACCCATCTCTAAATTTCCAATTCTTTACGAAACACAAATTGCTTATCTTTATTTTATGCAAATATTTTCTTAGGAATGACTAAAAAATGAAATGGCAATAATCCCGATTCTCTATGGGTCCACTAATCAATTCATCAGTTTGTACTC
Organism: Lophius americanus; assembly: GCA_037951165.1. Classification (NCBI taxonomy): domain Eukaryota; kingdom Metazoa; phylum Chordata; class Actinopteri; order Lophiiformes; family Lophiidae; genus Lophius; species Lophius americanus. The sequence goes on along the minus strand of JBBDHG010000008.1, from coordinate 9,706,061 downwards.
TATTTCTATACATTTGTTGTTGGTTGCCTCCATAGTTAGAATTAGGGGTATATTTATATACAGAAATTGTCGCTCTATGATTTCCACCATATTGCGTCTCTGAATTTTTCACTCGAGTTTCACAGCTAATTCCCTGAGATGCCATGTGGACACCGGTTGGACGGCTTTAGTGCTGTGCTAACAGTTAGTGCTGGTGATGAAAACACTCTTAACTGCGCTGCTTGGCCTGTTAGTCAGACATGCTGCTCCTACTGCAGGTTAATCTGATTAGTCTGGCAGGGTGAGATGTGTAGCAGGTTTAACTTACACAACTGCACATTCAAACCTTCTCAGAACTCAAGACGGGTTACATTTATGAGTGCAATCAACTGTTTTGAGTTTTAAGGTCCGCTTTAACTGAACATAGTAAGTGAAAGTATTCATTTTACACTGAACGCTTTACCAACCCAAATTAATGATCATATAAATATTTAACTAGTACCTAAGCATATTTGATGCTAGCTGCATGAGAGGATTCTTTAATCAGGCTGTTTTGTAAGTGGAGAGAGGGTGGTGTGTGGGGAAAAATGGTTTTAAAAGCACCCCACTTGTAATGACTGTCCATCTGCATTAATCATTTTTCCCACAAATGACAGTCAGTGGATGCTGTGATTAAAAATACCGTATCCTCCCTCCCCTCACTAATAGATATATTTCATTGAAACTGTTTTTTACATTTAACACCTGCCAGGGTTGGAACTGCCGCCATGAGTGTAATAAAAGATAAACGCTAATATTAGATAATTGCATGTAGAGACTTAATAGTCTGTTAATGTTTCAGAGTAAAATGGACAAGCCCATGAACAATGCACACATCTCCTTTGATGTTGCAAATAGAGCTATCAGGAAATGGTTTCCAACGCCGAAACAGAAGCTCCCAATAAATACTCATCTGAGACACATCAATGACTTTGAAGAACAATGAAAAAAGAATAACACTGTAAAATATAAATCGCATAAACTATTGTGTTTTTGGAACAAATTGAAAGAGGTAATTAAATGTAAAACAAATCACCAAGCACATATTTTTGAATAACTTATTTTAAAAAAACATTAATGGAATTTATATAATCAGTTTTCACTGACACCTTTAACTTGTTTGATACTGTTTTGACTATCTACATATGCCATATTTTGTTATGTTGACAGGACAAAAAATAGCTCCTCACTGGGGATAGACCCATCAGTGTACAAATGTCCATCAAAATCAAATGATGTTTTTTTTTTTTTTTAAATAAACCAACATGAATGATCACATTACCAGCCAACTGTTTTTGTTAGGGTACTTATTTTTCTCGCAAACTGAAAAAATGTTAGTTTTGTTAGCCTTTTAACATAAATTTGTACGTCATTCTCTTATCAATGTAATTACCAAAACATTCAGACTAAATTCAAAATTATTATTATTAGAGGCTGGAAAGTACTTAATTTTGGTGATCTGTATTTCAGTCTGGTGTGTTTTAGAGACAGGGTAAATGAGAAATGTCAGTGAACAGATTGTGGACTGTCAACCTAAAAGAAATTGCTGTTATTTTCTCCATTTCTAATTTGTCAGGAATAATATCAAATCGGCTGCAATTAAATTCTTTTGTTGTTGCACCTTGAGTTTTCTTCATGTGTTAAAGTTTAAACACAGTAGAACTGCCACATGCTCAAATTTGAACAATACCAACCACCAGGTGTATGTTGATGTGTAATTAGGAACTTGCGTCCTCCACAAACTGAGTTTATGTGCAAAGTAAATTGTCCATGTATGTTGTGGGGTGCTGCAATAATCCCACGGGATTTAATCTCATTAAGGTTAACAGAGCCTAGATTGTATGTCCTGAGGGTGTCCTTTGCTTGGTCACCATGTCGATGGTTGGTTTCCAGGCTACTCAGGTTAATAACCTTCCTTGTGAGTTAATGACGGAGGGATGCAGTACAAAGATTGTCCATTTGGAAGTATTGCTGTTAATAGAAAAATGAAGTGAGTTTTTGTAGGGCTGTAATAGGCCAACAACAACCAAATCGTCCTACATGCATTTATTAGTTTATCTATGCAAGTATAAATTCCATGTGGACCTGTTGTTTGCCTAACAGGTGACCGATGCATCTAGATTACATCCTATACCTATATATCTTTGACTGAATTGAGCACATACCGCCCTGTAGGCCCAACAGACCTGCCCATTTATACAAATGCACTGCAAAGCTACATTTTCTGCTGAGAATCAGACTTATAAAAGCAGCTATTTTAGCCTGAAACTTAGAATGAATCTGAATTCTTGTACCACATTTGAAGAGCAGGGAGAGTGAAAAAAACAACCAATTGAGCAGATGTGCTTACTCTCTGCTCCTCTTCCTCTGCAGACTATGGATCAGAGGGTCGGATTGTTTGTTCTTCTGGCAGCGGGCCTCCTCTGCCTCAGTTTAGCTCCTGTCTCTCAGGCTGAGGACTTGGACGACAATCTGGTTGATGACATGGATGTGGAGGATGAGCTGGATCTGGGTTTGGCTGGAGCTGATGAGGAGGAGCTAGAGGGGGACATGCAGGATGAGGCCCCATCTGCACCTAAACCTCCTCCTGCACCAAAGGTAATGGTTTAGAGGTTTAATGCTGGACTTTGTTCTTTTTGTTCATCTGAGTGTAACATATGTACATGTTCCTGGAGAAATGTTTGAAATCTAAGCGTTGTAATAATAACAAATAATACCAAGATCATCGACCAGGATTAGTGCAGTATAATGGTGAAAGGTTGTAAGACAGTTTTTTTAGAATTACTTATATGTCCCTGTTTTTCTGCCTCTTTGATTCCAGGTAACCTACAAAGCTCCAGAGCCAATGGGGGAACATTTCATTGCCGAGTCTTTTGATCAAGGCACACTTGACAGGTGAGCGCATTACTCATACATGGTCATTCATGTGACATTCTCATTAGTGGCGATATTTACATGTGTTTAATCTTTTTGTAGCAAATTGTCAAGGCATACACCAGTGGTGGCGAATGATATGAGCGAAAACTGGAACTTGTTGTCACCAAATTCGGTTTTTAGTTTTCCAGGTTAAAGATTAAATTTATTCTACATTTTCTGTCAAACTTCTTTGACTTTTGAAGATGTGAGACCTGCTAGCTCGGCTTTGAGTCGTCTTTCTTCTGGTGTGTACTAAACTCCATGTCTGTTTCAGCTGGGTGGTGTCCATTGCCAAGAAGGAAGATACTGATGAAGACATTGCAAAATATGATGGTATGTACACCGCTACAATGATTAAATGGTATAGCTGTGACACATCAGATTGGGGCTTGATTTTTTTCCAATGAGGCCTTCTGTGAGCTGTGTGGCACGGTTTTTTATAGTGTCCTCCCAGAGTGATTACTTATTGAGAGTTATTAACTTAGTTTTGCTATTAAACTATGTAAATCTGTGTATGAGAGGAGAAACCAAAATTGAAGAAAGTAAGTGAATAACCACTGCCAAAAGCTTTATGCATTTCAATTATTCGTTCAATTACAACAGACCCTCTGAACTTGTTCTAGTGTTGAGTGTAAAAAAGATAGACAAGCATTGCTTTATAGTAATGGTTTGTATATCTGCATTTCTCAATCCTCTGGTTTTTGAGTGCTGAATACAGCCTACCAAAACCTGCCAGAATTGAATCCTTTTCCTTCACACAGACGCATAACTTATTACTTACTAGTTAGACTTTGGCTGTAGTCTTCCCATGTTGTTTAACCGCAAATTAAGGCTCTCGTGTCTGGTAGCAGTCCGAGGCTTAATAAGTACTTTGTCAGGTGAGGGCATGATAGTGATATTCTTGTGAACAGGTAAATGGGCAGTGGAGGAGATGAAGGACAGTACCCTTCCTGGAGATAAAGGCCTGGTCCTGAAGTCTCGAGCCAAACATCATGCCATCTCAGCTCAGCTTCTGCGACCTTTCACCTTTGACACCAAACCCCTCATCGTCCAGTAAGAGATCTCTTCTTGACTATATCTCCTATGGTTGGTTGTCTTACTGTCTGTGTTTATCATTCATCGCTATCTGTGTGTGTTCAGGTATGAGGTGAACTTCCAGTCAGGTATCGACTGTGGTGGGGCCTACGTCAAGCTGCTCTCACAGACTCCAGACCTCGACCTGGTCAGTTTGACTTGTGTTTAAAGTACTAAAACTGTGATGTAATTGTGATGTTGCTTAATAATACTTACTGTCCTGGAAGACTTCACCAATGGAAGCCTATGCTTTGCAAAATTGTAAAGTGCATCCGCACAGTTTCACAGAGCTTCACTTTTTCCACATTTTGTTTTGTTACAGCATTATTCCAAAATGGATTAAATTCATTTATTTCCCTCAAAATTCTGCACACAATACCCCATGATGACAAAGCAAACAAAGTTTGTTTGAATTTTTTTGAAAATTTATTAAAAATAAATAACGAAAATATAACATGCACATAAGCATTGACAGCCTTTGCTATGACGCTCAAAGTTGAGCTCAGGTGCATCCTGTTTTCACTGATCATCCTTGAAATGTTTCTACAACTTGATTGGGGTCCATCTGTGGTAAATTCAGTTGATTGGACATGATTTGGAAAGACACACACCTGTCTATATAAGGTCCCATAGTTGACCTCCAAGACAGGACTGTATCGAGGAACAGATCTGGGGAAGGGTACAGAAAGATTTCTGCAGCATAGTTTCCTCCGTCATCCGTAAATGGAAGAAGTTCGGCACTGCCAGGACTCTTCCAAGAGCTGGCTAAACTGAGCGATCGGGGGAGAAGTGCCTTAGTCAGGGAGGTGACCAAGAACCCAATGGTCACTATGACAGAGCTCCAGTATTTCTCAGTGGAGAGAGGAGAACACTGAACATCTATGTAGAGATCTGAAAATGGCTGTGCAGCGACGCTCCCCATCCAACCTGATGGAGCTTGAGAGGTCCTCGAAAGAAGAATGGGAGAAACTGCCCAAAAATAGGTGTGCCAAGCTTGTAGCATCATACTCAAAAAGACTTGAGGCTGTAATTGGTGCCAAAGGTTGAATACTTATATACATATTATATTTTCGTTCTTTATTTTTTTTAAATTTCAAACAAACTTTTTTCGCTTTGTCTTTATGGGGTATTGTGTGTAGAACTGTGAGGAAACATATGAATTTAATCCATTTTGGAAAAACACTAACATAAAATGTGGAAAAAGTGAAGATCTCTGAATACTTTCCGGATGCACTTTATTTTTACAGTATTAAAAAAACATTGCATACATTGTATTTTTAATTTGCAAAATATAAAATACGTGTTACCAATGATTATCAAAATTGGCTCCAGTTGGACTTTTTTGACTGCTGGACATTTTACAAGAAGAAAAAATATATTTTTGATTGTGTCCTTTAGTGAGGATAAGACGGCCCTTCATTATTGAAATGGATCACATATACTGATGATTGATAATTCAAAATAATTGAAGATGAGTTAACTGTAAATGACAGATGATGTGATAGTTTACAGACATATTTACCTGCTTATTTATAAGAGGCATGCAGATTTTAAAAGATGTCATAAAACTTTCAGAGCAGCTCAATGTGTTCTGTCTCCTCAGGAACAGTTTGTGGATAAAACTCCATACACAATCATGTTTGGACCTGACAAGTGTGGAGAAGATTACAAACTACACTTTATATTCAGACACAAAAACCCGAAAACTGGAGAGTATGAAGAGAAACATGCCAAGAAACCTGATGTTGACCTGAGGACATACTATACGGACAAGAAGACACATTTGTACACATTGGGTGAGACGCACATAATTATACAAACATCTGAATGCCCTGGCTTGGCATATCCATTCCAGCTTTCAAGTTCTATCTCTAATTGGAAATCTTGTGTGATCATTGGAGACTTCAGAGCATATAGAGTTCCAAGGCTCACTCATTGGCCCAAATTATCTTTGTATTTCTGTCAAACGAAATGCTGTATCTGCAATTTTTACTTAATTCACCTCTTTGCTACAATCAAAAAGGCTTTATTAAATCAGACGGGATAATGTCGGGATTTTCTCAGCCACATATTCCGGTGATGATGGGGTGTTTTTTATTTTATTTTAATATCTATATTAATATCTGCAAAAATGTAAGTGAAACAAAGAGAGAGTGCAGTAAATGCATATTGCAGATTGGTTTCATAAAGCAGGTCGGATACTTCTTTTTTTCCTTTGCTTTAGGACCAACCTTACAAATTATGCTGTTGGTTACGATGTCTTTATATGTTAACAGTTAATACATATAACATTTTAACTTTGCATTTGGGTTGGGCATCAGGTAGTGTAACTGAATGAAACTATAGGAACACAGCACCGAGTACATTAAAAACTTTATGCCTTTTTTCTGTAAATAGCTGCTGCATCATTATTTTACTACAGCAAAAGGCAACGAGAAATTTCTACTGTAAATCAGCAGAAGGCAGCCAGAGGGTCTACCTACAGTTTGCTTTAATTCCTCACTTACATCTATGCTATCAATTATGGAAGTTATTTATTATTTGATGTTTACAATTAATAAAGGGAAACAAGGCTTTCTTCTTGTATTTATTTTTTTTAAAACACAAGTAATAAAATTTAATCCTGTCATAAAGATGTTAAAAACTGTGTCTCTGGAACTTCTTCAGTTGATTGGCAGTGGTGCAGACTTCTTAAGGCCTTACTAGAGAAAAATCGTGGTTTTATGTTTGTTTATTTTGGTTAGGGTTAAATCAGTTGCTAGGAAATATGCTTTCTTGAACTTTTTAATGTCTTGAAACATTTTGAATCTACTAAAAATGAATTTGTTATCACACGATGGATAAGCTAAACTCAATCTTGTCTCCCTAGTGGTGAACCCTGACAACACCTTTGAGGTGCTGGTGGATCAGACGGTTGTGAACACCGGGAGCTTGCTGACGGACATGACTCCTCCAGTGAACCCCCTCGCTGAGATTGAAGACTCCGATGACCATAAGCCAGAGGACTGGGACGAAAGGCCTAAGATCCAGGACCCCACTGCCACCAAGCCTGAGGACTGGTCAGTAAAATCAGCCCTTTTGACAACCTTACCATTGTGTTACTTCAAACTTCATGGTTAATTAAAATTGGAGTTAATGTTCATCTGTGTAAAGGGGCTGATACATATTCTGGACCTTGAAATTGTAGTTTACAAACAAAAGAATTGAACTCAAAGCCACTTACTACACTACTCAAAAAAATAAATAAAGGGGGCACATAATTATTATAGTGTAACTCCAAGTCAATCACACGTCCGGGATATCAGTCTGCTCATTCAGTAAGCAATAAAGATTGTGAGTCAATTTCACCTGCTGTTGCACAAATGGCTCAGACAACCGTTGGAAAGGAGGGGCAATAAGCAAGACAACCCCTATTCTGGAGTGGTTTTGGAGGTGGTGCCCACAGACCATTTCCCTCTCATCATCCTTTCTGGCTGATTCTTGGCTAGTTTTAAATTTTTCCAGTGCCCTTGCCACTAGTGGTAGCATGGGTATCTGTAGCACACAAAACATGCTCAGGTAATGCAGCTCCTCCAGGATGGCACATGCATATGCGCTGTGGCCACAAGGTTTGCTGTGTCTCCCAGAACAGTGTCAAGAGTGTGGAGGAGATACCGGAAGACAGGCTAGTACACCAGGAGAGATGGACAAAGCTGCAGAAGGGCAACGACCCAGCAGCAGGACTCCTATCTGCTCCTTTCTGCACGGAGGAGCACTGCCAGAGCCCTACAAAAGGACCTCCAGCAGGTCACTCGTGTGCATGTTTCTGCCCAAACTGTCAGAAACAGGCTCCATGAGGGTTGCATGAGGGCCCGACGTTCAGGAGTGGGGCCTGTGCTCACAGCCGGATTTGCATTTGCCCGCCTGTTCCCTCGACCTGAATCCAATTGACGACCTCTTGAACAAAATGTATTGTTGCATCCACCGCCGCCACATCGCACCACAGACTGTCCAGGAGCTGAGTGATGCCCTCCTTAGAGAACCCCCAGGAGACGACCGGTCGTATCATCAGGAGCATGCCCGTTGTAGGGAGTGCTTAAGGGCACATAGAGGCTCTACACACTACTGAGCCACATTATGAGTTGTCTTGAGAAAATTCACAAAAGTTGGATCATCCTTGGAACTAATTTTTTGATTTTGATTTTGAATATGATTCTGAATCCAGTCCTCAAAGGGTTAATGATTGTGGTTTCCATTGGTAGCTCTTATGTTATTTTGTTCTCAACAAATTAGAACTTTGTAATCAATTAAGATTTTCCACTGGAGTATTTCATTCATCCAGGTCCGGGATGTTTGATTTAAGTGTTCACTTTATTTTTTTTTGAGTAATGTAGTTTACAAAATGATGAAATACTGAGAGTCTGAGATAAATTCAGACATCTACTTTATAAAGGAGGGAGAGAGAGAGAGCTATATATTTATATATATCACCTACTTAATGTCTGTCTACACTTTTCTACAGGGATGAGGATGCTCCTGCCCAGGTTCCAGATGAAGATGCAGTGAAGCCCGATGGATGGCTGGACGACGAACCAGAGTACATGGGTGACCCTGACGCGATCAAACCTGAAGACTGGTGAGTTATTACATGTTAGTTTTTCATGTTCTTGTTTTTGATTATTTCGATTTTCAGCTCGCCTTAACAAAACTATAATGATTAGTTGATCAGTCGCGGTTTGTTACGGCGATTAGTTCTGTTTTAGACGGAACCGAAATGCAAGAACTGTGGTCAGCGGATAGAATCAACGGTCAAAGCACACCTATGTACATGTAGTCCAGAGGTGTGGTGTGTCGTATGGAGAAGCTTTGTAGAGAGTGAAAAGCAAATTTTTCTGACTTTTTTTCCTCAAACTGTAAGTCACAGTATTGAACTGGGACAATTGGTAAATACAAATTCAGTGACCTATGGTTAGAGAACAGTCATTTTTACTGCGTGGTTGCGTGGCATCGCTTCTCTGGAGTTGCATGCCAAATCACAAAAAAGCATAGAGCGGTTTAAACAACCAGCAAGAAAAGCCTGCAATCAGTGCGTTTGGTTCCATGTCTGGACCTAGAGCATCAACACCAATCAACCTGCGGACAGCGCTTTGAGCTACACCAAAGCCAAAAGCTGAGGGGCTTTACACACCGTCCCAAACCATCAGTCATATACCAGGCATAACGACATTGATGAACACTGGAAAAATTGCTGGAAGGAATGTGTTTCACTGCATGAATTGATTTACTTTGCAGGTAAATGTGGGGTTCTGAATGTCTTTCATATTGCTAATACTTTCTTGTTAGTATGGAAATGAAATAAGTCTTAAATTCCATCCATAATGGTCTTAAAAGGGCTTAAATTTGCCTTGTTGAAACCTGGAGATATCCTGTACCTCCCGCAAACCATCTCTTTATCCCTCCTGCTCATCAGGGACGAGGACATGGACGGTGAATGGGAGGCACCTCAGGTCCCTAACCCTGCCTGTGAGGCTGCGCCTGGCTGTGGGACCTGGAAACGACCCATGATTGACAACCCCAACTACAAGGGCAAGTGGAAGCCCCCGATGATTGATAACCCCAACTACCAGGTAAGCTTGTAAACTAATCCCATATTTAGAACTTCATATACAGGAACTTGCCATACAGCAGCAGACACTGTACATCCAATAACTTTGTCCCTTTAACAGACCACACATGAACTGAGATCCGGAAGGTTTAAGGCTTTAATCAGAATATTGTTGACTACTGAATCAGTTATAGATAAATAAAAAGTTTGTAAATTATCAGGAAAGAAACAAAGATGAATTTTGGGAGTGAGTTTTTATTTATTTTTTTAATTGTTCACTTAGTTGCCATTTTATTAACTTTTTCAATTTTAAATTTTTATTGACTCTACCACGGAGCCAATTATTTTGCTGGCATTGGTTTATCTATTACGATAAGACTTTGCTTATCCAGAAAGGAAATTATATACATTAGCAGGATTATGCAAAAAGCGAACAGATTTCAATAAGATTTTTCACTGGGATGGGCAAGGAACATCCCAAAACATTTTGATACATATTTAGAAGTTAATATGTAGCTGTGATTGATTGGGAAAACCACAAATAGATGGAAGTAATGTTCTACAGCAGCATATTTCTATTCTTAGGGCGTCTGGAAGCCAAGGAAGATCCCCAACCCAGCGTTCTTCGAGGACCTGCATCCATTCAGAATGTCTCCTTTCGGCGCTCTGGGGTTGGAGCTTTGGTCCATGACCAACGACATCTTCTTCGATAACTTCTTCATCTCAAATGACCGCAACACTGCTGATCGCTGGGCTGCTGACAGCTGGGGACTGAAGAAGACCGCTGAGGGCGCCGCTGATGTAAGACCGCAGAGAACTGATCTCAAGCTTTACTTTTAATAAGACAGAATTGACATCCTGTCAAAGGGAGTCTCTCTGAATAAAGCATTGAACATTAATTCTCATGAAAAATAACCAAACATACTCTTGATAAATACTTAAAATTTGAATAATTATTAGAAGAAAAGAATCATACCATTGAATGAGGAAATACAATAGGAAAACTAATTTAAGTTGCTGGTTTGAATCCAAGACTGTAAAAAGAATTATAACTTGGATGTTACTGTAGATTAATATCAGTTTTTACCAAAATCTTGATAATTGAATCTTGATTTAAAAACAATAAAATATCAGAGCAAATTTTATGTTGACCATAGCTTATGACAATAATATTAGGGAAAGTCTAAATTATACATTAAGATGTCAGATGCTACCTCAAGCAAGGGAATTAAGTTTTTTTCAATCTAGTTGTCATCTTGTGATGCAATAATGGAGATGCAAAGGCTCTTTGGTGTGGCATCAGCAGTTATGCAGACGTTTTTGGACTATTGTGGCAAAGAAACTGAGCTGGGATGTATAGCTGTGGACTTATTATGAGATCTGCATCAGTGTTTTTCTTCTATACATATGCTCTACTCCCCAGATAAATTTACACTCGCTCAGGTAGTTAAAGTTTTTTGTTTTTTCCCGTTTGAATCACTTGATGCACAAAGCCATCAAAGAATATATAATGGACTTAACATAATAAAAACAATGGGCTTATGTTTTGACTTCTAAATGTCACACAATTGGTTTATTTAACACACCTCTAGGAAGACCAATCTGGTATTTTCAAGGCAGAACACACACACAATGCCACCCAACCTTACCTCTGCTGTGATGTTTCAAAATAAGAGCACTTAAAAGTGTTTTCCTGCTGCTTGAAACATCCCAGCTTTTGAATATGACCTCAATAGCGGTGTAATCCCTCTGGAGGAAGCAGCTTCTGTGCGAGACACAAATAGATGTTTTGAAGTTTAACTAGTCGGTAACCATCAGAGATGGTGTGTCCACAGCTGGAGGTACTCAGGAAGCTACTTTCAGGGATCCTTTGATTAAATTCCACAGCCACAGGAATATGATATCATAGGTGACATGTTTTAACAGATGAAGTCGAGTTTACTGGTAGCTGTAAGTTCTGCTCAGCCTGCGTGTAATGTATTCAATGGCTTGATGCCATAGTGATGACAGCAAGTTTGGAGACTTAGTGTCTCAATATGGGAAGTCTGGAACTGTTAACAGGGCAGGGAGATCAATTAAGAGAAAATGTCTAAAATACCTTATTGGAAATTTAGATTGGGAAATCCATGAATCCCAACTCAATCTGCCTATCTGCAAACTTCAATAAAACTGGTTTAGCACATGAAACATGCTTTCAGGTTTTTTGGAAATTTGTCCTGTTTTTTTTTTTTGGATTTATGTTGAAAAATATGCCAGATGTTGGAATGTTGAAGCAAATGGAAGGGGAAATAATTCCTTAACTTTAACCAAAATTTGAAGCATTTGTCCCTGCTACCAGCCGAAATAATCCATTTTGTGAATTTTTTTTTAATAAATTTTCGTATAAACGAAACCTATCAGCCAATTCACTTGGAAAAAATATATGTTCTGGGTGAAGATAAGAGAAAGTGTTATTGAATACAAATGTGTTTTTTCCCTGTACTTTATACATACTTTTTTCATACATACTTTTTCTACTGATTGTTTCTCTGATGCAAGTTTTCATACATGTGATTTCTGTCTACTCCTCAAATCATTGGTGGTGAGTGGATAGTTTGCTTGCACTGCTATGCTTTAATTTTTGCTCCACTAAATCATACCTCCTAGATGAGGTACTGTGTCCTTGTCTTTAAATTGTGTTGTGTGTTTTCAGCCTGGCCTGGCAACTCAAATGTTGACCGCCGCAGAGGAGCGTCCATGGCTCTGGGTCGTCTACGTTCTCACCGTGGCTCTACCCATCATCCTTATCTTTGTCTTCTGTTGCACGGGCAAGGTAATGGACACGTAACCACACACACACACACATTATCTACTATTAGTTGGATGTATGGCAATCTGTACCCCAAGGGAAATGCAGTAATGACTGAGAATGCAGAAGTTTGATTAAAAAGGCTTGTACTGTAAACCCTCCTGCACCCTTTTATCAGTGCTGATCACCCAGTGTGGTGTGTGACTGTTCAGAGGGGTCCTCAGGATCAGCTCAGGGTCAGTTGAGTCTCACAAACTTACAGGAAGAGTGTAAGGAACCCTGAAGTCCAAACTGCCTTGCCACTGGCTCCTCGGGCCTGGTGACTGACACCGCCTCTTTTAGAGTAGCTTAATGTGTGATGTTTGATTTTCTGTCCTGGTGGTGAAAATCCTGTTTTTGTGCGGCTGTAGTCTAGACTGCAATCTGTCTGTCCTTGTGTAGATTTGTGAAACAAGCAGAAACCGTCTGTAAAGTAGCTGGTTGGACAAAGCAGACGTTGTAAATGTGTCACTTTCGACCCTGGGAAGCTGTCATGCATTTCTTGAATTTATACAAACCCAAAGATTAATGGAGAATATAAAATTTTGCTTTTATTTTAGTTACTGAGTCAAAATACCTTTTTATCATATCGTAAAACATTCACTATGAGTTAATTTTTCTGATCTTGCACACTTTTATTTGTGTAACATTCTAATGCAGGAACTTGAAGAGGAGTATTTGCACAATGGTACTAATACACTCAAGGGATTTAAAAATGCAGCACTCTTTCTACATGGCAATTTGTTTGTTTAGTTTGTGCCATATTAAAGTGACCCATTTTGATTTCCATAGCTCGTTGCAGACTGGGCGAACCTTAAGTAGTTTGATATGTAGGAAATCAGCTGGGGCCATTTGTTGAATATCATCTTCCTCTTGTTTCCTTTCCTATTCTACGGTCTTCAAAGGCATCAATTCTGCTACAGAAGTATGACGGAGAAATACATGAACAATGAGTAAAATACACAAATTTCCTTAAATATAAAGGAATCTATTGGATTTGTATTTTGGAATATTTTTATATTTACTGTTCAATGACTGTAATTTACCTTGACAAAAAAAGAAGCAGATAGTTATTGATTATTTATTTGTTGTAAAATTAGAAACATTTCTATAAACAAATAAAATAAAAACATTGGTTGGGGTAAAAATGAAACATTTAAAACCCAGGTTTTAGTTTGGAAAAACAGTCAGCAGTAATCTCGTGTATAAGTAAGTAGTATGATTGCAGAGTAAAACAGACCGGATAGTTGTTTTTTTCTTTGAATCTATAGATGAATGTTATGGCCATTGAGGTCATGAGATGCAGGTTTATGAGTCCTTGTTTCTGAATTCAGGCTGAAGTGCTTTCTTGTTTGTTGTGCAGAAGAAGAGCCCAGCAACGCCCGCAGCAGAGTACAAGAAGACAGATGAAGCTCAACCTGATGTGAAGGAAGGCGAGGAGGAGGTGGAAGAGGAGGAGAAAGTGGAAGAGGAGAAAGTGGAAGAGGAGAAAGTTGAAGCGGCAGAGGAAACCAGTCCAGGTTAATGCAGTGTTCGACATTTCAGCTTCCTTCTGTGGTCTGCTGCTGTCTGTCGCTGTTAGTTTGACCTACTCTGTGTTTTTTCTTTCAGATGCAGAAGAGAAGAATGAAGAGGAAAGTCCAAGTGACAAAGAGGAAGAGGGAGCAGGAGATGGGAGGGAGGACGACGAGGAGGAGGAGGGGGATGAGGTGAGGAAATGTGTTATTCCTATAACTGAAGAGGTTCAGGGCAAAACATGAATGTTTCTTTCAGTGCAATGCTGCATTCATTTTCAACCTGGAGGGTTAGACCCAAAATGTTTTATGCAGGCTGGTTATTTAGTGAGGAATTTTTTTGATGCTAATAAAGATATCCACATTCACCACATTACACTCTTGTTCATAGCCATGAAAAACGTACAGTCTGATTTAACACAAACGAACACACAAACGATTCAATTTCACATTATTTATCAATAACGTTTAGTTTTTAATTTCAAGTACCTGTATGTGAAACAATTTAAAGGTGTATTGCAGCAGTTTTGAGCTAGAATTGCACTCAGTAGAGCATGTCCCTCCAGAAATGCCAAACAGTACCACATGTCGCTCTAGGTTCCCTGATCCATGTCCCGACCCTCCGCAAAGCTTTCTGGAAATCAGTTCAATGGATTTTGCATCATTGGCAAACTGTCTTAACACGGATTGTTAAAGGTGGAAAATAAAACTGCGTTTGTCACTTTCTTTGGATACCAGGACTCTCATTGACATCATCTTGCTCATGTTAGTCAGCAAGTGGTCTGGACCATGTACAACACTAAAGTTCAAGTACTTAGATGGATCAAATGCACTTTGTAGAGGATCCCGATGATTCTCATATTTTCATTAAGGAGTAAATTGAACGTTAGATCTTTTATTTTTTCTACAGAAGTTGGAGGATGACGTTCTGCGGAGATCTCCCAGGAACAGGAAGGTCAGAAGGGACTGATATCTCTGAGTCCACAGCCCTGACCTCAACACCCCTTCTCCCCCTACTCTGCCTCCTCTACTCCTCTGCTCTGAGGTGATGAAGCCTAAATGGAATCAACTTAAAGCAGTGAATCCGATCAAGACCTCAATTATGGACAGCTGATGATGATTCCAGTGTGAACAGGACTGAGTTATCGTGATTGAAAGAATTTGTTTTTGAATGAGTTTAACTAAAACTTCCTGCATCATTCCTTAACAACACCGTAGCAGATTTGAACCCATGGGATCTACATGTCCCGCCCCGTCTGACATGCTGCTCTCATCCCACCCCCAGCTCTTCCCTGAGCTAGCAAGTGCTCCACCAACACTCTAACAAGATCTCAGCAACTTGCTAATTAGTCTCCTGATAGATTGATGTTTGGCTGTCAAGGCCCACTAGTTAGCTCTGAGGTATCTGGCCATGGTCCTTCTTGACTAGCAAGACAGAGAAATAATTACCCTTTCCATTAAGCCATAAGGTTTACCTTATATGATAACCTGTTGGGGCACTGATCAAACAATCTCTGAAACTCCCCAACCAAAAGACACAAATATTGTGTTAAACTTTCCCACAGTTGGCTAGTTGGTCAAGCAAGTAACTCCAAAATAAGACATAAGACACACATTCAGCTGCTCTCATCTTTGAGTCTGTTTTTTGTTTTTGTTTTCTAGTCTGCTAATTGGCTTATTAAAAACCTAGTGATGTGGCTGCTTACGTTGCAGTTCAAGTAAGACTATTATAATTCCAGTCTTTTTTCTGCTAACTGGCCTAAAAATGTGATAAACTTTCTTTCTCTAATTTAATTCAGCTAGCGGTTGGCTTGTTAGTCCTAGATTTTAAGAATTAGCTAACGTCCTAAAGTAACCCACAAAAGAGACTTCCTATTGAAGATAACATGGTAATATTTTAAAAATGATAACAAGGGACACTCCAGCTGATACATTTGTTTTTCAAGTCTCATTTTCTCTCTCCCTGAATAAGACCCCACCCCCCCTGTATTTCTAGCGCTTTATTTTCTAATGGCACCAGAGAAGGTCAGAGGTCCCTGAAGTCCTGCCTGAAATGGCTTGAGAGAACCTGTTTTCGGTGAATTTAACTTTGAATGTAGATAAAGGTGAGTTACTGAGGCTTGTATGAAATCAAGGTGGATATTGTCAAACCGGTTCTGGCTTAGAAAGTGCCGAGTCAACAGGATAGTGGTTACTGGCAACAGCACCAGATGGATTTCTGACGTCATAAACCTGTTTATAACTTAGAGTCTTCTGGGTTCACTGGCCAAACAAACATGGTTGCAGGTCTTATGTTTCTCCAGTTATCACCTTCCTTTCCTATAAAGTTTTCCCTGACTTCAGATCTCATTTAGTTTGAGCTGTAGAATTGTATTATCAATAATTCCTGCAACGCCAGGTGCTTTCAGCTTCCTTCAGTCTCAATAAAATTTACGTGTTGGACTTCAGACTTTTCAGCAGGTCGACAGCCAATCTGTCTTTGTTCAAGCCCATTAATAAAAGGCAATATGGGAATCACTCAAGTGTTAACCGTCACCTGTCCACCTTCTCCACTTAATCACTTCCAGCTCTCTAATTGAGTCTCATATTTAAGAATTTCTTCTAATCCTTGGAAATACACATTTGACAACATCATTTTAACCCAAACTACATTTTAGATTTTCTCCAGAGCCAGAAGGTACAGCTTTGATATTTTAGAACCTGAATAGCTAAAACCTCATGACATACTTTGGTCCGCCTGATTACCACATCCTCTACGTATGAAGATGGGCAGGTGTGGGTGCAGCGGGTGAAACCTTCAGAAAAGCAAAAAGGTTGAATAAACACTGTTAAAACATTTTAATGTTTTAATCGCCATTATTTCCAACATATCAAACTTAAGTTCGATTATTTTTATTGTTGCCATTGATCTGTTAATATATTAATTGGCAACACGAACCATGCATAGTTTGTGCCAAATAGTCGTGACGAACAGGAGAAGCTGTCTCTTTGCTACCGCCAGTAACCACGGCTGTCACCCGAATCAAGCAGGACTGGAACTTCAATGATTATTATATAAAGTAGTCGTGTGCCGTCATCTGAAATGGCGGCCACTTAAACCTGAAATCCTTAAAGATGTTATGGTAGCTATAAGAAAAAGTGTTTCCCAAGCTCATTCTGATGTCTGTCCATTAGTTCCATTCCTGATGATTCAACTGTTGACCATATTTACTTAAGTGATGTTGGTGACCATTACTCTAATGCCACCATCAGGATAAAACTTAAATTTCTCTCCACCAGTTGTCAAACTCAGGAAAATGTGATTACGAGAGGAAAAAAAGCACGATAGAAATCTACCTTGCCTGGAAAGATTCCAACTTGGGTTCAAACTCCTCATTTAGTTACTTATCACAAAATAATGTAAGGATTATCATGCAGGAGAAATGACAGGAGTACAACATATGACTCATCGTAAGGAGGCAGTGACTTTCTAACTTGTATTTAAATGTGACTGAGCAAGAAGGCTCCCTCACTATGGTGTCCGTGTACAGCTTGGAAAGTTCATTCGTAATTAGCAGGTTTTTGAATGGGGAAATTCTGTGAAAATGAAAACTAACTGCAGTGGTCCAGTCTCGTGTTCATGCAGTGACTGTTGATGTGTGTGTTTTGTCCTTGTATTTCAAGCGGTTAAACTTCTATCAAAGCTCTATTTTCTGTCAGTCAAAGCCGTCCCACCAGTCTAGCTGATGGCTTTTCACAGGCAGTTAACTACTTAGTGGTGGGCGGGGAAAAGAGTCTGTGTTTGTCTGTCGGTGATTTCAGAATTTGGGCCTCAAGGTGAACTCCTCGCTTTCATGACCTTTACCCTCAATGTTTCTTCTCACAAAGAGCTATTTAAGTTTTGGCTACGAGCTTTACTGCTTTCACTCTTCCCTCCGTGTCGTCGCTCTAAAGTTCAAGCTTTACATTCCCATTGAGAATGTGTTCCAGATGTGCTCCCCTCTTCTTCTGTTTTTCTTTTTCAAGCGTCATTAATTTGTTTTCTATAATCAAGTGCGGCCGAAGCTGCCAAGCTAACAGACTGTAGAATGAACACTGTATCTGCTGGTGAAACTTCACATCACTAACTCTGAACTTTTTATTTTGTCGTTTTGTTTGAACTAAAGCTAACTGTTGGCCCTGTCTGTTTCCCATGTACTCGCGGTGTAGAAAGATGGAGATACTGACACACTACAGAAAGGTCCAACTTTGAAAGGAAATACTGTAATTATGTGTGTGTGAACAGTCGAGATTTGTTTGATGAATAAAAAGGCCAAATGGAAACGGAAAGGGACTGAGTAGTGGGTTTTTTTGTTTTCAATTTTCCGAGCACATGCCGTTGAGGCACAGACTTAAAAGCCGACTTTATCTACCATGATGTTGATTAGTGCTGATGTTAAGGTCTTTAAAGATTTGACTTAAATGGAAAAAGCCGTTATATTAACTTTTGGGTAAGATTTTATGCAAGTATTAAAGTAGAAGTAGTTTCAGGGAGTTATTTTATATATCTTCACTGATATTTATATAGACCTGGGTCTTAAAGTTTAATTATTTATTTTATATATCTTCACTGATATTAATATAGACTTGGGTCTTAAAGATTAACTTTAAAACTTCTGAATGTTAAGGGTCTTTCCAGTAGGAAAGTGTGAGCAACTGAATCAGTTTCAGCTGCTTTGGTGCAAATGAAAGCGACGACAGGTGGACGGGAAGAAACGGCAAGGCAACCTCCAAAAAGGAATGGGTTTTGCAGAATCCACAGAAGATTTCCCTCTTCATCCTTATGGATTTTTTTTGGTAGTTTTTCGTATTCCTATTGCTGTTGCCACTACTGGTAGCATGATGCAGTACCTGGAGCCCATTCAAGTTGCACAGGTAGTCCAGCTCCTCCAAGAATATTTGCTATGTCTCCAACAACGTTCACAAGAGCGTAGAGGAGATACCAGAAGACGGGCTGTTACACAAGGAGAGCTGGACAAAGCTGAAGGAGGGCAAAAACCCAGCCGCAGGACCGGTATCTGCTCCTTTGTGTGTGGTGGGACACGAGGAGTCCTCCGACTGCCCTAAGAAATGACCTTCAGTGGGCTACCGCCGTGTACGTTTCCAACCAAACTGTCAGACGGATCCCATGAGGACCTTACTTCCTCTAGTGGGACCTGTGCTCACAGCCCAGTGCCATGCAGCGTGATTGGTGTTTGCTGTTAACATCTGACTGGGCAGGTTTGTCATTGGCACCACATTTTCTTCACAGGCGAGCAGGTTTGCACATGTGAAAGAGTGGAGACGCTGTGATGAACGTTCTGCACCCTCAACATCATCCAGTAATATAGTTTATGTGGTGGGTCAGCGATGGTCTGGGGAGCCAGATCCTTAGAGAGTCACACAGACGTCAACGGGTAGCAACGGGTTCTCTGCTGTTAGGTACAAGGAGGAAATCCTCCAGACCTTATGCTTGTACCATGGGTCCAGGGTTTCTTCTGGTGCAGGGCCAGACTGTGCCATCAGGGGTGACGAAAGCATCGATGCCATTGACTGGCCCCCAAGTTGTCCGGGCCTGATTCCAACTGCGTACCTCTGGGATGCTGTATGTCAGTGTATCTGACGTTAGACTGTCCATGAACTCGCTGATGTCCAGATTCAGGTCTGGGAGGAGATCCCGCTGGACACCATCTGTTGTCTCATCAGGAGCATGTCCAGAGGAGGACATATAGGCACGTGGGGGACAGACACATTGAGTTGTCCTGATGAATTTTGCGCAAGTTTGACCTGCCAGCGATTTCAGTTTTTCCCTTTTGATTTTGGTAGTAATTTAGAATCCATCCCTAAATAGTTTGGGTTCCAATGACTTTTCTACTCAATTTTTCTCCCAATGAGTTAGACATTGTATATCAATAAAAATGTTAAATATGAACATTTGTTCCGAAGTGTGATTTGCGTGTTCCCCTTAGAGGGATAAACAAAATCATTGCGAAACAACGATCATGTTTTTGGTACAAATGAACGCAATTCTGTGAAATACATTTATTATGCCATTTACCGAGACTCCCCATATTCTCTAATGGTAGGATATTTCGAGGTACGGAAGTTGGCTCAATCTTACGTTTCATATACAATGGTCTTACATTTAACTTCCTGGAATCTGTAGAAAATGTGTAATATGTTAGCAGAGTTTACTGTAACTAATATACACTTTACGTAGTCTTTAAGTACCCTTTGATTTTTAAATCGTATAGGAGTATAACATTGTTTCATGCTTAAGTTGTAAAGTTTAAATCTGTAAAACAACTCTACCTGTGGGCTAGATAAAGAGTGGTACAAAGTGCAATAAATTTACTCTTGAAATATTGGAGGTGGTGTTTATCCAGATCAAGGGTGTCAAAATCAATCACAGAGGGTGTCATAATTAAGGTTGGAGACCACATTGAGGGCTGAAGGACACTGGAATTATCCGTGTTTAATCTGAGGTATAATGACAATTTATTATTTTATTTATGTTTTTTATAGAATTCTGAACAAACCAAGGGATTATATATACTCGAGTTACAGACAATATTCAAAATTGATCAGCATAGTTCTTTATCTCTCTATCTGCAGACTTTCACTGTATCATTTCTGGTGAAAAGATTTTATTCACAGACAACAGCCAGAAAACTATATTTTTCAAATTACAAATTATGTCAAATCCAGTTGCGGTTTTTAATTAAACAATATTTAAAAAATAGGAACTTTAAATAACTCTTGGTAAATGGCTGGACAGATTTTCTGGACAGATTTTGCCAACGGCTCATATTATAAACAGGCTCAGTCAAGTGGCACCCATTATAGAAGAAGAAATAGTGACTCACAATGTGCTGAACCAAACAGCTGAGCAGGACGTTAAAGGTTTAATCATTGTAGATGATGAATATTGTGTTAATCAATGTCTTGCTTACGTCACCATAAACCACTTCAACAGCGAGTGTCCGCAGGTTTTACTGGTGAATAATCAGTCGATAAAACTCCTGTCATGAAACCATGCGTTTAAAGTAACTCTTAATAAGTCCCATTAATTACTTTTTAATTCTTGAAGACTTGAATTCATTATTGTTTGCTGTCTGTTGTGGCAGTTTGAAGATGGCTCATGAGTTATGCTATGCTAACAATAGTCTAGTTCTGTGTGTTCCTGATTTAAACCGTTTATGTTCTAGCGGCACCTGGGTGAGAAAGCTGAATTTAGATTAACTTAATTTAGCACTTTGAGATTTGATCCAAATATAAAGTGTATTATAAATTAAATGTATTATTATTATTCTTAATTTGTCATCTATCTGTTTGGGGATATTTCTGTGTGAGAAAGACAAGTACTTCTGTCTGGGAACCGTCGGTTTGTTTTCACCTGGTATAAAAAGCAATTTTAATCCTCACTCCAGACTGGACATGGCCAAGGACCTTCAAGAACTCACAAGAACATTTTGGTACTCTCCTCCCTTTATCAAAAAATCCCAAAATAACTTGATGTCTAGGATGGGACGCTCCGAGTTATTTTGCCTCAACATTGAGATTTGACATGAAACTGGGCTCCCGAGAGAAGATCTCTGAATATTACTTCCCTACAAAAACCGGGTAGAGAAGTCATCAGTCTCTGTTGTGGACTGGAACACCACTGGCATCCAACCCACAAGGTGAGAGGCGACTTGGGTTTATCGGTTGTTTTCTGCAAGGTGGTCAAGGTATCCCGGACAGGGGGGTGTTTGACAGACGTGTTATTTGTATACACCATTTCAGTCCCTCGGGTTAAATCCCTGAGAGACTGGTCTCTGGGGAGAGAGTGGGTTGACGGATCATCGCTATCAGCTTGAAGCGTGAGAGAGGGTCTTGAGACGTTTGTGTTTGGGGCACCCTGTATTGGTAAACTTGTCTTATGTACTAGTTGAGTGTTGTTCCAGTTTGATTAGTCATTTTAATTCAGAATCGGTTGAAATTCCGCAGCCAGTAAGGGGTTGTCTGTTGACTCCCCAGATCACCCTCCAAAAGTTTGGTATAGGATGAAGAACTAAGGGCCTTGAGCCGTGTCACAGTTAGCCGTTTGATCTCCCCTTCAAGGCCGCTTTAGTTTAGGTTAGTAAGAGCTGTTGAAACCGAGGCTGAAGGGAAAAAAGATGACCAGTGTATTATTCAGCGTGGCTGAAGAAGTGAAAGAAAAGCTTAGGAAGGAGAAAGAGAACAGAAAACAGGCAAGGAGGGAGATTCTTCCTCCCCCATACAATTTATAGCCATGGTCAGATAGGGCATCTACACCATCTAACCTATATGTCCAACCTTTCATTGTTTCATGGCAGCAGGTCTACTCCTTGATTCAGCCCTGCCAAAGGAAGCTGGCGCTGCCCCTGCCATTCCAATCATTCCAGCTGAGGTTGTCCAGTACCAGCAACTCTGCCAGCTGCAGCCTGCCATCCAATATTTGGAGATAAAAAAGCCTCCTGTGACAGCTGTGGACCACACAAGACACTGAAGCTGTCCTGAAGGAGGGGCAAAGAAACAAAAACATGAAGTTTGCACATGGCTCAGTTGTGATGGACTGTCACTCAAACAAAGAACAAGGTCCTCGGGGGAGAGTTTGGAAGAGACAGAGGGACGGCTGGACAGAACAGGAGTGTCTGTCATTACCATGGACAGACGGGACACTGGAAGTGAGAAAGCAGATGGGGCTGAGGAGAGGGACGGACACCTGCCATGATACATCTCCCACACACCGCACACATCAAGAAAGTAAGACTATTCCAATTCTGGTCACTCAGCAGCTGAAGTGTGTTATTACACAATGTTTCTGAAGCGCTCCAACATTTAAATGAACATACACACATAAAAATCTGAACCACCTGATCCATCTCACGTGTATGACGCCATAACAAAAACAAAAAAAGTCCTTATCTGACGCTAGAAAGGAATGGCGAGCCTGTCAAATAATTAGCTGACTCCAGTGCAAGTCATTCTGTTTTAAAGATCAACACAGCTGAGTAAAACAACCAAAATCGTTTCGGCTTTCAAATCTGTCAGCGTGGATGAGCGTCGTATTATGACCCGCTATTGTCAGCTGAACTACTCATGTTTCAATCATGCATTCCTGTTGTCTCCGCGCTGCCCGGTGTATTGCATTCGTGATTAATCGAAGAGACTTGGAATAGTGTTAACATCTATACCGATCAGATTTAAAATAATGGCCCACACACACCAGCTGTGTGGGCTGGTGTGTGTGTATGCCTATATTGAATATAAACCCATTTACTATTCACTTCATCTGGATGTTGAAAATAACACACACACACACACATTACTTTCCTATGCATCCAGTTGCTGAAAATGACACACACACTGCTGACAGAACTTTATTGACATCACTTGCCAGCATGATGATGAAGGTGCTTAATTGACTGAGACACGTACTCTGGCCACGTTCCAAAGATTCTTAAACATTTGAACAAAAATAAAGTTTAGGGAGATTTGAGCTACTGTTCCGTTTAAATCTAATAATCTAAATCTAATAATGACCGGTGTGCAGATCTGGTTGATTTGGTTGGAAACATGGAGTTGCATGTGCTTCGAGCACAGCATGGAACTGTCCTTGCTGACTGGGCACCAACCTGAGGGGGATCCCCGACCCCTGTACAGCTACCGCGGTAAAATATACTGAGCAATCAGAAGAAGCTTTTCTGTCTTATTCGTATCTAAACCTGGAGTAGAATTATAAAACCCTGTTTATGAATTAACACCTGCTTCGCTTAGTTTGGCAATAATTCCATCCAGTCTGTGAGCCAAACACAAATGTGATGATGGGTTCATGAAATGTGCTTCTCCTTTAATTATAGCACCCAAATCTGATGATTAAAGGAAACAACAATATTCTCTAAAGCTTGAAACTATGGAAAGAACCACCCCTTCCATTCTCCTCGTAAGGCTGCTATAATTATCTCTTCTACTGATTCACTTTTGTTTGTCCCTCCTATTTTTCTCTGTTAAGACAATCAGAGATGAAAGACAACCAACCAAGTGGAATTTCTTTTTACCAAGACGGTGAACGCCGCCGTATACGCACACGCATCTGAGGTCCCTAATCAAACTCTCTTTCGTCACAAATTCCAGCCATTTGGTTTTTTTTTTACTGACTTTACAAATGCTTTTTGTCCCCATCTGGATAGTTCAATAATGTTTTTTTTGAATCCTTAAAGGCAGTGGCTGGACATAGAAGTGATGTCCACAGAGGTAATCTGAATCAACTACAGTACTCAATGGTGCACTTAAAAAATCAATCTTGATGGTGTCACACTTCCTGCAGGTTCATGATTTGTTCAAATCTAAACAAGCTTGTGAAACCGACACGAAAGCGCTCTAACACATTGAACAGATATTGGACACAATATCTCTCAATATTACACCTGATCCGCAAAGAGGTCACCTAAAGTCAGTCACCGTGATGCAAAATGTTCTGCCTTTACCTCCCCGGCGGCATCCGGGGGTGAAGACAAGCGGGCCGGAGACCCGAGGTGGTATTAATTCACCGCAAGAGAGAACGTAACGCTGAGAAGTCTTGAATACATTGTTTGATGTGAACCAATTAATTTTGTAATGAATTAGGGTCAGGATCTGTTCTACAAAATTAGGTTTGAGTCCTGATTTACGATTGGTTAGTGAGTGCCCCATGTTTTTTTTTTACCGAGGTTTAGTAGAAATCCGGAGGAGGATTAACAAATCCATCCTCAATCTTTGCTAAGACAACTAACTGTATGTGAAGTGGACCCTCTTTCCACTAAGACCATAACAGAACAGTATATGTGAGTTGAGGTTTCCGCCCACTAAGAGCAGAACATAAATTGTGTGAAGCCAGTTACATAAGCACACGAGGGTAGTGGAGCAGTTTCCTGGCCTTCTAAGACCACATACAGACCCTTAATGGCTCAGAGGTATTGTGTGAAGTAAGACGTGTTTGTTGTAGGTAAGGCCCAGAATTATTGTGTACAAAAAATAATAAGCAGTGGATCCAAAATTATGCAGAGCAAGGAACTCCTCTTTCTGCCAAGAGTCATGGTAACAACCGATGTGCACATGCAAATACAACTTAGACTGAATAAACTGAGACTGTTTTCAATGACTCAAAGCTTTCCTTACAATGGACTCCTATAGGAGTTACTTCTTCCAGATCCTGAAAAAACCTTTTGTTCAATGTTTAGATAAAAGGGATGGATTCATGACGTTTGTCTTGTTACAGGAGCGTGTTGGCAGACCGGTGGTTTATGGAGCCTGCCTACCCGCCTCACAGGAGGATGTTGGGTATTGATCCTTAATTCATATCTGCTGTCTCAAAGGGATTTGAGCCAGCAGCATTTTCAGCAATTGTCTGAATTGTTAGATGCCATTCTGTTTCCATAAGCCCCTTCTTCAGTGGAGGGTGATGTAGGCACTCGCGACGCTGACCTTGTTTCAGTTGAGAACGCAGCTGCAGATGCTTCTGCAAAACAAACCTGGAGTAGCAGTGATAAGGCATTGTGTGTTTTTACCTCCCTTCCGTAGGATGTTTCTCCCACGGCCGATATCTCTGACACACTGACTCGTGCCCGCCCTTCAGAGAGAAAGGTGCGCAACACTTGAGGTCAATTTAGGCATGGCATCTGGTATGGGTCTGGTATGTTGGTATTTAGTATTGTTTACCTCTTTCCTTTTCCCTTTCTCTACTATGATTACGTATGTACAAGACTACACATCCTAAGGGGAGGGAGAGGTGGATGCACATTGGTATTCAAGAGCATTAGTGATTGTGGACACGTTTGATTCTTTGCAGTGGAGTTGATGAAATTGATGAAGATTTCTCTCGTTATTTACGTTGGCCTCCTTCCTGATCTCTGTTCAGGTTTGGTGCTCCAACCCCAGAGATTATAACAGGCATCCTGACCACAGAATTTTCTATAACTAAGAGTTCTTAAGGATTCAAAAACAAAGTTTGATCTTCACTGAGGTCATTTTCTTCGTTCCTCCTTCACCACACTGTTTCACTCTCCTACCTGACTGGCGCAGAGTTCCTCCTGTTCTTCTTTCTTCTGTGTATGTTCTGGGTCATGTAGGTATAAACTGGAGTTCTGTGTCTGGCTACAAACCTGCTCTTAAAGAGATCCTACTCCTCCTAACAGACATGTTGTGTTTTTTCTATAGTGCTCCATACTGTGTAACTTTATTTTGGGCTGCCTGAACGACTACCAGTAGACTGTGCTGACTGCTTCGTACTCTTTGTCCATTACTGCACATTTTCCTTTGTGCTCCTGGTTGATTGCAGAATTGATGAAAGAGCGATTCCTTTGACTGAAGTGACCCCAGGTTTCTAAGCTTTGGCATCACACCTCACTTGAAAGTTGATTTCATGCGTTAAAGCTCTCAAATAATAAACAGACATGGTCTAAGTCCATGTGAGATCCTATACGATAGGCCTCCTTTGACAGTTGTAGTTGTAGGACCACATGTGGTAGGTGCTCTCTCATCCGCAGCCACAGTGGTGCTCCACAACCTGCAGCCTGGAGATTGGGTCCTCCTCAGAGACCTTAGGCGCTTGCCGCTGAAAACTGAAGTGGCCCCACATGCTGCTAAGCATCAAGATAACTTATTAAGTTGGCAGGAAATGTTAATTGAGAAAGGTCACTTGGATCGATACCTCCCCTCCCCTTCTGTGCATTTAACCACATATCAACCCCAGTCAGCTACACTGTAGAGAGATATGTTACCACAGCACAAGAAGGTTTCTACTGGAGTGTAGGCAGATCGCTGCCCCTAAGGTGACCGACAGTGATCCCTCTGAGGGACAGCTCAAGGTGAGGGTGAAATAGCGCCTCCCTCCAACGGTAGCCTGCCAATCTCCAACTAAGTGTTGTTCAGAGTGGATTTCTGTGACATCTTTGAGGGCTCCACGATGGAACGCAGACTCCCACCAGCGCATCGGTTTTCATCCTAAGATTTTCACTGCTGAAAGCACATTGTGTTTGTTTTAATTTATTAATATATGTATATATATATATATATATATATATATATATATATATATATATATATATATATATATACATACATACATACATATATACATATGTATGTATATGTTGTTGTGACACTTTTGTGTTGTTGTTGTTGTTGTTGCACTTTTTAACCATTGTTCATTTGAGATATGCTATGCTATGCTAACTGTATTTAACCTGAACAATAAACTAGTTTTGTTTGTTCATGACTTGAGATGTTTATGTTCAAGTGGCACCTGGGCAAGACAAATTCAATGTGTCATCTGTAGGGGAAATTTCTATGTGAGAAAGACATCCGCTTCTGTCTGGGAACCGGTCTTATTTTTTTTCACTGGGTATAAACACTTTCTTAATCCTCACTCCTGGCCCTTTTTCTGTGTGTAGGTACAATCATTTGCAAATGCTTGCTTCTCAATAAAGCTCACAAAGATATTTTGGTACTCTTCTAACTTCATTAAAAAATCCCAAAACACTGTCTTCAGGGGTTATGTATGTATGTTTCCTCTGACATAATTATTGAAGAAATCCCACTTGCAATATCAAGAATTTTTTTTTTAGTCACTCCTACATATGTGATGGGTGTTGTCTTATTGACTCTACAAAATCTTCTATATTTTGATTTATCATATCATGACTTTGATTTTAATGGGTTTGATTTTGGAAGTTTTTTTTATTTTAATGTCTGAACTCGATTCCTGCTTTAAAATGTTATTTTACGCTCTATCTGTAAAGCAACTTTGAGTATTTATGTAAAGCCCTTTTTAAATAAAATGAATTAATTATTATTATTATTACATTTTTCATGATTAAACCTTATATTTTGTATTCATTTAATGCATCTTTGTGTTTATCTGCTAAGGAAAGGCTTCCATAACCATGTTTTTTAAGCATATGTGAAGTATCAGTAGGCTGTTCAAACTTACCCGACGGAACAGTCAAATAAACCATTATACCATGACTGATGTTTCGCGATCCCCTTTGGCACAAAGTTGTTGAACAATCACATTTCCTGTACTACACGTACTTGATTGGCTGCCTTTGGTGTCAGTCGTCTGATGGGGGGGCACAGGGACATTCCTCCTGCCGCTGATGGAAAAAAAGAGAAAGTTACCAAGATGGCGGCATGGACCTACCTGTCCGCTGGAAAACAATAGAAACAGCAGAGAGGGACAGAGTTAGCCTGTTCTTATTGACTAATTCGTTTTTCACTTTAAACCCGTACACATCCCGATTCAGGCTTGGCCGATAAGTGGATTATCCGCACCGGCACGCCGGGAAAAATCCATTTTAAGTATGATGCTTTATTTAAAATTTTCAGGCTAGCCGTCTAGCTAGGTTAGCCGCCAGCTAGCCTTTATACCGAGAACCACAGAAGAACAGAGCGTTAGCAGCTAGAGGAGCTAACCCACAGCTAGTCTGTTAGCAGCTAACGGCTACGAGGAGGCGGAGGATCAGCTGTTTGCTAGACAGATGCTGTAGGAAGAGCGGACAGCAACACAGCCACAGTAAGTGAGTTTTAAACATTAGCAGACGTCAATTGTCTGGGAGGTCTTGTCGTTTGTTGTCAAGAGTATTAAACAGTAGCGTTATTTAGTATAACGTTTGTATTATGAGTTATAGATGCCAAGTTTGTGAAGAGGACAAGTTGTTAGCCTACGCTAGCCAGCTAGCTCTTGTCCCGCTAACCAAGCTAACTACTAATACTTGAGCAAAATAAAGTTTCAGACAAGCTGTAACCCCGTTATCAAGCGCGCTTGCACTGATTCATTGAAGTTAACAAATACATACGAGAGAAGTTAAAGGCTAATACAACCCAGCTCCTCAACAGCCTAATTTCAATGGCCGTTCAGATAATTTTATTAGGAATTTTCGACGCTTCAACTTTGATTTAGAGTGGAGGAATGTGTTCTCTTAACTCAGCTCCACTGGAGCTTGTTTGGTAGCGGGACTGTTTCATTGATTTAATTTAAGAGCATTTCATATTATTCTCATGTCTTGCACTTAAAGTAGCGGACGTTGGTTTGTTTTCATTGATGGATCAAAGTTTGTGTTTTTGATTTGGGGTTCAACACTTTCGGAATGTGGCTCCACTAGCTAGACTCTAGTAACTCTGCTTTACACAGCAAGTTTAATGAGCTGATGTATTTTATGATCATTCAAGTATATATTTGGGTTTAAATGAGTAAATCCATGAGCCTTAATGGCATTGCATACAAAAACCTTCATTTTCCTCTTCGGCAGTGAGTGCCGCTGTGACTGAAGGCCATTAGCAAGACAAAGGTCGCCTCCATGGAGCCAGCACAGGAGTCTTTGTAAAGGGCGAGGGGGGTGTATAGACGCCCAGAGTGAAAAAGAACCAAATTCAGCATTTTATGGACGAAACCTGAGCCGGGAGTTTACTGCAAGTCTTTATTGATGATGGCGGATTTTGTTACACCGCGACACAGCGCGGTGATGGAGAGGCTCCGACGGAGGATCGAGCTCTTCCGACAGCATCACAACAGCTGCGAGAGCCGCTACGAGAACGCGACGCTGGAGAGACTGGAGCTGGAGAGGCAGCAGACCTTCGCCCTACACCAGCGCTGCCTGCAGGCCAAAGCAAAGCGATCGAACAAGCACCGGCAACCCCAGCCGAGTGGAGACCAAGCCGGTTCAAGAGCACCGGGCAGCGGCGCTGGCAGTGCGGAGCACGGGGAGAGCGTAGCGACGGCAGTGGAGCAGAGCCGGAATAGCACCCTGATAGCGGTGAGTGAGCACTGAATACAAACTTCAACACACCGTAGTAAGCTTGAGAGACAGTTCTTTGCGCTTAAGGCAGTGGGATTGTCTAAATCACATATTTGGTATTCACAGATTCCTTTCATCTCTTTTTAATTACTATGTGTAATAAATAATAACGATTGTTATTTTTTATCAATTACTATAGATTGGTGTCATTTGTTTTCAACCAAGAGTGGAAATCACTAACTACAGTATGTGTCTCATGGGGATGATGGTACAGACAGTGTGCTATGTGATGATAGTATGTAGGAGGACATGAGATTTTGGTAATGTGGCCCAAGCCACCCCTGTGTTGACACAATTAATCAGTAATGTCCAACTAGATACAAACTGTTCTACCACAACAGGTTTGTAGATATTTGAATACTTGTTTTACTGCAATGCTATTATACTTGAATTAATTTGTTTGAGTTAGATGTGCCCAACAAACCGTCAACTTAGTTTATATGTACTACCATCATCTGGGCCCCCTTTTTTTGTTCCTTGATATGACGGAAAATAACAGATATAATAATCTCATCTTTTATTGTTTTGCTTAGGTGAAAAGAAGATGCTTGGTTCAACTTTATAGCATTATAGAAGTATGTCGCCTAAAATGGTTGCCAATACAACTTTTTTAACTTTTTGACCTGTTTTTTTCTGCCAGTCGCCAGGATGCAAATATACAATACATACAAACAAGTGGTGTAATGGTATATGTATCCGAACCAAAATGTTCGGTATGGGCCTGTTGGTTCTGCACTCGGATTTACCAAACTAATACACGCGTGGAACTTACTTGTATGTGTAAAGGACTCAATTTCCGATGGGACAACTTTAGCGAAGCACCCAATGTTGTTATTTCAGTCTGGGCGGCAGGCTTATCAACATGGCAACTACTTTCAAACGGGAGTTCTTAGACCCTTCCTCATCTTTTAAGTCTAATGTGTGGGAAAACTTCATTTTTACAGTCACTTAAAAAGTTCCATCTAACATGATAATACAATAAATATCAGTACAAGCTGGATTGTGCACTGCTATACAGTATGTTTTTCAGAATGCTGCGCCTTAATGTGTACATAAGATTTTTGGTTTATTTTTGGAGATTTGGTGTATGATGCACCTTGCAAGAAACTTATGTTGCAAACTCCGGATGTAATGCTGAAAGCTGCAAATCCGAGTTTATTAGCAGTGCAGTTTGAGTAAAGTTAAATTTCTATATGCTACATTTAAATGGAAATTTATGTTTAATTGAAGAGTGTTGACTTTGCCTTTCTTAGTTGAGGCAAGAAAGACAGCCACAGTTTGTTCCGTTAACCAGTGTTGACTAAAAATAAATAAAAAGGGAAAAATATCTAATGCTCCTTGTTACCAATGTACTGAACTACGACCTCCGAACCGAGGTACGCATCAAACCATTATTTTTGTGTACCGTTACACCCCTAATTCAAACAAAGAATTCTTAAACTGAGTTCAATACCAGTTCCAATCATTTAAAAAAAAAAGAAACAGTGAAGAATAGCACCATGACTATAGAAAACATAAGAATGCCAGGGCTTGTATCATTGTGGGGATGGGAGATACAGACATGGAAATAGATTTAAGCTCAGAGCCTTAATAATCAGGAAGCAGCTAATTGTACATAGTTCGATAAATATTTATTTAAAAAAATATTGGACAATTGATTTAGGCATTTATGGCAACAAGATTGCGACATGTTGGACATAGCACATATTATGCAAAGAATATATTGTGCGATCAATGGGACTCGAGGTATCAAAGGCAGCAGTACAGAATTAAATAAAACTTAAGGCAGACCTTTAACATTGTAATCCGACATGGATATTGATATTTTAGGACCTGAAAATTTCATTAGACTCGTCAATACTTTAGGTTTAGGCTCCTAGATATTCTTTTAGGAGCCTAAACATCTTTATTTTTCAGTTTCACACCAGCTTTTAAGTCACAAGGTGACATCACTGTTCCAACCACCTTTATTATACTTTATTTTTAATGCTGTGGCAGACAAAACATCACCAAATTGTATTAATTTCTTGAAGATACCAAAAACTACTTCAGGGTGTGCTTCCTTGGCGGAGGCAATAAAAGTAAAGAAAATTTATTGGTTTTCATATGAGCCAAAACAATTAGTAAAATGGGTATTATATCTATAAGGCATACATTACCACACTTCCAAATTAAAATTTCTAAAACAAAAATTATTTGAACTGCAAGCAGTGATAACGGGTCTTCGTACCTGGGTGCTAGTTGGACCATGTGCTAGCTTCTACAGGATTGATCGCTCATATCATACCTGACCCTTACTGCATAAGGACAACACAGCATAAATCTCTCAATTTTTCAACGATACTTTTCAATAGAGTTTCACTTCCTGGTGCCAGCAGGTGGCACTGTCACTGTAACTGAAAATTGTTAAATGGGCATCTTCAGGGCGGGACTCTGATCCAACATGAAGTTTGGGATAGATTGGACAATGGAAAGTGTTGTTTGGAGCACACGGGTTAAATGGCGAGTTTCATTGCCCCATGGCAATGAAGGTTAGGTTAATGGAAAAACCTTTGATTGCTTTGCATCTCCCCTGCGTCAAGATTGTTGTCATTGTATTTGATGTTGAATGGATCAAATGCCTAGGACTGAATTTTTGTGTTGATCAGATCGGATCAAATCGCCCCATCTGTTGGAGCTGCTGTAACGACCCCTTTGGGGATTAAGAAATCTGTCTCTAGCTCTATCTCTAACTCGCTCTCTCTAGGACACGTCCGAGGAAATACATAACTGAACAGTAACTAACTTTGAAGCCAGTTAACCTTTCAAATAACAATTTCCTGTTTATGATGGTTTGCTGAGTTAATGCGATAACACAATTAAGCGACTAGTTTAATCAACTTGTCTCGAGTTATCATCAACTTGTCTCGAGTTATCTCACCAAATTTGAAGTCTGTGTAGTCAACGAATTATTAGCATTAATCTAAGTATGAACTGTATCACTTCATATTGCTGGTAGATGGGGGCTATGGAAAAAGCCAATATTTTTCATGCGACTCCCTCATGGCAGGACCTTTATCCATCATGTGAGGTTTGGTGGAGATTGGCCAATGTACTGTAGAGTTATGATGAAAAAGAAGTTTTTTGTCATCAATAAGCGCCACCAAGCCACACCCACATGTTTATTAAAAACGCACATCCTGCACAACAGATATCCAGTTTGTTGTAGTTCTCCTGATCCAAATTTGAACTGTTTGGTATTTATAGCCCAAACATTTTATATTACAAGTGGGACATTAATGCAACCTGTGAAATTTGGAGCAGATCGGACAATAGATGGTGGACTTATGGCAGTTTAGTTTTTAATGGTGAAATCACAATATTCACTGCCCTATTCGTTCCAGACCGATTAACGAAAACGGAAGTTTTTGAAACGTTTTTTTCCTTTTGGCTTTACGGTGTAAGTAAAAAAAATATATATTTGGAAGTCGATCGGGTCAACACCAACATTAAATTTAAAATAGCCAACTTCTTGTTAGTTTGATGCCATAGCAGTAAATTACCTTTTAGTAGATCCTGATATGATTAACCTCAGTTAGAATAAGTCCAATGAGGAGGGTCTTTTAAAAACTTCTAGGGGCCTTGTGGAGCCATTTTTGCACATGCTCTGTTTTGTTGCACTCAATTACATAATAGAGCTCCATAGTATGTGGTGACGTTTTAGTTGATTGAATAAATCTGTTGTATTCCCTAGCAGTGCTGTTTCTATTGCAATGTATTGCTATCAATGCACGTGTTCTTTGACTTGGATTGTCCCAGGAGCACAGTGTAATTTATCAGATTCCTCTCATATCACCTGTAAAAGCAGGGCTTTCCTCTGGATTTGTTTTTGCTGAGAAAGTAGGAGGGCTTTTTTCGATGTGGCTGATGCTATTCTGATTGTAAATGCTGCTTAATTGTTGTATTGTGCTTAAATAATTAGATTGCATACATTTATGAATCGAGGTAATCATTGTATTCAATCTATTGCCCAGACCCTAGTTGTTAGTAACTAAACTAGAAGAAAATCAATGTCTTATTGCTAGGCATGGTAGTTGCTGTTACTATAGGTCACACTTCTTTCGTGTGTGGAACCCATTTGGAATGTATAAACACACACTCTGGCGGTGTCATACCTCTGTTTGTTTTTTTGTTTTTGTTTTTGCTCACTGGAGAGAATGATCTTAGTTGTGGGGATCCCTCGGTAAAAAGGCTTTGGAGAATTATTAAGGACATAAGAAATTTTTCTCTGTGTTGACCATAGAGTGAGCATAGATATGATCTCTGCATCTGTCCTGTTGCTGCAGGCAAATCCTCTTCTCTCAGGTGAAGCCATTGCTCTTTGTGTGTCAGTGAAAGTGTTGCTTTGTGGCTGTCGGGTCATATGACCTATGTTTCCCTTCATTCTTGGCTATGGGGCTGTTAGAGGTCGCCTTAACTTAACACGGGTCATTTTAGTTCAACCACTTGAAGTAAAGTGGTCAAACTGGACACTTAACCAGGACGGTTAAGTGTTCATTCTGGTTAAGTGTCCTTAAGTAAGAAAAAAAAAAAAAATCAAATGGCCCTTAGTTCTGACCCGTAGCTCTTTCTTCGTTTGTGTCTATATTCACTGCAGTATTAGCGCTGAAATAATTATTCATTTAACCAATATATTAATCAAAAATGGGTTCTAGTGTCAGAGTATGTGGACTTTTTTTTTATTTGAACCGATTTACTTAAGCTTTTATAAAACTAATTAAATTAGAACTGAGCGGGGAAATCGAGTCAACAATTTTAGTCACTGGTTGTAACCAACTTGGTTGCATTCCTATCGTCTGAAATATACACTGGCGATTTGAAGGCAGGGCTAAAATGCTCTTACAAGGATCCATGCTTGTGGTTTTTGTTGTAGGTTCTCATCATTTGTTTTCGCTTGGATTTAATCGGTGCTTTTGAGACTAATTCAATAACATACCCTTTCAGTTGATGAAAAATATCATTTCTTTAACCAACTGAGTCATATTTTGCGTAGCCCACATCCATATTTTTGATGTTGTGTTTACATTGGAGGATATCAGAGCTCACTTTCAGCACTTGATATTAAAATGTAGCCGTGTAAAACAACCAGGGGTGAATTGAGAGGGGGTAGCACACAAATGAAGGTGGAGAAGCTATAGATCTCGCTTTTTTGCAACTTTGTTTTTCTCTGCAGGGGTTTGAGAAATTGAACTGGTCATCTCCCTTATATTCCATTCATGGGTATTTAGTTAAAGGGAAATATATCCTGAAATTAATGTCCTTATATCTTTTGAAATGTTGCGCTCTCAGCTGTTGTCCACTGACTGTTTGTGAGCATATACGCCCTCATGCAAGATAGGCGATGGCAACAAACGAGAGAGATGTACACTAGAGTGACTTGCTGTTGTCGAAATGTATTTTTGCTTTGTGTTATCCATTTCGAGGCAAAATTCCCAGAGTTTTTTTTATTATTTAGAGCGCTTAAGCCGGACGTACACTATACGATTTGAGCCCCGGTCATGAGCCTTACGGGTGTTGGGCTGACTGTCAGATTTCGTTGAGCGTTGTTTGCTATTGCATTGTACGCGGGGGCACGAAGGGCCGATCAGCAGCTCCCGAACGATTGTCGGACAATGGTATGGTTTTCTGACATGTGCAAAATTTGGGTATGCCGACTTAGGCATTCGCACAGTTAAAGCAGGCTCTCGGTTTGATCAGCTGATAACGGCATTTCTCATTGCGGCCACTGAGTGAAGCTGCCTGACACACTTATAGTTTCATGGCGACACGGCACATCATTTGGATAATAAATGATGAGTAGTTATAAAGTAGAAAGTGCAGTTTGCAGCTGGTAGCAACTACACAGTAAGGAAGAAAAATAAATCTTCTTAGCTGTCGGAGTGGTGTTAGCTTACAAATCAATACTCTAAGCAGTCAAAACTAACTTGTTTACTTTGAATTCTCTCTGCAAAATAGCCCAGCTGTAAGGTCGGCATCCTCCTAGTCATCTACGAGACCATTATTGCCGGCAGCTTTTTTTTTTTTGAAAGATGTTTCGGCACAAAGTGGGGCAAAAATACAAAAAAAATTCTTCCTGCATCCTACTTTGGTACAGGAGAATTGGGTTGAATCCCAGTCAAGAGGGTGTTGGAGAAATCCTGTGTGGACCCACAGGCAAGGTCCTTAGTGCTGCCAGCCTGCCAGCCTTGGAACCCAGCTACATAAGGCTCACAAGCCAGTGTACTTGTAGCGCAAGCCTGGCTAAATGGGAGGAAGGACATCCGATGTAAAATAAAACCTATGCCAAATAAATATCCAGAACGTGATGATCCGCTGTGGTGACCCCCCTTGGTTAGGCCGAAAGAAGACTCACTTACTGAAGTCACGCACACAAGCATGTTTGTTTTGCATAATTAATGTTTGTCCAAACCAACAGGTTCATTTAGTTCTTGAATCTATGTGTCAGTCTTCAGCGTTGATACCTCCTACATGAGACCAAAGTTTGGAGGTTTTTTTTCTTTTTTAAAGCACATCTCACAGTGACAATATTTAATCTTAATTTGCAAAGTATTAAGAACCCACAGATTTATGAATTACAGGTAAATTTAAAAACAAAAGGGGGAGGGTTTTGATCTTTTCATGAAAAAAATGTCTGCCATTTTTATCAGGGTTGGTTTGAATGTTTACTCCTCCAATAGTATTACAGTCCACTAAAAGTGTCACAGGTCATGCCTCCAGTTACACTGAGAACAGGTGTGTTTGTGTGTCACCAGAAATTCACATAGTAGAGAACAAAGTGTGTAGTATAAAAGAGGCCAAAGTCCATCTGATTGCTCAAAGCCAGGTGAGAGACTGCTGTTAGGATTGCAGAGTTGCAGCTCTATATACACTGCAGACAAACGATAGAACTGTCTGTATTAGATCGCATATGTGTAAAAATTATTTGTGACCTCGACATTTTTTAAGTGATTTTTCTTCACATTGAAGCATTGATAAGAAACGTCTTTGCTGTGATCTCAGTGGAGAAAGAATGAAGCCGCATCACAGCCAACATCATTTTGGGAATGACTCAGACAGCTGACCAAATTTCATGAATCCAAAAATATATAAATACAGATTTATAAAAAATTTCTTCTGAACTTTGCCGTGACTTCATAACAGTCGCCTGTAACTAGATCAGATACAGTTGTTTCCTCTCTTTTGCATGTTTCTGTAACAATTGTGATTCCCATGTCGCTCATATTTGAGGTAATTTTTAAGTTGGTGTTGTGTTTAAATCTTAGTTTTATTATTATGTCATCATCTGAACAATCAAACTGTCTTCATTAAGATCTGCCCAATCTGTAGGCCATTTGGAAGAACTCACATTTTTGGGGATTTAATTTGTTATTGCGGACTTTCTATGTTTCTGAAGATGTTCTGCTGCTCACTGCAGAGTTTCTAGAGGACACTGAAGGTATAAAGTCTATATTTAGGGTCTTTCAGGAGAATGACAAATAGGTTTTAGGATTCCTTTTAAATGTTCTGGTGGTGTCTGTGGAAGTTTTTGGGGTCTTTTATGAGCTTTCAGTGGTCATCAAGGATTTTATAGGTAACTTGTACATGGTTGAAGGTGTTCTTAGATCTCTAAGTCAGCGACTCATGAACACTGAGATTTTGGGGACCTATAAAAAGTCTTTCCCAGCTATACTTGG
This sequence comes from Lophius americanus, assembly GCA_037951165.1. Taxonomy (NCBI): domain Eukaryota; kingdom Metazoa; phylum Chordata; class Actinopteri; order Lophiiformes; family Lophiidae; genus Lophius; species Lophius americanus. The sequence continues at coordinate 9,668,580 of JBBDHG010000008.1, read as the reverse complement.
GTTTTCTTTGAACCATTCTTCTTTAGTTTTTCATTGTCAGAAGTCGTTGATGGTACCCTACTGTACTATTTTTGGTGTCATCTTATTTGAAGTTACGAGGGATGAAATTAAGTGAAAGCCCTGTTGAACACTGACTGGTCAGAGAGAATCAGTAGTAATATAACCTTGGGTGAACAGAATGTACTTTCTCATGTAGAATTTTTGAAACCTTTTTTCTTTTTTCCCTACAGTGGTCTGTCTTGCTGCTTTCAGACTTCTGTGAAATAATTATTTTCCACACTGCGACAAACAAACATCCAATACTGAGAATCAATCCCTCATCTTAGATGATGTAATGGCAGCTTTATGTATCATCGCCATGATGATCAGCGTACCAGCTACATTTAGGGGGTATTATCTGGAATGGAATTCAAGAAAACTTAATGGAACCAAAAGTGAGTTTGCCAAGCAGTATGGTGCATTGGAATAAAACCTAAAGAGACAAATGATCGTAGAAGTTTATTGTTCCTAGTTGTATCATTTAACCTAACCACAAAATCTAGAGTGAACTAAGGCTGACCAATCACACGTATCTGTTTAGCTTGATACGTCTGCAATTTTTGCAGAAATTGTTTTATGGATTTTATATAATTAGATAAAAAGGGAAGAAGTACCCTACCTAAAATTTTTAAAGAAAAGGGAGCCTTTATCTGATTTGGCGCAAACATTCAATGGTTTCTTTCCTCCCTCGTGTCCCATTGTTCTACCAAGTTCCGTGAATATGTTGCCGTAGTGTGTTTTGTGTAATCCTTCTAATCGTCGAAAAACTTTAGACACTGGTAAAAATGTACGCTGGGGTTAATAAGGGAACGTGTTTACTTTTATAAGGATGTACATTGCTTCTATCAGTAGAGTTCAAAAGACACCATATCGGTAGGTCAGCCTTCTCTTTATAAATATGTAGTTGAGTAAGAAATTGGTACTTTAAATCTAACTGATATCAGCCGTCACATTGGATAGGTTAACCCTAACCCTTTTTGAGCCATTTATTTCTTTGTATTATTTTGCTCTTTGCAAGGACAGGCTGAATAACACTGACTGGAGTCCTGAGAGGTGATTCAGTATGAACAGAAACCCCCACTGCCCCCTCACTGCTGACTCATCACTGTGTGTTCGTGTATTTGTCCTGAATACGAAGACAGGAAACGCCTCTGTCACGAGCAAGTTGTCAACAGCAGGGGCTGCTGGTAAAGGCAGTGTTAAATACCTTTGCAGAGCTATGAAGGGCTTTCCACTGGAGCACTGTCAGTTCATGGTGTGTAAAAAGCCGTACTAAAACATGCTTTAACAAAACTGAGGAGAAAAAGAACTCTCCGACGCTGACGAAAGAAAGACTGAGTTTGACACTGATATTAACGTCTTCTTCTCAGTTCTCAAACTGAGGAACAAACGGAAGAAGCCTGTTGGTTGATACAAGTTTCTTCAACTTCAAAAAGAAGAACTCTACCCTAAATGTTACAAATAACTGGAACAGTCACAAGATCTTGGTCCATTTCTAAACAGAGATTATTAATCCAGGTCAAGTTTGAACAAAAATGGCAGCCTGCTGATAAATCATTCTCCTTCCTGAAGTTACTTAGTGGAAAATAGACATAACACGAACATGGCAAACGCAAATCCTTGACAGCAACAGGAATTGTAACAGGAATTTCCGTGGAGAAATCAAGAAAGCAAACTGTGATATGCTCACATAAACACACAACATATGTAGATTTTTGTCTAGTAAAATGACAGATGAGTCAAGATACTTAGTTGCCTTAGTTGGTTTGACTGTATGGTAGTAATGTGAAATACATTGGTTGTTTTAACCAAACAAAAAAAACTTTGAATCTTCTGAACAGACTCCTTGGCCTTATGACAGCTTTTTCATTGTTTCAGTTGCCCATTTTTAATCTGTTTGTTTAGTTATTCGGAAAAGCCAGGGTTCAAATTTCAATGTCTGATATGTTTATATCTCATGTTGCTTTGACTTAAAATATCATTTATTTAAAAACGGAGAGGTGACAATTTCCCTTTGAATCTATAACACCCTTTCCACACTGTTAGGAGCTCTAATGTAAAGTTAAAAGACCATAATATTATATATTAGGCTTAAAAATAATGGTTGATTGGCATGGAACCTTAATCTATTCAAAGCAATCTGATGAATAGTAAGATTTATTTTTTCATTTAGTCAATAAAAAGTTTATGTGTATGCTACTGTCGAATAGACATTTAAAATCCAAAGTTTTATTCCAATAAAAAAAAGTCCTCTTTAGTTAGATAAGCCATCGGGTTCTAAATGTAGCACCAACACAATAAAATAATTGCTTAATTTATTCTTATCAATTTAGATTTAATGTCACTTTTTTAAAAAGCTCTAGTTTCCTCTCAAACTATTTTCTTTCTCCTTTTGTGATCTTAACTTTTCACTTAGGACAACTTCTACGTCTATTCATTTACAATCGTTTGCAGTAGTTTTTTTTCCAAGTGAATAATAAATTTGGATCCTGAATAACAATTCACTGAATGTCACCACTAAAATACCATCGCAGTTGGTTTTATAAATAATTTTTGATGGCTAAACCTTAATTTACCCTTTCTGATGTATTCAATGTTATTTACTTATTGCTAGTAGCTACTCTTGAATTTTTGTTTTTTTGGTAGGGGCTTCACACATAACATGTCTGCAAAACATTACACCACTGTGCATTCCAACAGCCTCACTACTAGTTTGCTCCGTTATATACAGATGTCGATTTGACAGTAGGTGGGTTTACATGGGACACTTTTCTCCTTTCCGAATTAAACCTTTCCGAATTGCAATGTCGGTCGCCTGTTTACAAGACTTGCGATCTTTTCCGACCTGGTGTTTACATGCATCGACTCACCTAGTCGGAAACGCTTTCAGACATGCGTTGACGATCCACATTCCAGTTCATAAGGTGGCGATAATGCTTCGGTGAGCTGGGTGCCGACCGGTCCCTCTGCTAGAAGGTTTAGAGACAGAAAAACAGTGACCCCCTCCATTTTGCTTTTTTATATTTATACAGAACGGCGAAGCCCAATAAAGGCGTGACAGTTCAGCCATCAACAGGCTGTGTACAAGGGGCATTTGGTGGTATTGTTGTCTGTTAGTACCCATGATATGGGTAATTTACAAATCGGTTCATGCACCACACCATTGATGTTCAAAGTTAAATCCAGAGTTCAGAAACAGGTTGCCATCAGGACCGTTTATTCTTCAGTCGTCTTCCTGTAGCCATGGTATTCAACAGCTTGGTTTTATGGTATGGAGCCATCGTTGTAGATCGGAGCTGTGAAATCGGGAAAGAGAGAAAGTTTTTCCCTTTTAACACTTTTGTCCTGCCTCAATGACAAAGTGAGCGGTAAACAAGAGCCTTTCCCAAATGTTTTTGAAAACACATTGCGGTCATGGGTGTACATTTCAAAAGCTAATAGTTTGAATATTTTATTTCTTTGTTCTTAATTAAGTTGAGTATAGGTCAAAAGTAGTTCTTTGAATTCCATTTTATTTGCACCTAACCCACTGTCCCATTGTTGTTGGGAATTAGGGTTATAGTTGGAAATCAAGCTGAGCCACCAGTAGGCACTGACTTCTGTCGTACGCTCTCTGACAGGTGATTCTGTCTGTAGACTCAAACACCCAGAATGTGCTCAGTGTAGTGGCTTTGTGCCTTCGACCGGACCTCCCCCTCCTCCACCCCAAGTGGATGGCAGCCGATCTTTTGTTGTTACCCCTCCAACAGCTCTGTCGCCTTGGTAACTCAGAGGAAGAGTCAGACCAGTATTTCAGGTTTAAGAAGTTCAGTGAGTCATCAGTTTTCCTTTTCTTTCAGGCAGACACACTGCTCTCTTTCTCCGTCTCTGAGTATCTCCTTACTCCATCCTCCTCACTCCTGTTTCTTTTCCTTCTCCTAGTCATGTTTTTTATATACTTGTTTAAGTTTATACAACTTGTTTTCTTAATCAGAAATTGACATAGTTGAGATATTTTTTCAATGTCTTCATCAAAACATCAAGTTAACCATTAACCACAGGAATCAAACAATGTCTGGAATGTTTGGAAAATGCCTGATTTAGAATAATCTTTAAATTTTAATATTTTCAATGAAAGACTCTAGATCGATAACATGATCTCGTGTTGCATCTATACACTTACTCACATAAAACCTAAATAAACCAACCTGTCATCGAAATTGTTTACTATCTCCTTTTTACAAATTTGCAGGCTCTTAATAAATAAATTCTGTACTAATAATCTCATCACAGGTGTGTGCTAAATATTGGGTGCGTCAATCCTTCACTGAACCTGTATATGGAAAACATTTTTTTACCGCATTTGTAGGCGCATTCCAAAATTGGATGACCTTCTCACACTGCTGTGCTGTACTGTGCATGTCTTCAGTAACAGACGTTCAGTAACAGTCTTCCTGAATTTAGTCACAGCATAATTCTAATTTCATAAAACAGATTAGAATCTTCAGATGCCCCACATATTTTTTAAATTCCTACACCTACTTTGGGTTAAATGTCAAGCACCCAATGATGTATAGACCACAGTGTGTAGGAGTAAGAGTAGGCCACATCCAGCCATAAAAATGCAAAGAGGGGATTTCTACGCTCCAGTATTTTTATGAAACACGACAGCAATCAAAACCTCTCGGACTACAGCTTGAATAATAAATGGACTGTTTCCAGATGAACATAAACGCCAGAGCCCCAAATGTATCCACCTGTTCAGTCCTCTTGGGAGAGACTGCAGATGTTGAGAATATTTGAGAGTGGCTATAAACATGTGAGGATCAGCTGATGTGCTCTCATTGATTCAGCGGAAGAGGATCCGGTTGTTCTATCAGATGTGGTGGGTTGTGCTGCCTGCAGAGTGGACAGATGTGATCTGTTGACTGATCTGAGGAAGCCCTTTGTTAGTTGGGTTATGTAAACTTGCCTGCAGCTGATTCTATTAACAGCATAACTCAAGAAGCCCAGGCAGCTTTTACCTCAACTCTTCAGAACCCTGTCCCTCCAGCTACACCGCCCCCTACAGCTGGAACTATTCCACTGCAGACACCGAAATAGAAATTCTGTCATGATTCAACAGATGGTTTTGTCACTCTGCTCTCCCGAATAATCTAATTTACCGAAGCACAAATCTAATTTAAGATTTTATGAACCTCAACAAGAATTGTTGCTCAAGCAGATAAGTGAAAAAAATCATATGGGTAACTGGGAGGCAGCTATTTAAATAGTGTTTTTTGCCCGTTATATATAACTAAATTTTTATGTGTTTTTTATTTTTTGATGTGCAAATTCCAAATAATAAAAAAAAGAAATAATTTAAATAAAAATTATGTGAAAAATGTTTTTTATAACCTTACTTAACATCCATTGATCATCACTGGCAGATATTTGTTCTGAATAGTTTTCATTGGTGGTCTCTGTACGGGACAGTCAGATGAGTTCATCAGATAAATGTTAAAGACCGTTTCTTTACACCCCAATCAAACACCGTTGAGTACTACAGAGCTCGAAGGCTGAACTGTGTGTTTCGGGATGAACATACTGTTGTTTAGCAAAAGACAAACTTAAGCTTGTAAAGGTCTTAACAGAGTATGTCTTCTCATGTTATCATCATAGATAGAGTTAGTGGGTAGCGACACAAGAGGAAGTTTCTGATATATTCCAGTGGTACCAGCCCATTTATCCCCTCAGACCTCACAAATATGTGGTATGGGTTGAACCAAGAAGGCATGCAAATCTCTACTGAAATCAGTAGGAGGACGGCTGGCAGGCAACAGAGTTTTGCTGTGTTTGGCTTTCATCAAGGACCTCAGCTCAGTGAAGTTTGGATTTGAAGAAGTTATAGGTTTCTGTCAGATTAAAACAACCAGATATAATCAGTGAGCCAATGATAGTGGCTTTAGGTAGACATTGATATAGAGACTGAGACAAAGAATTTCTGCCAAATTATTTTACTAAATTCTGGCTGATTTATTTTTGCTTTATTTTTTTTCCTCTTAGTTTTAAACTTGTTTCTTTAAGCCCTTTGTTTTTAAAGTCCCAACCACCCACGGGTTGGGAATAGATGCATGGCGGGTGGCATGCGAGGAATGAGAAGAACCTTGTCTTTTGTGCCTATCATTATTAATCTTATTCTTTACTAACAATAAATATCATGCAAATTGCTTGCAGTTTTCTGTAATTACACTGATCAGGTCCTGAGTTATGCAGGTCCACAGCTATGCAGGTATAGTCCTAGGAATTTATTATTGTGTTGACAAGGGCCCACGGGTGACAAATATATAAGTAGAAGTGGCCAAAATACACTCTTAGTATTTGTGCACAGCCTCAATCATTTTTAATATGTATTATTAATATATTAGTAATTAATCCAAACAGAGTAAGAAGCTACATTGCATAAAAATGCATGTTAAAAAATTGCACACAAAAAAATGCATGTTGGTTGGTCTTAGATTTTTTTTTGAACTTTTATTGTTGTGTAAATATATAAGACCTTAACTGGGCTCATTCTTAAGTTGAAGCTGTAACATAGTCAAATATTATGAGCAAACCACTAAACTTAAGCAAATAAATATGTATTTATTCTTGCTGTTATTCGACGCAAAGTTAAAATGACATTGCACCTTTTTTTTTGCTTTTCTTCTCTTATTTGAGTAATTTAGGTAATTTAGACCTTGTTGTTATTTCAATAGATGTTGGAACTTGGCCTGTTTTGTTAACCTTCTTGTTGGGGTATAGGTGGTTCTTAAAAATTCCCACTCTCTCCTCCACACTGGCGAATGGCAGAAAAAAATAGGGGAATTACTATTTATTCATTTATTTTTTAACATGCATCATTAAAATAATAAATGGTAATGAAGTAAGTAAACCAACCATTTTGTGTGATACTTCCTTATGGGCACATGCTTAAACATGATATAAAATCATATTAACTGCAAAGGAGATTTTCACCATTATGTCCTCCTCTGTTAAATAAATTAAAATATCAGCCAACTAAAGGGTAATCAAAATGTGTTTCAGTTACAACCAAGAATTAATTAGAACTAAAGGAAACAAGATTTTGCAAATAAAGTGAAACCTAAATGAAGGAACCTTAAAGGAAAACTTAAAAGATAATATGTCGAATAGAATCTATAAATACATAAGTAAGTTAGTAATAAGAGTTGATCTATTTGCTCCTCAATATTTGTAAAATTACTAAAGTCAAAGCTGAGTATAAATATTTTTAATGTTAGTAGCATGGCTTTATGATAAATGGGTTTGTACTTTGGATTTAAGCAGCTGTCCTGAAACCAAACATTTTATATGTTGCTCAAAGACATTTTGTTGTTTTGAGTTTGATGTTAAACCCTTGATGTCCCAGTGTATTTAGACATTATTTCTTTCATTAATTCTCATGGCTTTCTTTCCACAGCTGCAGGAGACGGTGAAGAGGAAGTTGGAGAGTGCTGGTTCTCCGCTGGGCAGAGATCAGGTCAATGGATTCAGTGACAGTTTCCCCCCGAACAAGAAGGCCTGTCTGGACAACGGCACCGCCAACGGCTCCCCACTTGATTCTAAGCTGGGGATAAGCGAGTCGATGAACTCCAACGGCACCCACGGGCCAGCAGGCGAGTCGGCTGACGGCGGCAGGGAGTCAGTTTCAGACTTCCTTCGAAAGGAGATGAAGCAGGAGCCAGATGACATCCTGCCCATCATGCCCCCTTCAGGAGGAGGAAACAACAGCTTGTTCCCTGACCTCAACCTGAACGAGCAGGAGTGGACCGAGCTCATGGAGGAGCTTAACTGTTCGGTGGCCTATGAGGATATCCAGGACATTCTAAATGATGGCTTTGAGGACCGCAAAGACCCTTTGGAGCTAGCTCCCACTCCAGGTGGTGCAGGGTCAGTAGGAGGAGGAACAGCAGGGGCAGCAGGTGGTGGGGGAGGCCAGTCGTCTCAGGGTCTTCTCCCTACTGATCTGGTCAGCGTTAAGTCAGAGTTCTCCCCAACTGCAGTGGCATTTGAGCAGGACTCTCGAACTGGCTCCCCCCATGTCAGGTCCACCTCTTCCGGGCCTCCTCCTCATCCCACCAGCTCCCCTGTAGGCTCATCCCCAGCTCTGCCCCCTTCCCAACCGGCTCCTCCCCCGAGGCAGCTTCAGCCTTCATCCAACCATCTTCACACTCCAGGCCCCCCAGTGCCGAAGGACCTTTCCCCGGCCCAGCAGCTCCAACAGCTGGCCGCCCAGCAGCAGAGAGCCCAACATCTCCATGGCCAGATGCAGCACAAACAGCCACAGCCAGGCACCAAATTCCACCACCAAGGGCCCCATGCCCACCCTACACCGTGGCCACAGATGACCAACACCTCTCAGAGTCCACGAGGGGGTGCGTTTGGTATGGACAAGCCCACTAGCCCCTCCCTGTACCCTCAGGACTTCAACCCAAATGCTCAGAAGCAGCTGCTTATGTCCGGGCAGCCCAACAAAGTTTCTCCTAAGGCGGGTGCTGGCAGCTACATGCCAGGGCCCACAGGACATCACAACATGCTGGGGCATCCGCCATCAGGACCTCCCCTCAGCCACCCGCCTGCGCCAGGGGCCCAGGCCACTGCCACAATGCTGAACTACAACAACACTAAACCTCTGTCTCACTTTGAGGCTGGGCCCGGACTGCTTCGGCCCCCCAACACACAGAGTCAGAACAAGGCAGCCCTCCTGACGCTGCTCAGACAACAGCAGCAGATCAAGCAGAAAAATAGTATGAACTTCCGCCAGCACATACCGCACACACAGGTAAGACACACTCTGACACAGCACTGCACTCATATAACCTGCCTTTTTATTGCCATGGGGGATTCGCCTTACTGAACAGCAGTTGAAGATACAAAATTCTCAATTTGAGAACAACTTCACAATGTATCCGTTTCTCTCACAATATTTTCTCTCTTTCCTGTGTTCTTAAAAACATTTTTCTTTCAGAAACTAACAGCCCCATTTCCTGAAATAGACCGTACCCATTTGTTAGTGGATTGTTTTTGTTTTGTTTGTTGGAACTACTACACATGTGTAAATGCTGTGTAAATGTGTTATAACAATGTTTTGTCAAGGGTTGTCTAAAATGGTATTAAATTTCTAGTGTTTTCGCACAGTATGTTAGGAAAGAACATAATATGTTGTGTAGATTTCAATTGTTGAAATGCAGTGAAAACATTTGTTGCCAAAGATGGCTCAATAACCCAATAGCCCAAGTTATTTTTCCAAATATTTCTGACATTTTTAAACAGTACAATTCAAAATCATAATAATAATCTAATTACACCATGGTTAAAAGTTTGTGTATCTTACTTCTAATAAGGACAGTTCCCAAATGCTGGCTTTAGGCTCCATGCTAACCAGAATGCTACAAGAATAACAAACTGTTAGAACCCGTCTGAGTTATTTATGCGCCACCACTTTCATAAGAAGTACGGCCGCGCATTCCTGGAATTTAACACACACACACACACACACACACACACACACACACACACACACACACACACACACACGAACACGCGCGCGCGCAAAATTTGATAAGCAGGAGCTTTAGAGGCTAGCTGTCTGCTATATGATGGCTCTATATATCTGTCTGCTATATAAACTCTGTGAAGAAGTTCTCCCCAACAGAACACTCTCTGCCTCTAAGGAAAGAAATACATTTAATATTCTAGACAGAAAACAGACAGAAATAAATCCCAATATACTTGAAGTCCCCAGGCCCCTGATTCCAGATTCCAGTCCACTGTTGGACTTTACTGTTGTCCTTGGGTGTGATCCTGCTGGTCTGAAGAAACCTGTTGTCTAAGTTTACCTGACTGCACGAAGAGAAGTCACCTTAAATGCGTTTGTGCTGCCTTTGTTTGATAACAATGAACTTTTGCGTGACATCCTGCAAGGCTAGCTGGGTTGACATCTGGTTGGACATTTTGGATACATCAATCCACTGTAAAATTAAACCCAACTGCCTCATAATAATAATGTCTAATAATTTGCGGACAAAATAGTGCTGTGATGCACTGTGTGCTCGGAGACTTTGCTGTCAGAACCAGCATTATCTTTTTCAGCAACTTCTGCTGTAGTAGTTCCTCTATTGGATTGGACAACATAGGCTCGAATTCGATCCCAGCACGCATCAATGAGCCTTGGGTGTCCATGGTCCTGTAACTGGTTCACAAGTTATCAATCCTAAGAATTCTTTGGTGGGGGCTTAACACTGCAGAGGCTGAACAACCAACAAGAATGGCAGGTTAGTAGATGCTCTGACTCAGTTTTATCGCCATCTCAAGTTAGCCCTCATCAAAGTCACTCAGATTTGTACCCTTGCCCATTTTTCCAGTTTCCAACACATCAACCTCAAGGACAAAAAATAGCTGCATTATATATTCCATGCACTGACGGGTGACATTAAATGAGATAATCAATGTTATTCCATTCTCTCCTGTCAGTGGTTATTATGTTTTATCTGGTTGTTGTAGTTTTAAACAATGAATTAACATGGCAACAACTATAATTTACTTCCCTGTTTCATTGCGGTTGATCTTGTTCTTTGAGGGTTAGCAGATGCAGCTGCACTGCTTTCAACGGGCTATGTAAAAATGCTTTTGCTTTGGAGGTTGGAATGACCTGTGCCAAAGTTAGAAAACAAATAAAACAAAGTGAAAAAAGTGGCCCCAAAAATAAGTATAACAATGAAAAAGGTTACAGTTCATGTGTTGGACAAATCATAGTTCATGGAATGAAATCCAAACGGTGGATATATGGATTGAATGGATAATATGGGAGTGCAAAAATAATTTTCTGTTATTATTTTAAGCCTTGCGTTAATTTGAGTATTGAGTTGAGAAGGAGGTGTGATATATTGACTGGCAAGTCAGTTTATTTGTAAATCTGAGCATCTCTAACTTATAGAACTGGATAAGAATGGCGTGGGCTATGAAAGCGATTAAAATGTCTGTTTTGTTAAAGAAAATTATTTGAATTATTAGTTGTTATTGAAAGCACTGACTTAATTATAAAAATAAGCTTCAGGAGTCACATCATGGGGACTAGTAACCCGTCAAAGAACGTGAAATTATTGAAAGAGACCATTGTTATGTTAAATGCATTAATTTTAAATGGTAGACTGATTTTGCATTCTGAGGTCTGTATTGTCATGGAATCGTTATCATAATCAGTCATAATCACTGGTTGAATCAGTACTCTGATGTTGGTGCATGGAGTCACTGAAAGGGAAGGGGTCAATGTGTTTGTATCCTGGATGTCTACTGTAAATACTACCCTGTACTGGGTTGTCCTGATTGAAGTCCAGCAGGTGCAGATGAAGACCAGTACAGACCAGCGGTGTTGAGTGGAGGTGAAGTCAGGGAGTCCTTTTGTTCAGCTGCTCCGCTTCAGACTGGGCCCCACGCTTTAACATCCACTGACTGAGTGTGTGTTGATGAAGCAGCTGGTTGCTAAGGCTCACACAGAGGGGCGAAGGGAGGCAATGACAAAGCAGCCTTTCATATTCTCTCTCTGTATTTAAATATAGCTGCTCCTGCTTGTGTATTCCCCCTGGGCAGACTGGACTCTCTATTCCCGCACTGTATCATCAATGAGCACTGAAACAGAAATATGCACAGAATTAAGTTTTTGTCCCGTTAGGAACCTCCATAAAGTATGGAGTACTTTACTTTTTATGTCACCATATACCTCTTACTCACTTAATTTCACTGCCAAATATACATTTTACTCCAATTGGTTTTTCTCTATTTGTTTTTACTTTATTTTTAAGATTTTATAAGGGTAGTCAGGGTTAGTTTTTTTTTCTTCATAAGATAGAATACATTTACTCTGAAAGGGACCACAATGCTCAAAAAATACATAAGATACAATAAGTATTTTTGTGTTGGTGGAAGATTTAGTGATTTTATTTGAATTTATGTTTAAAAGACCATATTTAAGGACAGGTTACAACCTTTTCAAAATCATGACAAACTTGCATCTTTTTTTGCTCTTCATTAGTGCCACAACAAAGACCATTCTCTACATGGTCCTTGTTTATTCCCAATGAAAAGCCAACACTAGGATTTTAGATGGCATACCGATTTTCCACTGACAAACCAGGCGTATGGCATTATAATGCAGTCGTACTGAAAAGGAATAAAAGCTTTACTCGTATGCACGTCACCAGGGAATGTTGTGAGTTCACTTGTGTCGTTTGAGTGAGTAAAGAAAGCCTTTGAACAACCAATAGATTATGTCAAGTAAAACACATTTTCGTAACATACAGAGAGTCTCATGTTCTCCCTGAACGCCGAGTTTTTATTTGACATAGTCATGGAACATTTTCACCAAAGATGAAGTTATATTTTGACATCTTTGCATCAGTCATGTCACCTTATTTATGCTGCCGGCAGGAATTCAGATCTGCCAATAGCTTTGTATTAACTTTGCACATAATCATGTAACACCAAATATTAGCTTTGGTTTTGGTGTGAAGACTCCATTGTCTAATATCCTCCACAAATTTACTTGTGCGTGGAGCTGCACTTTGCAAACAATAAAATAACATGTCACAAATAATAATTTAACGCCATTTGTCATCAAGAGACCCTACCTTTGTGATTTTGTAGCGTTTCAAAACAGACACAACCTTTAACGGATTTTCTAAGAGCTTTCATTGAATGAAATCATTGGTCTAAAACTGAAGCACTTCACTCTGAGTAGAGCATTCATGATTGCACTTTCCTAATTTGCGTTTCTTTCAGGACCAGAATACCTACCCTGCCCCTCCACATGGCCCAGGTCCTGCCAACACAATGGCATCTGCGCCTGGAAACAACGCCATGACAGCACAGCCAGGGGCGAACGCCATGACAGGCAACCATGGCAATGTGGCGTACCTGAACAGCCAGGCGGCGGTGGCAGCAGCACTGAAACAGCAGCAACAGCATCAACAGCAGGTCCTGGAACAGCAGAAGCAGCAATACATGCAGAGACAACAGCTCATGGCTGAACAGGTACCTTTAGCATCTAGAGTAGAACACCCATCGCACCGGATGTTGATACATTTAAATCTTTCTGAGGTGTAATGAACACAGCTGACATCATCAGGGATAGCACAGATTTTTATCTGAGACTTTCGTTCTCTTCTTTTCATCAAGTGGAAAGAAAAAATGTCGACATCATATGTTTCTTAGTATACTTTGAAAAAAATATGAGTGGGGAGACACATAATAAATTTCCAACTCCATCTAAACTCTATCTAAATATTGTCCTTCAAGGGATGGGCAGGAAACCAAGTATTCTTCTTTTTGGCATGTCTTGGACTTTTAAAATGAAAATCTTCGAAAATAAAAATCTACAGGTGTCATTGAAAACCCCAAATGTATTTACATTTACAGATATGTATAGTTTAATCTAGAACAGGATCAGTGTGCGAGTCCAGGTCATCAAATTAGAAGATAAATTTCAGTTACTGCATGGTGCTGAAAAAATCATTGCGGATACTCCCACAGCTGGGTTATAATGAGTTGCGTCCACCAAGGAGGTACAATTTTTCATCTATGCCATACGTCTTGGGACAAAAATGACCCTATTACATTTTTGTTGCTGCCCTTTTTTCTTTTTTTCTTTTTTTTCAAACACCTTCTTCAACATTTTAAGATAGCTCATTTTTCAACAGGGCTATAAGTTACATTTTGGGTAAGGCTTTGTTGAATTGGAAGAAGGGGACTGTTGGACCTTTATGGAGGTATGGTCCTCACTGAATGGCAATCAAGTTAAAGTTTATTGTTTTCATTATATATTTATTATTATTTTTTACTTTAAAACTATTTTTAAATGACTATTAATGGCTCTTCTCTATCATATCATGTCGTTTTTTTTTACTAAAGAAGTTCCATGAAGCAGGTGATTATTAATTACCAGTTAATCAATTTGTAGTGTTTTTTATTCCAGGATGCTTTATGTTCTCTCTTGCCGAGAGAACAAGCATCTGCCAAGGGAGCTCAGTTTCGCCTCTGTTATGCACGAAACTCCAGATCTTAATGGCAGCTTCTTCGTCTTTGCATACCCAAATCCAGTTTCACGAAAATATACCTTGTAGTTTCTGTATAATTATGTCAAAAGACCAACCCTGTTTAATATAACCTCCTTGATGGCGCTAAATACACTGCTCAAAGAAATTCAAGGAAACAGTTTTCTTAATTCTTTTGAGCAGTGTAGCAGTTGTAGAAGTTCAACCTGGGAGTGTACTGAGCATACAAGTACCTGTAAATATTTTCAGCACTAGAGGGAGCTGTTTGTTTATGTAAGTTCATCCGTGCTTTAATATAATGTATTCAAATATTTAAAGATTAATTATTTTGTGGTAATAAAGTCTGATGAGGAATCTGTGCCTCCGCAGGAGAAACAGCGGCAGCAGGACCAGCAGCTTCAAAGACACCTGACCAGACCTCCACCGCAGTACCAGGACCAGACTGGACAACAAGCCAATCAGAACCCTTTCCCGCAGCAGCCAGTCAACCAGTTTACAGGTATTACAATAGGAGGCTACATCTGTGTGAGGCAAACAACATGACAAAATACTTAACCGATTTTTTTCATCTAGCAGTCAGTAGGATGGAAATTGAGAACTAGAAACAGTTCCATATCAAACGGCAGAAAGAGTCGAGATCAAAGCATTTCTTTGACAAGATATCACGAGACTAACATTTCACTGGATATCAATGAAAAAATGTGTATACCCCCGATTTTACCCCTTTTAAAGTAATAATTGTCTAAATCTAAGTGAAGGTCTGCGGTGAGAATATACACTCAGAGAAGTTGTGTGAACACCTGAATGGGTATCTGCACATTTACTGGTATTTGCACTCTTTGACTTCCCTGTAAAGTACTGTGTGTTGAGAAGTAAGGAAGGGTTTGGGACAAAAGTATCACAGTTGTAGGCATTGTGCCATGAGAAAGCTGTGTGACATTTGCAGCCCACGTACATATTTGACGTGACCTCATCCCCGGTGTGTCAGGATCAGGAGATAATAATTTCTTACCGTGGCGTTAAAGATGAATCAGCACAGGACAAAGTTCCTACCGAATCTAACGGGGGGTTTTATAGTCCACAGATGAGGTCATAATCTACTGTAGAATTAAAATGTTTTAAATAAAACGCTTTTAAGCCACGATACGAAACCCCCTACCATAAAGTAAGACAAAGCCCGGTGCTATTGATACACCCCTTCTATGAGAGCCATGAAGACCCAAATCTGCTGAAAATCTACTGACTACTAAGGATTACTGACTCCTGTTTTAACATTTTATACACACATTTTCATTAAACACTAACTTCTATTTATCTTTTTCTTTGGTGCAATTTCCAATTTTTGGAAATTGGAAAAGATACTTTATGTTATTGTTATACTATTTATACTATTGATAACACGTGAAAATATTCTTGGGGCAGTTGATTGCTTCAATTCTCTGCCCCATGTGCCCTTTTTCCCGCGACCTTCATATGATTTCCATTGAAACATTCATCAAGACTGTTGTCACACAGGAGCGTATGTCTGTGTTGATAAAACAATAGAGGCTTCCAAAAGTTGTTCAAACGTTATTAGATGTTTTTCATAATTGTAAGATCAGGATTTTTATTTCAATGGAAGAGAGAGGTTGCTGCGTATCTGAATTCAGCATTAAAGGGTGAAGCGTTCTGAAATCTCAATCCCTGTCTGAACGTGTTTGACTGATTACTAGTAAGCTGCTCTAACAAAACTAATGTCTCTTGTAGCTTTTGGGATTTGGACTTTTTGGCACAAACATTCGAAACTGTCTGCAGGGAATACTATGATGGAGTTAATGATTTGCTGCTTTTTTTCTTCACAGCTTCCTCTCAGCCAATGGGGAGTGTTGGCTCCATGGGAGGCTCGGCCCCTGGATCCCAGCGCATGTTCCCTCAGAACCAAGGCATGATGGGTATGAACATGGGTCAGGGCGGTGGGCCGACGGGTGGTGTAGCTCCGCCGCCAGCAGCCAGTCAGGCGGACATCACTCTGTCCTCATGTGGTGGTGGAGGGGGTGGGGCTGGCGTAGATGTGCAGCAGGTGCTTTATAACAACATGAATCTTCACCCCAACCACCCGGGCCACCCGCCCCAGCAGGCTGGCCTGCAACGCCAGTCTCTGGGCTCCATGAGCGCCTCCTATAGACAGAGCCTCCTTGCTCAGCAGCAGCATCTGAAGGCGCAGCCCAATGCCGCCATGTTGAAACAGCAGCAGCTTGCTGCAGCTGCTCGCATGCCAGGCTCGATGCAGAACAGTATGGGGGCCGCCCTGCCTGGCAGCATGCAGGGGCCGCAGAGCACAGCCTGGCAGCAGCAGCTTGCGCAGCAGCAGCTGGCCAACCAGCCGCCCTCCAACAACGCTGGTTTGCCTCCCAATGCCTTCAACAACCCCCCAAACTCCTTCCACATGCAGCAGCAGCAGCCTCGCATTCCCAAAATGCCACCCGGTGCTGCACCCTTTGGTGCAAATCCTGGTGGGCGTCCCATGGGTGGTCTGAATCCTGGGCAACAGATGATGCAGACAAACATGGCAGCTGCACAGCAGAGGGCGCCGCCTAATGCTCAAAGTCTTGGCCAGCCAATGGCCGGTCAGCAGCAAACTCAACAACAACAGGCCAATCAGAACCAATCTGTTCTCCCCGACCTGGCTGCGTTTGGACAGCCGCAAGGAAACAACCGCCAGGGATTACAGTGTAACCAAGGATACCAGGTGAGCAGGACTGCCAATCAGCAGCAGCAACAGGTGTCATTTGGATACAACGTTGCATCTGGGAGCTTCGCTGGGGAGAGCGAACTAGTGGACTCACTGCTTAAAGGTCAAAGCACCCAGGAGTGGATGGCCGACTTGGATGAATTGCTCGCCAGCCATCATTAGTCAGATACACCTGTCTGCACCTGGTGGACCTGAACCTTGCTCGGAGAAGAGGCTGCACCGCTGTACCTGGAAGACGAAGAAGACTTCCTGCAGCAGCCATGTTTAAAAAATTACACATTTTTTTCAGAGCAATAACAGTACTGTTCTGATTTGTTTAAAAAAGTTAAGGAGGTGGGTGTGTTAGCCTGAGCCACGCAGACAATGAAGAGATAATGGTCATAGTTAGAGACATCTTATTGGCTTATAAAAGTAAAGAAGGTTGTTCAGCTACTGATTTGTTTTCCTGCCCTGGTATGATGGCACTGTATCTGATTCTCATTTTATCACGGTCGAACACATCCCACACACCCATAGGTAGGATGCCATGCAATGGAGAAACATGAGGTCATCCTGCTGGCTAGAGAGAACAGTTAAATCTTCACAGTAAATCAGCTGGTAGAGAATCTTTGGTTCAGCGGACCAAGAATCTGGACCATATGTTACGTTATGGAGGTTCAGAATAAATCCAGTAGCTGTTTCACGGGTTAACAAGCTCACAGATGAGCTGAGCCCGGATGGAGTTCTCTCTGCCAGAGGAAAGCATCAATATGCTTCACTCAAAAACCTGACAATTTTACCATTACTGGCTCATTGCGAAATTATGCACCTGGTAGAACATTACTTAAATAGACTCTGCATTCTATAAAATGTGATTTAACATTAAGGAGATCCACTGAACAGTAAGGTTTATAACAGTGTCCATCAAGGTGAAATCAAAAGTTTTTCATACAATATTTGTGCTTGAAAACAATGGCTATGGAACATGAAATGCTCATGGCCGGTTGTATGAAATTTTATATTATGTTAAAGAATAATTGGAGAAACGTATAGAAAATAGCCGACAAAACTAACCAACCTTAACGACTACATCCTCTGGCTAAACAGAGCAGTAGTCTGTTTAGGTTGCCCGACTCATGACCCATCGCTCCACAAAGTGCCATGAAATTTGGTGTGGTGAGTTTTTGTGATTAGGGAAATGCACTCTATTCCAATGTTAAACAAAGGGGTGTGTAGTCACTCTTTCTGGTACCCAAATTTCTGAACAAAAGGTTTTGTGGAAATGCAGGTGAAAACCTAAACCGTGTGGCAAAGTTAGTGAATGATTAACTTGTATGGAAATATAAAGTATATTTCTGTTGTCTCACCAACTAAATCTCCCTGTCATCAGACGTCAGATTTCAACATCAGGATTCAATCGCCATCAAAAGAATTAAAAAAAATTTAGTTCATTTTTGTATTTCCTGAAACGAACTGAGCCTCTTTCTTACACATAATTTAACAAATATCTATTCACATTAGTTGAAGGTTAATGTTTGCTCATCTCATGTGTTAAAGAGATTTTTCCTGTTTAATTAACAAACTTTAATATAACTGTTATTTTAAGAGTTGGATTCAGTTCTGTTCTACCACGTGTGTAAATCTGTAACCGAGCAACTGATTGACGCTGAGTCAGCATTTAGGATCAGTGTGTGCGTGGTGTGTTGGACACTGCAGGAAACTGAACGGAGTTATGTTGAGACTACTACTGAAACCACTGCACCCACCCCAAAGCACCACCCACAGGGCACCAAAATCACCCGGACACCACCTCAAAAACATCAACGTTGATTAGATAAAGGACCCACCTGAATGTCAAACAGACCCCAACACAAACCAATTCATGGCAATACTGGTGTTTTTCCACAGTCCAATCCAAATCACTTTATATTACTGTTATCATTTTCCAAAGCATCCTGTTGTGGGGTTTACATTTCTGAGGACATTGCTTCACTAGAAGTCAATTTGTTGATGAGTTGGACATCACATTGTCTTTCAGATGCTGTCATAGTTACACAATACTTTGGTATCGTATTACCACAAGATTAGACTGTGATGAAATTAAACGCAGACATGATGTCAGAGACTCAACCAAACAAATGGTGAAATATGTCTGGAAACAAAAGCGGCTTGGAAGACAAATATTTAAACACCTGGAACAACAGAACAGTTTTGTTTCAGGAATTGATCTGCAGTAATGTTTAGCGATTATTTTAGTTGCTATGCTAACTTCTGAAGGGATTGGCTGAATTTTGGACTGTCAACTGTGAGCCGTAAAAAAAACACATTTCAATAAGGATTAATCAGTTTGCTGCATTATATGGAATGTTTGTTGTTCTTTACTGAAGCTAACTCAAAAGCAGGGAGTGCATACATCTGTCTACGCCACTGTCACTTAAACCTGGACAATAAGGAAATAGTTTCCAGGCCAAGTCAAAACAGAATTCTGGTTCAATGGTTTCACATTTAATCTTATATGCTTCATGTCAAACAGCTCATTCCTCTACCCTTTTGGAATCTTGTATGTGATTCGGATTTTATGATTCATCAACAAAAAAGAGATTTTCCATTGGTGCATATCTGTCACTATGTTTTTGTATTGGCGTTACGCCACTTTACACATATACATGAAATCTATTTAAAGGACTCAACCCTTCTCTGTCACCGAAATGACCCAGTGCATAATCACCCCAGTCAAATATAGATTTTAATCTACGGATCTGCATCTGGATCCAATGATGGAATACTTTTTTTTGTTAATTGGCCTAATCATAATCATTATATTGGAGAGAAGTTATAAAATTGTAGAAAATTGTACACATTGTACACATTGTACAAAGATCCTGAGTGCCTCAGTCATCATTGGTAAAATCCTGCTTTGTCACATGACATGTGCCATGACATGTGACAAAATTTCCAGATACCATATAGACAAACTGACCATTGTTGTAAGCAGGAAGAAATTTCACGTTCTTCTCCAGTTAGGAAGGCTGAATCACTGAACCCTTCAGAAAACAAATCAGAAAACTGAATTATCTGTCAGTGAAAGCGAGCAACAAAGACAGTCAGACGTATAAGTATAAATGAAAGATGTGGACTGAGCAGCAGACACTCAGGAGGGACAGTAGGACACATTCCCATATTTTTTGTTTATACTCAGAATACAGTAAGTTTGAGTTCCCTTCTGCTGCACACACAGACACACACAGACACACACGTGTTTTCTATATCAATTTCTTTTCAGTTCAACAGGCTCTAATGGTGTTGCACATCAGGTCAGCTGACACTGTTTCTACTTCCTCTCTCAGTATTTGAATTTTGTGCAAGACTTAACATGCTGTTAATTGAGAAGGTGGTTTTCAGCTGGTAGTACAAAGATTACTTGTAATGAGAAAGGAGGTTTTTGCTCTTATCGAGGCATATCTGGCTGTGAAAACAGTTCAACACAACAGTGAAGGATATTCTTCAGAAGGATGTTTGCATAGATAGACGTAAAGCACAGTGTGCGTTCAGTTTCATAGACACTCACTGACATCATGCATCCAGGTGGGTAGAGGTGTGGTCCACCCCTGAGTCTCAACTCAGGTGTCACATTTTCCGAATGTTATTTTTATTATTATTATTGTTAATTTTGTTTTCCCAAATTAATAAAAAACTTACTTTAAAGGGTAAAGAACAGCCTGTTGAGTGGGGTGGAGTTAAACTTCAAACTTTTAACTGCACCCATTATGGTGTGATTGGTTTGACTTTATCCACACCACTGTTAGGACTTTTACATTTGTAATGTCATTTGACATCAACTCTGAGGACCAAATAACAGAACTAGGAACTATGAAATCATGATGGTTTAGGGTAAATTGAAGAGTTAAACCTATGAAATCATGGTGGGTTAGGGTAAATTGAAGAGTTAAACCTATGAAATCATGGTGGGTTAGGGTAAATTGAAGAGTTAAACCTATGAAATCATGATGGTTTAGGGTAAATTGAAGAGTTAAACCTATGAAATCATGGTGGGCTAAGTTTGTTGTTTTGAAGTCCTTCTCATTCTGCAGGCTGCTGTCAAGTGCAGATGATGAATTCAACAAGTTCAATGTTTTCTTTTCACTTCACTTCACTTTATAAGTCAGTTGGATTCCGTGTTCAATCTCTTCCGACCTGAAGCCCTGTCTGCTCTAAACACAGTCTGCGTCCGCAGCATGTGAGGCGGATCTGCGACCAGGTCGTCCAGTTTTAAGGTGGAACTGTGACCCAGTCGTTCTATCTACTGTACTTTTTTTTTTTTCTTTCACAGAAGCGAATGCCCTTGTGTTTGCCGACATGTTGTCTATTTTATTTGTAATATTATTGTTGCTGAACGATGGCTTGGGGCTGGTTTCATGTTTTCATCCAAATCGCTGCCGAATCTGAGCTTCCAGCGTGGCTCGGCCTCCCGGGGCTTTCTGGGCTTAACTGTTGTAAATGTCTATAAATATATTTTTTTGTATGTATGCCTTTCCTAATGATCTGGAGAAGATAGATGTTATTTTTATATATTGCAGCGGATTTTTTGTAAGTATTTTATACTTTTGATATTGTTCTCTGTAAAACAAGAGTATTATGTAAATATAGTTCTTTAGAAACAAGCCTGTGTTTCTGTGTGTTGATTGTTGCCATAATCTACATCTACCAACCCCTTTAAATACATTTTACAGTTCTATAAAACACAACATACACGTATTATGCTGGACAAATGCTTAATATTTAATGAATGTAGTACTTACCGTGAAGTAGAAAAGCCGTTCTTCCAGCTTGCATCACCTTTTGAATCGTGATGAGGGAACATCGTGAACCTTAAAGAAGATGTTTTTACTGTCTCAACATTGGAATCGCTGTTTGAAGCTTTATTTATAAACTTATTCTAAAACTACAATTCAACAAGATTACTGTTGATATTTAAAGTAGTTCACGCTATTTGAGCAGAAATAGTTTCATTCCAAAACCATATTATAAATATGTTCCCAAAAGGGTAATTTAATACTTCAACCGATCACGCTGTTTTTCTAAGGTGTGCCGAATTTCTCTGCAAATTTCTCCTGTCGCTCACTTTTCCAATAATTCTGACTACATGAAAGCACCATAATCACAGGAAGTGAACTGTGTCGTTTTTTTTCATTCAACAAAACCGTTCTAATCAACCAACAGCATCAATGAATATAACCTTTAATATCCTTAATCAATTCCTGATTTTAAGGTAAGATTGAATTTCTCTGGAGCTCCAGGAATATTATGCCTTCTAAGAAAACTTCACTCGGCTCTCCATCATCATGTGATGATGATGATGTGTAGACAAGGGCTGTATTAAAACTTTTAGGGTTAACTGTTTGTTTGAATTTATTTAGAATTGAGAATAAGCCGTAAATAAAAACAATGCCCAAAGAGCAGCGTCGACGAGACATATTTTCAGCCCAGTTAGGTATGGACTGAAGCATTGTTGTAAATATACTGGATCCCTGTTCAGTCACCTGAGGGTTAGGATAACCTCAGGGTGGCTCCATTCTGGGAGTTCTTTATTCTCCACCACAAATAAAGCGTCTGATCAACGGTTGCCTCTTCAGAGCAGAACTCAGAGTTTGTTGAGTTTTCAGAAATACTTCTACATTCAAAAGTCGAGTACCGGGTTGGAGCCTTTTGTCACTAGGGGATTATTTTCAGTTTTTATTTTTTCTCTTACCATGGTAACAAATTTGACTTGAGGTCAATTATTCCGTGAAACTTCTCTACACAAAACAAAAGAAGGACTCAATTGGAGCCTTTTGCTACTTAGAAAGTTAAAACATTTGTGTTTTTGTTTTTTATTTGCCATGGTAACAGGATGAAATTTGGCTCGGTGAGGGAGATTTATCACAGATGTGGGGTTAGTCAAAAACTGTGGGTTTGAGAGGCGAATTTACGTATTTATTTTAAATTTGACAATTCCATTTTCCAAATATTAAATTAATACGAATTGCAAGTCACAGGGTGAATTTAAATAAGTTATTTCCTTTTGTCTTTCATTTACACATCTCTTCAGGACAAACTAGGGTCTAATAATGGTGCAGTAAAAGGATTTTGTGCGGTAGATTCAAAACAATCGACGATTATGTTGAACCTAGAAACACTTTAAAAAGGGAAGTTTAAGAATAAGTGTCAAATGTGTTAAATATGGTTCACAGTCCTTGTCGGAAGGCGGTAATAAGTAAGAGCAGGTTTCACCACAGGGTGGCAGCAGCACTTTAGCGAAAACATGTTTTAAGGAAGATTTATAAAAAGCACTCCAGTAAATAATACCAGGATGATTCCTGCAAATACACTTCATTAATCGATGAATTTGTTTTTTTCTTTGTATTTTGTGTTCTGGGAGCTGTTGCTGCCTTTAAAGGTCAATTCCTAAAAGAGACTAAGCAAAAGGAGTCGGGAAGTAAATCTACAGTTTCAGGGTGCGTGTATTTGTTGGTACATTAGTACATTAGTACATTAGTGGACTGAATGCATGTAAGGCGGTAGAAGGTAGCTGCTCTAACACTGATTAACAGTTCTATCAATCTAATAACGTCACGGTCAGTTATCAGTCACAGAAGACGTGTAATTGTGTAAGAGTGATGTTTTACCCCTTTGAGGTCCATGTTTCTGTTAACTTCTGCAAAGACATCCAGACATTTGTATTTGCTTGTGCAAATTCACTGATCCTATAATTTGGAGATTGGTTATGTTGCACTTTCATAAATATGTGGTTCCAGGCTGTACTGATGATATGGGACACACATGTTGCTCCACATCAGCTGCTTTTCTCATATGACTCCATTGTTTTGCTTATCTGAAGGATCATTTTCAGTGTATTTTATGTAACTACTTATCCTGTGGAGGATCTCTGGGCCTGGAGCCTATCCAAATAAAACGGGACGAGAGGCGGCCTACACCCTGGCCAAGTGACGAGTTCATCACAGGGTCAACATATAGAAAAAAACAACCATGAACACTCAAATTCATACCTTTGGGTAATTTAGATTCACCACATCATCGATGTTCTGTTCCCTTCAAACAACATACTTGATGCCAAAAGGGAAATTCATTCATAGTTTAACCGGTCCAAACATTTAACGTCGCCAGACAAACAGACATACCTAAATGTAGGTCTGTTTCAGCACTTTCAGATTTGATCCAAATGTAAAGTGCATTATAAATTAAATGTATTATTATTATTATTATTATTATTATTAAGAGGCAACAGATAAACAAGCACGGGTATGAATTTGAAAAATGACTTATCACATACAAACATTGCTGGAGAACAAAGGAACTTTCATTGGACAGAAAGCTAAGATTGTCCTTTAATGTTCAACTAAATCAGGGTCTTGTACATGAGATCTAATAAAAACTGAGTGTAAAATGATGATGAATTAAATGCCCTCAGACTCCAGACTATGCAGCGGATTGTTTAACTAAAGTAGGATTATGGATGCATGGTTACTTCTTGTAATGGGGTATTTTTACGTTGTTGAATTAATAGTTTTACTGAAGTAAGAGCTCTGACTTCTATGTATGTCAGGAACATTTCCTCATATATAACTTAAAGTTACATGATATTATAGTTCAGAAATGGCAACAGAAATCAGACTTTCTCTTACAAATAATGAATTTAAATGTACAAACAAACATGGAAAAAAGTTCAACAGCATATAATCATCGTTAAAGACGATTAAATCAGCGAGGTCAATATATTAAAAACAACATTTTTGGGGGAATTTTAAGAGCTATAGGCACACACTTTATATTGTTATTAGATATTCCAAACTTCAAATATATAACTGGTTGTAAAATATGCTTCTGTTCTAGTGATACAGATATTTACCATCTAAACTTAAACAGGATAATATGTGAAGTCTGGAGGCTTGAATACCGTTTCCCTCGTGATCGTCAGACTGGCAGCAGAAACACTGAACACTGTTTTCTCTCAGTCATGTGATTCTGTGGCTCGCAGGGAAATCTGGGCTTTAATAATTAATAAAAAAAATCCAGCCCATTTGAGAGTTGAAGAAGAAGTTTATGGTGTTAGAAGTGTGCTAAGACAAAAAACATTCTGCTATCAAAGGAGCAAGTCGGTCAACTTGGAACTGTTACTTTTACACCCTTATTGCATCTCATTGGATCCCAAAACTGAAGGGACCCTAAGGGGGGACCGCACAACAGCACTGATCCAAATCAACCACAGAAAGACATCTTGAAAGGAAATCAAATCAAAATTCAAATCCAAGGGATTTTTCAACAGGGATAAACAATTTAAAAAGCGCCACCGTAACCAGCCGTCCACTCGCCGCCTTCTGATGCTGGAATAAGAGGCTTTAGACTCTTTTCAGGCTTTTTTGTGCGCCTCATGAATAATCAATGTGTTCAGCGCAAGAAAGGAAGGACAGCCATATGTTAAAAGACAAACTAAAGAGGGATACTTCTATTTCCACGGCTCTCCTCTTGTGTTTGCGATACTTCATCATGCTATTATAAATTAAATGTATTATTATTATTATTATTATTACCTAAGGTGTTTTGTTCTGTGTAAATAAACAAGATAAGGGTTTACCCTTTTTGTTAATATCCCTAAACAAATATAAGACCAGAATTTCCAATTATTCAAGAACAAAGCTACATCCTTCATCCATGACATCAAAACACCTGCTGAATATTGTATAGCTCCCCTTTTTGCTGCCAAACCATCACTGTGATGTAGTGTGTGATTTCACACCTTTCCATCAGAACCAGCATTTATGTTTTCAGGCATTATAGCTCACACATATCAATGGCCGTCGGATGCCTGTAACTCCGTTTCCAGGTCATCTGTCCATCTCTAGATCACTTTGGATGCTACTAAACACTGCAGACATCCAACAAGCTCTGCAGTTTTTAGAGACACACTAACCTAAATGTCACACCAGCACAATTCGGCACTTGTAAAAGTCGCTCAGGTCCTTAAACTAACCCAAACTTTTTTTCCTCTATCACATCAACTTAAGAACAAAATGTTCACTAACAGATGCAAATATTATAAAATAATTAATATTATCAGTTTTAGAGTCTTGCGACAACCGTCTTGTCATTTTAGCAATGTATTGTACTAAGATACAGATTTAGTTGGAGCGATTAAGTTTAAGCTGAAAGCCAACCCACTAGGACACTGTGGTTGTTTGTCCAATTGATGGATATATTTTTTTTGCCATGGATGGTGGGAAGTGAGACTGAACTTTTTAAAAAGAAAAAGATTTTTAAAATGATTTGCTGATGTCCCCAGTTGGAGAAGCTTCCCCAATTCCACTTAAGTCCGATGTGTGTCCCCGAAAAGGGGGCTATATCAGAACTCCACACACTCGTACACACACTCACAGGTATGTGCTGTATTCTCTCATGCAAACATACCCACACCCTTTACATTTATTGCACACAAAGAACCAGTAACTCCCATAATACACACACACACGGTTGAGTTAATGTGTGGAATGTGTATTTGTGTGTATTTTTAGCGCCTCGTCTCTCCGACACACAGACCAGCAGCAGTTGTTGTTTTCAACGTCAGAATAAGTTTCCGTCCGACAACAGCTGATGTCATGACATCATACTCAAGTAAAGTAAAGTACTTGGAGATTGTGTTCAAGTACAGTACTTGAGTAAATGTACTTTCCATCACTGCTGACTGTGTATGACGCATATCAATGTTTTATATTTAATGTTTTGGATGTTAAGACAAACAAACTGGAGGCATCATGACAACATTCATGTTACATCTTTGGTGGGGTCTCTAGGACTCACCGGTAGTGTCTACAAAAAGAAACATCATGGTTTTTTTTTATTCATTTTCTGAGGATAGCATGTGAGAACACATTTTCTTTGGAGCACACTGTGTACCCACCACACATTTATACGACATGGTGTTTTTTATCATTCATTTATATGACAAGTGGTGTTGGGGTCAACTGGACTACATAGTACAAAAAGTGTGTGAGAACCCAGATATATTGCAGAGAAACCCCTTTTATATCAACCTGGGTCCGACAGGTAAAAACATGGTATAAAAGAAATCCCATCACTCTATCACCTGGGCGTGCTGTTTTTGTGTTTTCCCTTTACACACCTGTTCAGGGTCCGAGTTGGGCTGGAGCCTATCCCGGCTGACATCGGCTGAGAGGCAGCCCCGTATTTAACAAGTATATTACTTGTAATTTGGACAAACTAACCATCTGTAAAGTATTTTCACAGAAATGGTTATAGCTGTATTGTTAAAACATCTCATTAATATTACATAATTATAATATTAATAATAATCATACTACATTTTTGCATATACAACTTATACTGTATAAAATACATGAAAAACTGTGTGTCTGCTTTCCAGCTGCTCAACTCTCTTCACGAACTTCCTGTTTCCCCTCCAGCATTCTGATCCAATTAAGAGCTTAATGGCCGATCCTACACTGATCCACCTGAATGCAACACGAGGGACCATTAATTGGCTCACATTCACACGTTGACAGATTAAGCAGACAGATAGAGAGGAGAGTTGTCAGCAGCGCCGCTGCAGAACGTCTCCCTCCTGATGAACACCTGAGAGATGAGACAGAATCCATCTAGTGTGTCTATTTAAATATGATCATTTTCTGTAGAATACATGTTGGTTGAGTTTGTGATTCGGCCCCTAAAGAACCGCTTCTCCAAACTACTTCAAAGTCAAAATGAAGCATCAAAGGGGCCACTGACCATGGCTCACTAAACACGTAACACTGATTCAATCATAGAAAGACTAATAAGGGTCAAATACGTTTCTAAAAACATGCTTTATCAAACAGTTTGGAGAATTTATGTTATAATGAAGGGAATAACGGTAATTAAGTCTGATTAAAAAAAAAAACTGTTATAAAACGTGGTTGACCATATTATTTGTCAATTTTTGTTAAATTTTTAAGTTTCAAAGATATTAAATTAATAAATGAAATAAAATATGCAAAGAAATAATTCTCCCATTGTTTCTTTTTTCTTGCTTAGGACATTAAAGGGTTAATTATTACTAATATTTGGATGAGTTAGGGAAAGCTCCCAGCCGAAGGTGTTTTTAATTTTTAAATTTACATTTGTATTATTATTATTATTATTATTTGATTCACCCAAAAATAAAATGTGTTATTATTTATTCACTGCATTTCCACAAAACCTTTCTGGAGCTTCACAGATGAACAGGATTGTCATCTTAACATTAACTAATTAACTTAATATGATACAAATTTGTCATTAAAACGTGAACGAAACAAGTAAAACTGATATTAATATAATAGTTCCAATAAACCTTTGTGTTTAAATTCAGTTCCCCTTCGAAAAAAATGTAATTTCCTTGTTTATATTTTTTAACTAATTAAATGTAGTTGTTTTCATGATTCGTGATGATAATGTTGATTCTTTTACATTTGAATGAATACATTTAAAAAAAAAGATTTATCTAATCTACCAAGTACCTACATTTAAACGATGTGATGATTAATTTTTTGAGTTCATGGTCACACGGTGTGGAGGTGAGAGTGGAACCTCCTAAGACCACCGGAGGAGGGAAGTTCTTGTTTCTTCTTCTTGCCCCAGCCATCCTTCAAGGTGCTGATCTTGGTTTCAGTACCATCTTTGTGACAGCAGGAAAAAAAGTTGTCCCAGAGAGTCCTTGGTTGTACTAATTCAGCTGATTTGGTATAAAGGCTTCCTGAAATCTTGTGAGAACCTGAGACACATAAAGAAAGACGGTCCCGATTCACAACAATTAGACTTCAGCATGACGTGAAGCCAAAGCTGCTTAAGTCCGTTTGTGGTTATGGGATTTTGATATTATATTATTATTTTTGAGCAACTGTACATGAAGGGTCCTTGATTATTCACTGAAGAGAAAGACTGCATGTTTTCTAATGGCACCATGTGTAGAATATAAGGCTCAAGCAGCGTTTGGGAGGAGGAAGCACCTCAAAAGCAAACGGGAATTGTTCACCTGCTAAACTAAACCCTCTCAAAGAGATTTTAAGTTCTCGTTGATCTGGTCAGTCCATGACCTGACCACAAGTTTTTAGCTAGTACACCGTCCCCAGAATAAGACCACTGGAGAGCGTTTAGCTCAGAAGTCAGAGTGGAGATTTCAATCATTCCCCCAACCGAACAGCCATTTTGTGTTTTTTTGTTGTTTTATTTAAACTCAAACTTCTTCACTTGTTTATGGAAAAGCCGAAAGTCTTCATTTCCAATTATTAGCTGAAATATTTTTAGAACGAAGAAGCTTCCCTTGACCATTCTAAAAGATGCAGGTGAGAATGAAGTGTGCATTGACCCTTTAAAGCCGTGACCTCTGTATGAGGTCTAACACAGTCAGGGTGTTGAGCAGCTTTAAATCCAAGCTTGCTTCTAAATGTTGAGTCGGTTCTTCCGGTAAGTTAATCATCTCACATGCTGACTGGGAGGTTTCACACATCCTGCTGATTAACTGCGCGTGTGTTCGGGTGGTGTTGGTGTCTGTGTCTGTGTGTGTGTGTGTGTGTGTGTGTGTGTGTGTGTGTTTGTGTGTGTGTGGTGTATCAGTGTTTCTTTAAGTCATGTCTTTAAGTTTTTCTCATATAATCATCCCTAAATTAGAAGCAGGAGGACAAAAACTTGCAGAACTCTACAAAACAATTAATCTTCAGGTTGTTTCTCATTTTTGATTTGGACCTAATTTATTCACAATAAGCATCTGTCTTCTTCCTGGAAAAATTAATTTAAAAATATGTCTATATGAAATCGATCATCACACACACTCAAATGGAACTGATTGCGGACACAGTGCTTTTGAAAAGTATTGAACCCACTCCTGATTTCTTCTATTTCTTTCTTCTGTTTTTGTATCTCACCAGAAACTGTGTCACATCTGCAAAAACAATTATAAAAGCTAACCTGATCAAACACCAAATACAAGTTTAAATGATCGTGCTGCCTCTTCATGAATGAATCTGACACCATTTAAAAGCAATATAATCAAATATGATACTGAGAAGTCTTTTTAAAAGCTAGGCATGATCAAGTGTATTAAATGCCTTTAACAGATGAATAAAAAGATCTGCACAGGGTTTCTTCCTCTCCAGAGCAGAAACTATGTAGTTCCATACAAGAGTGGCAGCAGTGACAGCGCTGTGCCCGGCTCCCAGACCTGACTGGTGTTTGCTTAAAATAGAACGTGCTGAGATGAATGATTTAAGCTGATTATTTACAAGAGACTTGAGAACTTTTGCCAGGCTCGTTGTTTGGGAAGAGGAATATTGTTGGTACATTTAGCTGCTCCCCCACCTTGGTGTAAAGGAGTTATAAAAGCAGTCTTTCACATCTTAGGAACTGTACCAGCTAAAATCTAAAGGATGCAAATGTAAGCGATATAGGTGACCAATGTGGAGCTGCAATCTTTAGATCGTAAGGATCAGGTGTATCCTCACCCACTGAATTCTTTAAGTCTAGAGTTTTAGCCACATCGTCAGAAAAGAAGAGCTGGAAGTTAAAACGAGGCTGTGTCACTACTTGGGTTTTTGGCCCAATAGCAGACCGGGGGGAGGGTCTTAAGTGTCATCAAACAGATTACCAGCAGATGCAGAAATGTTCACTAAAAGCTATATAAATGTCTTTATGATCATAGATGGTAGATTTAGATTCTTATTGCAGACGTACATTTGTTTCTAAGCTGCCTGAAAACAAACCAGTGACGGGGGTCCCTGGAGCGTCCAGCCGGAGACCAGGCTTTATGTGTGTGTTCTTTAAGTCGCATGTCATTTCTGCTCTCTTTACATTGCAGTCTATATTTCTTACTATGTGCCTGCTTTATCAACCAATGAGTTAAATGATTTACAAAAATTGCTAAGAGCTAATTCAACATCTGGAACTTTAGTAGTTTCATGGATGTCACTTATCAGAAGATCAAAGAAAAAAGGCCTGCTCATGAAGGTGTTGATGATTCTGTCAAATCACCATATGAAGACATGTTTATCTATACAAGCTGTGGGACAGGTGTCACTATAACAAAGCTCAAATACCCGGCAGGGTCAGAACTTATCTGTAAAGACACAGACTTCTTTTAGATGATCAGAGGCAGAAGTTATACCAATTTAGGTTAAAATCACCAGCACAATCAAATCATTATTATTATATGGTGCTAAAAGATCGTTTATCTCATTTATAGCTGAGGAGGAAGCAAGAGCACACCAAGAGCCCAGCAAAGGCTTCTTCAAGGAAGCCACAAGAACTCCAAAGGCAAAATCACCTGAGCTGCAGGTCTCTTTCAACTCAAGAAAGGTCAACATTGATGGCTCTACTATTCAAAAGACACTGGGCAAAAATGACCTCAATGAGAGTGGCGAGACGACTCAAAACTACATTAAGGCTGGCTTGAATTTTACCTCTACACATCTTGATTTTCCTTAGAGCTTTTGGGAAAATCTTCTATCTGCTGATGGGTCAAAAACAGGGTCCTGTTACGGCTGGTGTGAACTGCACTCAGCATTCCACAAAACAGCGTTATAGCTAAGGTCAAGCATGGAGGTTCAAGTGTAAGGTGTTGGGGATGCTTCGCTGCTTCACGGTCATGACGACTTGTCATAATTGAGGGAACTGCTCTCTATCGAAAAATTCTTTTAGGTCATTAGTTTGTGAGCTGAAGCTCAAGAAAAATTAGGTCAAGCGGCAGGATGGCAGGGATCTCCGGCAGATGAGTCAATTAATCTCTGAATGGCCCAAATGATATAAAATTTAAAGTTTGCCTGTCCGTAAATAGTGCCCTAGTCAAAATCTGGTCTGTCCGGATATGTGAAGCCTTAGTAACAGTAACTGATGAGGTTGTTTTTTTTAAATATTGAGAAAATTTAGACACCAAATTAAAAACTCAAACAATGTATTTCATCACAACATTTGTCTGAGTAAATTATTTTTAATATTTTTTATATTCATTTCACCTGTGACATCTTTTCTTCCTGTATGTGATATGAAAAAATATTCTCCAGGTACTGTTAAATTATATATCAAAGCATGCTTTCGTTAGAAGTCTGTTAGAATTCAAAAATCAAAACAGCAACCACTACTTGCTGAATGGAGACTGACTATGTATACAGTATTGTCTTATATTATTGATATGAACAGTAAATATATATGTATAAATGGTTTTCATTACGCCCTCCAGATAAAACCTTCATTATTATAATTAAAATAACTTTTATCTATATATACCACATCAAAAATATTTATAAAGTAATTTGTTGGACAAGGCAAAGTTGGAAACTCAGAAGGTAATATCACAACAAAGGTGGGAAGCATTAAGGCCAAGCCAATGCCAAGATAAAAATTAAAAGCAAGATGACAAAATATTGCAAGATAGAGACCGGATGGTATAAAAAAAAGGTATAAAAGTCAAAATAACAGTTAATAAACACAGAAAAAGACAGAAGATCAAAAAAAATCTCTTTTTAATATCATTCACTTTCTTTCTTCTTTCTTCTTGACTTATTTTCTTTCATAATATTGTGATAGTTCAATTGTATTTTGTTATTTGTGATGAATCATTCTGGTATAGCTTTATTTACTTAGTTGTTTTAAATTGGTTGAAATTATTACAAATATTTTGATTTTGCTGACCTAAAATTATATCCAAATCCCAATCCTATATATTTTTTTCTTTCAATGTTAAATTTTGTTTCGTATTGAAGTTGATGTTTGTAGTTTTAATTAGATATTTGAATCAGAACTTTCAGAATTTGTGACTAATTTCGTTTTTGTATTAATGTAATTTGTGTTTTAATTTCTTTGTTTTATTATTTAATTAAATTCTTCATTTGTATTTTTATATTTAATGTTTATTGTCACACATAAGTGTATGTTTCTGACGTACATAAATCAGTTTAAGATTGTTTTATCATTGAGTTGTTTCAGAATGTGCTGAAAGCCATCGTGACAAGTGTCCCTGAATGCAGCATTGCTAAGCCCCGCCCACTCTATTCGGCGGCTTGAGAGCTGCATTCACGGGCGTTTTTGGAGGGTTTGAAAGTTGTCAACAGAGGGAAGAAGAACAAACCGGAGAGAAGGAGCGGATAGTGCGAGCGTCTTCAAACCAGCAGAGCTCGGAGGAGAGAGAGAGAGTTGGAATGGGCTGCAGCCACAGCAAGGTGAGAAACACCGACACGAAAACCGGTAGGGCGTAATAAAGTCCCGGTAGAAGTCTTTTCGGCGAGGAAAGTTGATTAGAAAGCGGCCGTTGATTGCGGCTTCTGCCGCAGCACGCACTGAGAACGCGCCGGGAATGAGCTTCGCGTGATTACCGACCGTGTGACAAAACTACATCACAGCTCTTTGTTTATTTATTCCTAATTATTCCCTAACACAAACTTTATTCTGTTGCCTGGTTGTTTCTAACAAATGCATCTGAGTTTCTTTCTTCCCTCTATTGTGAACATCTGTTTTTAATCTGCAGCGTTTGAATTTCGGAGCCGTTGTTTTTCCCACGGTGCTGGTGGAGGATGGACAACACCTTTTACGTTTTTAGAATAATTTCACCCTCTATTCCTCCATATGACACATTTTTAACGTCCTTCAACTCGAGATTACTTTGACATGAGGTGGTGTAGCACCTATTTTATTGAGATTTATTACTTTAAAATTCACTTATAATAGTCAATATTTAAGTTCCAGCTGTAGGTGACCCTGCATTCATTTATAATTGACCCCGGAGTAAACCATGACGGCCTAGTCAACCTAATGTTTCCGGACGTGAAGCCCACAGCTCTACACTAACTTTAATATACCACCAGTGGCTGTTTTTCTGAACATATCAATTGTTAAATAGTGGTTTTGTTACATCCTTTTCTCTATAGGGGGTTTATATGTAACCACTAATTTTCCTGTCTACACTGTGGGAATTAATGTCAGTTATTCTTTACCTCAGTGGGTGAAGTTTGACAGCAGTTGTCTCCCACCAGTTATTGATAGAAAGTGACGGAGCAGCAAAGGCTTCATGTGGTTTCAGTGGTCCTCTACGGGCCTCAGGGCGTCGGAGTGGGATGGATTT
This sequence comes from Lophius americanus, assembly GCA_037951165.1. Lineage (NCBI taxonomy): Eukaryota > Metazoa > Chordata > Actinopteri > Lophiiformes > Lophiidae > Lophius > Lophius americanus. Next base: position 9,634,631 of record JBBDHG010000008.1, on the reverse strand, counting down.
TAATATCAAGTCTTGAATTCCGCGTTGAATCATTGTCCATACTCTTTCTGAACTAGTTTCCGACCCTTTTACAAAGCCGGCTCAAAGTAGGACCTTTAAGCCTTTACATTCCGTATAACAGTTGTGAAGGCGTAATTGGTTCACAATTAACTCAAAGTGAATATTTTTCAAGCTGTGATTGCCAACAAAGTCATTGCAAAGACCAAAAGCTGCAGAAATTTGGCTGGGCTACACAAAGGGTGCAAAGGAAATTGAAAATGTTCCACTTGGCTGAGAAAGTTGCGGTATGCTGTGTGCCCATCATTTGACCTTCTTCATATGTCCCACGACAGGACATCAGCTGGTGACTGAAGCTGATGAAACCTAGTGGCAGGTCATCAGGCAGGTGGACAGCAGTACATGACCAAAGTCTGAGTGTGTCAGAATGCTACCATTGCTGGTTCTTTAGTAGCCCCCAACATCAGTCGCCTGTAAACAGTAATGGTTGGCGTCCCTTTGGCGATTGACTAAAGCAAACTCAAGCGTTCCTGTTGTGACATTTGCTCAAGTAAGGCGTGGTGAACTTCTGTCCAAGCAGACAATCAGGTCAAACTGCATGAATCAGAGGTAGATAAATGTTAGATGTTGCCATCTTATGGAGTTCTTGAGAATGTAAAATATCTATTACTCTTAGGCCACACCTCTTTTTCTTTCATAATGCTGTTATTCAGACTAAAATCACAGACTGGAATAGAGTTCTGCCGCCATTGGTTTGTTCAGTGTAAATAAACAAAGGCGGGCGTAAAGAAGGGTTGTCATTGTGGCGCATGACGTCTATATTGAAAGGGATTTAGTCCAGCTTTTGGTCATCTGTAATCACTTTTTGTTCCATGAGAAGGATGAGAACTCAAGCCAGACTTTTACACCATCTGTTAAAAGTTTGAAATTCAGAAGTCATAGATTATTCTTCAGTCAATTATCAATGTTCACCTGAAAGTAGGGTTGGTAGGTTTCTCCGTGCAAGGGGATGTAAAAAGTCCACCTCATAGTCTATTTTATTGTATATTCATGACATACAGAACTTCAAAAACTGTCTACTTCTAGCATGTGGCTAGTTTGCAGAGGCCTCAGGGTAGCCGATAAGCTCAGTCTGATGCTGCTTTTCCTGTTTAATTTTAATGTATTATAGCTGAGCATTGTGCACAACGATGCACAGATGTGATTGATTTTGTGTTTTTTTCAGAGGACGCTCTCCTATGTTTTGTCAGTCCTCTCATCCGGATCATTTGTGATTTAGATATTTCTCTCATTTTATTTACATTTATTTTGAATCAATGGTTTTCCACGTTGTTCCTCGTAAGATGTTTCTCATAAATCAGACCATACGTGTCTTTTCTGATTTATGAGGAATGTTTTCAATGAATCCATAAAATATCATCTTGTAGGCAAAATGATCTCTACACTTTAACTCTGGGAGAAATGGGAACCTCGTTCTACTGAAATATGGTATATAGGTTGTCAATGCAAAATGTAGTTTTACAGGTTGTTGTTGAAGTACTTTTAATGACATGTGTCATGAGAACTATGGGGTTGAATGTAAAACAGAATTATGTCTTGTGAATTGTTGGAATAAAAATACTTAGCCTGATGAATACTGGAATATTCCTGATGCAGCGCGCATAAGCTAGGTTTTTTTGGTTCACATTTAAGAGCTACTGGTCAGTCTTCAGAACCGCAGTATTGACTGGATATGATCATTTTATCAGAGGAGGCTTGACTTTGTCTTAGTCTCATTGAGCTACAACCCAAAGTCCAACAAACAAGAATCAGTGCGTTTAACAACCTCTATTGGCCAAAACCCCCCCGGTTTTATTTGACCTGCAGGTGCAGGGTAAACAGAACGCTACTTTTTCTTTGTCAAAAATATAAGAAAGATTTTGACAAGTTAACCCTAACATTAACGTGAATAATAATATTACATGTTTGTTATTTCAAAGGATGGAACCAGCTATCAGTGGTGGGCGATGTGGTTTTAAGGTAATAAAGATAAGATATAAAAATTGATTTAAAATCAATGGGATTGTAAAATACTTTGGTCAGTTATTCTCATTTATTTACATTATTCAAATAATAATAATAATAATAATACATTTCATTTATAATGCACTTTACATTCAACCACTCTTCTGTCAATAAATGGATAGAAATTAGCTGAAAGTTTATCCCACAGTCCTTTTTCGTCCAATCACTATGTATGTATATATAATATTGAAAAGCCAAAAAAGACTTTTCTGTTTGCACTGATAAACCATGTACATGATGTAAGACAGAGCCTAAAGTCTGCAGGAACTCACTGATGATATCATGCTTACACACTAAAGATGAAGTGAATGGTCCTCAGTTCATGATATAATGCTTACAGACATAGGCTACATTTAACATGTCTTAGGTTGTTGTTAACAGATAGAAACTAAAGCGTCCCTTATCCTTATATCATGCTAATTAACTGAAACTAAAGCTAATGAGTCCCCTGCTTTAATATCTTGCTAATTGACTGAGGATAGGACAAACAACTCCAAGTTTATCATATTACACTAACTGTTTGCAAAAGATAATAAGTCCCAACTCATGGTATCAAGCTAACTGACAGATGCTAAAGCTAAAATGTCTCAATTCATTGAGACTAAATGTGATGCATCAAATCTCTTGATGTTATGCTAACTTGCTGAGGCTAAAGCTAATGGGGCTCAGGTCCTGATATTACACTTTTTGAGGCTAAAGATAACAGTTCCCATCTCGTGGTATCAGGCTAGCTGACCCATGATAAAGCTAATATGTCTCGGCTCCTTGAGGCTTCCATGTGGCGCATCATCTCTTGATGTCATGCTAAAGCTAATGAGTACCAGATCCTGTTAGACTACAGTTAATGCTAACAACTAGTTGAAGAACAATTGATTAAAAGCCATTCTGGAGAATGTTTCTCTGTGAGGTATGTGGGTGGATTAAGGGAGTTATCAGTGACAGTCTCCCAGCAGAAGCATTGAATAATAATGATTAGTGTTTTTAATAAACAAGGTTGTTTCCCCAGAGAAGAGTTGACCAGTATTTGGATGTGTTGCATTATATAAATACCAGTAATTCTTTGATAGGCCCAGAATAGAAGAGATTTAAAGGCTCAAAGTCTGAGCTGCTGCTCTCTCATTGGCGTTTTGATTTGGGAACGGTGTAATTGGGGTCACTGTTGTTCCACCTGACAGCAGTGGCAGTAACAGAGCTCAGTCAATGTCTCAGTGGGACAAAGGATTTTTTCTACTATTTTGAGTACTCCAACATTTTTATTTTGAGTATTTTCATCAATTATACATTAACTACTACTTGATGGATCATAATTCAAAAATGCTAGAAATGTTTGGCATGGATCTATAGATGATTGGAGTAGATCCAGATAAAAGGCAGCAATTGAGATGCTGCACGTGTTGGACTTTTGGATTAATTGTTTTGGGAGTGACTGGTGGGTCTGATGTATGTGCTCTATTAAGTGCCTTTCTAATTTTAACAGGTAATCAGCTTAGTCATTAATAATGAACATTAAAGTTGCAGATTTACTTTGGGTTTCTTGGCTTAGAGATAACCTTAATGTCTCTACTCTTTTTTTACATCCTTTTGAATTGCAGTTTGAAAGCAAAACTGTCATATTGTCATTGACACTTCTTCCCAAGTTGAACAATCTGATGAGGTCTGAACGCTCTGAGCTTTAAAGTTCCTATTTTCTTGGTACTTTAAATGGAAAACATTGTGTAAAAAGTGTCACCCACAGTGTAAGCATAGCCTCCGACAATTTCTCTAAACACTGAAGGTCAGACTGAGGATCAGATACTGTAAGCAGAACTCCATTTAATTATTTACTGTTTTAAGCTCCAAATACAGCCAACTCATATTTACCCAACACTTTCCTCACACTTCATGCTTTTGTGAAGCTTTCATCTTTTAAACAAACTGTCATCTCGGTATGTTACAACTCACCACAGCTCAGACATAAACTGAGTTCAGGTCTGAGAGACAGCCAGTGGAAAACTGTAACCTCTGAGAGCCAGGAGACCATCTGTTGGCTCTGAGACAACTGGACGAGTGTGAATCCCAGAGCTGGAGGTGAGAAATGAGCTCCGTTACCGTCCACAGGTTCAACTAAAATGGCATTCACTGGAACGCATGCCTCTGCCAAAGCGGAACAATGCTATGTGTCTGTCCTGCTCCTATCGTACCGCAGCTAAATAAAGATCAGCCACTACAAATACACATTAGATTCAGCCCATCCAAATTACCATCTGTGTCTGTACCGCAATATATACAAAGATAAAGACCATTAGTATGGATCCATAATTTATGGATTTCTTCCTGCGTAATTAGTGACAATGCTGAAAAAATGTTACAGTGCATAAAGTGTGTAATGAAACAATCTGGAGGTATCATATTCCCCTGACATCCCCCCCGAAAAATGCATCAAAAATAAAACCTATCCTCCAATCCCTTGAGTCAGCCTAGAGTGGTGTATCCTGTTTTGGATAAGTGCTATGATGATGAACAACCTTCAGAGTCACCTTAAAATCATATTTGCATGGAGAAAAATCTAAATATTAAAAAGGCACAACTACTTATAATGGTAATTAAATGTGTAAAGACTGATGTGAGTTTCTGAGAGATGCTACGGACTTAATGGCAACAATTGAAGCTCACATTTAATATAAGGTTCACAGGAACACTATTAAAAATGAAAAAAGGTTTGAATGGACAGATATACCAATGGAGATATTCCTTCCCTTATGTCGAGCAGAAAAATAAAGTAACACACAATTTACATTAAACTTTATTGCTATTCTGAAGGAAATGGTGCCACACTGAGATTTGTTTATTGTGCTTGTTTAAAAAAATAAAATAAAAATCTCAGACTGCTGACATAAATGAACCTTTAAGGAAAGTGAAAAGTTCGCAATTTATGTCTTATGATTTTCTTTGGTTGTTATGTGATGTCAAGAAGTCTGTTTTCTTTTCCTATATTTGTGAAAATATACATTATCAAAAAAGGAACTCCCCCAATAACTTGCAAAATTAAATGTTTGTTGAAAAAAAAATCCCCAAATAATATAATATCACGCAATTGTATGATTTCAAACAGCGTGTCAACCATGTGCAGGATAAAAGGTGTGACATCTAACACAGCAGCTTCAGCCTCTAGTGTCATAGTCCAAATGTGCATAACCATGAGCTGGGGAGAGTTGCTTTGGCAAGAAGGGCACCTGGAATACTCTTCTTCGCCTGCTGCTACTGTGACCTACCCCCCAGATGACCTACCCCAGATGGATTGTATATCCCAAATATACAGACATGTTCAGTTGATTTGTTCCACGTAGCATCAGCTGGGACTAACTGCTTCTTGAAGCTCCAAACCATCAAAGGGATAACGGTGGAAACATAACCTTTCTGTTTGGAGGTAATTCATGTGTTCAATACTTCATGTTATTTCTTTAGCTTGTATACAATGCTCATCAAAGTTACCCATCAGCGGCGAAGGTGACACGTTTCTAATGTCTCCTGTTGTTGATTGGCACAAGAGAACACAATTGAAGTGTTATTTTTGCTCACTGATTGACATCAAAGATTAATAATTATCAAAATCATTGGCTATTAAATTTCTGTTGATTGGGTAAATAATTAAGTCCAATATTAACCTTTTGTAAAAAATAAACTAAAATTGTGTGCTTTAACAGTAAATGTAAATTTCCCCGCTGTCATTAGGTCTGTTAATGTAGTTTGATGTCTGACTGTAGCTCATTAATTACGTCATCTAGTTGCGCATATTTTGAGATGAATGAATAAATAAAGGTTAAGCAACACCGACTGTTTCTCTCGTGAGGTGCTCAGTTTTTTGTTGCGTGCCTCTCCACATGAACATCATGAATCTTTCAGTTGGTTAACCCAAACCCCACATCCCTGCTGAGATCATATTCTGTTTTCTAAGCCTAATGAAAAGGAAAGTGATCAAAACCACTTACAAATCAAAAACACATTCATGGATATGCTACTCCACCCAGTTCACTGAACTAGGACAGACGCTCTTAGCCACTGGTCCATCCAGACATTCAGTTATCACGGAAGTTTTCAGATGAGAGTCTTTATGTATATCTATAAATGGATGTCTCTTTTTCTTGAGAGCCATCTTCATTGCAGCAGTACTAGTCATCATCAGAGCTCCTGAAAATGTTCACTATCGGAGCATTAATATGCCGCCACAAAACACAGTTAGCAAGTGGAGCAAATTGTTAACTATTTAATAGTGAATGTATCTTTCCTCCAAATATGCTCTTTTAAACTGGTGCATGTGGTAATGTTTGGTCACATGACTTCCTCATAAACTAGGAATCAACTTTGAGAAATACAAACTGCATGAGGTCATTTAGACTGTGCCAGTAGGCGTGTGACTGATGCTCCGTACTTCAGTCATGTGACGGTACGCAGTGTGCCGTAGTGTTATTATTTTGTTTTTGTTTCTATCCTGTGTGTTTCTGAATTCCTTCAGCAGACCATATCTTGATGTGACTCATGTCTTCTGATCACATCAGAAGCAGGAGTCCTGCCTGTGATTATTTTTACAGTTGAAATCAGAATTTATGTGCAATCACCATGGTGATAAGAAAACATGGTGCCGTATCCTGAATAGGCCCTTATGATGCAGTTCAGTGACACAAGGAGAAACGACCCGAGGAAAGTGCAGTGATGGAAAAACCTGACTGATTTACAAGTACAGACCTACAAGTATTTTCAGCAAAATGTATTAGAAATCGATAGTGAAAGTATTTATTATGCAAAAATCTGTTGAATACTTACTAATTATTCTAGATTTTTATGCTGTTGCCTAATAAGACTGACGTAGAGTGTAGACAATGAATTTTGGAGAACTTTACCTACCATGTAATTTTTTTGGTGAGTTATCAATGAAAACAAAGCTCTTTTTTCACAAGGCTTCATCATATCACAAGTCAGTGTAGATGTGACTTTGCACTGCTCCATGTGAATCATGAGAATGCAAGAACTACTTCCAAATTGCTCGAGTTGAAATATTTGGGTGAGAAAACTCTTGTAACACTGTGATGTGAGCGCCTTCTAATACATTCACACAACACTATGCAAATCGTTGCGTCACTGTTCTCGCTTTATATCATCATGGGACCATTTGGTTGCGACTGATGCCATACATTTATACCGATAAGCCTGTTTGATATTAAGGCATAATATCCTACGGACATCTGGACGTCTGATCTTATTTAAGTAAAATCTGCATTGTTCACATCCTTCGCACATCATTCAGACCATTGGTAGCTACAGGCCTTGGATTGTGATTATATCTTATATCACTTCTGGTGTGAGTGCAGCATAAAAAACATTGAGACGCAACGATGTGAAGGATTTTCCAGATATCACTTGACATCAGTGGGACATTGATCCAGAAATGGAAGACAAGTTTGTCGTAACTGTAGCTGGACACTTTGCACGGTACGACACAACCTAAGTCCCCTTCCAAGCCGAGAACAAACAGTTAAAAAAAGCAGGTACTAATAATAGGTCAGTTACGCAAATCCAATCCTGTAAATTGAGGTGAAAGTTAGCTTCACCTTTGGTGGGACCACACCATAAGACACTGTCAGGTTTTCATGGGCAATGTGACGGCAATTTAAGTTAATGTCAGTCGGTACTCACTGTCAGTACTGAAATGATTCAGTTAACACACTTAGCAAAGAGTTTGATTCTCCCTTAAAATTGAAAGGGATTATGCCGTTTTTTGTTGAAAAGTCAAATAATAACTGTGTTGCTTATATAATTCGATCATCTGTATCTTTCCAATCAATCCATATGAGTAAAAAGTACAGATCGGACCCCTACATTCACTCCCCGACCCCCGGCAGGGTCCCAACCCTTCCTGTTGCAAACCTCAAGGAATAAAGTTTTTTCTCTGCGCTTCCTCCCTCAGAGCTGTGGCATGAAACCTGCTTAATTATTTTTTGTAGCTGTTGGAACAGTAATGTTAAAGGAGGTTATGATGTAACCAACAGTCATGATCTGTTCCATGTCAGAACTTCCCCACAGGCCCTTGATAGCAAATCAACATGGATTAATAGTGAACAACACAGAGAGGTTAATAGAAAAAAAGCTTTGCCACTCCTTCACTGTTTCCATTAAAGGAGGGGTTCACAGTTTTTCTCTAGCATCTGAAGGGAGCTCAGAGTAGAGCCATTCCGTCGTGTCGAAACGAGCCAGCTGAGGCGTTGCAGGCGTCGGATCCTCCCCCTTTGGAGGATTTCTGTCAAACTGGGATGAGACCCCATGGTAGATCAGAAAATGCTGGACAGATTTATGTCTCTCGTCTTAGTGGGAAGTACCTTTGGATCCAACACACGAGAAAAAGGGAGTGAAGAATGGAGTACGTGGTTCAGCCTGCTGCTTTCTGACCACAAAGGAGAAGATTAATAGATGGTGTGACTGGGGCCGAAACAATTCCTTGAATTATTCAAGTAAATCTCCTCGAGGTTAATTATTTTCCTCACGGCTTTGTTTAAATCTGGACATCTTCTCGGCGCAATGTGTTGTAGCGTGCTGCGCTTAACCATTACGTCACAAACACGCTCACGCACATCAAACAATGACTGGCTGTCTGATAAATACGGAAACGGATGCTCTCAGTGGCGTGACGCTCAACGGGGAGGTGATCTAGATCGTCCCGTATTATCCGCCGTTAGCCTGCTAACCCGTGGGATCGTGTTGCAGTCCGTGTTTTTCTAGCTACTCGTTGCAAACTGGACGAGTAGCTAGTGACTGGATGGAAGTCTCTACAAGTCGCTTTATAAATTTAAGCTATTATTATAATTATTACCTGTCACCTCATCTCCTCTCACTTGTCACCCACCGGACCGGCCTCTCCCAGGAGACGCACCTCTCCAGGTTAACGGAGGTAGACGAGGCAGATAACCTGTCTTTCAGTGCGAACAGATGCTCACACTGCCTCAAATTTGGGGAGGTTAAAAAGGAGCCTTTATGTTTTGAACAAATTAAAAAGCACTGGAAAACATTGCAGATTCTAAGGATAAATCCGACAACAAAAAATCTCATTTGTTATTAAAGCTGTTGACATTTATTATTGCAATTCAAGCAAATTACATGTTTTTTTAAAAAGGGGGAAGAATTGGTTGTTCATCCAATAGACCTATCGTATTTTCTGTTTTGGTAATTACTATTGCTCCTGAACAAAGCAAAAGGGATTTCATTTTTAAAAAAGTACGTAATATTTCTCAAAATAATCGATAGAATAATTGATTACTAAAATAATGGATTACTGCAGCCTTTGATGTGACATTATTCACATGTGACCAGATGATAAATTAAACGGTTGTTCGTTTAGCCCCAGGTCAATACTGGCCAATAAAAGATCCCATCTAGTCTAGTGATGTCTGGATTAACCGTTTTTGCAATTAACCGCTATTAATAACGTCATCGTAAGAATTCTGTAAACTATGGTATTTCATTAGACATGTTTATGTGTGAAGTGCGAGGAAATATCCCTTCTCTTGTCTTCAGTGACATCGTGTGTGCATGTGAGTGGGGGCCGTGCTGGTTTTAAACAAATATTTATAAATTATGTTCGGGTTCAAGTCGGGGTTGGTCGGGCTCAGCCAATTTGACATGATGCTTTCAAGATAGCTTCATAAAAACCCAGTGTAACAGTAAATAAACAATAACGGACCTACGGTTTAACTTGGCCGGGCACGTGCTCACCAGGGATGATTCTAAAACACAATATACATGCAACGGTTGCCTTTTCAGAAAGGATTTAGACTACGCCCTTGTAAAGGAATTAAATCTCATTCGGTTAAGGTGTGTTTACATGCAAAATTTTCTTTGTGATTTTCCTATCTATTCAGAGCTAGGCTGTCCTTTTAACCCACCATTTCATTACATGGTGTTGATAATTGGGAAAAACCGTGATTATTTCTTCTGACAATAACAGTGACGCCAAAATCTGATATCGTGACATCCCTAATCCAATTTAAATTATAGGCAACAGAATCCGTTTATGGCTAATCCAGTCAAGTTAATTTTTCTGAACCCTCTTCAAGAAGAAATCACTTCAAAGCCAGTATAACGGGGAAAATTTACTCCAGAATGCAAAAAAGTTTGAATGGATTTTAATTAAACTTGAGAAATTGTGAAGCTATGCTATAAAAATGGCAACATCACTCTTGTGGCTGTTTTCGTTGGTTGGTGAATGTGAATGGTTGACTTTGCCTGAAGTGGACAAAGTGGGTCAACTCCTTTAAGGTGTCTTATCAACGCTTCTGATGTAGCATTTCTGTTTATTGCAATTCTACTAACCAACAAACAAACACAGGGAAATCAAAGCCTCCGTGGTTCGGACCTCTGCATGGCTTAACACAGGCCTGGAGTTAAGTTAATGGAAAATCGTTGGAATCGTAATATTTTCTTGAAACTACACATTTAGTCTAATTAATTTCCTAATCTAATCAGCTCCTCAATTATTTTTTTTAAAGTCTAACAGCCTTAAACCCAGCTTGTAATTATTCAATAGAAGCGTGGTTAAAACCACAGAGGTTCTGCTCCCACGCATAACAGCATCCCTGCAAGTTCGTGTCATTGTCTGTCATCCTGCTACACGGTGAGATGTTTCTCCCACAGTGAGCCTTTTATGACTCTGAAATGTTTTCCGGACTTAAACAGTAGGAAATCTTTCAGTGTGCTGCAGGTGAAGAGTCAGTCTGTGAGGAGCGATGAGGAGATGGAGGGGCAAAGGTTAAAGATGGAGCAGCTCTAGTTTGAAGTTCTCTGTCTGCCTGTAGAACATGTGACATTTGACACGTCAAAGGGAAACAGAAAACTCCTCTTTCCCTTCCACGTGTTAATTCAGACTCATTCAGGTGAGTCTCCGCAGGACGTTGAATTTCATTCTATAACGCTAAGCTACAAGCCTCAGGAAATAGTCGCACAGTAGAGCAAACATTTTGTTACAGAGTGGAGATCGTGATGACTTGGTCTTCCCCTAGATACATATTTATATAGCTGTAAAATAAAATAGGATTGAGTTTTGAGTTCACAATAATCCTCTATAAAGTTGGGGGCGTGTGATTCCTGCAAAGCTTCTACATGAACATTTTGTCGTGTTGTGGTTTTTCAAAGCAGGAAAACAGTCATTACTTTTTACACAAACATGTTTCTAACTAAATGCGTCTGACTTACCGGCTGCACAACTTTAAAAATGACTGCAGTCGTCAGTTTATCCTCAAAGTGAAAACATGCACGCAGATTATTTTTATCATGAAGAATGCTTCTTTGTAACTGCACAACTTGCTTGACCAAAAACCACAGTGGTTGATTTTCCTCACCAGCTTATTTTGTGATAATCTTTTCAGCCAACTTTTTTTTTTTTTTATTAAATATCGGCTTATGTGTGTTCCACAAATAGAGATTTTGTTTTCTAGGTAAGAACCGAAAAAGCTCAATATATTTCTGAACTGATTAAACTTTGCTAGCAAGTGAACTGTTTACCTGAGTGATGTATTTTGCTATTTAGAAAGTTCGACTTTCAGAAAAACATATTTTTTTTTCGCCTATTCAGATTCACTTTTTAAAAGCATAATTTACAGCATACATACTCTTGGCTGGCTCTGTGCTCTGGCTAGCTACGTTCATTGTGTCGGCTGTTTTTGGGGTAGATCCACAGCTTATTTTGTACTTATTGGTGTTACAAAGCTTTGTGTTTTCCTCATTCACTGTGAAAGATTTCCAAGCTGATGAGATGTTTGTAGCCATGGTAGCTTATGCTGGGTGTGCGTGTGCGGAATTGGCATCAGTGAGACTTCTCGTCCAATCACAGATCACCTCAAACCGGGCACCGGGCACCGGCCCCCGCTAACTGTGAGGTATGTTGGAGAGGAGAGGAGCTGGAAATAAGAAATTCAAAATATCTTAATAAATTTTGCTCATTCCCACAATTTTCCCTCTGAATCTACTTCCACACAAAACCTTAGGGAATTTTGTGCTTGTTTCTTTAGTGCTGTAATGGAAGCAAACAGACTTTGTATTTCTTTTTTTTTTGCTTCACAAGACCTGCAGCCACAAGCGTACAGTCAAATAAAGTCCCATTATAAATGATAGAGAAAACCAGAAATTACACTGAACGAAAAACACAGGAACACATTGAATTTTTGTTTGGATCTGGATGAAGGATCAAGAAGAGAATTTTTTCTACCTTATTGTACATTGCAGAACATGTATTTGCTTTTTCTTTTTTTTTCCATCTGTCAAATGCACATAAAGAATGTGACCCATTTCTATGAAAAGAGTGGAGCATGTCCCTAAGAAGGAACCATTGAACTTTATAGTAGGTCTGGATATGTTTTCTTTTTGCTCAGCTGTTTTTTCAGTTACAGTTATTTTATAGTGTTTGGTTGATAATTAGACTATGTAGTTGGGTTCTACCTAATGTCGGGCTTTGGCAGAGGTATGTGGCCGTACTGAATATACTTAAGTTGTCAATTCAATGTTTATAAACTGACAAATATAAGGATGCGTCGCTTGTCTTGGTACCCTTACAGACCCAAAGGTCAGAGGTCATCCTTGCTAAGCTTTAAGTGTGAATATGCCCACTCAGCCCCTTGAAACACTGTTTTGAAAGTGAGCAGTTTAGTATTTGGTGTTGGGGATATTTGGCCAAAGTTACATTTTTTTGATGGATGACATCGACCCTCAGAGTCAGAGGCTAATGATTAGTTCTTTTCAGCTGTATCAGGATGTTGGTTTCATAGCATACATTCTTTGGACTATAGACACTGCCAACTCCAACTGTCTCACCCAGCTGAGAAAACTCCTGTCACTAGTAAAGGGATCAGGCAGATCATCTCTCACATTCCCACTTGGGCAGAATAACTCATCCTCCCCTGTGTCGGCCATTAGTCTGTTTACTGCCTTCTACACAGAGATTCAGCAATAGCAATTGTCTTTTATCACATGTTTGTAACTTAGTTATGTTGAACCTTATTAGCTTTAGAATTTATAGTTGGCTAGTTTACTAGTTTAATGCCAGTGTGGTCTGGATGGCCGGACAGTAAGTCCAGCCATCAAATTGCCATTGCAATGCCATTATATTGGTTGCTTCGACTACGTATATATGTCAGTTTACATTGACTATTTATGTTCTTCTCCAATAAAGATGGCAGCTCCAGCTCCCAGGCGTGCTGAAAAGAAAACTCAGTCCAAGTAATAAGAACCTGGTCCTCCAAAATGTTAAAATACTTTTCAACATAGATGTAAAAAGATGGTGCTCTGCACACTTTGTATAAGAAAATGGCTTACTAGATAGTATCACAGATAGGGTGAAAATAAAATAAAATTTAAGATAACATGCTAAGGCTGTACACCATTAGAACGATGAGTTTTGCAATCCCCTAAGCAAGATGCTAATGGCCAGCTTAGCAGCACTGCCTTGTAGCGTACTTGCAAGTTGAATGCTGTATTTTTTTTTCTATGAGAATATGGACTTCATTAGGTGGGTCTACATTGGATACTTTTCTCCTTTCCGAATTGCAAAGTCGGTCGCCTTTTTACATGACTTGTTTTTTTTCCGACATGCATCGACTCATCTAATCTGAAACGCTTTCGGACATGCGCAGACGATCCACAATCCCGTTCATAAGGTGGCGATAATGCTTCGGTGAGTTCGGTGCCAACCGCCAACTTGCGCCCAGAAGAAGAAAACGGCAAAGAGTGCATGTGCAGAATTGTCTTTTCAATCACTCTCCGATGCAGACCGGTACTGCTTTGAAATGCATTAAAATGCATCTCGGCGCGGGTTCACTGGTGACTCAGTGAAGCATTACGTCACTACGCTGTGCATGCATATATACAACTCAAATGGAAAACTTTCCGAAACAGCGTTCACGTACAGCGACTGGCCATCGGAAAAGGCATTCCAAAAGGATTCTGACTACCTCCTTGCAAAGGAATGCAATCTCTTTCGGAAAGGTTCTTTCCATTCGGAAAGGGGTGTTTACATGCCAGATTTTCTTTCCGATTAGACGTCTTTTCCGAATTTATCGGAATTAGGCTGTCCACGTAAATCCACCTATTGTTGGTGTAAGCAACCATTAAAATGCAATTCATATAATGGTTGGCTCTATAAATTGCAATAACTTGTACTCAACACTATCAATGGTAATATTTATTGCAATCATGGAAATTATAAGCTATTATAACAATTAATGACAATGCTGAACAAATCTTTACTTTTACAATTCACATTATCATAATAGGTAAAAGTTGTCTTTTTACAAACAACTAGACGAAATGGTGTGCTCAGTGTATGTTGAGTCTATGTGTGTGTGCAAGGTGTTCCATTGGGTGGGTGTCAACAGGGCATTTGGAGACACCCTGGTGAGGGCTACTATACCCCAACACTTTTGTGAAACCGCTTTTTTTCCCTTTTCTTTGCGTCCTACTGTTTCTGCTCATAAAAGATTTCCTTGGACCTAGCCGTCCCCAGACCACTTCACTAATTACTATTTATACAAACATTTTATGAGTATCCTGCCTGAGTAAGAGGTTGAAAGGTTAATTTTCAAAGCTATTTTTATTGGTAAGTTCCCTAAAGTTTTGACTTACTGGAAAATATCAGAAACTCTAATTTCAGTCCTCCTCGACTATCTGTACTGGCTGAAAAATGCCAGAGAAACACTGATTTTAACGTTAAACTGCTTTTTCAGTGGTTCTTAACAGTTTTAATCAACCTGTCTATTTACTTTGAAGGGGAAGGGACCTACTCACATAGTACAGCTAACCTTTAAAGCCTGGTTGTGAACAAGAAAGTCCTTAATGAACAAGGACATTAAGGACTTCTGTGTAGAAATTCATTCATCCAGAACATAGAAGTCCTCCAAGGGTGAATGAATTCTGAATCAACAAATTTTGCTAATATCAGCCCTCCTGATGCCCTGTGACATTGCCCATGCAAGTGGAATGTGTAATTAAATTGTCTAATCTGGCAAATGTAAATATCTAAAAAAACATAAGTGAAACATATATATGTGTTTAAAATAACACTATCTTATTATAAACTGCACCATGTATCTGTACATGGAGCTTTTCCAGCTGAACTGTAAATCTGTCTCAACACCAATTAGTGACCAGCATTCAGTGTAAAATAAATCATGAAGACATAGTTGGCTAAAGTTTCCAAACATTTGGAAATTGTATGCCCTGATTTACTGTCAGGATATCTACAGCTCTTCTTCTCAGACTCCAGACATATTCCACAGTCTCTCACAAAACCAACAGCTTAATGAAAGTGGAAAGGACTGAAGTTCTCCTGCGATTGACAAACATTTTGAGAAGGAAAGCCAAACCTTTGGTGGTTTTAGTTTCTCCAGTGTGAATGATTTCTTGTTTGAATAAATTTTCTGTTTTAGGCCGATTTTTAAGTTTTTCTAGACTCTAAAGGAAAATGAAACCTCAGGTTTTCTTGGACTTTGGGAAGCTATGATCAACGTTCTTCGTACTTATTTGGTGTTTAAAGGGTACAATCTAAACCTGCTGTCTTTGGAAAGTTCTTTGGAATAACTTTTGTTGTGATCCGGAGCTATAGAAATCAAACTTGACTTGACTTGTTGTAAATGATTATTCAAAGAAAAAGCTTCATGCGAAAATCAAGAATGCAGATCTTCATTGATGACAGATGACATTAAGCTAAATGACTGGAGTGAAGCTTTCATTGACAGGAATGGATACATTGAGGCTTTAAACTGACCTCCCTGCTCCATCCTCTCTTTTCTCCTGAATTTCTCTCTAACATCCCTGGAAAATAAAACCTGCAGCTCCTTCCGCTCAGGTTTAAACCAGTCAATCGGAGGATTCCTCTCGGAAACATCTGCAGAAATCTTATCTCTGAAAGCTT
The DNA here is from genome assembly GCA_037951165.1 of Lophius americanus. NCBI lineage: Eukaryota > Metazoa > Chordata > Actinopteri > Lophiiformes > Lophiidae > Lophius > Lophius americanus. The sequence goes on along the minus strand of JBBDHG010000008.1, from coordinate 9,618,646 downwards.
CTCTTGCCTGTGAAATGAGATGCACAGGTTGGTGTAACCGGGCCCTCCAAGTGCTATACAAACAGAGGAGGGGAGCCTCTGCTGTGATTTATGGCGTTTCTAAAAGTGAGGGCCCCTGCTGAGCCTGCAGGAACATATGTTTCTCCTCCGCCACAGTGGTTTAAAGTGATGCTGTAATACTCGATTCCTCGTCTCTTCCTGAACCCAACGACACGTCTAAACCAGAGATATTTATTGTTTCAGCCCAGTTTTTTAAAGTTGGTGTCCACTGTGCTGAGCAGCACAGTTCAGAAGTGTTTATACTGTGTGTAGAGTGGTCTTTCAGGGTGTGACTGTTTGGCCTCACTGTGCTTGAGCAATGTGAGGGTGTGAGGTAATGCTCTAAGCATTCCTCACTATGTACTGTCCGTGTGTGTGTTTGGATACACACATAAGTCACTGTGTGTGTGTCTGTGTGTCTTACTAAAAGTGAAAAAACTACTGATTTACGAACAGAGAACTAAATATGATCACATGGAAAGAGTTGATCCATGAAACTTTATTTTAAAATGTATTGATGAATCACATCAGTTATTTGGCCCAAACTGGATCAGTAAATTCACTTAAGCATAATTATTAGCGTCTGCAGGATGCATTGATCCAACAAACATTTCTGTATAGTTTCTAATTGCTTCAAGATACAACAGTCTCACATGGTCGTTTGAATTATCATTATATCCTATCCTTTTGGCGGATTACAGGATTTTGGTAAACACACATCCGTTATTGATTTGGCAGCTGAGCTGAGATTCAAACCTTGAAGGTTCCTGGGCAACCTTTGGTCCTAGAAAATCATTGGCGATACAGAATTTTTTGTTACTCTGCTTTATTATGTGTTGTTACTGTTTTATGTTTTGGAGAGAACATTTTGGTGCACATGGATACATTGCCTCCTTCAAGTTCCTGGAGCTCTGGCTCTTCTTTTACATTTGGCTTTAAACCAAAATGTGCCCACATCAGAGATCTTGTGTTTAGCTTTGCCATTTAAGTGTCCATTGTGGTCAGTAGATGCTCATTGAAAATGTAAACGCTTTGAGGAATAAATAGTGATGGCAAAAAAGCCAAATTTAATTCTCTTCTCGTATTAAAAAAATAAACTAGAGGATT